>CM040125.1:64998347-65625554 GCA_022559845.1 Amorphophallus konjac
GCCATCATCGCTCTTTGGTAAGTAGCTCCAGCATTTTCTTAATCCGAACGGCATGACCACGTAACAATATGTTCCCCATGGTGTAGTGAATGACGTCTTCTCCTGATCCTCTTCTGCCAAACGAATTTGATTATATCCCGAAAATCCATCCATAAATGAGAGGGTTTCATAACCTGTTGTGTTATCGATTAACACATCGATGTGAGGCAAGGGAAAATCATCCTTTGGACAAGCGCAGTTAAGGTCCCGGAAGTCGATGCAAATCCTGACTTTCCCATCTTTCTTCATGACCAGGACAATATTCGCCACCCATTGAGGATAAAGGACGACTCTAATGAACCTGGCTTTGTGGAGCTTGTCGACCTCTTCTTTCATTTTAAAGTCATCTGAGGGTGAAAACGCCTTAACCTTTGTTTTACCGAGACGGACCCTGGTTTTAGAGTTAAGCGATGTTCAACCAAGGTGGAATCCAGACCCGGCATATCCTCGTAGCTCCATGCAAACGTGTCCTTATATTCTTTGAGAACTTCGACCAATACCTCTTCTTCAGAGGGTGGTAGATTATCACTTATGAGGATGATTCTAGGGTCTTCCTCAGTTCCCAAGTTGACTTCTTTAGTGGACTCTTCTACGGCGGCTGACGGCTCGTCGAATCTCCTTATTCCACTAGCATATGCGCCAGCCGCATCCTCATATTCTTCATCCTCGTCTCCAGTAGGGTATTGTTCATCGGTGATCTCATAAACCCCATATCCTTCATCAATCACCCAATTGTCCTCACATTCTATCCCTGCTAGTTGGATGGGTTTTTCTAGCAACTGAGGGATGGCAAGAAGGGCTTGACACCTGGTGGCTAAATCTAGAAGGAATCGACAAGGGATATGTTTACCCTTGGATTTCTTTGTAGATACTACCCTTGACTCATTATTTCTAGGTTGACTCACATTATTTACAGAAGGAGAAAAGGCTGAAGGGGATGGTGAAGAATGTACATGGAAAGACCCCTCAGAGGAGGGGTAGAAAAGGTCGCTCATAGGACCTTGGATGGGTGGCCCGCAGGGCGGGACGCACTCGTAGGAGATGTAGGAGGTTTCCTCAACAATGATGTGTTGTTGAGGAGTTTGAAAATTGACGTTTTTTTTTTTATTTTCATTTTAATGACAAAACAATGAAAAGAAATCGGAGGAGAGGGAAAGGTGATTATGGCTACAGGATTGGGAGGCTCGTAGAGCAGATCATGATTGAAAACCTAGCACGGGTTGAGAAACCCGCGCAGGTAAGTAAGTAGAGAAGGGGACCTGGAGAGATCATCAGACAACCATCTGGCCCAGGAGGAAGACATCAGCGAAGGCTGAGGTAAGTGAATGGAGAAGACGATGGCTAATGAGCCGTTGATGGCAATGTTGATGACGGATGAAGATCTGCTGGTGACAGAGTCCTCTAGGCGAGGATGGTTTGGTACTTTGGCAACAGTAGTGATATTCCCTGGCACTTCAGAGATCAATGGCGGCCCTTCCACCTGCGGTGGTGAGAACATTCTTTCTAGTGCAATGGAAACATCTTGTATGTCAAACCATTTGCCCCATTCGCATTCTGGATCTTTGATCTTGCCTTTCTTACCGGCCCTTGAACATTTTTCAGCCAAGTACACAACATGCGATCCTCCACGTGTTTTCTGCGGGTAATCTCCCATCTGAACGACGGGCCCCTTCTTGAAGTGAGAGGATAAGGTCCACGTGAGGGGTTTCCCATCCACCTCGAGCGGTCCTTTAAAGCCTAGGCCGAACTTATGGCCTAACCTTTTTTCCTTTGGCGGCTTCAGCCTTCCTTGTAATTGCGCGCCCAAGCCTTTGCCTTGTTGATAGCCGATATTCCTCATTATCTCCCATCCTTTAGAATGGGAAGGGAGACATGACATCGGTACCGAAGGTGGCTTCTTTGGTGTTTGCAGAATGCGGGACGGGTCATACACATCCAGTAGTGATAATATGGGCCGATGAGAAGGCCAAACAGATGGCAAAGAGATGTTAACAGCATCCACTGTATGAAGGACAGGCGTGCTGACCACTTTAATAATCCTCCCATTGTATGGGAACTTTAGGCATTGGTGGTTGGTGGAGGGTACATCATCCATGACTTCGATATAGGGGCGACCCAGTATAGCCTTGAATGTGGAATCCATGTCGAGGACATGGAATTCTGTAGGGACTTACGCAGGGCCTAATTCTGCCTTCAAGATAATCATTCCCTGTGGTGGCCTTTTGCTGTTGTCATAAGCTATGACTGTGATCGAGGAAGGTCTTATCTGTTCATCACCGACTCCACATAACTGAAGGGTGCTCATGGAGATCACATTTATGGATGCACCCGTGTCCACCAAACACGGGTGTATGGACACTCTATTGATTTTTATCGAAACACACAATGCATATTTTCGAGCTTCCTTGGGGGCAAGCTCGTGGTTCTGGAACACAATAGCCAGTTGTGTGTCTGTCGGCATCAGAATGGCCGAAATCTTCTCTACAGGGAGGTCCTCATTCACCATTACCTTTTGAAGATATTCCATTAAGGCTGTCTGATGGGATGTGGATCTCAGAAGCAGCTCAAGAATGGAGATCCGAGCAGGCGTTTTGTCCAAGTGTTTCAACAAATCATACAGTGTCCCAAGAATAGATTTTTCTGGCTGTTCTCCATTGTCATTCTCTAACTGAGCCTGATCGGGGTTCTGACTATTCTGGGTGAAAACTCTGTGGAAAATCCTTCCACTCCGGAGCACCATTGCCTGCAACTTTTGTACCTCTATGGGGGTAGCTCTGGGTTTTAACAGAGGTTTGAGGGGTAACGGTGGAGGAATGGTTGATGAAGCCGGAGTAACGATGGGAGCAGGGATTCTGATGAGTGTAGACGGCTGGGATGGCGTCCACCCTCGAGGAAAAATAATGATGCAAAGTAATGATGAAAAGGTGATCGCCAGAGAGGTATAGGCGGCGGGAGTCGTCGCCTACCCTCGTCTGTCTTAGGAGATGGGAATGACGAGATCAACTCAAGGAGAGAAAGAAAATAGGGGTGCGGAACGGACTCCGGTACGTGGCGGAGATAGGGGTCGGAAGACCCTCTCGCGCAAACTGACCCCTTCCGGTAAGCGTGACTTACCGTTCCACGAGCAGTTTTTCATATACCGGGAAGTCCGGGAATTTAAGTAACAGAAAGGGAGAGGCACGAAGACTGAGAAATTGCAACGGAATATCGTTCTCTAGACAATTACAAGGACAATACGAACAAAGACGTACCACCACAGGACATTGGTCTTTGTGGGGTTCTAACAGCAATATAATACTATCAGCAATAATGAATATATATGTACATATTAAGACCACCGCAAGACATTGGCCTTACGGGATTTTTATTGCAGCATAAATAATAAATATTATATGTACATACGTAAGACCACCGCGAGGTATTACTCTCCGCGGGGTTTCGACAGAAATTAAGGAATAAAATGACAGAATGAAAAGGCTTCGCGAGGAATTACTTCCGTCACGTGCACCTTCGCGAGGAATTACTTCCGTCGCAGGGTTTAGACAGAAATTGAAAGAATAAAATGACAGAATGAAAAGGCTTCGCGAGGAATTCCTTCCGTCACGTGCACCTTCGCGAGGAATTACTTCCGTCGCAGGGTTTAGACAGAAATTAAAGGAATAAAATGACAGAATGAAAAGGCTTCGCGAGGAATTACTTCCGTCACGTGCACCTTCGCGAGGAATTACTTCCGTCGCAGGATTTAGACAGAAATTAAAGAATAAAATGACAGAATGAAAAGGCTTCGCGAGGAATTACTTCCGTCACGTACACCTTCGCGAGGAATTACTTCCGTCGCAGGGTTTAGACAGAAATTAAAGAATAAAATGACAGAATGAAAAGGCTTCGCGAGGAATTCCTTCCGTCACGTACACCTTCGCGAGGAATTACTTCCGTCGCAGGGACCTCCGCGAGGAATTACTTCCGTCCACGGGGTTTAAACAAAAGGAGAAAGTGACAGGAAAAGGAAAGGGGAGGGGGATGTGATCGCCAGGGGCTGAGAACCCCACAGGAAGTGTTCTGATCGCGTTTCGCCGCCGAAGCGGGAGCAGTGCGGGTCCTCTCTTCCTCTTCGATCGGCCGGCCGACGAAGAGGGCCTTGCTTTGGTTACCCTGATTTTATATTCTTTTTTTGTGTTTTATCTTTTTGTTATTATATTTTTTGGGGTTTTGTTGCTTTTATTATTTTTTATGCTTTTATATCTTTTTTAAGAGAAGATGAGAAGTAAAGAGAGAAATCGAGGGATAGATGGTAGAATAAGATAGTATGATATAAGAAAAACCACTAAGAAAAATATAGGTAGGGTGAGAGACGTATTTTAGACAAAACAGAAGAGAACGGGGATGGAGATCTAACGATATGTGATAACAAGAAGAGAGAGAAGATAGACTTGTTTTTAGACAAAATAGAGAAAGATAAGGGTGGAAATTTAACAACAAATAACAATAATAAGGGAGAGAACAAGAATAGAATGGTGAAGGTGATGGTCGGGTACCTCAAAAGTAGGAGGGATGGCCGCATTTATAGCCCCGAACTGAGGGTACGCGAGTTGCTCCTCCTCCTCTTTCGGCCGACTGAAGAAGCGGGCTCCCGGACTGGTTAACCCTGCACAAAGAATAAACAACAAAAAAAAGAGAACTAAATGAGAACGACGATGGTGTAGTATCAATTCTTTAGAAAATGATATCGAAAATAATATAAACGAATACGCACCTTGCTGGTGGTGTTTGAAACCCCTTTTAGAACTAAAGGGTGGTGGAATGATATGATGGATAAGTAAACAAGACTTCCTCGGGGAGATAAATGCAATATGGATAATGCATGCATACAGTGTAACAAATGAAATAAAGACAAAGCAGGGCGAAGGGAGACGCAAGAACTTGTTTGGGGAAGCTGTTGACAGGCTTTGAATGAGCTCCTTCAGGACGAGGACGGCGCGGGCAGACGGCGTGCCGGAACAGCCTTCCTTCTGTATTATAACACCCAGGAACTCGACTCCCTTTATTTCACGGGCCTCAACATAGACCGAATCGGAATCTCTCTTTTCAATCCGAACAAACCCCTACACACACTCACAAACGCATACGCGCACAAACATACAAGCATACATACATGTATACGTATGTATACGTAGCTATATGTTATTCATTCAACTATGGAGAGAAAATGATGAAAATAACAAGAATACAAGTGGACATGTACTAAAAAAAATAAAAATATAAACATGGGAATATGTATACAGGAGAGACAAAGAAGGAGAAGGCTAGAGAAAGAAAGATGGGGAGAGAGAGAGAGATTAAAAAGCAAAGAAAAAGAAGTGAGATGGAGAGAGAGATCGAGAGGGAGAGAGGGAAAAGAAGAGAGAGGGAGATTAAGAAATAAAAAAAGAATGAGGGGGAGAGAGAGGAGAGAAGCAGAGAGATCGGATGGGGAGAGAAGGGGGAGGAAAGTAATAAAAAAAAGAAAATGAGAGGGAGAGAGAGAACCCGATGGAGGGGGAGGAGGTAGAAGCAGAGAGGGGGAGAGAAACACAGAGAGGGGAGAGAGAGAGAGAGAGAGAGAGAGAGAGAGAGAGAGAGCGGCGGGGGAAGAGAGAGAAGGAGAGAAAGAGAGGGGGAGCTCGCCACGGGGAGAAGAGAGGACGCGAAGAGAGAGAGAGAGAGAGAGAGAGAGAGACCGGGAGAGAAGAGAGGACGAGTGAGAGGGAGAGAGATAGACGGCGGGGAGAGAAAGGGGGAGAGGAAGAGAGAAACAGTGGAGAGAGAGAGAGGGAGAGAAGGAGAGTGGGAAAGAGAGAGGGGAGAGAGACGGGATCGAGGAGGGGAGAGGAAGAGAAAGGGAGAGGTGGAAGAGGTGGGCACGGCGGACGCCGGTGGTGGGGGAGGTGCAGGCGGTGGCCGGAGGGGCGACGGGCGGACTGTGGCGTGCGAGCGGGGGGCGAGGGGAGCTCCGCGGTGGCGAGCGGCGTCGACGGCGGTGCCGGAGCACGTCTGCAGCGGTCCGGTGGCGGGAGCGGCGGCCGAGGCGGCCGGAGGCGGGAGCGGCGGCCGAGGCGGGCTGGAGGCGGGAGAGGGCGGTGCCGGAGCGGGACAGGGCGGCCGCGGGCGGTGCCGGAGCGGGACAGGGCGGCCGCGGGCGGTGGGAGCAGCGGGAGCGGCGTCGGAGCGGAAGGCGAGCTGCGGGGGCGGCGTGGCCGGCAGGGGCGGCGTCGGGGGACGGCGTGGCCGGCAGGGGCGGCGTCGGGGGCGGCCGTGTGCGGCGGATAAAAGGGGCCGTTGCGGCCCCTTGTGGTTCAAAGGGGGGCACGGGCGACGAGGCCCCCCCTGCGAACTACCTTTTTTTTTAGCAGCCTTTTTTTTGTTAGAAGGAGATTGAGGGAGGGAGAGAACAGAGGGAGAGGAAGAGAGAGATGGTGAGAGGGAAGAGAGAGGGCGAGTGAGAAAGAGAGAGGAAAGGAGAGGGAGAAAGAGAGGACCAGAAGGAGGAGAAGAATGGTGCTCGCAGTGGGAGGGTGGCTTCTACGGTGGTGCCCAGAGAAAAAGGGAAAATGAGAGAGAGAGGCCCTAGGTGTGTGTTGGGAGCTTTTGTGCGTATGTTTTGATTGGGGACCAGATCCGAGAAGAATGGGGGGAGCTAAAAAAATTTTATTATATTCTTTCTTTTATTAAATGTTGGGCCCAAACTATTAAAATTTATTATTTTTATCAATATATATATATGTATTTATTTATAAGGAATAAATGATGGGCCACACCTATTTAACATATATATATTTTTATTATTTTCTCTTGTTATTTATATATATAGGGGAGAATGGGCCAAGCCCATAAAAATTGATTTACTTTATTTGGACAAGAAGGGCCAAGCCCATTAGAATCCTTATTTGTTCCCCCATTTGTTTTAGAGTTTAAGAGATGGGGCAAGCCCATTAACATTTTTTTTATTTTGTGCAAGAAAGAGATAGCCACAAGCCCATTAGCAGTAGTCTCATTAAGAAACGACAATTGAGGTTTATCAGATAAAAAATGGGGGTCACTCGACTAACTTAACCGTGCGAGCCACTTCGGGCGTCTTAGTGTAATACGGGATCTGCTCAACATAGTGCTAAAATGACATGTCTACAGCTGCCCCGCCTTGGCGTCTGCTTTGCACGGGAATGGCACGGAGTGGAATGAAATAGATGTGTAATGAAGTGGAGTGGAGAATGGACTGAAAAGTGGATGCCAAGGCGTGATGAGACACGTTTTTTAACACTACGTGATTGGAATCTTTCCTGAGTTTCAACGAAACAACCTTGAAGAAGGTCCTCCGAAATCAACGATTGTTTGGCTGGACATAACAAAGACTAACAGAAAGAGGGACCAACTTCTCGGCGTGGAAGTACCTGAGTCGTAGACCGCAGGTTTCACCTTGGGGAGCGGTTACCAGCCAATGTGGAAGTGCTGCGACCAAGGTGGGTCCAATGGAGTAAATAAAAAGGGTAGCTGATAAATCCAAACAAAGGTCTCTTTCAGCCAACCAGCCCAAGATGGTTTCACAGAAACTCAGTACTCGATTCAGAATGGAATATCCCGTATTAATCAAGAATTTAAGCACAGCGGCCCTCACAATCGAGTTAAATGAATGATCTTCCACAGTGATATCAAAGTCCTACATGAATGCATGCTGGGTTTAAAGGAAAAATTAAAACAAACTAAAAGTAGAAAATAGCCAAGGATAATATTGTTAAGTTGCTTAGGACGGGTCAGGATACCGATTCGATGAGACGATACTGAGCCGGGGCCCGTTTATCCACGCACCGACTTCACCGAATGGAACCATCGTCCCCATGCTATCACAACCTAACGGCCTATCCGTACGTCCTGAACTTCTCTGGAGTTATCACTGTTTTTGTTAGAGGGGAACTCAAACTCCAGATTCATCAAGGCATAAGGTCCTTGACGTGCTCTAATAGCGTAGATATCATATAGTAGGATGCATGACACAGTGGGGTCAGTCACCGGGGTGACTGATGGTGGGACATGGTAGGGCAATGGCGCCCTCTTGCTCTCTTATTTTCATTTTATTCTTGGAACCTGCACCGAACAGCAAGCAGTGAAGAAGGATTTATTTCATAAGAAGTAAAATTACATTCAACTGTACAGGACGTCCGCACATCAATACAGGAGCAGGGGAAAACACGACACAAATCAGACAAGATTCATCGGTTAAAATTCACCACGGTAACTTGTCATAAATGCTTTACATTTACCTTTTTACCCCCCCTTTTTCACTATAAGTACCCCTTTGATCCTTAGCAAAAGATCATCCATTGGTGCATGGTTCGGGGAGTCAGACACTTTTGAGATGGGAGGAGAGAAGTCCTGTGCTTTTGAGACGGAAGGCGGGTCTTCCCGCCCTGCCAAGAGGAGCAAGTTCGGCCGCGAATTCAGGAGGTTGACCGACATTGAAGGCCATCTGAGCGAGAGGATTCTCTCACGGGCGGTAAGTTGGCTCTTTCTCCTAGTTTCCTTCATAAGTTCTCCCTCGCTTTTTCATTCTTTTCTTTTCCTTCCTTTCAGCCGTATCCTCTTTTCCGGGCCCGAGAAAATTCTCAAAGCTGCCCTGGCTATCGAAGCTTACGTCCAACATCACTATCAGTATGAGGGCCGTTATTTCAAAATGGCACCTCCAAGGGTTGGTGATCCATGCCAAGCATTATGACAAGATCTGCATGGATTGGGCGGCCCTGGGTGCATTGACAGAGGTTTGGCATCCGGAAACCCACACTTTTATCTTCCCTACTTTTGAGGCAACGGTCCTCCTCGAGAGGCAGAACTTCTGCTAGGCTTAAGAAGGTCGATGAAGGATGACAGGATAAAGGTTTCGCGGATGCGGAAGAGGGTATCTACCGAGGAAGTTCTTGGAAGCTTTATGCCATCTGGAACCATAAAGAGCGTTCAGACTCAGAACGGAGTCAACTTGCAAAAGCTCGCAGACTGGACCGTGACTGCCTTAGAAGGGTTGATAGATGATGAACATTTAGAAGGGCTTATGAAAGGGTTCACAATTTGTTTGGCCGGAGCTCTCCTCTTTCCTTGCACTGACAACATCGTAGAGGAAGACCAATTGGGAGCGATTTGTGGACTTTGGGAGGGAAGGAGAGTGGGGCCTGCTGTCCTCGCGCATCTTTACAGTGGTCTCACGGCTTCCAGCATGGGTAGGCCTCCTCACGGGTGCATGCTTCTCCTCAACTGCTGGATTGATCTTCACTTCAAATTTCATCACTACGAAGGGGTACAGACCGCCTCCAGGATTTTCGAACAAAGCCCCCTCCATTACATGGCCGATGTGTTGGGCTTTAGTGGGAAGGTGGCCAATCGCATGCCCTGTCTGAAGACACGCGGCGACTGGCGTACTCACTTCAGCTCCTTGGCGCGAGAGATGTTCACTTGTGTGCCAGCATGTTTACTTTCACGTGGGCTTCTCACGCGATCTTCTCCTGATGCGGAACTCCATCTTATCGGTGCAACCAAATTTGTTCTTTACAGCTCGCACCGGTGCTGCCTGCAAATTGGCCTTCCTCGGCACTCTCTTCCCATGCCATCCAACCTTCCTCTGATTAAGGAGAGAAAGCTGGGCACGGAGGATGATGCGAAGGATGTGAAGGCGATCAAAGCTTCGTGGAAGGCAAGCATTCCGAGGAAGGTGACGGTATCTGTGAGTGAGGATCGAGAGCTATGGGAGGCTTATGTAATGGAGCTCGGGAAACTGAGGCCCGAGGTGCCCAAACCCTGATGTATGTTATCTTAAAATAAATGCAGAGCCTTAATGCCATTGCACTCTCTTTCAGTCTCTCCCCTCCTTTTCTTTGTGACTGGAATGGCGGACGTCGGGTGATGGTCGGCCGTTACCGAATAGGATCTGGGGGACTGAGGCAACTACAGTATGCGGAGATGCCCTGAGATGTCATGGAGCTGAGGATTTCTCTTCAGGTGGCGAGGAGAGAAGTAAACTGGGAGAGAATGGAAAGAGGAGTGGATAAAGCGACATCGGGATCGAGACGAGAGGAGGGCACGTGAGGCCCAAGTGATGAAGCTCCGGAAGACACAGCGCTCGGACATGTCACTCCTTCAGAGTCACTGCCGTTTGGAGGAGAGTTGGAGCTCACGGTAGAGGAGCTCCTGGGGTTGGTGTAGTCTCCATTGCAGAGTAGGGGGCGGCTCAGCAAACAGCCTCGGGTTCAAGAGCTTCGCGGCCGTCGGGGTCGCGAGAGAGGCCAGAGGAGGGCGACGAGCGCTACCAGAGAGGTGAGAATGCGCGATACGATGTGACAATTGCAACGTCGCAGAGCTCTAGATGACCTCCCAGGGACCTCCCTCTTAGGAAAGGAGAGGGACGACCAAGGGGGTAGTGCGAGATTTGGCAAGTTGCTCATACACCCGCTCTCTTCTCACGGTGAACACGACAGTTTATATAGACGTATGAATGGAACGACATGCTCTCATGCGACGGGTTTGCCCGCCATGCGTTCCTTCTCTTCTACGCCTCTTCTTTCCATGCCGTCCTCATGTGACGTGTTTAACAGATCTCCCCTGAGATAACGGATCGTGTCTCAGACTCATTGGGCATTTCTTTCGGGAGAATCCATCACAAATTTTAATGATGTACCACCGAATTCAAAGATGCCAACCGCCCTTCTGTCCTCTTTCCATGTAGACGAGTCCACTCCCAGATTCAAAGATGCCGACTCCCATTGTCCTTTCTCCTGTGGATGAGTCCACTCCCAAATTCAAAGATATCAACTTCCATTGTCCTTTCTCCTGTGGATGAGTCCACTCCCAAATTCGAAGAGGTCGACCTGCATTATCCTTTCTCCATGTGGATGACCTCATCTCAGATTTATTTGAGTCATGATGAACACAGGGAACCTAGATGTGTAGGGTGTGAATCAACCCGCTACGCTCCCGACCTCGTTCACTTCGAGTGAAAGATGGGTGCTTTGTTACAAGGCCCATTGCAAGAGGAACTGAGACAGATCTGGATCATATCCCTTCAATCCTATAAATACTCCCCCCCGCCTGCTTCACTTGAAAGCACGGAGTTGTGGAGACTGGTTAGAAGAGTGAAAAGTCGACAGGAGGGAGTAAGAGTTTCTCATTCTCTGAGATGGAGGGAGAGTCCAGTTTCAGGGTGGAGGGCGAGTCTTCCCGCTCCTCGAAGAGGAGCAGATCCAGTGGTAGTTCCAGGAGACTCTCCGATGTTGAAAGGCCACTCAGTGAGAGGACCCAATCGGAGCTTGTAAATGAGCCAGTTCTTCCCCATATTTCTTCATGATCCCTTTCTTCCTTTCTCATTCTCTTTCTATTTTTATTTCAATGATGCACCCGCTTCTCACTTCCTGTGTAATCCACAGAGTATGACGAGGTCACACATCTCATGGGAGTTAGTGGTGGCCGCCTATCGAGGCTTGCCTGACTTCCAGAAAGCTCGACTAGATGCGATGGGGTTTGGTGCATTCCTCCGGATCGAACCCATTAAGCTCGACCTCGCCCTCATCCAAGCATTGCGCGAGAGATGGGACCCAGAGAGTCGTGCCTTCTTGATGCCCTGGGGGCACATGGTGCCCAGTCTCGAAGATGTGGCCCGAATCACCGGCCTTAGAGTGGATGGTGAGGCGGTGACCGGGGTCACCTACCCCGATTATCGCGAAGTGGCTCAGAAGCTTCTTGGTCTGGAATTAAAGGACCAAAAGAATAGGTCAATAGCCAAGGCATCTATCATGGAGGCACTGGGGCTCACTGACACTCGTCATCGTGATAACGAGTCCTTGGAGGAGTTCATGGAGAGAGCGGAAAGAGGGTCCCGCGCTGTGTACTGCGTGGATGCCAGTAGCTGGGAGAGATCAAACATGGACTTGAGGATATTCCTCCTCTTCCTGCTGGGAAAATTACTGCTGGGTTCCAAAGGAGACGACATCCATTGTCGTTTCCTAGAATTTTTGGTGGACCTAGAGAGGGTAGGGCAATATGCCTGGGGAGCCGCCGTGCTGGCGCATCTGTTCGCAAGTCTGTCCCAAGGGACAGATCGAGAGGTGACTGTGAGTGGCTTCATACCGTTTCTCCAGGTAATTATTTGTTTATTTATTTATGCAACTAATCTATTTCATGAAATGCTGATGACATGTGACGACACAGGTATGGAGTTATTACTACATCCCAATGGGGCGAGCTCGACAGTGGCGTGTGGCTGTGGCACCACTAGCTCGGCGGTGGCAACCCATTATGAGCACAACCTCTCTATCTTACCAGCTGATGGTATTAAGGCGTGAGCTGCAAGAGTTCCCCGCAGAGATGGTAGGACTCCATTTTTTTTGTCTTTTCTTTTGTCTCTCTTTTTTTTTGGTTCTTTTGAGTGATTAAGGAGACATACGCATGCCAACGCAGGTGATCTGGAGGCCTTACTCGGGCTTGGTCGATGTCGACCAACCGTGGGTCATCGCAGGTCGCCCTCGATTTGGTCGGGACCTTTGGGTCCACTGCCTGAATGAAATCGAGCCACTCCGGCTACGATTGGTCATGAGGACTCTAGGGCTTGCCCAGGAATGGGTAGATATGACCGCACCACCCCGCGTCGGGAGGAAAACACGTGGGCCGGTAACCTGTGTCGACTGGCGGGTGCGCTTCCCCGAACAATATGAAGATTGGCAGCGGGGTGGCACGCTCGTGGAGTCGCACGCCCGGGATAGTGAAGATTATCTACGTCTCTATAGGGCGATGTATGCAGAGCGACTCCATCCTGAGGGACTTGTGGAGGTATATCTCCTTTCTCACTTTTTGATCATTTATTTTTTATTATTTTTTTTATCATTTTTTTTAAATGTAATGCTGACTCTATGACATGGGTTTAGGATGCCCGTGATACCATGATACCGAACTTGCGGGCTCGATTGGCGGACACAGAGGGAGAGTTGGGTGACACCCGTGAGGCTTTACATGTCTCGGTGAGTATGTATGCAAATGCATATTCCTAATTATACCCCTAGGTTTTGGTGTTTAGCCACTCACTGTCACTTCTTGTCATCATAGCGCGCTCGGCTCGACGCAACCCTACCAGCAGTAGGGGCAGAGGGTGCTTCTTCCAGTCTATGGATTCCTTCGTCGGAACTAGATTCGCTCCATGAGCAGCTTGCCCGTGTAACACAGCGCGCCGCGGAGGCAGAGGGAATGCTTTCCGCGCAGGTGAAGGTTCCTCTTATCCGAACTTCTCTATTTATGTCTCATCACACGCCTGAAATGACGGATATGGCAGGCCGAAGAGATGCAAGAGATGTTTGCTCATGCATCACAAGGGAAGGCCAGGATAGCGGAGCTGGAGGAGGAATTGCAGCGTCGCTCAGATGACAATTTTTCTCGGGACGCCATGGAGCTGAGGATCACCCTTCAGCTGGAAAGGGATGACAGAGAGAGAGAACGTGCTGAGAGGGAAAAGGACAGGGAAAGAGAGAAGGCCAAAAGATCAGCCGAGAAAGAGGAGAAAGAGCCCTGGAGGCCCAATTATTTGAATTGAGGACCAGTCTCGGCCTCGCTGAGCAGTGGCTGAAGGACGGCGAGGAACGCTACCGAAGAGCACGAGAGCGTGGCTTTCGTGTTAGTAGCTTCTTTGCTGCTCCCGCAGATCGACATCGGGGAGTGGAGATAGAAAGAGGACCCCAAAGCGGTAGAAGTACCGCTTTTCATGGTTGGATAGCACCTTCTAGAGTTTCTCGTCCAGAAAGCGGCGAGACGAGTAATGTAGAGAAGGAGGGTGGGAGCTAATGTAGGCTCTCTCTTGTTGTTTGTTTTTGTTGAGTGGGAGTGGAATAAAATGTTTTGTGCTTGGTTCTCTGCTTCTTTCTGATCTCCCGAATCCCTGTACACATCTAAGCAAACAAGTTAGCATTTCTGCTCTGACTTGCCCCTTGCTCAATAAACAAACGTGATTTTGAGTTATTCTTGATAACGAGTCAAGGGGCAAGCCTTTATTAACAAAGGCAATGATAAAAAAGGATGATGAATGCGACAGACAAGCACACGGATGCAAACGAGAATTTAAAATGAATGGTGCATACAAATGCGATCATGCGAAGATGTGATTTTTGTTTTGTTTTTGTAGGTGTATTCATTTTTTTTGTATTTTGTTGTTTGTTTATTATTTTTTTGATCTTTTATATTTCCATTTTTTTGTGCATGTACATTTTTTTAGCTTTTTTTTTGGATTTTTGGATTCGTTATTTTTTGTTTGTTTTTGGTTTGTTTATTTTTTTTGTTTTTGCTAATGCACGATGACCACTTGATATAACATCTAACCTGCATGAGAACGAGGGTTTCTTGCTAACCTCCCAGGCATCCTAAGTGCACGTCTAAGTTGATTTGGGCCTCTAGACTCCTCGAATGATAATCCCGCCGGCTAAGACTTACCCTGATGACAATACCGTCATACCATGCTTAGGCTCCCAGTTGCTTCCGACCACAGGGATTCACCCAAAAAGTGTTTGAGGTAAATGATTTGCCCGACCCGGGTCTATTTCCTCACAACTCTAGACGATATGTAATGGAACACCCTGGAACCCAAATGACCAACCGCGCGACGCTGACCCGGAATCAGACGCCGTCGCACCCATAGGTGACGCGCTTGCATTGGTCTAAGCCCGAGGTTAGGCTTAGAAGACATTAAGATGGTAGATAAGGGTCTTGACCGGCCAGAAACACGGAGACTCTGACAATGACTTCTGCTTTCCAAGATGGACAACCATACGTTTGTGTCGAAAGGTGGTTGCAGACTTTGGTGAGTTTCACCCTTCAGGAACTCCATTGAGCCTTTATCTTCAGGGGAGAAGGAAGAGTATAGGGGCAAACCTCCTGAGAGGACCGGCAAAACCGTTAACCCGGCGAGCCAGTAGGGGCACACTTAACTTCCCTTTCGGACAACTTCAGACCAAATCTCGAGCATTTACATCTCATGGCCCCTCTTGTATAGAATTTGACTTTCAGTCAAAGGGGTTTCATTTGTGGGATCAGGCACGGTTACGACCAGGCTTTTCACTTGACTTTGATTTTGTTCTTCTTTTCTGATTTTTCTTGACAGATTTTTGCGAGGGACATAGTATCTTGACATTATGAAATCCCTCTTGGATGCCTGCGGGGACACTGCCCTCTTCTCGTGCTCTGACCCATGCTCGAAGAATTGGGCCCTACTCTTGCCCTAGGGGTTGTGTTCGTGTTTTCCATGCTCAGCGTTTTAAGGGCGCCGGCTGTCTCATTCGGTCGAAGAGAGAGAGAACGAAGATTTAAGCATTCTGGAGACCTTCTAGGTGAGGCCTCACCATGAGCGATGCTACCGATCTTTCATAGAACACATGTGTACATGTATGTTGCCTCTTTTGAGGGGGGCATAAGCCGAACTAGCCGGACAGGGATCCCCACGGTTCTGGCAAACCAAGACCCGGAACCTACCAAGTCTTAATAGGCCCTATCCCAACACGGAGGTTGAATGCAATGACTTAACTACATGGTGATCTCCGGGCATTAGCATTTTGAATTTTCTATTTTTTTCTTCTTTCATTTTCTTCTATTTTTTTGTCTTTTGTTGTTGTATATATACATATTTTTGTTATTTTCATTGTTTTCTATTTTTTTTGTTGTTTCATCATTTTTTGACACTATGTACACCTATCTAAGGGTAGTATTTCTTAAGATAAAGCCCATTCCAAGGGTGGGATAACTCGATCCCCTCAGCATTGACTAGCCTATAGGCGTTGCCAGGATGCACAGCCTGAATCACGTACGGTCCTTCCCAATTGGGTTGGAGTTTAGAACGCGGCCCACCAGGTTTTACAAACATTCTTTTCACTACCATTTCACCGACTTGAAATTTCCTTTCAATGACCTTCTTTTGATAAAAACGTGTGAGTCTGTTTTGATATACCCGTGCATGCTCGGCAGCGGCCAGCCGTTTCTCATCTAAGAGTTCCAATTGGGCAAGGAGTGAATCACGACGTTCGTCGAGGGGGAGGTCCTTATCCAATTGTACTCTCAGAGAGGGGACCAGAATTTCGTACGGAACTACCGCCTCCATCCCATAAGTGAGGGCGAACGGGGTTTGCCCAGTGGGAGTACGGATTGAAGTGCGATAGGCCCATAGAGCTTCAATCAGCTTTTCTGACCAATCCGAGAACTTGTTAGACTCACATGTCTTTTTTATGATTTTAATCAATGTTTTGTTAGTGGCCTCTGCTTGTCCATTACCTTGTGGATAATAAGGTGATGAATGATGCAATGCAATTTTATACCTTTTGCAGAGGTCCTGAAGGTCCTGAGAAATGAATTGCGGTCCATTGTCGGTGATGATCGTGCTTGGAATGCCGAACCTGGCGATGATGTTCTTCATGATGAATTTGCAGACTGTTGATGCTTTAACCTCCACGTAAGCTTCGGCTTCGGCCCATTTGGTAAAGTACTCCGTTGCGGTAAGGATGAATGATTTTTGCTTAGTGAGGGAGTAAGGATTACCGAGAGGACCAATGACATCGAAAGCCCACATGGAGAAAGGCCATGGGGAGGATACTGGATGAAGTGAAGAAGATGGGGAATGAATTTTATCGGCGTGAAGTTGACACTTGACACACCTACGGACATAGACGGCACAATCTTCTTCCATGGTGGGCCAGTAAAAGCCTTGCCGAAGGATTTTCTTGGCAAGCATTTGGCTATTCACATGGCCACCGCACACACCAGAGTGTGCTTCCTCGACGCATTTCCAGACTTCCTCTTCGTCGAGACATCTTAGAAGAACACCAGTAAGACTTCTCTTGTATAGCACTTCTCCGACCAGCACGTACCTCTGTGCCACCCTCCTTATGGCTTTTCTATCTTCCGATGTGGCTTCTTCAGGGTAGGATTGATCTTTGCAATACTTGGCAATTTCGTAAAACCATGGCTTCTCCTCATCAGCCAATTCTTCTTCTAATTCTGTCAACATAATTTCCCTCTTCTCAAGGATTTCTTCCTGTAGGGCCTTTCTTGCTATCCTGTCCTTGATATTTACGTATGAAGCGTCATCGATTGCAGGGGCGTGACGCTTGTAGACGTGAATGGTATCAAACCATCTTCCTAGAGGGAACCTTAGAGATGATGCCAATGAGGCGAGGGCATCGGCCAGAATGTTCTGATGACGAGGGACATGGACAAAGATCAATTTGGCGAACAATTTGGCAAAGGCAGCAGTGAGTTCTTGGTATGGCTTGAGCTTGGGATCGCGAGTGCGATATTTGGTGAGCACCTGGCGAAGAATGAGTTGACTATCACCTACGACTCGCAATTCAGTGATACGAAAAGAATGAGCGAGTTCTAGGCCAGCTAGAAGAGCTTCATATTCAGCTATATTGTTGGTAACGGGGAATTTGAGCTGATATGCCAGTGGGAATGTAAGGCCTTTAGGCGACAGGAGGGCAATGCCGATTCCTTTCCCTTGGGAATTCAGAGCTCCATCAAAATATAACGTCCACATGCAATCATCTGATTGGTTGATGGACATTAGTTCCTCATCTGGAAATTCTGATTGGACAGGATCGAATCTGGAAGAGGATGGTGAGCGAGATGCTCAGCTATAGCATACCCCTTGATCGCCTTTTGCTGAATGTAGGTGATGTCAAACTGAGAAAGAAAGCTTTGCCATCGTGCTAATCTATCCGTAAGGACAGATTTTTCCAGAAGGAACTTGATAGGGTTCATTCGGGCAATCAGATGGACTTCATGAGCTAGAAAGTAATGTTTCAACTTCTGCACTACCCAGACAAGGGCGGCACAAGTTTTCTCCATAGCCGTGTACTTCTGCTCACAGGGGTTGAGGAGTTTGGACAAGTAATAGGTCGCCCTTTCCTTGCCCGCTTCATCGGCTTGTGCTAGGACAGCTCCCACGGAGTCGTCTAGGACTGAGACATAAAGGATTAAAGGTCTACCTGGCGTGGGTGGAATTAGAACGGGTGAATTGGCCAGATATTCTTTCAATCCTTCAAAAGCTTTTTGGCATTTAGAATTCCAAAGGAATTCTACTCCTGACTTAGTTAACTCGTAGAAAGGTTTGCACCTTTGTGAGTGCTGTGACACAAATCGACGAATGAATTGCAACCTTCCAATTAAACCTCGAACTTCTCTCAGATTTCTCGGAGGTGGCATCTCCCTGATTGCTTTAGCTTTGTTGGGATCTATTTCAATACCCCTCTTACTCACAATGAAACCAAGCAATTTGCCTGACGAAACACCAAATACGCACTTTTTTGGATTCATTTTCAAATTGAACTCTCTTGATCTTTGCAGCACCTTAGCCAGAACTCTTGGGTGTTCTGCCCTAGTCTTGGATTTACCAGCAAATCATCCACATATACCTCTAAATACACATGCATCATGTCATGGAATATTGCCATCATAGCCCTTTGATAAGTAGCTCCAGCATTCTTAAACCAAATGGCATGACCAAATAGCAATAAGTTCCCCAAGGTGTGGTGAATGATGTTTTCTCCTGATCTTCTTCCGCCAAACGGATCTGATTATACCCCGAAAATCCATCCATAAACGAGAGAGTTTCATAGCCCGCTGTATTATCAACCAACACGTCAATGTGAGGCAAGGGGAAATCATCTTTTGGACACGCGCGGTTAAGGTCCCGAAAATCGATACAGATTCTCACCTTTCCATCCTTTTTCATGACCGGGACAATGTTTGCCACCCATTGAGGATATAGGACGACTCTAATAAACCTGGCTTTGTGGAGCTTATCGACCTCTTCCTTCATTTTAAAGCCATTTGGGGGTGGAAACGTCTTAACCTTTGCTTTACCGAGACGGACCCTGGTTTTAACGTTAGGCGATGTTCGACCAGGGTGGAATCTAATCCCGGCATATCCTCGTAACTCCACGCGAACGTGTCCCTGTACTCCTTTAGACCTCGATCAATGCCTCCTCTTCAGATGTCGGCAAATTATCGCTTATGAGGATGATCTAGGGTCTTCCTCGGTCCCCAGATTGATCTCTTTGGTGGGTTCTTCTATAGCGGCTGATGGTTCGTCAAACCTCCTCATTCCGCTAGCATATGCGTCAGCCGCGTCCTCATATTCTTCGTCCCCTTCTTCAATAGGGTACTCTTCATCTGTGAGCTCATAAACTCCGTATCCCTCATCAATTGTGCAATCCTCCTCACATTCTAACTCCGGCAGATGGATGGGATTTTCTAGCAATTGAGGAATGGCTAGAAAGGCTTGACACCTATTGGCTAGATCTAGAAGGAATCGACGAGGAATTTCCCTGCCCTTGGATTTTCTTCTAGGTACTACCCTTGACTCGCTATTCCTAACCTGACTGACTTGTTCTACAGACGAAGAAGAAGTTGAAGAATGTACAGGAAGAGACCCCTCGATAGAGGGGTAAAGAAGGTCGCTCAAGGGACCTTGAATGAGTGGCCCGTAAGTCGGGGCACACCCGTGAGAGATGTAGGAGGTCTCCTCAAAGGAGATGCACTGTTGAGGAGATTGAAAATCGACGTTTTTTTTTCATTTTCATTTTCAATTACAAAACAATTGAAAGAAATTAGAGAATGGGAGGAGGGAACTATAGCTAGGGGGTTGCATGGCTCATTGAGCAGATCATGGTTGAAAATTTGGCATGGGCTGAAAAACCACGCAAGAATGTGAGTAGAGAAGGGGACCTGGGAATATCATCAGATAAACGTCGGGTCCAAGAAAGAGTCAGCAGCAACGGCTGAGGAGAATGATCAGATAGAATGACGGAAAGCGATCCGTCAGTGGCAACCTCCTCTCGGCGAGGAAAACTTGGAATTTCGGCAATGTCAACGACATCTTTTGGTACCTCAGAGATCAAAAGTGGCCCCTCTAAGTCTGGAGACGAGAACATCTGTTGTAGTGCCATGGAAATATCCTGTATATCAATCCACTTGTTCCACTCACAATCCGGGTCATCGTGTTTCCCCTTCTTTGCAGCTCTCAAGCAACCTTCAGCCAAGTAGGCAATATGCAATTTCCCATGTGATTGTCGCGGGTAATCCCCCAACTGTATAACCGGACCCTTTCTGAAATGAGAGTACAAGGTCCATGTAAGAGGTCCCTCATATGCTTCAAGTGGCCCTTCAAAGCCTAGGCCGGCTCTAAGGGTTAACTTTGTCTTCTTTGGCAACTTCAGTCTCCCTTGTAATTGTGCCCCCAAACCTTTGCCCTGTTGGTAGCCAATGTTTCTCATGATCTCCCATCCCTTAGCATGGGAAGGGTGACATGACTTTGGTGTTGGAAGTGGCTTTTGTGTAAAATGGGTGTGACGAGGGTCACACACATCTAGCAGTGAAAGAATTGGCCGGTGAGTTGGCCAAACAGAAGGCAATGAGGTATTAATAGCGTCCACTGTAGAAAAGATGGGCATGCTATTTACCTTGATAATCCAAGCCTTGTACGGAAACTTCAAGCACTGATGATTGGTGGAAGGCACCGCATTCATAACCTCAATGTAAGGGCGGCCCAGTATGGCCTTGAATGTGGGATCCATATCAAGGATATGGAATTCCGTGAAGACTGATGCAGGGCCCAATTCTACATTCAAGATGACCATCCCCATTGGCGGCTTTTTGCTATTATCATAGGCCGTAACCGTGATTGATGAAGGCCTTATCTGTTCCGTGTCAACCCCACATGATTGGAGGGTGATCATAGAGATCACATTTATAGACGCACCAGTGTCCACCAAACATGGGTCTACAGGCACCCCATTGATCTTGACTGCAATACACAAAGCATATTTTCGAGCCTCCTTGGGGGCAAGCTCATGGTGGTGAAATATAATAGCCGGTTGTGTATCAGTTGGCGTCAATACTGACGAGATTTTCTCCACTGGGAGATCCTCATTTACCATAACCCTCTGAAGATACTCCATCAAGGCGTCTTGATGGGTTTTCGACCTCTTGATTAGCTCGAGAATGGAGATCCGAGCTGGTGTTTTATCCAAGTGTTTCAACAGGTCATATTGTGTCCCGGGGATAGACTCCTCCTGCTGTTCTTCGGTGTCTTTCTCTGGCTGAGATTGCTCGGGGACCTGACTGTTTTGGGAAAAAATCCGATGGAACATCCTTCCACTACGGAGCACCATGGCTTGTGGTTTTGGCGGCACCTTTATAGAGTTAGTTATGGGGTTTAGCAAGGGTTCGAGGGGTAGTGGTGGAGGAACAATTGATGAAGCAGGGGCAATAATAGGTGTAGGGGCTCTGATGAGTGGTTTGTTAGGTGGAGGCATGGTGGGAGTGGATGAAGCCTCAGATGGACGGCGAATGATAAGGGGTTTAAAAGGTGGAGGCATAGTAGAGGTTGATGGTGCCCCGGATGGGTGATGAATAATGAGGGGTTTCGAGGGTAAAGGGGTTGTGGTGGAGGTAGATGGTGCCTCGGAAGGGTGTTGGACAATAATGGGTTTGTTTAGTGGAGGCGGAATGAAGGCGGATGATGAAGTGGAGGCGTGAGAGATAATGAGAGGTTTTGGGGGTAACGGTGTTATGGTGGAGGTGGAGGGCACCTCGAAGGGTATTGGGCAATGAGGGGTTTGTTTAGTGGAGGCGGAATGAAGGTGGATGATGAAGTGGAGGCGTGAGAAATGATGAGAGGCTTTGAGGGTAACGGTGTTATGGTGGAAGTGGAGGGTGTTTGCTGGAGACTCGAAGGGAGGTCATCAGTAGCGACGCGGATGAGAGGACGTGATAGCAGTGGAAATGAGTAAGGTATTACTGCGGGTTGTGCTACGGGTGGAGGATAGACAGGTGCGGGACGAATAAGGCGTGGGGATTGGATAGGAACGTGATTGGTGACAAGGACAGAGCCGCTTTCCGTATGCCAATCCTGCCCTCTTCCAACCTCCAGGAAGGAAGAGATGGGGTTGACTTGGTGGTTAGGTTGTTGGTGCGCCGGTAACGGATTCTGGAGGATGCCCATATTTGGCTGTTGTTGTGGTGCCTGCTGAGGCTGTTGTTGCTGCTGTTGTTGTTGTTGTTGTTGTTGTTGTCTAAGAGGAGGTCTCCTGGCCTTCATCATGGTGATGCATCGCCTCATTTCATCCCAATCTATTTGATGTTCATCGTTCATATCATAGATATAATCTCTGAAATGAAAACAGTTTTCCACTGTATGACCCGGCTGTCTATGGAAGACACAATATCTGGAAGTGTCGACGTTCGTGGGCCATATGGCTTTTTCCTTAGGCAAGGTGAGGAAATTAGCAGCCATGAGAGCATTAAAGATGTCCGGCAACGACTCCGGCAAAGGTGGGTAATGAGCTCTCCTAGGGCCGATCGGCCTTCTCTGTTGTTGGAGGCCATAATCCCCGGGTGGTGGAACCTGATTATATTGAGGAGGTCGCTGTTGTTGTTGTTGGAGATGGAGCGGTTGAGGCATATTGTTCTGGAAGAGATTATTTTGTGGGGGAGGACGATAGGGTTGCTGACCTTGTTGCTCCTGATGAAAGGGGAATTGTGGGGGTTGTGGGGGCCTAGGATTAGCTTGCTGGTTGGGATAGCCAACCGCGCCCACTTGTTCATTTGTTACAACCCCTTCTGTTACCCCACCTTGGGCACCCGTGCCCGGCTTCCTAAACACCTTTGGCTTTGGTGGCTCGAACATATGCATGAGGGGAGAATCTTTCAGCTGTGTTTGGATATATCGAGCCCTCTCATACAGTTCCTCCATAGTGGTGAGCTTGTTCATTGCCAGGACGTGTCTAAATTGTGGAGTGGCATTAGACACGACCATCTTTACTTGCTCCGATTCTGAAATGGGGTCTCTCACTTTCTCTGCCAAGGATCTCCATCGATCGGCAAATTGGGTGAAATCTTCGTCCGGCTTCATTTTTTCAGCCACTAGGTCGGTAATAGAGAAGGAGGGACCGACCCTATCCCGATATTTCTGTATGAATTTCCGTTGCACTACGTCGAAGTTCTCAGCCTCACTCGGCTCTAGGGAATAGAACCATTCTAAGGCGGGACCATCCAATGATCTCCTGAAGAGGTATGCCAAGGATCTTTGATCGTTCTGCCAAAACGAGGACTCATACATAAAGTCCTTCAGATGAATGAGGGGGTTGCCTGTGCCGGTGTACCGTCGATACGTTGGCATTTCAGAAGGAGGGAGATGGAATACTGGAAGGATTGGTAAAGAGATCTCAGGCGCGGATTTGACATCCACGATCTTTTTGAAATCTCGGAATTGTTCGTCCATCTTGTTCATCCTATGAAGGAGAGATTGAGTGACCTCATTGTAAGGAGCAGGTTGTGGTGGCCACTGAGGCCTTGCAGAAGCCTGAGAAGGGAATTCCGGATGAGAGAGACGTTGTGACATATCAGCAAATGGAACTGACTGAAATGTCGTATGAGGAATTGGTGGAACTTGAGATTGGGGAGGTAATTGGAAAGGGGGAGGTTGCAGACGTGGCATATCAGTAAATGGAACTGACTGAAATGTTGGATGAAGAATTGGTGGAACTTGAGACTGGGGAGGTAACTGGAAAGAGGGAGGCTGCAAACTTGTCTGCACAAGAGGGAATGAGGGAGGGATTGCCTGTGCGGGCTCTTGAATAGAGAGAGCAACTGGTGTTGGATTTTGAGGAGTAGAATCAACAGATTTCCCTTTTAAGACGGCCTGAAAGGCTCGGATCTGATCGGAATTGAGCTGTGTGTTCGCGAGAACACCTAGCAAGGAGGAAATATCTTGTGGGGGGATGCTTCCCCGACGGCGGCTCGCACCTCATATGAGGGCTCACGGGAGGAACCTGCGTCCTCAGCAGGGACATGTGTCCCCTGGTGACTCGGGGTCGGATTCTGACCGTTCCCGGACATTTCTTGATCTTTTTCGGAACGTGAGATTTTGCCGGAACGCAATATCATACACACTCAAACCAAGAACAAAGATTAACAAACAAGTTGATGTTTAACGCCTTTTTGTGTTTTCTTTTTGTTTTCCCTTTTTTCTTTTTCTTTCTAATTAAAATGTAATAACATACACACTCAAACCATTAGCAAAGATTAACAAACAAGTTGATGTTTAACGCCTTTTTTGTTTTCTTTTGGTTTTCCCCTTTTTTTCTTTTTTTCCTAATCTAATGTTCACACCACAGGAGGGACCTTAGTTGCAATATTGATTTTCCGCCGTGTGATCTAAGGACACTCGACTCACCACGAATGGGTTAACTATCTCCAGGGAACTTCAGTGGTACAACCAGCCCAGTGAACGAAGAGGGAATCCTTCGATGTCGGGGACTTACGGAGGTCCCAATGGAGGAGATCCTAGTTCGTCGAGAGGAATTCCCGACGGAGAGTCCTTCCTTCACCAGGAAAAGGTGATCCTAAAAAATGGAACAAAAGAAATAAAAATAAAAGGTATGCAATGCAGTGCTGAATTTAACAGGAGATATATAAACAGACAACAAATATATGCAATAAAAGAAATTAAACAAACATCACAACACTCCTTTTCTGCAATGATAAGAATCTCTTCAGACTTCAAGGGGACTCTGGAGTAATGCACATAGTGCACGAGGGCTGAAATTGGAATGCCAAGAGTGATAGCGAGAACACAAATATAGCGCACGCGGGCACAATCAGGAGGGGCACACGTGGGTGCCAAGTGGAGGGGGTGCTACTGAGAGCACAAATGTAGTGCACGAGGGCGCAATCAGGAGGGGCACACGTGGGTGCCGAGTGGAGGGGCACGCGTGGGTGCCGAGTGGAGGGGCACGCGTGGGTGCCGAGTGGAGGGGCACGGGTGGGTGCCAAGTGGAGGGGCACACGCGGGTGCCGAGTGGAGGGGCACACGTGGGTGCCAAGTGGAGGGGGTGCTACTGAGAGCATAAATGTAGCGCACACGGGCGCAATCAGGAGGGGCACACGTGGGTGCCGAGTGGATGGGCACACGTGGGTGCCGAATGGAGGGGCACACATGGGTGCCGAATGGAGGGGCACACGTGGGTGCCGAGTGGAGGGGCACACGTGGGTGCCGAATGGAGGGGCACACGTGGGTGCCGAGTGGAGGGGCACACGTGGGTGCCGACAATATTTGGGTAACCAGAGAAAACAAAAGAGGTCCCACCGTGATCGCCAAAAAGGTGTAGACGGCAAAAGAGTGTCGTCCACCCTCGGGGGAAAGAAACAATGATGCAAAGTAATGATGAAAAGGTGATCGCCAGAGAGGTATAGGCGGCGGGAGTCGTCGCCTACCCTCGTCTGTCTTAGGAGATGGGAATGACGAGATCAACTCAAGGAAAGAAAGAAAATAGGGGTGCGGAACGGACTCCGGTACGTGGTGGAGATAGGGGTCGGAAGACCCTCTCGCGCAAACTGACCCCTTCCCGGTAAGCGTGACTTACCGTTCCACGAGCAGTTTTTCATATACCGGGAAGTCCGGGAATTTAAGTAACAGAAAGGGAGAGGCACGAAGATTGAGAAATTGTAACGAAATATCGTTCTCTAGACAATTACAAGGACAATACGAACAAAGACGTACCACCACAGGACATTGGTCTTTGTGGGGTTCTAACAGCAATATAATACTATCAGCAATAATGAATATATATGTACATATTAAGACCATCGCAAGATATTGGCCTTACGAGATTTTTATTGCAGCATAAATAATAAATATTATATGTACATACGTAAGACCACCGCGAGGTATTACCCTCCGCGGGGTTTCGACAGAAATTAAAGGAATAAAACGACAGAATGAAAAGACTTCGCGAGGAATTACTTCCGTCACGTGCACCTTCGCGAGGAATTACTTCCGTCGCAGGGTTTAGACAGAAATTTAAAGAAATAAAATGACAGAATGAAAAAGGCTTCGCGAGGAATTACTTCCGTCACGTACACCTTCGCGAGGAATGACTTCCGTCGCAGGGTTTAGACAAAAATCAAAGGAATAAAATGACAGAATAAAAGGCTTCGCGAGGAATTACTTCCGTCACGTACACCTTCGCGAGGAATTACTTCCGTCGCAGGGTTTAGACAGAAATTAAAGAAATAAAATGACAGAATGAAAAAGGCTTCGCGAGGAATTACTTCCGTCACGTACACCTTCGCGAGGAATGACTTCCGTCGCAGGGTTTAGACAGAAATTAAAGAATAAAATGACAGAATAAAAAGGCTTCGTGAGGAATGACTTCCGTCACGTACACCTTCGCAAGGAATTACTTCCGTCGCAGGGACCTCCGCAAGGAATTACTTCCGTCCACGGGGTTTAAACAAAAGGAGAAAGTGACGGAAAAGGAAAGGGGAGGGGGATGTGATCGCCAGGGGCTGAGAGCCCCACAGGAAATGTCCTGATCGCGTTCGCCGCCGAAGCGGGAGCAGTGCGGGTCCTCTCTTCCTCTTCGATCGGCCGGCCGACGAAGAGGGCCTTGCTTCGGTTACCCTGATTTTATTATTCTTTTTGTGTTTTATCTTTTGTTATTATATTTTTTTGGGGGGTTTGTTGCTTTTATTATTTTTTTATACTTTTATATCTTTTTTAAGAGAAAGATGAGAAGATAAAGAGAGAAATCGAGGGATAAGTGGTAGAATAAGATAATATGATATAAGAAAAAACCACTAAGAAAAATATAGGTAGGGTGAGAGACGTATTTTAGACAAAACAGAAGAGAACGGGGATGGAGATCTAACGATATGTGATAACAAGAAGAGAGAGAAGATAGACTTGTTTTTAGGCAAAATAGAGAAAGATAAGGGTGAAATTTAACAACAAATAACAATAATAAGGGAGAGAACAAGAATAGAATGGTGAAGGTGATGGTCGGGTACCTCAAAAGTAGGAGGGATGGCCGCATTTATAGCCCCGAACTGAGGGTACGCGAGTTGCTCCTCCTCCTCTTTCGGCCGACTGAAGAAGCGGGCTCCCGGACTGGTTAACCCTGCACAAAGAATAAACAACAAAAAAAAAGAGAACTAAATGAGAACGACGATGGTGTAGTATCAATTCTTTAGAAAATGATATCGAAAATAATATAAACGAATACGCACCTTGCTAGTGGTGTTTAAAACCCCTTTTAGAACTAAAGGGTGGTGGAATGATATGATGGATAAGTAAACAAGACTTCCTCGGGGAGATAAATGCAATATGGATAATGCATGCATACAGTGTAACAAATGAAATAAAGACAAAGCAGGGCGAAGGGAGACGCAAGAACTTGTTTGGGGAAGCTGTTGACAGGCTTTGAATGAGCTCCTTCAGGACGAGGACGGCGCGGGCAGACGGCGTGCCGGAACAGCCTTCCTTCTGTATTATAACACCCAGGAACTCGACTCCCTTTATTTCACGGGCCTCAACATAGACCGAATCGGAATCTCTCTTTTCAATCCGAACAAACCCCTACACACACTCACAAACGCATACGCGCACAAACATACAAGCATACATACATGTATACGTAGCTATATGTTATTCATTCAACTATGGAGAGAAAATGATGAAAATAACAAGAATACAAGTGGACATGTACTAAAAAAAATAAAAATATAAACGTGGGAATATGTATACAGGAGAGACAAAGAAGGAGAAGGCTAGAGAAAGAAAGATGGGGAGAGAGAGAGAGATTAAAAAGCAAAAAAAAGAAGTGAGATGGAGAGGGAGATCGAGAGGGAGAGAGGGAAAAAAAGAGAGAGGGAGATTAAGAAATAAAAAAAAGAATGAGGGGGAGAGAGAGGAGAGAAGCAGAGAGATCGGATGGGGAGAGAAGGGGGAGGAAAGTAATAAAAAAAAGAAAATGAGAGGGAGAGAGAGAACCCGATGGAGGGGGAGGAGGTAGAAGCAGAGAGGGAGAGAGAGAGAGAGAGAGAGAGAGAGAGAGAGAGAGAGAGAGAGGAGGGGGAGCTCGCCACGGGGAGAAGAGAGAGACGCGAAGAGAGAGAGAGAGAGAGAGACCGGGAGAGAAGAGAGGACGAGTGAGAGGGAGAGAGATAGACGGCGGGGAGAGAAAGGGGGAGAGGAAGAGAGAAACAGTGGAGAGAGAGAGGGAGAGAAGGAAAGTGGGAAAGAGAGAGGGGAGAGAGACGGGATCGAGGAGGGGAGAGGAAGAGAAAGGGAGAGGTGGAAGAGGTGGGCACGGCGGACGCCGGTGGTGGGGGGAGGTGCAGGCGGCGGCCGGAGGGGCGACGGGCGGACTGTGGCGTGCGAGCGGGGGGCGAGGGGAGCTCCGCGGTGGCGAGCGGCGTCGACGGCGGTGCCGGAGCACGTCTGCAGCGGTCCGGTGGCGGGGCGGCGGCTAAGGCGGGCCGGAGGCGGGAGCGGCGGCCGAGGCGGGCTGGAGGTGGGAGAGGGCGGTGCCGGAGCGGGACAGGGCGGCCGCGGGCGGTGGGAGCAGCGGGAGCGGCGTCGGAGCGAAAGGTGAGCTGCGGGGGCGGCGTGGCCGGTAGGGGCGGCGTCAGGGGGCGGCGTGGCCGGCAGGGGCGGCGTCGGGGGCGGCTGTGTGCGGCGGATAAAAGGGGCCGTTGCGGCCCCTTGTGGTTCAAAGGGGGGGCACGGGCGACGAGGCCCCCCCTGCGAACTACCTTTTTTTTTAGCATTTTTTTTGTTAGAAGGAGATTGAGGGAGGGAGAGAACAGAGGGAGAGGAAGAGAGAGATGGTGAGAGGGAAGAGAGAGGGCGAGTGAGAAAGAGAGAGGAAAGGAGAGGGAGAAAGAGAGGACCAGAGGGAGGAGAAGAATGGTGCTCGCAGTGGGAGGGTGGCTTCTACGGTGGTGCCCAGAGAAAAAGGAAAAATGAGAGAGAGAGGCCCTGGGTGTGTGTTGGGAGCTTTTGTGCGTATGTTTTGATTGGGGACCAGATCCGAGAAGAATGGGGGGGAGCTAAAAAAAATTTATTATATTCTTTCTTTTATTAAATGTTGGGCCCAAACTATTAAATTTTATTATTTTTATCAATATATCTTCTCCATGGGGAGGTCTTCATTAACCATGACTTTTTGAAGATATTCCATCAAGGCCGCCTGGTGGGATGTGGATCTTTGGAGTAGCTCCAGGATGGAGATCCGAGCAGGTGTCTTATCCAAGTGTTTCAATAGATCATACTGTGTTCCAGGGATAGCTCTTTCTGGTTGTTTTCCATCATCCTTCTCTGGCTGAGATTGCTCAGGATTCTGACTGTTGTGGGGGAAAACCTTGTGGAAAATCCTTCCACACTGGAGCACCATTGCCTGCGGCTTTTGTACCTCTGTGGGGGTAGTAGTGGGTTTTAACAGGGATTTGAGGGGTAGTGGTGGAGGAATGGTTGACGAAGCAGGGGTGATGACGGGAGCAGGGATTCTGATGAGCGGTTTGTTAGGTGGAGGCATGGTGGAGGTAGAGGGGATATCGCGCGGGTTATGAAGGATAAGGGGTCTGGAAGGTGGAGGTGGAGACGAAGTAGAAGTGGGTAGGGCTTGAAGCGGGCAATGATTTTGAGGTGGGTGATGGGTAATGAGTGGTTTTGAAGGCATTAGTGGTGATACGGTGGAGAAAGACGGGGTTATGTATGGTTGACGGATGATAAGGGGTTTAGAAGGCGTAGGGGTAAATGTGGCAGAGGTGGATGGTAAAGTGGGGGAGTGGGAGAAGATGAGAGGGTGTGAAGGCGTAGTGGAGAGTGTCGGTTGATAGGGGATCGGGGTACGGATGAGAGGGCGTAATGGTAGTGGAAATGGTGAAGGTGATACTGACGCGGGTTGATGAGAGAGAGGTGCTACCCGGGCAAGGCAAGGGTGTTGCGTGATGATAGGATTGGCGGTAGAAAGAATGGAGGTACTTTCCTGGTGCCACACCTACTCTCTCCCAACTTCCGGGAAGGAGGAGATGGGGTTAACCTGATGATTGGGCTGTTGGTGCTCCGGTAATGGATTCTGGATTATGCCCATGTCGGGCTATTGTTATGGGGCTTGCTGAGGCTGTTGTTGTTGTTGTGGTTGCTGCTGCTGCTGCTGTTGTAACTGCTGCTGTGGCCTATGAGGAGGTCTCCTAGCCTTAAGAGCGGCGACGTATCGTCTCATTTCATCCCAATCTATTTGATGTTCATCATTCATATCGTGGATGTAATCTTTGAAATGGAAGCAGTAATCTACTGTGTGTCCTGGCTGCCTGTGGTAGACGCAGTATTTGGAGGTATCAACATTTAGGGGCCACACGGGCCTTTCTCTGGGTAGGGCGAGTTGGTTTGATGCCATGAGGGCATTAAAAATGTCTGCTAAGGTTTCTGGCAATGGTGGATAGTAGGCTCTCTTGGGACCGAGCGGCCTCCTTTGTTGCTGTTGGGGACCATAGTTCCTCGGGGGTGGAACTTGGTTGTACTGAAGCGGTGGTTGTTGTTGCTGAGGTTGTGGTTGTTGTTGCTGGGGTTGACGTAATGGAGGCATATTATCCTGGGGTGGATTATTTTGGGGTGGAGGACGAAGAGGGAAAGGACCTGGTTGGAGGGGAAGTCGGGGCATTTGTGGAGGCCTTGGGTTGACTGCATAGTTGGCATTGTTGACCGCACCCACTTGCTCATTTGTCACGACCCCTTCCGTGGCTCCGCCCGGGACACCAGCGCCTGTCTTTCTGACCACTTTGGGCTTCGACGACTCAAACATGTTCATAATGGGGGAGTCTTTTAACTGGGTTTGGATGTACCGGGCCCTTTCATAGAGTTCCTCCATTGTAGTAAGTTTATTCATGGCCAGGACGTGTCTGAACTGTGGGGTTGCATTAGACACAATCATCTTCACTTGTTCGGGCTCGGAGAGGGTATCCCTTATTCTTTCCGCCAGAGACCTCCATCTATCAGCATAGCAGACAAAATCTTTGTCGGGCTTCATCTTTTCGGCCACTAGGTCGGTAATGGAGAGTGAGGGACCGACCCTATCCCTATATTTTTGCAAGAACCTTCTCTGGACTATTTCAAAATTCTCGGCCTCGCGGGGCTCCAAGGAATAGAACCACTCAAGCGCGGGACCATCCAATGATCTCCGAAAGAGGTATGCCAGGGACCTCTGATCGTTTTGCCAATAGGAGGATTCATACATGAAATCCTTGAGGTGAATGAAGGGGTTGCCGGTACCATTGTATCTGCGGTACGTGGGCATTTCGGAGGGAGGAAGATGAATGACGGGAAGGATTGGCAAAGCAACCTCCGGGGTGGCTTTCACGTCCACCATTCTTCTCAGATTTTGAAACTGCTCGTCCATGCGATTGAACCTATTGAGGAGCGATTGGGCGAGCTCCTCTGGAGGTGAAGGTGGCACTTGCCACTGGGGGAGAAACTGTCTCCCGGAGACTTGAGGGGGGAACCCGGAATGAGAGGGAGCTGTCGGACCGCCGATAGTTGGCCCTGGCTGAAGCGGTGTTTGGGAAACAACGGGAGTTTGAGATTGTGACGGGAACTGGAATGAGGGTGGTTGTTGGCTTGCTTATCCTTGAAGCGAGGGAGACTGGATAGCTTGCGCCAATGAAGGAGATGGGATGGCCTGCACGGACTCTTGGAGAGGTGCGATGGCCGGAGTTGATTCCTGGGGTGTGGGGGAAACAGATTTCCCCTTCAGAATGGCCTGGAAGGCCCGGAGCTATTCAGAGGTAAGCTCCGTGTTGGCGAGGACGCCCAGTAAGGAAGAGATATCCTGCGGTGGGGATGTGTCCCCGACAATAACCTGCACCTCATGCGAGGGCTCATGAGAAGGACCCGAGTCCATAGTATAGACTCGCGGGTCGGCTGACAAACCACGACTAGGGTGGTTCTCCTCAAAAGACTCGTGAGCCATGCTCACAGTTTTCCCAGAACGCAAAAACATACACTAGCAAGCAGGTAGCAGAGATTATCAAACAAGTGGATGCCTTTACATCTTTTTTTGTGTTTTGATTTTGATGATTTTTTTTGTGTTTTTAGCGAGATCCGAAGTTCACACAAAATAGGGACCCTAGTTTATTTTTGTTTCACCGCCGTGTCAGCTAGGGTCTCTCGTCTCACCACGAATGAAATGACTAACTCCGGGGAACTTCAATGGTACAACCAGCCCAGTGAACGAAGAGGAGATTCTTCGATGTCGGGGACTTACGGAGGTCCCAGTGTAGGAGATTCTAGTCCGTTGAGAGGAATTCCCAAACGGAGAGTCCTTCCTTCACCGGGAAAGGGTGATTCTAAAAAAAAAAATGAAAAAAAGGATAGAAAAGAGGGATGGATGCATGCAATGAAATGCTGATAGAGATATGGAGTGGGAAAATAACAGAAATAACAGACATATAATAAACAAACAATCAATCACAACTAACAGTGCTGCCGTGAGCACAACGGGGGCACGTGCGGGCGCCAGGGTGGAGAGGCACGGATGGTGCCGAACTTGCAAGGGTAGCCGAAAGGAAGCAGTAGAGGTCCCACCATGATCGCCAATCTGTGAGCGACGTCACGCGGTTCGGGGTGCGGAGAGGACGCGGAGCGCGCGGGCTCCTCTTTTGTTTGCTGCAACACAGAAATAAGAGAAAAGAGAAGGGGCCACCACGGGAGATTGCTCCGGCGGGGCGAGCGGGAAAAATGTAATATAGCAAGATATGGGGGTTAAACGGCCATAGCGGGAAGTGACTCGCCGCAGCCTCGGGGGGACGAGAATGGTGCAGAAATTAAATAGCAAGAATTGAAACGGCCATTGGGGAAGTGACTCGCCGCGGCCTCGAGAATATGAGCAGATAAGAATATAACAGAATATAAGGAGAATATAAAGAGCGGGAATTTAAACGACCATTGGGGAAGTGACTCGCCGCGGCCTCGAGAACATGAATAGATAAGAATATAATATATAAGAACGGGAATTTAAACGGTCATTGGGGAAGTGACTCACCGCGGCCTCGAGAATATGAATAGATAAGAATATAACATATAAGAACGGGAATTTAAACGGCCATTGGGGAAGTGACTCGCCGCGGCCTCGAGAATATGAGCAGAATACAACAGAATATAAGGAGAATACAAGAACGGGAATTTAAACGGCCATTGGGGAAGTGACTCGCCGCGGCCTCGAGAATAAGATGTGATCGCTAGGGGCTAAAAGACCCCAAATAAAGAAAGTGATCGCGCCTACCTCAAGAGCGGGAGATGGCGGGTTGCTTCTTCCTCCCCCTTCGGTCGGCCGACGGAGAGGGCTTTCCTTGGGTACCCTTGCAAAACAGTAGACAATAAATGAACGGAATTAGAAAATGACAGTGTAGTAACAATTCCTTGCAATAAAAATAACGAGATCGTGACCTGACACACACCTGGTTGGTGTGGTTTTAAACCCCTCTCCGACTCGAGTAGGAGGAAAATGCGATGATGAATGCAAGAAGTATGCGAGAGACGGCGCCCTTATGTAGGGAGATAGAGGATGCAGTATGATGAATGTAAAGAACTATGGAGAAAAAAAGGGGAAGAAAAGGCTTATTGGAGGAGCCGAGGGCGAGATCCGGCGGAGCTCCGGCAGCGTAGGGACGACGTGGAAGCACGGTGGACGAAGATAGCCTTCCTCTCGCGAGCCTGGACACCCGAGAAGCCAGCAGAACCTCCACCTACAAAAGACCCCACGGGTTAGAAAATGACTCCGGTAGCCTCTGGGCTCCGGCAGCCTATCGGATCTCTTCGAAGCTCCTCCAGAACTGAGGGGGTGGGCCTCTATTTATAGGGCTCCGGAGGGTGGAGGCGTCCAGGACCCTGAACACCTCCATCAGGGCCGAACTAATATTTTATTCTATTTTTATTCATTTTGTCGGAATATTTTTGTGGAGGCGTCCAGGGCCCCGGACGCCTCCAACAGGTGCACCGAACCCCACCGACGGCCGCACGCGGTTTGGCACAACGCGTGGTTTTGTGAGCGACGACCCGTGATTCAGAAATGGGCGCATCCAGCTTGCTGGACGTCTTCATAATTTGGACTTTTTCACACACGACAAACCGTCGTTCGGTGGGCGGCGCCCGTGAGGGAGTTGATGGAGGCGTCTAGGGGCCTGGATGCCTCCATAAATATATTATTTTTATTTTTATGTTTTATTTTTATTCCAAAGCTGGCATTTTAATTTTTTATATTTGTTTTTATGGAGGCGTCCAGGGGCCTGGACGCCTCCATTAATATATTATTTTTTATTTAATTTTGTTCTTCGAAAAATAAATTAAAAAGAAATTAAAAGAATGGGGGCGTCCAGGGGCCTGGACGCCCCCATAAAGACCCACCCGGGTCCTCAGTTCAAGCGTTGGCGGCCGCCCGGCAGACACCCTTCCTGGTTTCGGAACCTCTGATGCGTCCGACTGGTGTTGATGCCGTCCAAATGCCGTGACGAGACGATTCCGGATGCCGAAAAGGGCGGAAGAAGACTCAAGAAAAGGAAGCACTCAAGTGATTCAAAACGCGTAAGCCGTCGCGGGGCGTTGTATAGTGATATGAGACTTTCTCAGGAGACGTCAGGAATAGCGTGTCTACACACGGGGTGTCCGAGACACTCACGAGACCTAAAGTCAACCACTGGGTCACAACCGGGTTGACCGGAGGTCAAAACAGCGCAAACAGGAACCAGAACGTGGTAGTGGTCACCTGGTGACCGCGAACATATGGTAGCGGTCGACCGGCGACCGCGACCATGCTGTCACGGTCATCTCGCGACCGCGACCAGCCATGCGCAAGCCTGATGGTAGCGGTCGCACAAGGACCGCGACCAAGCAGTAGCGGTCATCCCATGACCGCGACTACGCCAAAGCAGTCTATCGTACGACCGCGACGCTCGAAGGCCTCCTCGACCAAAACACAAAGAATGAACGCGATTCTCCCAAGACCGCGACCAAATGGTAGCGGCTTCTGGTAGACCGCGATCACTTCGGAAAACCGAGAACGGCGGGAAAACACCCAAAAATCCACGCCACGCCCCCAAACATCCACGGATGAGGGGGAAAACATAGGGGAAGCTCCCCAACAACCCCTAGCATGCATCTATGGCCTCGGATCGGCCAGAAACGCAATGAAACGGGAGATCGGCCCACAAGCCCTAAAACATGGATTTTGTCCAAATCACCCCGTTTGGCCATCTCGGCTCACCGTAGCCTACGAAACTTGCGGGAAAGGAAGTGCACGAGCTGGGGGTCCATCACCCTACCTCCACCGAAGATTTCGTGCACCGTGGACGCCGATCCACGAAGAAAACGCCGTTGAAGCCTCGCCGTTCCACGAACCCACGGCCGAGCTTCGCCACGCCCTCGAGCCTCGATCCTCGACCCATCCTCACCGTCCTCCTCGCCCGCATCACCCCGCCTTGCCCCCGCCTCGGTCCGTCGGACACCAGAGAGGAGAGAGTGAGAGGAGAGAGTGGGAGAAGAGAGAGAAGGTGAGAGTGAGAAATGAGAGGAAGAGAGAGGGTGGGGGTATATATAGGAAAATCCGGAAAATCGGAAAAATCCCGAAAAATATAAAATCACACCCTCGCGATCCTCGAAACGTACCGATCATAACGGTACCACACTCGCCTAGGTGAACGGCCCGGTTCACCTGCAACGAGGTTCCGAAGGGAAAGTCGAAACCCACGCGGAAAAAGCCGCAGAACGTCTCCGGGCCTCCGAAACGATTCCGGATCGCGCCGATCCGAACACAAAAGATGTCCGAAACGAAATTTCAGACACAACGGAGTCGGACACTCCGAGAAACAAGATCCAAGACCCACGAACGAGGATGCAAAAAACCCGGGGCATTACACCCTAGTTGCTGCTGATATATATATGTGAAGTTTCTTCATCCGCAGAAGACAGATCGAAGAGGGCTGATCGAGAGAGTGATAGAAGAAAGTGAGAGCAGCAGAGAGGCAGTGAGAAGAAGATGAAGAAAAAGAGCAGAGAGGTAGAGTGTGAAAGCAGAAGAAGAAGAAGAGAAAGAGAGAGAGTTCGTGGAGAAGAAGAAAGAAGATTTTATTGAAGATCTGTCTACTGGACTTGGATCAGATCCAATCCAGTTTGCTCCTGCGAGAGCTACATTATACATTGCATTTTCAGCTTTCCGAGTGCTGTATTTTCATTTCTTATTTTCCTTTTATTTGATCACTGTGCTCTCCAATTCTCTGGTTAGAGATCGGTATTCCTCTTGTGGTCTCAAGAGAAGGGAGACTTATCTCCGGTTTGCAAGTGACAGGTTGTCACTTGTGGGTTCCCCTCCAGTTTGGTGGAAGGGAGATTCGTCTCCGGTTCTGGTCTTGTGGGTTGCAAGTCCAAGTGTTCCCTCCGGTTTGGAGGAAGAGAGACTTGTGTCTCTAGTTGCCAGTGATTGGGTGTCACTGGTGGGTTCCCTCCTGGGTGGAGGAAGAGAGACCTCGGTCTCTGGTTTCTAGTGACTGGGTGTCACTAGGGTTGCCCTCCGGTTTGAAGGAAGAGGGGAGGCTGTTCCCCTGGTCAAGCTGTTTGGCAGCAAGTGTTCGCAGACTGAGTCTGCTGGTTCTAGCGTTAGCTAGTGAAGCCTCACTCCGGTTTGGAGTGAGGGGTGGATGTAGGTCTTGGTGACCAAACCACCTAAAAATCCTCTGTGCAGTGTGGTTTTGTTTTGCTCCTTGTCTTCTACCTCCTTCACAGGCTGCCTTAGCATTCTCGTTTCTATCTGTGCTGCTTCCGCTAGTTGCTTGTTTAGGCGCGCCTTATATATTTGCTCAGTGGTTTAAAAGAGAATTTAACTTGTTCTTCAGATTGTCTATTTGCATTGATAGTGTTCTAGTCTTTTATTGAACGAAAAGTTTTTGAAGGGTGGGATTCGTTCACCCCCCCCTCTGAATCCATCGCACCAATCCTATCAATCTATACCCCAAGTGTAGACACTTGGTGTTGACACCTCCAAGCTAAATGTCGACACCTCTATTAATTGTATATATATAACACCTTCACACACACATATATATATATATATATATATAACACCTCCCTATATATATATATAACTAAAACATCCCTATATACAAATGTCGACACCTCTATATATACAAATGTCGACAGTATATATATAACGTCTCCATTATATCTCCATTAATTGTATATATAAAACACCTCCATTATTTATTGTTAGACAAGAATATATATATATATATATATATATATATAAAACTAATGTCTACACCTCCAGTATATGCTGTTAGAACTAATGTCTACACCTCCATTCTCACCGAATATATATATATAGAGAGAACAGAATATAATATAAAATGGACTACTCCATTCTTACAGAGTATATACATATAGAACAATGTAATATATACAGAATATATATAGACCAATGTAAAATATGTAGATATACATATAGAAAAATATATAGATATACAGGAATATACAATGTAATAATATATAGATATACAGGAATATACAATGTAATAATATATGGATATACATGAATATATAATGTAATAATATATAGATATACAGGAATATACAATGTAATATATATAGATATTCTATATATTAGATTATATTCCTGTATATCTATATATTATTACATTGTATATTCCTGTATATCTATATATTATTACATTGTATATTCCTGTATATCTATATATTTTTCTATATGTATATCTACATATTTTACATTGGTCTATATATATTCTGTATATATTACATTGTTCTATATGCATATACTCTGTAAGAATGGAGTAGTCTATTTTATATTATATTCTGTTCTCTATATATATATATATTCGGTGAGAATGGAGGTGTAGACATTAGTTCTAACAGCATATACTGGAGGTGTAGACATTAGTTATATATATATATATATATATATATATATATTCTTGTCTAACAATATATAATGGAGGTGTTTTATATATACAATGTAAAATATGTAGATATACATATAGAAAAATATATAGATATACAAGAATATACAATGTAATATATACAGAATATATATAGACCAATGTAAAATATGTAGATATACATCTAGAAAAAATATATATATATATAGATATAGGAATATATATATATAACTAAATGATATAACTAAGTGACTATTGTACATGATATCTATATATATAGCTAAATGTAGACACCTCCTTATACCAAAACAGGAATATATATATAACTAAATGCCGACACCTCTCTATATGTATATGTCGACACCTCCCCAAAACCTCCTTATATATAAATGTCGACACCTCACTATATATATAAATGTATATAAATGTATATAAATGTCGACACCATATAAATAAATGTCGACACCTCATATATATGTATTGGACAGAAGATATATATATCTATAACATCCATTATAAATATATAACAGGATGTTATATACATATTGGACAGAATTCTATAACCTCCATTATATATATATTGGACAGAATTCTATAACCTCCATTATATATATATAACAAGATATATATATACACATATTAGACAAAATATATATAACTAATGTCGACACCTCATATAATTGGACAGGAATATGTATAGAGAGAGAGAGAGAACTAATGTCGAAATCAAGTATCGACATTTACAATCAACAGATTGATGTCGCCATTTACTATAAGAAGGAAAAATCAGAACGAGTGGAACAATAAATAAACAAAGTTAACCTCACCAAGGACAATGGCAAGACAAAATGGGTTATGTGAAGTTCTGAAATTCTCAAACTTTCCTCTATATGTCCACATCATCAATTTGCATAACTCGACTTAAATTGATGGGCGTCCCTGACCCGGACGCTATTCACTGACCAGCGGCCATATAACAGACGCTTATTCCAAACGAAAAATCCAAACGAAAAATAGGCAGTGAAGTTAAACTCTAGCTACTTAGCTAACCTAGACTGGGTAAATCTCGATTTAACCAATAAATCATCCAGTCAACCTGGTTAAAGCAAAGCCCACAAGGCACCAATCTCACCTAGTTTTTTTTTATGCTTCAAACATTGCTGGTTTTACTCCTAGTTCGTCCCTACATAACGATAAGCCTTGGATTCTATTCTATAATCCACCTTATATACATCCTACCTGGTCAACCCTTGAAATTCCATATTGGCTATAAACGAGAGTGGATGTCGACAAATATGACCAATGCTATGCATATAGGGCCCGGTCTTGTCCTAGGAGGAGCACCCGAAGGTACTTGTGCCCATGGGAGTTTATTGACCACGGTGCTTGGCATGCACCGGAGTACTTGCTTGCTAGACTTTAGGCATTCCACTCATTCTCGTGATATTACTTGATTGATTGACTTGAGACCCGCAGAAGGGTAAAAGTGTTTACTTGAATGCATTGATAAATAGCCAATTCCTGTTATACATGCTTGAAACTACTTTGCTTACTATTACTAGCTTGATTAACATGTTGCTATTCCAGTTATTACTTCTCAGTTATCACTGGCTTGATATCATTTACTATCACTTGCTACTGCTGCTTGAAATTGTGAAATCTATATACTCTCACTTTCTACTCTTGTCGATCTTACGATTCCTTGATATCTATCTGTATGCATGCATAGGTTACCTACATTAAATGAACGTGTAATTCACTTAAAGCATGTTAGAACTTGAGATGTAAATCCTACTGAGCGATTCGCTCATCTAGTTATTTTCTAACCTTTTCAGGTAGTTCGGATATCAGCCAGAACTCGGAAGGGAATGAGTCTGAGTGATGAGTGTGGAAATGGAGTTATCATGTGGTCTTTTTAATTGTGCTTTTGTAAATTGTGTTATTGTAATCCCACTTATGTCACTCATATCCAGTTATGTCAGACGTCAGTTATGTTAGTCCAATTGATTAGAACTGTAATAAGGGCTTGAAGCCTAGTAGTTGGACCTGAAAATGTATGTAGTTGTCATTTGGTTAGTTGTAACAATTGTCAGCTCGTACTATTTGTATTAATTTCAAGTTAAATATTAGTTATCTGTGCACTCTATTAACTGTCAAATGAAGAATTTTCAATCGAATAGCTAGCTCGCTTTGGTTCTATATAAAGGACTGTCGCGCCACGGGTAAGCTTCCGCGCTAGGGACGTGATAGATTTCTTGGCATCAGTGCCTAGGATTTCAATTTCCTAGGTAAAAACCCGAGTCCAAAGATATAAATGTCTAATAGAATTGTCTATGGATAGATTTAGATCTTACCTGGTGAGATGGGTAAAGCCAAGGGTTAAGTTTAACAATGACAATTGACCCCATAATAACGAAACCCAATATTTATTACACCTTAATTCTTTTGTAGGATTATGGCCGCTGAAAGAGCACAATGGTGCAAGATGCAGCGCACTGTGCAAGGACTTACGCGCAGGCACTACAGCAAGTGGCGCAAGGCGGTGCTGGCGGTGCTCACCGTGGAGCTGGTGACCTTCACCGAGATTTTCGTAACATGAACCCACCAAGATTCGCGGGTTCGGTGGACCCTGATGATGCCGAGAATTGGTTGAAAGAAATTGAGAGGATCTTCCGTGTAATGCAATGCACGGATACAGAAAAGGTTCTATTAGCTACGTTTAAACTGGAACGGGATGCTCGATGCTGGTGGGAATCCGTAGAAGCAACACTGCCCGACAACCATGTCACCTGGGCGGAGTTTGTTGAACACTACAACAGCAAGTATTTTTCTGACCGTGTTTAAGAGAAGAAGGCCGCGGAATTTGCCGCGTTAAAGCAACGGAGCCTGAAGGTGGCCGAATATGAGGCCCAATTCTCAAGACTTTCCCGTTATGCACTCCACTTGGTGTGTATGGAAAAGATAAAAGCAAGGAGATTCCTCAACGGGCTACGACCCCAATATATTACACAACTTGCGCCAATGGACATCCAAGTCTATTCGAAAATAGTTCAGCGTGCTCAATTGCTGGAAGATGCCACTGAATTCTCTGAAAGGATTCGAGGCAAGGACAAGAAGGAACCCGTCCCTAGTCTGGGAAACTTCAAACCACCATTTGGCAAGAAGCGATTCTTCAATGGAGGAGAATTTTCCAAAGAGAAGAGGTTCCAGAAAAGCAACAAGCCCTTCTCCACAATCGACAATAAGCCTTCCTCCGCCATCACACCTTCCAAGGAAATCTGTAAGTATTGTGACAAGGCTGGTCATAAGACTGAGGAATGTTGGAGGAAACTAGGAGCGTGTCTCCGATGTGGGAGTCGAGAGCGTCGAATCCCCGACTTCCCCTTGATGAAGGAACAAGCCAACAAAGACGAGAAGCATCTGGTAAAGAAACGAGGCCGTCTACAAGCTCTTCAAGGGACGGAACCCATGGAGGGAGGAATCGTGGAAGGTACATTAAATGTTTGCTCTAAACCTACTAAAGTTCTATTTGATACTGGAGCAACTCATTCATTTGTTTCCAAGAGATTTACTGTCTCGTTTTCTAAAGAACATGAATGGTTAGATTTAGTAATATCTACACCTCTTGGAAACAGGTCTGATATCATGCATCACTACCCAAGTTGTGAGGTTATGGTCCAAGGTAATAATCTGCCAGTCGACCTGATATGCCTTGATATGGAGCATTCTGATGTCATATTAGGAGCTGACTGGTTATCCACCTACCAAGCAACGGTAGACTGCCGGCATGGCAAGATAACTTTTGCGGATTATTCCGAGTTAGTTTATGTTAGCCCTCGGAATAAATCCCCTCTCATCTCAGCTCTTCGAGCTAGCAAACTTGTGAATAAAGGATGTGTGGCTTTCATAGCTTTTGTGACTGCCATGGAAGTCGAGAAAACTGAAATTGAAGACATCCGTGTAATTCGAGACTTTTCAGATGTTTTTCCTGAAGAATTACCTGGTTTACCCCCGGAGAGGGAAGTGTCGTTCACTATCGACATTATTCCTGGTGCCGGTCCTATGTCTAAGGCACCTTATAGAATGTCTCCCGCCGAGTTGAAGGAGCTAAAAGAGTAGCTAATGGATTTACTGAAAAAGGGATTCATTAGGTCGAGTACTTCCCCCTGGGGAGCACCCGTGCTCTTTGTTAAAAATAAGGATGGAACATTGAGGCTATGCATTGATTATCGGCAGTTGAACCATCTTACAATCAAGAACAAGTACCCGATGTCGAGAATTGACGAGCTGTTCGACCAATTGTCTGGAGCTAACTATTTCTCCAAGATTGATCTTCGGTCTGGTTACCACCAATTGAGGATCAAAGAAGAAGACATATACAAAACTGCATTTCAAAGCAGGTATGGGCATTACGAATTTACTGTTATGCCTTTTGGACTAACAAATGCCCCCGCAACTTTTATGCAGTTAATGAACAACATCTACAGGCCTTATTTAGACCAATTTATTGTGGTCTTTATCGATGATATATTGATCTATTCAAAAACTGAAGAAGATCATGAAGTGCATCTCAAGAAGGCATTACATATATTGTGAGACAACAAGCTATATGCCAAATTCAGCAAATGCCAGTTCTGGCTTGAAGAAGTGTCCTTCTTAGGCCATGTCATATCAAAGGATGGAATTTCTGTTGATCCTGCGAAGGTCGAAGCTGTACAAAATTGGGGACGACCAACGAATGCAACGGAGATTCGTAGCTTCTTGGGTCTAGCTAGCTACTACCGACGTTTTATTAAGGACTTCTCCAAGATTGCTGTCCCTCTTACCAGATTGACTCGCAAGGAAGTGCCTTATGAATGGAGTGAAGACTGTGAGAAGAGTTTCCTAACTTTGAAGGATCTCTTGACTATTGCTCCGGTCTTATCTCTACCAATTGAAGGAGAGAAGTATGAGGTATATACCGATGCATCTGGTATCGGCCTCGGATGTGTATTGATGCATAATGGAAGAGTCATTGCATACTCTTCCCGGCAATTAAAGAAGCATGAAGAAAAATACCCTGTGCATGATTTGGAACTAGCCGCAGTGGTATTGGCTTTAAAGATCTGGAGGCACTATCTCTATGGAGAGCAATTCACCGTATACTCCGATCATAAAAGCCTTAAATATCTATTCTCTCAGAGAGAGCTGAACATGCGACAAAGGCGTTGGCTCGAGTATCTCAAGGATTTCGACTTCACTATATAATATCATCCTGGTAAGGGTAATTTCGTAGAAGATGCCCTTAGTCGGAAGCCGAGAGCCCTAGTAACCAACTGTATGGTTCAAGAATGGAAGCTGCTGGAAAAATTCTCTGAACTCAATATAAGCATGGATGAGAATGACGGGTGTATTACTCTATCTCTCATAAGTGTACATCTGGATTTGCTAGCTGAAATCAAGAGGTTGCAAGAAGAAGATCCTACCCTAGTGGAAATAAAAGAAAAGTTGGACGAGAAATCTGATTTCAAGTTGGCACTCGATGGCAGATTATTATACCATGAACGGACATGTGTACCAGACAGTCCTGAGCTGAAGAAGAGGATTCTTGAAGAAGCTCACCGATCGAGGTATACGATCCACCCTGGAGCCACTAAGATGTACCAAGACATAAAAAGAACCTTTTGGTGGCCCAACATGAAAAGGGAGATAGCAGACTTCGTGTCTAGATGCTTGACATGCCAACAGGTGAAGGCGGAACATCAGAAGCCCGTTGGAAGATTGCATCCACTAGATATCCCCAAGTGGAAATAGGAAGACATCGGTATGGACTTTATCATGGGTTTGCCCAAGTCTAGGGGCAGATATGATGGAATTTGGGTAATCATCGATCGCCTTACTAAATCAGCTCATTTCTTGCCTATCAAGAGTCGATGGTCGGTTGATGTTCTTGCTGCCCTATATATCAAGGAGGTTACTAGATTGCATGGAATTCCTATGTCTATAGTATCTGATCGAGACCCGCACTTTACTTCTTATTTTTGGAAGGGTCTACAACACTCTCTGGGGACGAAACTTAATTTCAGCACTACTTTTCATCCCCAGACAGGTGGTCAGACTAAAAGAACAAATCAGGTTGTTGAAGATATGTTAAGGGCGTGTATTATAGATTTCGACGGAAGCTGGCATGACCACTTACCCCTAGCCGAATTTGCCTACAATAACAGTTATCAAGCCAGTATCCAGATGGCACCTTTCGAGGTACTTTATGGCAGGAGTTGTCAATCTCCAATATGCTGGGATGAAGTCGGTGAAAGACAACTTCTAGGCCCAGATATGGTTAGAGATTTAACTGAAAAGATACACCTTATTAGAGAGAGACTCAAGGTAGCTCAGTGCAGGCAAAAATCTTATGCTGATAACAGAAGGAGAGATTTGGAATTTCAAGTGGGTGACCATGTATTTCTCAAGATATCTCCCGGCCGAGATATTAGAAGATTCGGTGTTAAGGGCAAGCTTACACCAAGGTTTATCGGTCCATTTGAAGTATTGGAAAGAGTGGGCGAGGTGGCTTACCGCATTGCCTTACCTCCTCAACTCTCGGAAGTGCACAATGTATTCCATATTTCTATGCTGAAGAACTATGTGCACGATCCTCTCAACGTCATCGATCACACTGACTTGGTGATATAGAAGGACCTTACCTATGAGCAAAGGCCAGTAAAGATCCTCGACCAAGAAATCCGAGTTCTAAGGAACAAGACGATCCATATGGTTAAAATTCAATGGAATCGATGCTTAGAACAAGAAGCTACATGGGAAACCGAGGAGTCTATGAGAAGGAGATTTCCAGAGTTATTCTAGTCCGTAAGTAATTCTCACCCTCCTTGTCTCCATATATGCAATTGAATTTGGGGGACCAAATTCTTTTAAGTGGAGGAGGGTGTAGCACCCCGTATAAAAAAAATGAAAATTTTTTTTATTAATAATATTTTCCAAATAAAAAAAAAATAGATAAACTCTATAGGAAGCTTATGTACGAAGTTGGAACATGGAGTTATCATATGTAAAGATTATTCACTTAACAAGTGACTTCCTGAGGTAGTTGGTTAAGTGATGTGCCTTTTAACCTAGTGACCAGGGTTCCAATCCCAACATCCACCATTTACCTTTTGTGCCAAATAATTATACGTTATAGGCTAGCAAAACTTACACCGAGGTAGAAACCTATATGCAACCAGCCAATGTATAGACTTTGAGCTGGTCAACGTAGGTAAAGATAGGAATGTATAGACTTTGTGTTGCAGCAACGTAGGTAAGGATAGGAATGTATAGACTTTGAGGATGTACAGACTTTGTGTTGAGCCGATGTACAGACTTTGTGTTGCACATACTTTGTGTTGAGCTGATGTACAGACTTTGAGGATGTACAGACTTTGTGAAGCCAATGTATAGACATTGAGGAAACCAATGTATAGACTTTGAGGATATACAGACTTTGAGGAAGCCAATGTATAGACTTTGAGGATGTATAGACTTTGTGAAGTCAATGTTGTATAGACTTTGAGGATGTATAGACTTTGAGGAAGCCAATGTATAGACTTTGAGGATGTACAGACTTTGTGAAGCCAATGTATAGACTTTGAGGAAGCCAATGTATAGACTTTGAGGACGTACAGACTTTGAGGAAGCCAATGTATAGACTTTGAGGATGTACAGACTTTGTAAAGCCAATGTATAGACTTTGAGGATGTACAGACTTTGTGAAGCCAATGTATAGACTTTGAGGATGTACATACTTTGAAAGTGTGCACATTGAAGAGGGATCGTGTATGAATGTGGGAGACAGACTTTACGATTTGGGCCATGGATTGGCTGTCCAAATATTATCCCTTATCTCTCCAGCCTGTACAAGCTGTAAAGCCCCATTATTCCAGATCTTGCCCCCTATCCGGTCATACCAGACCCTATAACATACCCTTTGCTACCCTCATTTTAGGTTAGCTAAAGTTGGGGCAAAGCCCTACAGGGATTACACAGTCACCTAGAAGGGTTCTGCTACTACTAGAGATCTTCCAACAAGGTATGTATTCTCAATTTTTAACTAAACTAGTAGCTAATCTAGGATGATTAGTCTAGGCAGTTAGTCTTAGGCTCATCTCCATGCGATATTTCGTGTTTATACAGCATGTGTTAGCCTAATAGTTAGCATGTATTAGCTTTAATCTAAGAAAAGTAGTAAAATTAGTAAAGTAATTAGTTTCATAACCAGGATAATTAGCATGCAATAGCTTCAATCTGAGACAATTAGTAAGTATTAGTCGCATGTCCCAGATAATTAGCATGTATTAGATTCATTAACTAATCTATTAGCATACCTAATTGTTGACAGCTAAAATATGAACAAAGATAAAGATGGGACCAGACTAGCAACGAAGACTGGAAGATGCCTACGAAGTCAGGATTGAGGTAGGATCCTCACCACCAACTAATTGCCCAGCTAGGACCATCTCAGGCCTGGCTGATGTCCGGTGTTATCGTCATCATTCAGATGGCAATACTGATAAAACCCCAGTTTGTTCACTGATGGAACCTCGAGATGATCTCAACAAAGCTGTGTCACTACTAAAGGGGCCTATTTCGGTTCTGATAAAAGTCAATACAAAATAACTAAGAGAAGCCAAGGCAATTATGCGGCCTAAAAGCACTAAATGGGCCGGCCGATTGGGCTTCTGACCATGGCGCTGGGAACCTCAATGAAGGGCCGCTGGACGCGCCGAGAGCCTGAAGGAAGGCGCGCCGGGAACTTCTCCCATGGATACAGGCACCGAGATCCCTTTTGCAAGGCAAGGGTTCTATAAAACCCATTGCTTCTCCCACAAGAAAGAGGGCGGACAGACAGAAAAGAAGAAAAGAAAGAGGCAAAAGAAAAAAGAGCGAAGAGATAGCCAGAAAGAAAAGAGATTGGAAAAGAGAGGGAGAGAGTCTCCGTCGAAAGAAGAAGCAGAAGAAGGGAAGGAAGAGAGGCTCCAGGTGGGCTGATAGGGGGAGGGAGAGGAGTCAATACTCCACCCTCCCCCCATGATCGATGTTTTCTTTCTTTTCTGTTTCTTATTACTGATTCTCCGTATGAAATAGTAGAAATCTTGATGTTTGGATCATTCATACGATTCTCTCCTTTTTCCTCTCATGTATGTTTCTTGGCTTCAGTTATGAAGTCGATGTAAGTGAAGGTGAGATGAATAAATGCAATGGCCGTGATGGATTTTAGGCGATACTATCTTCTTTTGTCTCCATGTGTATGCATACTGTTTGTATGAATGCCCCATGGGCGAAATGACTCAGGCTTCGGAGTCAGGTCTGTTCTTCGAACAGGGACGAAGGTAGAACCCCCACCCTTGTTCAATGGGTTGCTGGGTTCTATTCTCTTCTCTCTTCCCGCTTCAATAGCATGCCTTCCGTATGTATTTAAGTCTGTTCCTCAAGCCCCTTGTGCTGTCCGGGAACCAGAGACATTAATCTCTTTGTTCCCTGGCCCGCCGGCTATAAATGATGCATTTGAACCCGTAGACGAATGCTACCCTGGATCCCCATTCCAATCGTTGAATGATTAGGGTCTGAGGTCTCAGCATCAAGGGTTCTCTCGTTGCAGATCTGTTTCCCAGATGATACCATGCTAGTCCGGGGGATCAGAGACAGCCATCTCTTGGCTCCCCCAGACGTCTGGCAGTATACAGATAAAGGCTACTCAGCCCCGATGATGGTCTCTCCTCCTCTTGATGATCTGGCCTCTCAGATCCCTTGGCATCCTTCTAGCAGAGGTGTTCGTGAAATCTCATCATACACCCCCGATTCGGCCTCAATCTGAGCCATAAAACCCAGAAATCCCAGGAACAGAGTACCGTAGCATCTCTGAAAACCCTGAAATTCTCCCGCATTCCACCTTCTCGGCGTGCAAGTTTCCCCGCCGAGAACTGTAAGACCGAGAGGCCTTCCTCTCTTGCTAAACGACAAAGCCTCTCCTTGTGAAGAAAACCACAGCCCACAGCCTCCCGGCGCCAGGCTCCCGGCGCGGCCATGAGTGCGCCGGGAAGCCTTGTGCCGAGAGTCCCCCTCCCAAGGCCGAGAAGCCCTCTCCATCCACTAAATACCAGGCCGAGAACCCCCTTGGCCAGCCAAATGATCGCGCCGAGAGCCCCTTGGCCAACCCAAGGGCCAGGCCGAGAGCCCCCTTTTGGCCACTTCATAGCGCGCCGAGAAGCCCCCCTATAGCCCACGCCGAGAAGGCCACAAACCCCATGCCGAGAGCCCAAGGACCAGGCCGAGATCCCCCCTTTGTCCACCAAATGCTCATGCCGATACCCCTGCTTCGACCAATGAAACCCAGACCAAGGTTCATCTCTGCACTATTATATTTCAACTCTTTAACCTCCCCATACATCTGTCAAGAGGATGCTTGGAGATCATCAGATACACCCTGAGGAGATACAGTAATGGGGAAAACCTCCCCTACATTCCTATGTCCCGAATTGGATTCGCATGCAACCCTGCGGGTTCGATGGACCTTGTCTTTACAAGGGTTTCGTCGGTCTCCGAGAAGGGGAATAGTGACCGATGCTAGAGGCATGTACAGTCTCCTTGAGCCTTAGTGCTCCCTCACCTTCCGGCTTTCATCCCGGCACTCCGTGGATGTCAGCCTATATCATCCTCTGGCAAATGTTCGGTCCAGGGGAGGTGCTGCCAAAATTCTCTCAGGAAGATGAAAGTTGACATCAGGTTTTACCCCTGGGACTTTGCACGCTGAGGACCATTCAAAACTATCTCGGCGCCACAAAATGAATAGCTCTCGGCGCCAACTTTCTTGCGCCGAGAACCCCATCTCCTGGGCGCACAGGGAAGCCCCTGGCTTCTTTGCCACCGCGCCGAGAAACCCCCCCCCCCTTTGGCCTCTTGCGCACCGAGAAGCCCACAGCTATGGCCATTTGGCCCTTGCGCTGAGAAGCCTGCGCCGGGAACCCCTCGACCTCCTTGCCTTCGCGTCAGGGAACCTATGCACACTTGAACTGCACCGATAACCTGCCCAAGTTTTACTACTGAGTCTTCAATCCAAATTTTGTTCCAGGGGTGCTGCCCCCGAAAACCCCCGCAAGGGGCGCTGCCCCCTTGACCCCCGCGACCTGACCGCGCACGTCGATCCGCGTGCGAGGGCGCAACATTGAGCGTTCGCTCACCTTCCGTCGTCCCGCATCGGGTTCATGAATAACCCCTTTAGCTCGGGAGGGCTCTGCCACTGCATGAGTTCCACCGGCTTCTACAGGGAATACCAAACATTGCCCCATGGCAAATATGCGATTCGGGAAGTTCAACACTTCTCTCTCTCTTGGCTTTCATCCCGGCACTCCGTGGGTGATAGCCTATTTCCCCCTAGGCATAACCCAGATAAAGGGAAGGTGCTGTCGAAATACTGATCGATGTTTTAAACCTCATCACGGTCGCGGCTCAGGCTACCTGTGATGAGATCCTCCTTCCCCCCTTAACCCCGGGCTTTGAACCGCTGACTTAGCGATATCATCCGTTTCTACGGTTGGTGTCATTATCTTGCCCGCCTTTCTGGCTTCGGTATGAAATTCCATTTCCGCACACGAATATACGTTTGCCTCTCGAGGCCTCCTACTTTTAGCGTTTAATCAAGGGTTGTCTTCCTTAGGGAGGACGTAATTAACGTCATAGCGTTCAGGGTATGACGGACTTCTGGTCCCGACTCGGACCTCACAATCGACTGACCAAGTCAGATCGAGCGCACAATAAAAATCGTCACCACGGTGACTGGCACGCCAATAAATAAATAAATAATAAATAAATAAATACATAAATAAATAAGATAAGTGTGTCGAACAAGTCTGGCACGCCCGGTGGGACTGAGTCTCCCTTCATCTTTACGCTAAAATAGGAGGCCCCGCGGGCCCCCCCTCAAAATTCTGATTCCGTGTGCTTCCTTATTTCCAGGAAACTGCGATGACGACTGAAAACACGTCTGTGTGCTTCGACAAACAACCCCTGGACATGCATGTCCAGGAGGAATACCTGGCGGTACCATTGGCGTTCGGCTCATTTCCCCCAGCTGTCGGGCTGCCCAACTGCTTAGGCGACGTCTACACCGACCTTCTGAAGGTCGATAACAATGAGCAAGGCACTGCCGCGAGTGCCCCAATGAAGACCACTGTCCAGAAGGACAGCTTGCCAGAGAAGACGGCCCCCACAGCCGTCGCCTGCTATGTCCACCACGTCCAGAAAAGGGACATGGTCCCCGCTGCTACTCAAAAGAGGAAGAGAACTAACCGGAGGAGCCGGTATGTTGCTGTTGAACGCCGTCTTTCCAACTCCGGAAAGACAATGATTATCGGGGGTGTCCGGGCGAACCTGAACGGTTGCCCGAGGGCGGTCAAGCCGGATGTGATCGTCCCGCAAGTGCCCACTGCCAACAGATTCCAAACTCTGGCCTCCAGGCATGCCAACTGGGAGGCCGATGAGAGGAAGCCGCTGGCGCCCAAGCCAGCAAAATACAAGCAGGTCTGGCGACCGAAGAAGATGCAGAGCTGGGCTCCAGCTCAAGATGAGGAGAAGGCTACCAATGATGATGTTGCCCACTTCAGGGCGGGAAGCCGAAGAAGAAAGGGAAAAGAAATAGGAAATGCTATTGCTGCTCACCCCAGAGCCTGGGGTAGGAGAGATGAAAGAAATGATGGAGAAAGAAAACTGACTGCTGCTCGCCCCATGATGAGGGGTAGAAGACTTGAGAAGAAAGAAGACCTTACTGTCACCCGTCCCAGGGCTGGGGGCAGAAGATGGCAAACAAAGAAATATGATGCTGCTGTTAACTGCTGCCGGAATGGCGATACGGGAATGCGTGAACCAGCCATGGTTGCCGTCCCAAGAAGATCGAGGGCCTGTGCCAGACAGGCCGACATCTTCAGATATTCCAAGGCCGAGCATTTGAATGCTCAGATAACAAGACTGGCCTATCAACAAAGAAGCCAGGAAAGACTGATGTTCCAACCTGAGCCGCTAAGGCACAACTCTGAAGAAATGAAGCAAGTGGTCCAAGACTACTTCCACCACCTTGGGAACTCCGCCCTCGGTCAACAAAGATTATCCCGTGCCTTGGGTACCGTGGATGAGGAAGAAGAAGAAATCCCTCAAGAAATGATGATCGGAGCCTCTTCCTCCGATTCAAATAACTATGAAGAAGGCCTCAAGGCCGGATATGACGAAGAAGACCTGTACAGGGAAGAAGCCAAAGAAAGAATATCGGTCTTTGACCGGCTCAAATATCCTGACCAGATGAAAAGAAAGGTCTACAGGTGGAAGGGAAGACTCCAAATCTTCGCCTGCAACATGGCTGGACTTGCCAGGGGGCAAGATGTACTGCCAACTCAGCCAGATGAACTGCTCAGGCTGGCGACTAGACCTGGTCCTGTCACAAGAAGAGGCCAGGCCGCAAAAGGTAAAATGAAGAAATATGATGAAGCCCGCAAGATCACCACTATGACAGTCAATGTGGTGACAACAGAAGATGAAGACAATCCCTTTGTTGATGATGCTGAAGGGACTTCTGAAGATATGCAAATCCCATCAACCTTGGATCCCATGATCCAGATGATGTTCAGGAGATATCAGCAGGAGATCAGTGCTCTCCGAAGGCGGCTCAATGAGAGACATGAAGCTACATCAGTCTCAAAGCAAACTGAACCTACGGGGCAAACATCCAGCTCAGTAGAGACGGCTATCCCAGCTAACCCTCTCTTAGCTGATAAGGGCAAGACACCGAGCCAACCTGTTCCACAGCAAACAGCAGCTCAGCCCTCTGTGTCTCAGACACAGCCTACCGCGCCCATCTTGCGCGCCACTGTGATTACAACTCCTCACGGCCAGCAACAAGCTCACTTCTGTCCAGAAGACATAGATCCAGCTGTAGCCCACAAGCAGATGATTGAAAGAATTGTGGAAATGAAACTGTCAGAAAAGACTGGTGGTGATGCTGGTACCTATGATGTGTACAAGGTACCGTATCCTCCCCAGTATGCTGCTAAGAGACTACCCGCAGGCGTCAGTAAGCCGCCGAAGTTCGAGAATTTTAATGGCCAAGGCTCCCCTAGGGAGCATATAGCCTACTACACTACAATCATGGGCGACCTAGCAGTCGATGAAGCTTATCTGCTCAAGTTCTTTGGCTCATCCCTCACTGGGTTGGCCTTTGAATGGTACTCAAGCTTGCCAGCCGGGTCAGTGGTTGATTGGCCTGATATGCAGAGAAAGTTCCGCGACAGATTTCATGTCACGGAGAGAGAAATCACAATAGCTGAGCTATATGCAACAAGGCAGAAGCAGGATGAGACCGCACTGGATTATATAAAAAGATGGAGAAACCTCGCCATGAGATGCAGGCGGCCTCCACATCACGAGGACGCCGTCCAGATTTGCAAGCAGAATCTTCGGCGGGAGACTCTCGAAAAGATGATCGGGATGGAGATAGGGTCATTTGACCGACTAAACAATGCCGCGGCGGAGGTCGAGGCCTTCCTCTCCAGTAGTCCTTCAGTTGCTACTGCTGTGTACCAGAAAACTAGATCGGCTGATAAACGGCCCATGCCTGCAGAAGTCAGTACAATAGACTTCAAGATTTTCGAGCAACAAAAAGATAAAGAAAAAGGCGTTGTCCGCCCTCCTCCCACTAGGCCGGCTGATCAGAAGGATGGCCCCGCTCTGCGAGCCAGGATGAGCAAGCCTTATTCCTTTCCTAAAGAAAAGACTCGGCTCCTGTTTGAATGGGCGGCCCAATTTGACAAGATTGTCCTTCCGGATCCAAAGAGACCTGATGATACCAAAAGAAAAGATAATCCCCGCTTCTGCCCATATCATCAAGCATTGGGTCATCCCATTGAAGATTGCTATGTATTTAAAGATATTATTGAAAGAATGATTAAAAAAGGGGAACTCGAACTGGGTGAGTATAGAGTGGACCCTCCATGCCTGCATGAGTTGCCTGAGTTAAAAAGAGCAATCAATATGATATCTCTATACCAGCAATCGCCCAAAGAAATGATGAAAGGAACAGACACCGATGAGCCCATCCTGTGGGAGCATGTCAAGTCCCCAGGCCTTATGAATAAGATGAAAAATAAATCAAAAATGCCAGATGTGCTAGATGACCCGTTATGGGTGCGGATGTCCACTGCTGAAAGGAAGGAAAAGCAGATGCAAACAAACACAAGGAGGGACAAAGTCTTCTCCTGTAACATGCAGTCAATTTTACCCGACGATGGCCAGACTTCCGAAGGGGATGATGAAGAGATATGCTTCGTGCCGATAAGGTCAGAGCAAGCCAAAGCTTCAACCTCCTATCCCGATGATAAAGCCAACAAGAAGCATGGGCACCTCCCGCTACCAGAAGAAGAAGCATGCTACCACACTCCTCCTCCGTATGCGGGGACGAGGGCCAAGATGTTAATTTCTGAAAGCCTGGACGCGTCCGGCGCCTGTAATAGGGTACTGTCAGTCCCTCCTAAGACTAGGGCCGGGGGCAACGTTCTTGGCCTTGCCATGATGACAGAGCTATCTAAAAAACTACAAGAAGTCAAAGTGTTACAGAGCAAGCTGAATGAAATGGGTTTGCATCCGCCTGGTTTGCACTTAAACTCACCAGCTCCGGTAGTGATGGGTAAACCCGATATGAAACAAACAATGAAAACCAACTCTGCCAAGGGAGAAGTTACTAAGGCAGAATTGTATGAGGCCAAACAAAGGGCCGATGAATCTGCTCTGGATTATATCTACCGATGGAAGGACCTTTATGCCAGATGTCAGCACCCACCAAACCAGGAGGAGGCTGTCCAGATATGCAAGCGCAACCTGAAGACAGAAGTCTTAACAAGGTTGGTTGGCATCGAAGTCAAGTCCTTCGATCTCTTGAATGAGATTGTGGCTGATATTGAGGCCTTTTTGGTGAAATATTGCCCGGCCGCTACCGCCCTAAGACAAAAGAGCAAGCCTGCTAGTGAACAGCCAATGCATAAAGATATTTACATTGCCGACTTCCAAGCTTTTGAGAAGAAAAAGGCGAAGGAGGCAGCTAGCTCTTCGCTAACAAAGACTGGCGAGCTAGGCCACTCCCTAAGAAGCAAAATGACTAAACCCTACTCCTTTCCAAAGGAAAAGACTCGGGTCCTATTCGAATGGGTCACCCACCATGGCAAGATCATACTCCCGGCCCCAAAGAAGCCCGGTGATGCCGCAAGGAAAGATGAGCCTCGCTTCTGTCCGTACCATCAGATGCTTGGACACCCTATTGAGGACTACTACGTCTTCAAAGATGTTAGAGAAAGCTTGATACAGAAAGGTGAGCTGCAGATAGGGGAATATAAAGTGGACCCACCGCGTCCCCATCGAATGCTCAATTTCAAGAAGACAGCCGATATGGCCGCACCACACCCGCCAAAGAGCGATTTGCTCTAAAGGGCATTTTCAATACGAATGATACCCCGTTCTGGGGTAGGTGTATGCCAAAAAGAATGATGGTGAAAGATGCCAGTGATACCCCTTCCTGGGGGCAGATGTACACACACAAAAAGGGAAAAAAAAAGAGAAGAAGAAGAAGAAGAAATAAAAAAAAATGAGAATGATGATGATGAAGAGATGCCCATGATACCCCTTCCTAGGGGCAGATGTATTAACAAAAAAAATGATGATGAAAGGTATGGATGATACCCTATCCTGGGGGCACATGGGGATGATACCCTATCCTGGGGGCACATGGGAATAAAAAAGGATAAAGAAAAGAGAGATGATGAAATAATATATATATATATAGATGGTACTCCCATTTGAGGGGCGATGCATATCAAAAAAAAATGGAAATGAAAAAAAGAGAAAGATGACAAAATGATGGAAGATGCAGATGATACCCCATTCTGAGGAGGGGGATGCATATCAAAAAAAAAGAAGAAAAAAAGGAAAGAAAAAAAATGAAGAAAAAAAAATGATGATTATGAGATGATGGAAGTTCCAAATGGTGTCCCATCTCGGGGGCAGATGCATGCCAAACAATGAGAAATATTGATGGTATCCCGTTCTTGGGACGAATGTATGCCAAAAGAATGATGTAAGACACACATGGTTCCCCATTCTAGGGGTAAATGTATGAAATGCCAATGACGGCATGCATGGCCGTCGCTGGATATGCTCACCCCTTTAAAGGGGCAATGATCGCGTATGGTGATGAGGAATAAAACTAGAGCATTAACCCTTCAAGGGCCATCCTATCACAGACTCTTACACTGCACCTCTGCTGCTGATGTCAGGGACCATCCAAATGATGGGAGCCCAGATGGCAATGAACAATGAATGATGGATCAATGAAGAACGATGGAAGCTCGCCCAACCATCAGCGTTCAGGCCAATAGATGCTCGATGAGATCCCAAAAGAAATATATATATATCAAACATCAAGGTGTCGGCATATAAGCTGATGGAGGAATAATGGCACTCGGATGAGTGAATGATAGATACATCGGTAATCAGACCGATAGATGTTTCACGATGGTCAAGGATATATAAGATGAATACATCGGTATTCAACCTGATATATAATAAATGAAGCTCCAAGGCAAAGATGATGAATACATCAGAGCCCAAGATGATAGAGGTTCAACAATGTCCACAAGATGTTCAAACAAGATCAACAATGCCCCAAGATGTCAACTATCGGTGTTCACGTCAACCGATGCTCAACCACTTTCCACGGTTGCCAAATGTATGCCCATCGGCGTCCAAGCCGACGGATGTCGGGGTTCGATCATTGACTTTCAAGCCAACAACCATCGGCGTCTTAGCCGACATATGTCAATCATTCAGCCATCGGTACCCTGGCCGATAGATGCCCGATGATCCTCTAGACTGCCAGAGATGTTTAACCGTCAGCATTCGAGATGACAGATGCTCACAAATATGGATTGCCAGTATGGCCAGCTAAGAGAAATCAAAATTCTAGCAATCAGTGCCCAGGCCGACAGATATTCTTCCATCGGCACTCAAGCTGACCAATGGTCAAAGATTGCCAAAGAAAAGTCAACAGAATCAGTGAATATGCAAAGATGTAGATACCCAGCGGGTCAGAACCACATCAGCAATGAAGCATACCCTTCCGGCGAACGGCTTCGTGCCCGAGCTGCCATACACATTTTTGAATCAATTCAGACCTTTCGTCTGAGTTGATTATGAAGCCCTATTCCTTTGCGTTAATGTCAAACCCCACATTAACGATGAAACCTACATTTCCAGCGAATGGTTTCGTGCTTAAGCTGCTACACACATCCTCGAGCCAATCCGGACCTTCTGTCTGGGTGGATGATGAAATCCCATTCCCTTGCGTTGATGGAAATCCCCACATCAACGATACAGCCATGCTCCCGGCGAACGGCTTCACGCCTAAGCCACAAAACACACTCAAGTCGACCCAGGCCTTCCGCCTAGGCAGACGATGAAAACCTTATACCCCTTGCATTGGTGTCAGCACCCACACCAATGATGATACATACACAAGTTGAGCACATGGCTTAACAATTTACGAAGCTAAAGTCCCGATAAAAAAAAAGAGAAAAAAAAAAGAAGAGACAAAATGGGGTTTAAAAAAATGGAGATACCCCGCCAGTCTTGTTCAGATACTCTGAACAAGGGCAAAAATGGCCAAAACCCAGCTGTGGTGAAAACCCGAAAGGGCACTGCAGGCAAAATCGGGTACCCCGCCACGTGAAAACCTGAAAGGGCGCGTGGGCAAAAGCAAGAGGGGGCTGGCTCCGGTGAAAACCCGAAAGGGCACTTGGGTCAGTAATGTGGTAATCCCAAAGAAAGCCTCACCTCTCGCCATAAACTCCTCGTCGATCGACAGGCACCTTGCCCAATCAACGATCAAACCCACCCAGTACAGACCCTGCGTCTGTCCTGATAAAACCCTCATACCTTGCCAAAGTCCCACCATGGTGAAGTCCACTATTGATCGATTGGCGCCTTGCCCGATCAATAATGAAACCTATCCGGCTTAGACCTTACGTCTATCCCGATGAAACCTATGAAATCTTTGCATTGGTATAAACCCAATACCGATGATGAAACCTTCTTTGATCGATTGGCGCACTGCCCGGTCAATGATGAAACCTATCAGGCTTAGACCTTACGTCTATCCCGATGAAACCTATGAAATCTTTGCATTGGTATAAACCCAATACCGATGATGAAACCCCCCTGTGATCGATGGGCACCCTGCCCGATCGACGAAGAAACCCGTCCTATTAAACTTGCATCTCTTCCTGTCCCACCGTGATGAAGCCTGCTGCTGATTAGCGGGCACACGGTCCGAGCAGCAATGAAACCTATCCAGTTTAGACCCTACGTCTATCCTGATGAAACCTATGAAATCCTTGCATTGGTATATACCCAATACCGATGATGAAACCGACTGTTGATCGATTGGCACACTGCCTGATCAGCAATGAAACCTGCCCGGTTTAGACCTTACGTCTATGCCGATGAAACTTATGAAACTCTTCTTTGCATCGATATAAACCCAATATCGATGATGAAACTAACTGTCGATCGATTGGCACTCTGCCCGATCAATGATGAAACCCATCCAGTTTAGACCTTATGTCTATCCTGATGAAACCTATGAAATCCTTGCGTCGGTATATACCCAATACCGATGATAAGAGCAGTCGCCAATAAAGCAGCACATCGCCTGACCCGTGCTGAAGTCCCAATTCAAGCGATATATATACGTATATATAAATAAATAAATAAAAAATGGGGTTAAAAATAGAGATACCCCGCCAGTCTTGTTCGGATATCCCGGAAAAGGGCAAAAATGGCCAAAACCCAGCTGTGGTGAGAACCCGAAAGGGCACTGTAGGCAAAATCGGGTACCCCGCCACGTGAAAACCCGAAAGGGCGCGTGGGCAAAAGCAAGAGGGGGCTGGCTCCGGTGAAAACCTGAAAGGGCGCCTGGGTCAGTAATGTGGTAATTCAAAGTTCCATGCCAACCGGCACGCTGCCTTCACCTCCCCTTCACTGATGAAACCTCACTACAAAAAAATGGGTCTATAGCTACCAAATCATTGACGACCAATTAGAATTGGTCGCAGAAAAACTATATTAGCGACCAAAATAGTTTAATGGTCGCTAAAGATTCCACGTATAGCCACCAACACAACATTGGTCGCTAACGAGTTGTAATAGCGATCACTTTATGATTGGTCGCTATGTGTGGTCGCTAATATATATCACGAGCCACCGTGTATGTCAACAGCGACGAAAATTTCATCGTTATAAATTTTTCATTAGCGACAATATACTAATAGGTCGCTAAACCTTAAGAAAATACTACGACCAAAGCACTATTGGTCGCTAATGGTGTCAACACAAATAGCGACCAACAATAGTCGCTGAATATTTATTTTAGTGACAAATATTTTACATTGGTCGCTATTTACTTGCAACTTAATAGCGATTCTGTTGGTTGCTCATTCTATATTTTAGATTACAATGTAATTTTTATCTGAAAAACATAATTAAATAAATAATTAATATGAAATTATGCCTGACATGTAATCACTTAATGGTTAAAAAATAATGTATTCATTCATAGTTCGTACAATTTAATAAGAGTAGTTTGAACGACTATAACGGTTCAAATCGGTTGTGGCCAGGGATGGTTAATTTCGCACGTACTGTCAATATGTTGTTATGTCATAATTGTTCATAATGGGCACAACAACAACAGACTATGGTAATATTTAAATACATATGATATATAAACTTAAATAAAAATAAAAATTAATATATGAATTGTGTACGAGATTTGTGTCAAGTTGTGATTAATTAGTTGGGTATATAGACCGTATAAATCTTTGAAAATATAAATAAATATTTTAATAAGCTTAATTAATTTTTTTCTTGTGCTAATCACTATTATCAAATAAGAAGATTTTAACAAAAATATTAAAATAAATATTTAAAATATAATCTCTCTCTCTCTCTTCAATCTCTCTCTGGGGTGAGTTGGGTGGCGGGGGTCACTAGATGAGCTAGTGCTGGATGGTTGCCATTTTGTCGAGCAAGAATTCCATGGTTCTATTGGATGGGAGAGCGACGTTACATATCATGACTGTACGGAAAGGTTATCCGGTGCCGACATTGGATGATCATATATATATATATATATATATATATATATATATATATATATATATATAATGAGTTAGGAGAAAATCCCCTCCAAAATCATGATCTACTCCAACCGGAGGAGTGAGTTTTATTAAGCTTATATCTATATATATAGTTTTTATTATGATTTTTTATGAAGTTTTATTTTTTTAATTTCACGATGATCAAATCTTATTATTATATTCAAATATTATGAACAATTATTAGTCAAAAAAATAAATATTAGAGGCATATGTCAATAAAACTAATTTTAATAATTTTTATTAAACCGGAAGTAAAAGTTAGTAAGCCACTTGTAGTCGGCGGGCAAAGGAGGGAAAACAAAAACAAAAACTAAGTTCACCCCGCCGGCCGACCTTTCCCCTCCCGACCTTGCCGCTCCTGTCTTTCCCCTCCCCGCCGCGGTAGTGTACGTGCGCCGTTGGTTTTCCCCTCCCCGTGCCGGTGGTGGGCTTGGATTCCTCCTCCGCCTCCTTGCTGCTGGTGCGACGTTGGTTTTCCCCTCCCCAAGACGGTGGTGGGCTTGGATTCCTCCTCCGCCTCCTTCTTTTAGCTACCAATTGTTATCCTATTGCGACCATAGACGTTGGTCGCTATAGGTCAAATTTTTTGTAGTGCCTTCCGTCGGTCAGCTGGCTCCATTCCCCACCGATGATAAAACCCTCCCGGGGTAGACCTTACGTTTACCCTGATAAAATTCACATACCCTCTTTCGCACGTCCCACCAACAATGAAACCCATCACTGTTCTGATGAAACCTATGCATTCTTGGCAAAGTCCCACCCGCGATAAACCCCTTCCAGTTTAGACTTTTCGTCTATTCTGATAAAACTTAAACTCTTCTTTGCTTCGATATAAACCCAATATCGATGATGAAACCAACTATTGATCGACCGGCACCTCGCCCGATCAATGATGAAACCCTGCCAGTTTAGACTTTTCGTCTGTTCTGATAAAACTTAAACTCTTCTTTGCTTCGATATAAACCCAATATCGATGATGAAACCAACTGTTGATCGACCGGCACCTCGCCCGATCAATGATGAAACCCTACCAGTTTAGACTTTTCATCTATTCTGATAAAACTTAAACTCTTCTTTGCTTCGATATAAACCCAATATCGATGATGAAACCAGCTGTTGATCAACCGGCACCTCACCCGATCAATGATAAAACCCCATCCAGTTCAGACCCTACGTCTGTTCTGATGAAAACTATGCCCCCTTTAAATGTCCCACCTGCAATGAACCTACCCAGTTTAGACCTTTCGTCTATTCTGATGAAGCTTAAACTCCTTTGCATCGACATGAGCCTAATGTCTGCGATGGAACCACGCACTGGACAATCGGCAAATCGCCACAGTCAGCTTTGAGGAATAGACCTCTCGTCTGTTCCAGATGTATGTCTTCCGCTAGCCAACAGGCCCAGCAAAGGCAATCCCATCAGATATCGATACGTGGTGGAGCGACCCCCCATTCTTTCCCTGAGAGGATGGACGCTCTCCTGCTGCACACAGGTCGTCAATATAAAGGCTACTGAGACCGTTACTCTTCATACGAAGGAAATAACAACACATGAAGAAGATGTTCAACCACCCGGAGCTTCAATCCGGCAGATGTTCAGCCACCCGGAGCTTCAATCCGGCAGATGTTCAGCCACCCGGAGCTTCAATCCGGCAGATGTTCAGCCACCCGAAGCTTCAATCCGGCAGATGTTCAGCCACCCGGAGCTTCAATCCGACAGATGTTCAGCCACCCGGAGCTTCAATCCGGCAGATGTTCAGCCACCCGGAGTTTCAATCCGGCAGATGTTCAGCCACCCGGAGCTTCAATCCGGTAGATGTTCAGCCACCCGGAGCTTCAATCCGGCAGATGTTCAGCCACCCGGAGCTTCAATCCGGCAGATGTTCAGCCACCCGGAGCTTCAATCCGACAGATGTTCAGCCACCCGGAGCTTCAATCCGGCAGATGTTCAGCCACCCGGAGCTTCAATCCGGCAGATGTTCAGCCACCCGGAGCTTCAATCCGGCAGATGTTCAGCCACCCGGAGCTTCAATCCGGCAGATGTTCAGCCACCCGGAGCTTCAACCCGGCAGATGTTCAGCCACCCGGAGCTTTAATCCGGCAGATGTTCAGCCACCCGGAGCTTCAATCCGGCAGATGTTCAGCCACCCGGAGCTTCAATCCGGCAGATGTTCAGCCACCCGGAGCTTCAATTCGGCAGATGTTCAGTCACCCGGAGCTTCAATCCGGCAGATGTTCAGCCACCCGGAGCTTCAATCCGGCAGATGTTCAGCCACCCGGAGCTTCAATCCGGCAGATGTTCAGCCACCCGGAGGTACAATCCGCGAGATGTTCAGCCAACCAGGGCTTAAAACTGACAGATGACAAATAAATAGCCAATCGGGGCTCAAAGCCGACAGATGCAAGATATACATCCGATCGGGGCTCAGAACCGATAGATTCAAGATATACAGCCGATCGGGGCTCAGAACCGATAGATGCAAGATGTACAGCCGATCGGGGCTCAAAACCGACAGGTGCCAGATGTACAGCCAATCAGGGCTTAAAACTGACAGATGCAAGATGTACAGCCAATCAGGGCTTAAAACTGACAGATGCAAGATGTACAACCAATCGTGGCTCAAAACCGATAGATGCAAGATGTACAGCCGATCGGGGCTCAAAACCGATAGATGCAAGATGTACAGCCAATCAGGGCTTAAAACTGACAGATGCAAGATGTACAGCCAATCAGGGCTTAAAACTGACAGATGCAAGATGTATAGCCGATCGAGGCTCAAAATCGATAGATGCAAGATGTACAGCCAATCAGGGCTCAAAACCGATAGATGCAAGATGTACAGCCGATCGGGGCTCAAAATCGACAGATGCCAGATGGTTAGCCAACCAGGGTTTAAAGCCAATGGAAGTCAAATGTGCCATTGATCGGGGCCTAAAACCAACAGATGTCAGATATGCCAGTTGATCAGGGCGCAAACCGATAGTTGTTCAGCGGATCGAGGCTCAAGCCAAGAAGATCATGCCAGGAGGAACTCCCAGTATGGGGATACTGCCAAGCTATAACTCAAAGAATAAGTCGATAGCATTGAGTCGATGATACACCTGCAGACATCGTGCCGCACCTTCTGCGCTTACGCCATCTGCAGGTGGGGGGCATTTGTTGACAGCTAAAATATGAACAAAGATAAAGATGGGACCAGACCAGCAACGAAGACTGGAAGATGCCTACGAAGTCAGGATTGAGGTAGGATCCTCACCACCAACTAATTGCCCAGCTAGGACCATCTCAGGCCTGGCTGATGTCCGGTGTTATCGTCATCATTCAGATGGCAATACTGATAAAACCCCAGTTTGTTCACTGATGGAACCTCGAGATGATCTCAACAAAGCAGTGTCACTACTAAAGGGGCCTATTTCGGTTCTGATAAAAGTCAATACAAAATAACTAAGAGAAGCCAAGGCAATTATGCGGCCTAAAAGCACTAAATGGGCCGGCCGATTGGGCTTCTGACCATGGCGCCGGGAACCTCAATGAAGGGCCGCTGGACGCGCCGAGAGCCTGAAGGAAGGCGCGCCGGGAACTTCTCCCATGGATACAGGCGCCGAGATCCCTTTTGCAAGGCAAGGGTTCTATAAAACCCATTGCTTCTCCCACAAGAAAGAGGGCGGATAGACAGAAAAGAAGAAAAGAAAGAGGCAAAAGAAAAAAGAGCGAAGAGATAGCCAGAAAGAAAAGAGATTGGAAAAGAGAGGGAGAGAGTCTCCGTCGAAAGAAGAAGCAGAAGAAGGGAAGGAAGAGAGGCTCCAGGTGGGCTGATAGGGGGAGGGAGAGGAGTCAATACTCCACCCTCCCCCCATGATCGATGTTTTCTTTCTTTTCTGTTTCTTATTACTGATTCTCCGTATGAAATAGTAGAAATCTTGATGTTTGGATCATTCATACGATTCTCTCCTTTTTCCTCTCCTGTATGTTTCTTGGCTTCAGTTATGAAGTCGATGTAAGTGAAGGTGAGATGAATAAATGCAATGGCCGTGATGGATTTTAGGCGATACTATCTTCTTTTGTCTCCATGTGTATGCATACTGTTTGTATGAATGCCCCATGGGCGAAATGACTCAGGCTTCGGAGTTAGGTCTGTTCTTCGAACAGGGACGAAGGTAGAACCCCCACCCTTGTTCAATGGGTTGCTGGGTTCTATTCTCTTCTCTCTTCCCGCTTCAATAGCATGCCTTCCGTATGTATTTAAGTCTGTTCCTCAAGCCCCTTGTGCTGTCCGGGAACCAGAGACATTAATCTCTTGGTTCCCTGGCCCGCCGGCTATAAATGATGCATTTGAACCCGTAGACGAATGCTACCCTGGATCCCCATTCCAATCGTTGAATGATTAGGGTCTGAGGTCTCAGCATCAAGGGTTCTCTCGTTGCAGATCTGTTTCCCAGATGATACCATGCTAGTCCGAGGGATCAGAGACAGCCATCTCTTGACTCCCCCAGACGTCTGGCAGTATACAGATAAAGGCTACTCAGCCCCGATGATGGTCTCTCCTCCTCCTGATGATCTGGCCTCTCAGATCCCTTGGCATCCTTCTAGCAGAGGTGTTCGTGAAATCTCATCATACACCCCCGATTCGGCCTCAATCTGAGCCATAAAACCCAGAAATCCCAGGAACAGAGTACCGTAGCATCTCTGAAAACCCTGAAATTCTCCCGCATTCCACCTTCTCGGCGTGCAAGTTTCCCCGCCGAGAACTGTAAGGCCGAGAGGCCTTCCTCTCTTGCTAAACGACAAAGCCTCTCCTTATGAAGAAAACCACAGCCCACAGCCTCCCGGCGCCAGGCTCCCGGCGCGGCCATGAGTGCGCCGGGAAGCCTTGTGCCGAGAGTCCCCCTCCCAAGGCCGAGAAGCCCTCTCCATCCACCAAATACCAGGCCGAGAACCCCCTTGGCCAGCCAAATGACCGCGCCGAGAGCCCCTTGGCCAACCCAAGGGCCAGGCCGAGAGCCCCCTTTTGGCCACTTCATAGCGCGCCGAGAAGCCCCCCTATAGCCCACGCCGAGAAGGCCACAAACCCCATGCCGAGAGCCCAAGGACCATGCCGAGATCCCCCCTTTGTCCACCAAATGCTCATGCCGATACCCCTGCTTCGGCCAATGAAACCCAGACCAAGGTTCATCTCTGCACTATTATATTTCAACTCTTTAACCTCCCCATACATCTGTCAAGAGGATGCTTGGAGATCATCAGATACACCCTGAGGAGATACAGCAATGGGGAAAACCTCCCCTACATTCCTGTGTCCCGAATTGGATTCGCATGCAACCCCGCGGGTTCGATGGACCTTGTCTTTACAAGGGTTTCGTCGGTCTCCGAGAAGGGGAATAGTGACCGATGCTAGAGGCATGTACAGTCTCCTTGAGCCTTAGTGCTCCCTCACCTTCCGGCTTTCATCCCGGCACTCCGTGGATGTCAGCCTATATCATCCTTTGGCAAATGTTCGGTCCAGGGGAGGTGCTGCCAAAATTCTCTCAGGAAGATGAAAGTTGACATCAGGTTTTACCCCTGGGACTTTGCACGCTGAGGACCATTCAAAACTATCTCGGCGCCACAAAATGAATAGCTCTCGGCGCCAACTTTCTTGCGCCGAGAACCCCAACTCCTGGGCGCGCAGGGAAGCCCCTGGCTTCTTTCCCACCGCGCCGAGAAACCCCCCCCCCCTTTGGCCTCTTGCGCGCCGAGAAGCCCACAGCTATGGCCATTTGGCCCTTGCGCCGAGAAGCCTGCGCCGGGAACCCCTCGGCCTCCTTGCCTTCGCGTCAGGGAACCTATGCACACTTGAACTGCACCGATAACCTGCCCAAGTTTTACTACTGAGTCTTCAATCCAAATTTTGTTCCGGGGGCGCTGCCCCCGAAAACCCCCGCAAGGGGCGCTGCCCCCTTGACCCCCGCGACCTGACCGCGCACGTCGATCCCCGCGACCTGACCGCGCACGTCGATCCGCGTGCGAGGGCGCAACATTGAGCGTTCGCTCACCTTCCGTCGTCCCGCATCGGGTTCATGAATAACCCCTTTAGCTCGGGAGGGCTCTGCCACTGCATGAGTTCCACCGGCTTCTACAGGGAATACCAAACATTGCCCCATGGCAAATATCCGATTCGGGAAGTTCAACACTTCTCTCTCTCTTGGCTTTCATCCCGGCACTCCGTGGGTGATAGCCTATTTCCCCCTGGGCATAACCCAGATAAAGGGAAGATGCTGTCGAAATACTGATCGATGTTTTAAACCTCATCACGGTCGCGGCTCAGGCTACCTGTGATGAGATCCTCCTTCCCCCCTTAACCCCGGGCTTTGAACCGCTGACTTAGCGATATCATCCGTTTCTACGGTTGGTGTCATTATCTTGCCCGCCTTTCTGGCTTCGGTATGAAATTCCATTTCCGCACACGAATATACATTTGCCTCTCGAGGCCTCCTACTTTTAGCGTTTAATCAAGGGTTGTCTTCCTTAGGGAGGACGTAATTAACGTCATAGCGTTCAGGGTATGACGGACTTCTGGTCCCGACTCGGACCTCACAATCGACTGACCAAGTCAGATCGAGCGCACAATAAAAATCGTCACCACGGTGACTGGCACGCCAATAAATAAATAAATAAATAATAAATAAATAAATAAATAAATAAATAAGATAAATGTGTCGAACACTAATCTATTAGCATACCTAATTAACCTGTTAATCTACCAAATCTATACCCCTAGTGTAGACACTTGGTGTCGACACCTCCAAGCTAAATGTCGACACCTCTATTAATTGTATATATATAACACCTTCACATATATATATATATAACACCTCCATATATATATATATATATATATATATAACTAAAACCTCCCTATATGCAAATGTCGACACCTCCATTCTAACAAATGTCGACACCTCTATATATACAAATGTCGACAGTATATATATAATGCCTCCATTATACCTCCATTAATTATATATATAAAACACCTCCATTATATATTGTTAGACAAGAATATATATATATATATAACTAATGTCTACACCTCCAGTATATGCTATTAGAACTAATGTCTACACCTCCATTCTCACCGAATATATATATATAGAGAACAGAATATAATATAAATGGACTCCTCCATTCTTACAGAGTATATACATATAGAACAATGTAATATATACAGAATATATATAGACCAATGTAAAATATGTAGATATACATATAGAAAAATATATAGATATACAGGAATATACAATGTAATAATATATAGATATACAGGAATATACAATGTAATAATATATAGATATACATGAATATATAATGTAATATATATACAGAATATATATAGACCATTATAAAATATGTAGATATACATATAGAAAAATATAGATATACAGGAATATACAATGTAATATATATACAGAATATATATAGACCAATGTAAAATATGTAGATATACATATAGAAAAATATATAGATATACAAGAATATACAATATAATATATACAGAATATATATAGACCAATGTAAAATATGTAGATATACATCTAGAAAAAAATATATATATATAGATATACAAGAATATATATATATAACTAAATGATATAACTAAGTGACTATTGTACAGGATATCTATATATATAGCTAAATGTAGACACCTCCCTATACCAAAACAGGAATATATATATAACTAAATGCCGACACCTCTCTATATGTATATGTCGACACCTCCCCAAAACCTCCTTATATATAAATGTCGGCACCTCACTATATATATAAATGTATATAAATGTATATAAATGTCGACACCATATAAATAAATGTCGACACCTCATATATATATATTGGACAGAAGATATATATATCTATAACCTCCATTATAAATATATAACAGGATGTTATATACATATTGGACAGAATTCTATAACCTCCATTATATATATATTGGACAGAATTCTATAACCTCCATTATATATATATAATAGGATATATATATATACATATTGGACAAAATATATATAACTAATGTCGACACCTCATATAATTGGACAGGAATATGTATATATATATATATATATATATAAAGAGAGAGAGAGAGAACTAATGTCGAAATCAAGTATCGACATTTACAATCAACAGATTGATGTTGCCATTTACTATAAGATGGAAAAATCAGAACGAGTGGAACAATAATAAACAAAGTTAACATCACCAAGGACAATGGCAAGACAAAATGGGTTATGTGAAGTTCTGAAATTCTCAAAGTTTCCTCTATATGTCCACATCATCAATTTGCATAACTAAACTTAAATTGATGGGCGTCCCTGACCCGGATGCTATTCACTGACCAGCGGCCGTATAACAGACGTTTATTCCAAACGAAAAATAGGCAGTGAAGTTAAACTCTAGCTACTTAGCTAACCTAGACTGGTTAAATCTTGATTTAACCAATAAATCATCTAGTCAACCAGGTTAAACCAAAGCCTACAAGGCACCAATCTCACCTAGTTTTTTTTATGCTTCAAACGTTGCTGGTTTTACTCCTAGTTCGTCCCTACATAACGATACGCCTTAGATTCTATTCTATAATTCACCTTATATACATCCTACCTGGTCAACCCTTGAAATTCCATATTGGCTATAAACGAGAGTAAATGTCGACAAACATGAACAATGCTGTGCATATAGGGCCCGGTCTGGTCTTGGGAGGAGCACCAAAAGGTACTTGTGCCCATGGGAGTTTATTGACCACGGTGTTTGACATTACACCAGAGTACTTGCTTGCTAGACTTTAGGCATTCCACTCATTCTCATGATATTACTTGATTGATTGACTTGAGACTCGCAGAAGGGTAAAAGTGTTTACTTGAATGCATTGATAAATAGCCAATTCCAGTTATACATGCTTGAAACTACTTTGCTTACTATTACTAGCTTGATTAACATGTTGCTATTCCAGTTATTACTTCTCAGTTATCACTGGCTTGATATCATTTACTATCACTTGCTACTGCTGCTTGAAATTGTGAAATCTATATACTCTCACTTTCTACTCTTGTCGATCTTACGATTCCTTGATATATATCTGTATGCATGCATAGGTTACCTACATTAAATGAACGTGTAATTCACTTAAAGCATGTTAGAACTTGAGATGTAAATCCTACTGAGCGATTCGCTCATCTAGTTGTTTTCTAACCTTTTCAGGTAGTTCGGATATCAGCCAGAACTCGGAAGGGAATGAGTCTGAGTGATGAGTGTAGAAATGGAGTTATCATGTGGTCTTGTTAATTGTGATTTTGTAAATTGTGTTATTGTAATCCCACTTATGTCAGTCATATCCAGTTATGTCAGACGTCAGTTGTGTTAGTCCAATTGATTAGAACTGTAATAAGGGCTTGAAGCCTAGTAGTTGGACCTAGAAATATATGTAGTTGTCATTTGGTTAGTTGTAACAATTGTCAGCTCGTACTATTTGTATTAATTTCAAGTTAAATCTTAGTTATCTGCGCACTCTATTAACTGTCAAATGAAGAATTCCATCGAATAGCTAGCTCGCTTTGGTTCTGTATAAAGGACAGTCGCGCCACGGGTAAGCTTCCGCGCTCGGGACGTGACATGTACGGTACAACTCCATGTCGTCAAGTCACCCTAAGCTAGAATCTAGAAACCACGTGCAAAAGGACTCTCAGGATGGCCTACTACCGTCGAGGTTCTCCCCACTCTTGGGTTGAGCAAGGAAATTACAGCACCCCTGGCTGGGTCACAAGACTCACGGTCACTAGCCATACTCATGGCCCATACGGAAACTGCTTTCTAAGGAAACCAACACTGTGCGGGAATAGCCCTCCGCACGTACACGGGGCATGGTAACTTAAGCTCACATAACGAAGAATCCTGGAATACACGAGGTCACCTAGACCATCAAACCACACGGGCATGTTATTCAAGAAATCATGACTCCCACAGACACCCAAAAACATGAACTTGGGTTAATGGGATGTCCGGGACATCCACGGGACAAAAGGTCGACCAATAGGTCTCAACCGGGTAGACCGGTGGCCAAAAGGGCAAAAAGGGCTGCATTTCAGTCAACCAGACCATTGGGTCGGTCGACCTACTACAGACGGGTCGGTCGACTGGGCCATTGGGTCGATCGACCGATGCTTGGATCGGTCGACTTGCCCTGAAGGGCTGGTCGACCGTTCTAGCACGGTCGCCCGTTCCATGGCGAACCCAGATCAGTCAACCGATCTAGCTCATCGGTCGACCAAAACCGGCAAAAACACAACCCGACCCCATCCGAGGGGTCCTATTCCACGCCCCACTCGATCTCGATCGAGAGGGAAAATATCGGGGACCTTGCCCCGGCTCCCAAACCCCTACAAGCACACAAATAAACGGGGAAACACCACCCGATCCAGTGAAAATCGTCACTCGCCCTAAACATGGAAAAACCACCCCAACATGAACGAAAACACACTCTCGGCCTCGCCTCGACCTACAAATTGTGGGAAAATGAAATGCCCGGACTAGGGATTTGTTCCCCTACCTCATAAGATGATTTCTCACACCAAGGACACCGATTCCATGCGAAACCGCCCCTCGAATCGACACCGGGGTTGAAAATCCGCGAATGAGGTCCACTGCGCCACCACCTCGTTCCTCACTCCATCCTCGCCACTTGCCGTGTAGCCCCCCAAAAATTTAAGTAGATTTTTTAGGAATTAAATAGAATTAATTAAGCTTAAAATAAGCTAACTATTGATTTAATGGGTTATTTAACATTTATTATAGGCCCAATGACTTGTAGACCATAAGGACCATTTAAAATGGGCCCATACACCAAATTCAAAGACTTTTAGGCCCAAGCCCAGCCCTAGAGACGTATTAAGTTAATTTCCCTATTTTGACTAGATAAATAGGGATAATTAAGAGATGAATTAGACTCAAATGCAAATTTCCAACGCCCTGGCAAGATGCGGTTCGTTGTGCGACCGCAACCTGCTAGTAGCATTCCAAGGACGACCGCTACCTTGTTCCATAAACGGAAAGTGAAGAACCACGGAAAGATCAGATTTTTATCCTCCCAAATTGCCAGAGATCGATGTGATCTGGCAAAGGAACCTATCTAGGACTCTTAGGGATCGATTCTAACCCCAATAAGGACTTCTAGATCGATCAAATCCCTCAACCATATGCCAAACTCTATAAATAGGCCCCAGATTCATCCTACGTGAACCCTAATTTTGGATCATGTAGTTCGAAGGTAAGGTGTCGTCTTCTCAGGTACTTCTTTTAGGGTTATTTGTTCCCTTTAGTGTCTTCTAACCCTCTACAAATTTTCATGTTAGGAGGTCAAGCATCTAAGGAGTTAGAGTGTCTGGAAGTCATCATTTCTACGCAAGAGCGCAGGAACTAGCACCCTCTTCCGACGATAAATCCTCTGATTAGGAGCAACCCTAGATGTAGGTTATCTCATGTTGTCTTAAACATCAAGCTAGGAACAAAAGTCCTCTATTACCTCGTGATTTCATGCACTATACACGGAGGCTGTGCAATCATGTTTTTCACTACCTGCTAGCCCTGCACTCTTAATTAAAAGATAAGATCTTTGATGCAATTCATGCCTTTTCATTTCGTAAACTCATCCTAAGCATGCTATTTTGTGTTATCTTCCTTGACGCGGCGGTGGCGTGGAAGAGATCGTCGGCACTCCGAGGGCACGGACAAGACGGTGGGTAGCATGGGAAGGGACGAGTAACTACTGCCTCGCGCAGCTCGGCCTCTCGCCGGATGGTCTCTCACCGGGGAATCACTCAAATCTCACAAGGAGCTTGAAGGGAAGGGAAACAACAAGAGAGGAAGCTCTCCTACGTGCATAACCTTCTTATTCATTTAATCAATGAGAAAAGTAATACACTAGTCTCTTTTATATAAGGATGGCCAAATTACACTAGGACAAAAATATCCCTAGACATTTCAACTAAGGACCTTCATATCCTTTGACTATTGGCCTAATAAAACAAAATACAATACAACTTTTGACTATTGGCCTAATAAAATAGGAGTTTTGACTAGTTGCCTAATAAGACAATACAACCACAATACAAATAAAATACATACAAATATAATACATAATCAGGACGCCAAGTCTCCGAGCCACAAGCTCGGTGGTGTCGGGGCGGTGCGGCGTCGGCTCCTTGTGACTGGTCCGATGTCCCCACCAACCCTCCCGGGGCGATTGGAACTCGACTCCATCGAGTAAGGTGGGATACCGCTGTGGTAGTGCTCCAGCAAGTCTGGATCGAGACGCTGGAGATCTTCCCGGTTGATCTAGGAATCATCAGAAGGTGGACGGTCCGGTCAGCAGATAATGTAGCGCTGGTAAACCCGACTCCGTGTAGCTGTCACCTGCTCATCCAGTATCCTCTCAATTTGCTTGCGCAGTGCTCTCGAGGCTGGTGGACGCACAGGTGTGGGCTCACTCTCAATGGGAGGAGAAGGCTCGAAAGGGTCACTAGGAATCGCTGTGGGCTCCTTATAGGCCACAAGATCTGCCACATCAAATGTAGAGCTAACCCCATATTCAAAAGGTAAGTCCACAACATATGTATTAGAGTCAATCTTCCGTAGTATTTGGAAGGGACCATCACTACGGGCTTGCAATTTTTTAACGGCTCCCGAGGGGAGTCGTTCGGGTCAAACCCGTACCATAACCAAGTCATCCTCTTGAAACTCGTGGTGACGCCTATGTGAATCAGCCAAACGGTTGTAGGTCTCATTATTGAGGCTTATTTGCTTGTTAATTGACTTATGCAGATTTTTGACGTGCTGTGCAAACTCTTCAGCTGATTTGGAAGTTCTGGACTCGAGAGGAAGGGGAATGAGATCCACAGATTTCCTAGGTTTGTATCCATGTATGACCTCAAATGGATTCATACATATAGATCTATTAACAGAGCTATTATATGCAAATTCTACTTTGGGCAAGAGCAGATCCCAATTGGCAGAATGATCCCCTACAAGACACCTCAAAAGGTTCCCTAAACTCCTATTGACAACCTATGTTTGCCCATCAGTTTGTGGATGATAGGTGGTGGATAATTTGAGCTTAGTGCCAACTAGGTGCCAAAGTGTCTTTCAAAAATAACTAATAAACCGGACATCTTGATCAGACACTATGGTTTGGGGAAGACCATGCAGACGCACGACTTCATCAAAGAAAAGGTGGGCTACTCTAGATGCTTCAGATGTTTTGGAACATGCTATGAAATGGGCCATCTTAGAGAACCGATCAACTACAACAAAGATGGAGTCATGTTTGTGAGCAGTACGAGGTAAACCAAGGATGAAATCCATGCTCACATTAACCCACGGTCTATCAGGAATGGGGAGAGGAGTGTAGAGACCAGTGTTTTATTTGACCTGTTTCGCCATTGTGCATGTTCGACACTGGGCTACAATTTTGGCCACATCTTTCTTCAGCCCAGGCCAATAAAAATGCTCCTCCACATAATGGATGGTTTTGTTCCGTCCAAAATGACCAGCAAGACCTCCAGCATGTATTTCCCATATCAGAAACTCCCATACAGAAGTCTTTGAGACATAGAGTTGTTGTCCTCGAAAAAGAAAACCATCTTGGAGTAGATAGTCAGAAAATGATGTCGATGATCCAACAGACAAGGCAGAGTAGGCGGGGTCAAAATCTAGACGCTCTTCATAAAGTGCCTTCATACGGTCAAATCCGGTGACCTCTACCCGAATAGTGGAAAGAAGGGAGACCCTTCGACTCAAGGTGTCGGCCACCTTATTGTCACTTCCAGCCTTATATTTTAGGACAAAGGTGAAGGACTGGAGGAATTCTACCCATCGACCGTGCCTAGGGTTTAGGCCTTTCTAAGAATTAAGGAATTTCAAGGCCTCATGGTCCAAGTATAAGACAAACTCTTGAAGTAAGAGATAGTGTCTCCAGTGTTTGAGGGCTTGGACCACGGCATAGAACTCCTTATCATATGTAGAGTATCAAAGCTTTGCATCAGAAAGCTTCTCACTGAAATAAGTCACATGGTGGATTTCCTGACTAAGCAGTCCTCTTATACCTACGCCCGATGCAACACAGGATATCTCAAAGACTTTGGAAAAATTTTGTAGGCGGAGGACAGGGGCTTTGGTCATGAGCTCCTTTATGACAAGAAAAGCATGGGAGGCGGCTTTAGTCCACTCAAAATTTCCCTTATAGATGCAATCCGTAATGGGTGCCATAATGGTGCTAAAACCCTTAATGAAGCATCTGTAGAAAGTGGCTAGCCCATGGAAACTGTGAACGTCATGGACATTCTGGGGCTCTGTCCAGTCGACTAAGGCTTGGACCTTGGATTGGTCCACCGACACTCCTTGACTCGAAACCACAAATCTGAGGAAAGTTACCCGATCTGTCATGAATTCACACTTCTTTAGGTTGGCATATAGGGTTTCTCTCCTCAACGTCTCGCAGACTTCCCTCAAATGCTGGATGTGGTCCTGAGGGTTCTATAGTTCAAAATGTCGTCAAAGTATACGACAATAAAGCGACCAATGAGGGGACGGAGGACTTTAGTCATGAGCCTCATGAATGTGTTGGGGGCATTGGATATCCCAAATGGCATGACGAGCCACTCATACAGACCTTCTTTTATTTTGAAGATTGTCTTCCTTTCATCCCCTGGTCGGATTCTGACCTGGTGGTAGCCACTTTTCAAGTCAATCTTGAAAAAGGTGGTGGTTCCACTCATCATGTCAAGTATGTCATCGACACGGGGAATTGTAAACATGTACTTGACTGTGATTTTATTGATGGCGCGGCTGTCAACACACATCCGCCATGTGCCATCTTTTTTTAGTTTGAGCAAGGCAGGAACAACACAGGGACTCTTGCTCACTCTGAGGAAACCCTTTTGAATAAGGTACTCAATAATTCTTTGGAGCTCAGCATGCTCCTTGGGGTTCAATCTGTAATGGGGAAGGTTGGGTAGGGTGGACTCGGGGACAAGGTCAATGGCGTGTTGTACATCACGCATGGGAGGGAGTCTAGAGGGCAAGTCCTCAAGGAAGATGTCTTGGAAGTCCTGTAGGAATGCTTGGACTTCAGTTGGGATTAAGACTTGGGACTCCTCGGGTGCGATGGTAACAACAACAGCCCAAATAGGGGCACCCTCAACAACCTCTCTATTTAGCTCACAGACATTTATGAAGTTAAGGCGCCTAACTAGGTCATGACCAACCTTAGCAGACTTAGGAATGGGTGTGATAGGTGCAGGAGAAGAGGGAATAGAAGGTTTCCCTTCAGTGGGAGTTGGGGGATTCTCCTGAACCTTGGGGGTTCCAGTGGGGGTGGAGGTGGGACTCTGTCTCGGGGTCACCTTTGGGGGTGCCGGGTACAATTGAATCTTCTTCCTATCGTGGGTGAAGGAACATTGATTGGATCGACCAAATGTAGTAAGGTCTACATCGAAAATCCATGGTCATCCTAAGATGATGCTCCCGACCTTCTGATAGGAATCAACACCGGGCACTAACTTTTTTATTTTACATTTGTGTCCTTTTGTCTGTATTTATACCCTTGGCTAATTGGGTTTACAATTGTAAGGCTTTATAAGCCAAGGGGTTAGTCTTTAAAGTCTTTGGGTTTATTTGTAAAAGTTTAGTAGGTCCAGCCAGGGCCCCCACCCTCTTTCTCATTGGTCCACCTAGGTTCTAGGGCCCATGTAGGGCTAGTTCAAAGTCCAAAATTGGACTTGGACCATGGGGGGACAAAAAAGTGAAAATTTAAATTTGGGTACCCCATAGTCAAGGGGGTGCCCCCCCATTTAGTATATTATATTACATGTTGTATTTTTATTTAATGTGGCCATTTGACCACATGGGGGATTAATGTGTTATACCCAATTTGCCCCTCCCAAATCCTAGATCTAGGGATATGTTTAGTCTTTTTTACATTTCTATAAATCCCATGTAATTTCCATTTTGATAGAATTAATGAAGAAAATTACATGAAATTTGCCATGGGCGCCCCCCTCTCTCTCTAGCTCTCTCTTGCTCTTGCTTGTTCTTCCTCTTTACCCTCTAGATCCAGGGTGTGAAGCCCTCAAAATTGGAGTGAATCCAATCTCTATCTCCTCTCTAGAGTGTGAAGCTCCACCACCGCCGTTCGTGCCGCCATCGGAGCTGTCATCATGCCGCCACTAGCCGCCATCCTTCTTGCTGTCCTGAACTCTGAGTTCCAGAATAGCAAGCTAAAGAAGAGTTCGGTTCTCCAAGCTCCCAGCTCTGATCGAGCTGATATTTTGAGAGCTCGTTACTCTCTCTGTTAGCTTTCCAACAATATATATTTTACCCTATTCAGATCATGTTTGATATTTTTCCCGTAGTTTTTAATCCACCCCTGACAGTCTGCCAGTTTACAGATCTACAGGATAGGAGTTTGTTCTTCTATTTTTCCCACCCCCTTATACATCTCTCAAAAATCTCCAAAAATTCATGCATGTTTCTCACTTTCCTACCTTCCACCCATAATTTTTCTAGGGTCTAAATCTATCGTCTTCTTGTCGGTCAAAATTCATTTTTAGGGAAAACTCAGTCTGTCCTGTGAGTCTGTCAGTCCGAGCCAACAGAAATCTTTGAGGGACAGTCAGTTTCATTTTTAATCCATTCACTTGATGGATCTGAGAAAATTATATGTCGTAGCCCTCTGAGTTCTTTATCCATCGGTACCACTTTTGCGTCAATCCTACATTGGATCTGGACGTAGAAATTCTTATCGTGGAGGCGCGAAGTTCAGATCCAAGGACAGGCCAACAACTCAGTCCGGGAATTAATTCCTTAAAAAATACGCCGGGATACCTTCGGCGACTGTCGCTCCTGGAGATCGCTCGGCAACCCATCAACAGCATCCCAGCATGCCGTTGCAGGAAGGAGACGGTCGGGCACCGCCTTCCCAATAGCCGGACCCGCCTGCTATCCCGCAGGACTCGCAGAACCGAGCCAAACCCGCAGTTCGTCTCCGGCTTGGGAGCATTCCAAATTGCTGCCCGTCAACCCATGCTTGGTATTTTCGGGTTATTTTTGTCACCCTTTACCTCCCTGCGTGGAGTGGGCCATAAAATTACTGCTGTAATAATTTAATTACTGTGTACCGGGAGTACGAGTCTTGGTCGGGATCGCCTTCCCCACGCTCGGAGCGTGGAGGTACACTCGCCACCCTCCTACTTTGGCATTTTGCTCAATTCGTATATTTTTATATGCCGCTGATAGAGTGATAGGTAACTAGCTCGTTATATTATTTCAATCACCGCTGCGAGAGAGAGTGAGTGTGACCCGTCCCGTGACTCAATCTGAGTACACGCGAAAAAGCCGATACCCGAGGCTCATTGCCGGTTTCTCAATCGCACACGATCTCACATTTCCCTCACATAGGGACGTCCGCGAGCTAGAGTCCCAGGTTCGCTGTCCGTCCCGTATCACCTTCATAGGCACTACATCGCATAAGATTTGTCCTTGATAGGACTGGAATTGAATGGGAATGACGCATGTAGTGGTGACTGGTATATAAGTGTCATCAACCCAAGCCACGTTGTATGGCCAATGATGAGGGTGCGTAGGTAGACTTAGACGAGAGATAAATTCTGCAGAGACTGCATTGATACAGCTCCCGTTGTCAAATATCACCTTGTAGGGTTGAGATTTTACCATGATGTAGGTTTGGAAGATGGAGGTTCGACGCTAGTCATCCTCCTGGGGGTGTGCTAAGATGCAGCGAACTGCACCCAATCTTCCCTGGCGAGAGCTCTCGACAATTTCTCCAACCTGCATGTACTCGACAGGTGTGCCATCAAATCTCACGTCTATTTCCTCAAACTGGGCGATGAAGTCAGGATCGGCCTTATACCTCTCAATGTCTTCTCCTTGCTGAGGTGGAAGCTCCACAAGCTGGGGGTCAGTGATGACCAAGGCTCGGGTGGGGAAATTGGTGGCAACATGCCCTAAGTTATGGCACCGAAAGTAGCAAATTCTCGAGGTAGACACTGGTTGGGAGGTGCTAGGGATGGCTCCCTTTTCCTTGTCATCCCTCCTATCGGTTCGCAGAGTGTACTCCAGTCTGGGCACAGCAGCAGGTGCAGGTAAGGGGTTCTTTATGAAAGGAGCAGCAGGGGCAACGGCCCGAAGTGGGGTAGCAGTAGGGACATAAGAAGTAGAGGGGCCAGGCCTCTCAAGGTAGCCGATCAGGGGGTTTCGGGGCTCAGGTTGGCGGTAGGTGGAAACTTGAAGTGGGACCACCCTTTGAAACCACTCAACGTCTCGAGCAACCTGATAGGCGTGCTCGAGGGTGTTAACCTCTCGTAAGAATAGCTCCCACTGAATGCTATCGTATAAGCCAGCTCTAAATCGCGAGAGGGTGACAGAGACATCCTCCACGACATGACTCCGAAGGAAGAATTCATCGAACTTGGTGATGTATTCATCTACAAACTTCCCATCTTGGGTGAATTTCTGCCATTGGTATAAAAGACGTTGATGGTAGGAGGGTGGCAGATACTGTTGTATATATATCTCGGTGTTTTTGATGATAACAAAACCAAGGACATATGGTTGCTCACATGCTTGGAACTAATAACCTAAGTGTTTTTCATAAGCTTTCAAGGTCGGAACTCTTCATGTTTTTACTTAAGGTTTTAGCATTCCAAATTATTTTCTAAGAACTTGAATGAACTTGAAATAACTTTTAACCAATCGTTCAATTCATACCTCGATCGTATGGATACACTTTTCTGGGCTAAACTCTTCATTTTTCAGGCTTTTGTCAGTCCGGTCGACCTCCAGCATCACCCCGGTCGACCTGGAATAACAGAATGGAATTTTCTACAGGCTGTCTCAGTGGCGGTCGACCGTCCCTCAATCTCGGTCGACCGGATTTCCCAGGGACCGGCCACCTGCAGGTTTCTCAGTGGCTGTCAACCGCCAGCCCCTGCAGGTCGACCGCCAGCCCCGAGCTGCCCAATATTGTTGACTTTTTTTCACTTCAAGGGAAGCCCTTCCACTTCGTATTGTTTAATCCCTAAGCACTCAAACCCTCCAGAAATTATGGATCTAGTCTGGGGGAGCCCATGGACCATTCAAAGCCTATAAAACTTATACAAGAGGGTTAAGAAAACCCTAATGCTCAAGGTGGATCAAAGAGGCTATCAAAGAGGAAGAGAAGGAAGCTAGCACTGTAGACGTGAATAGTGATCCGAGAGGAGTTCTTCATCCTTCTTCATCCATTAAAGTGAAGATCAATCTAAGAGATCAAGCTACATCCAAAGTATTCTTCATCCACTAAGGGGGAGCAAATCAAGATTCTTCTCTTGTGTTCTAAATTCATATTTTCTCTTGAGCTTCATTTGTGGTTCTTGTAATCATTAAACTTTTCAGTGTGTGTGGATCTTCCTAGATCCGTGTGTGTGTGTGTTTGTGTGTTCAATCCGTTGTAGTTGTGTGTGTGTTAAGGTGTTCTTGCACCTTCGCGGAAGCTCTCTTTCCCAGTGTGTGTGTGTGTGCGTCTGATCTTGTAACACTTTACAAGATAGTGTGTGGATCCTCACTGTCGGTGAGGGGTGGACATAGGTTGCTGTTGTGGCATCCGAACCACCTTAAAATTACTGTCTCATTATTATTTGCTCCTTATCTCCTATCCCCTTTCTGTGCACCCTTGTGGATCTAGTTATTTTGAAACCGTTAGATCTAGAATTTTTGTCCCCCCTTTTTCATAAATCCATCAGTATATCAAAAGCTGGATTCGGACTGACAAGGTTACTCTCGCCAGAAAGATAATAGCTTGCGTGAGTGAATCTACGGATTTGTTGACTACGCCTAGTACCAAGGGCTATTGCAGTGTTGTTTCGATAAATCTAATTTTTTCTGATCTTGTTTTCCTGTGTCCCCACGTAATAATAAAATTGTTTTTATTTCGGCACAGATTTTGTTATCACCCAATTCACCCCCCCTCTTGGGTGCCATTTAATCTCGGGACTTCAATTGGTATCAGAGCTAAGGCTCTTTCTTTCACAGACCCAACGATCTAGAGTAAGATCCGGTTAAATGGCAAACAAGGGTATGATACCCGAGGGTCACTCCATCAACCGTCCTCCCTTCTTTGACGGTTCAAACTACTCGTACTGGAAAAATAGAATGCATGTGTTTCTGAGGGCTGAAGAGTATGAAGTTTGGAGAGTTGTGGACAAGGGCCCTCATAAACTCGGGGCTGATGAAGAAAAATGGACACCCGAGGAAATTAAGAAATGCACTGCTAATTTCAATGCCATGAATATTATGTAATGTGGTTTACACCCTAATGAATTCTCTTATGTTTCTATGTACAGCTCAGCCAAAGAAATGTGGGACAAGCTGCGACTCATATACGAGGGAAATTCAGAGGTCAAGGAAACCAAGGCAAATCTCCTAGTCACTGACTATGAGCTATTTAAGATGAAACCTGAAGAAACCATCTCTGAGATGTTTGCAAGGTTAACAGAGATCACAAATGGTCTCAAAAGTCTCGGGAAGGAATACTCAAATTCTGACCTTGTGAGGAAGGTGTTAAGGTCCCTACCGTCGGCTTGGCACACAAAGGCCACGGTAATTGAAGACTCACAGAACCTGTCAACTCTCACCTTGGACGAACTCATAGGGTCACTCATGACCTATGAGATAAATATAAAGAGGACAGTTGATGAAGACATCAAGAAGAAGAAGGTCATTGGATTGAAAGCTCATCACTCCGATGACGAATTTCAAGAAGGTGAATCAAGTGACGGAAGCAATGAAGAGGAAGAATTGGCAATGATAACTCGCCAAGTGAGGAAATTTCTAAGGAAGAAGAGAAACTTTCAAGAAAACTTCAGAAAGGGGCAAAGAAGGCCCACGCAAACTAAAGGCGAATCAAGCAAGCCAAGTAGCATCATATGCTATGAATGCAAGAAGCCTGGACACATGAGAGGTGAATGTCCGGATCTGAAAAAGAAATTCAAGAAGGAGAACTTCAAGAAATCCAAAGCCATGGTCGTCACTTGGAGTGACGAAGAAGATGAACCATCTGATGAAGAAATCCAAGAACTCGTTGAAAGCTTGTGCCTCATGGCACATGAAGATGAATCTACGGAGGTAAACTCTGACCCTGATTTCATCTCCAATGAACAATGGGAATCTGAATATGAAAAGTTGTACATTAAATACAAGAAAATCAGATCTGAAAATAAAACTCTCAAAAAGAAACTTGATGACTTGTCACATGAAGACATCTTTGTCAAATTTGAGAAACTGGAACAAGAATGGTTTGAGGCTACGGAAGAAAAAGAAAATCCATTACAAAAAATTTTAGACTGTGATAAAACCAAAGGGGAATTATCTCGCAAAGTAGTTGAAATGGAGAAAGCATGTGAAAAGATCAAAATTGAAGAACGAATTCTAAAATCTACAAACTCAGAACTTGAAGAAAAGATTGTGACTTTAGAAAAAGAAGTGGTTGATCTCCAGTCTACATTGTCAAGATTTGTTAAGGGCAAGCAAAATCTAGATAACTTGTTGGGAATCAAAATCAATTTTCAAAAGGAAGGTCTTGGATACACCCCCCAAAATAATAAATCGTTTGAGCATAAGATCACCACATCCCTTGTTCATGAGGAAGATAAAAACCATGCTTCATGTTCCAAAGCTGAACCAAAATATGTTCAACTCAAACCATGACAGTTTCAAAGAAAGTTTACACCTATTAATTGTTATCATTGTGGTAGATTTGGCCATGTTATTGTGAATTGCTGGTTTAGACAAAACCCACCAAGAAATCATGCCTTTTGGACCAAGAAGAGATATACCAAGAATTAGACTAACTCCTACGGACCCAAACTAGCTTGGGTACCAAAAATAATTGCATGAGAAATTTTCTTCTTGCAGATATGTCTTGAAGCCAGGGGGAGCAAATGGTACTTGGATAGCGGCTGTTCAAGGCATATGACAGGGGACAAGGAAGTGTTCTCTACACTGCAAGACAAGGATGGAGGTTCAGTTGTCTTTGGAGGTCAAGACAAAGGTAAAATCATTGGGATTGGCAACATTGGTAAGAATTCTGAAATTCTTATTGAAAATGTGCTTTTGGTGAAAGGTCTGAATCATAATTTGCTAAGCATAAGTCAATTGTGCGATAAGGGTTTCAAAGTTATTTTTGATGAAACTCACTACATTGTCTTGAACAAAAACACAAATGAGATCAAATTTCTTTGAAAAAGGAATAATAATATCTATACTGTTGATATTGATAATGTTTCGTGCGATGATCTCTGCTTGGTTGCGAACTATCATGAAAATGCATGGTTATGGCACCGAAGATTAGGTCATGCTAGTTTTGGAGTAATCTTTAAGCTGTCTAGACATGACTTGGTGAATGGACTGCCCAAATTGAAATTTGAAAGTGATAGGATCTATGAAGCTTATACAAAAGGCAAGCAAACACGAATTTTCTTCAAAAATAAAAACATTATTTCATCTACTAGGCCTTTGGAACTGTTGCATCTTGATCTTTTTGGCCCTACTAGAACATCTAGCCTAGGTGAAAAATCCTATGGCTTTGTGATTGTTGATGACTTTTCTAGATTCACATGGGTGTTATTTTTAGCTAATAAAAGTGATGCCCTGATGGAGTTTCAAGTGTTTTGCAGAAAAATTCAAAATGAAAAAGGTTACCTCATCACCACCATCCAGAGTGATCATAGTGGTGAATTTGAAAATCATGAATTCAGCATTTTCTGTGAAGAGCAGGGGTACACACACAATTTTTCATCACCAAGGACGCCCCAGCAAAATGGAGTAGTGGAAAGGAAGAACAGAACATTAATAGACATGGCCCGGACCATGCTAAGTGAGAATTCCCTACCTAAATATTTTTGGGCTAAGGCGGTGAGTACAGCTTGCTACATCATCAACAGGGCAATGGTAAGGCCCATTCTGATGAAAACTCCATATGAGCTCTACAAGGATGAAGATCCTAAGAACTCAATGAGTGTCAAGGCTAAGGATGAACCATTGAAAGCAACCTCAAGCAATAGTGAAAAAGATGAAGATCCTACACTCGAGACACTACAAGAACCACAAGTGCAGCATCCTGACCTACCCAGCTCTTCCACATTTTTAAAGGATCATCCAGCTGTGAACGGCATAGGCAATCTGGAGGATGGGGTAAGAACTAGGTCCTCTCTAAGGCTAGTAGAAGAGGAAGACTTGATGGCCTTGCTGTCACAAGAAGAATCCAAGGACATTCTTGAAGCTCTTCAAAATGAATCCTGGATTCAGGCTATGCATGAAGAGCTGCACCAGTTTGAAAGAAACAAGGTGTGGACTCTCGTACCGCGTCCTAAGAACCATCCCACTATTGGAACCCGTTGGGATTTTAGAAACAAGTTGAATGATGTAGGATTGGTTGTTAGAAATAAGGCCCGGCTCGTACCCAAAGGGTATAGCCAGGAGATGGGAATTGATTTTGATGAGTCTTTTGCACCTGTTGCCAGACTTGAAGCAGTCTGAATCCTACTATCCTTTGCTTGCTCCTTGAACTTTAAATTATTTCAAATGGATGTTAAATCTACATTTCTCAATGGTTATATCAAAGAGGATGTGTTTGTAGAGCAGCCTCCAGGTTTTGAAGATTCTAAACATCCACGACATGTGTACAAGCTCCAAAAGGCCTTGTACAGACTAAAACAAGCACCAATGGTATGGTATGAAAGGCTTACCTCATTTCTGGTTGAAAATGGGTTCAAGAGAGGTAATGTTGATCAAACACTTTTCACAAGAAAATCAGGTAAGGATATTTTAGTAGTTCAAGTCTATGTGGATGCCATTATTTTTGGAGCTACTAACAATGTCTTATGCGATGAGTTTGCAAAGATTATGCAAGGAGAATTCGAGATGAGCTTAATGGGAGAGCTGACTTTCTTTCTTGGATTGCAGGTGAAGCAAACTTCTGAGGGGATTTTCATAAGTCAAGCAAAATACACAATGGAATTGTTGAAGAAATACGGGATGGCAGCAGCAAAACCTATATCAACTCCCATGGCCACCACCATAAAGCTGGATAAGGATGAAAATGGTAAAACAGTAGATTCCACACTGTTTCGAGGTATGATCGGATCACTATTGTACCTTACAACATGTCGCCCAGACATCCAATTCAGTGTATGCCTTTATGCCCGTTTTCAGTCATGCCCGAATGAATCTCATTTATCAGCTGTTAAACACATCTTTAGATATCTCATTGGCTCAGTTGACTTTGGCCTGTGGTTTCCTATCGACAGTTCCTTTGATTTAATTGCTTATACCGATGCGGATTATGCTGGGTGCATTGTAGATCGTAAAAGTATAAGTGGGTACTGTCAGTTTCTTAGCGGATGCCTAGTCTCACGGGCCTCCAAGAAACAACATTCAGTAGCTCTCTCAACGGCCAAGGCTGAATATGTAGCCGCCGGAAGTTGTGGAGCCCAAGTACTTTGGATCAAAAATCAACTGCTTGATTTAGATATTGAAATGTCATGTGTGCCAATTTCATGTGATAATACTAGTGCAATCAATCTGTCTAAAAATCATGTTCAACACTCCAGGACCAAGCATATAGATATTCATCATCACTTCCTGAGAGATTATGTAGGAAAAGGGGTCTTTGAATTGAACTTCATTGACACACACAATCAGCTAGCCGATATTTTCACCAAACCCCTGAACCAGGATCAATTTAATAAGATAAGAAGAGAACTTGGGATGTGCAAAGGTGAGAGCATACATGCATAGGTTTTCATTTGAGGTATAGGGTTGCATTTGTAGAAAAATCATGTGCATCAAGGGTAGAAAACATGCATATTGTTTCTATTTTTTTCCTTATTATGTGTTTTTACTCACCTTGTATGCTTGGATGTAACTACTTATATTCAGCCCTTCTTGAATAATACTTCTATGGCCAAATATTCCTTGACTACAAACATCTGTGGACTCAGTGTTGCTGGTACTAAAGGTACTAACTAGGGCAAATCAGAACCTTTTCTCTTATATACATCTTCATCTCCATAAACCTCCCATGTCATGTTGGTGGCCCCACTCAGGTAGTCCGTTGCCTATCCCCCAAATAATAAAAAAAGAGGAAAACAAAAAAAAGGGAAAGAAAAAGGAAAGAATCAAAAAAAAGGAAAAGAAAAAATTCAAAAATTGGGGATTTTGGTCCTGGCGGTCGACTGCCAGGCCCGTACCGGTCGACCACCGGCGGCGGACCGGCCCGACATATGGGTCAACCGACCAATCTTATATGGGTCCTTTCTCTCTCTTTCTCTCTATCTTTCACTTCCATTCACTCTCCACCACCTTGCCCTAACCCTAGCACTCCCTATCTCCACCACCCAAGCCCCCACAACACTCTCTTCCTCCACCTGCACACGACTCGGTCGTCCTGTCGTCTCTTCGGGACATCCTCCATACGATCGTTCGTGCGTCTCTAGAGATCCATCTCTGCTTCCATACTGTGGAAAGGTCGATCCAAGCCCTAGCAGTGCCCCTGTGCTCCATCCACGTTCCTGGGGTGGAGATCGATTGTTCAAGGGTTTTCTAGTGGGTCTTTCAAGGTCAGGATGCCGCTCAGACAGAGTTCTCGGCATTCTGCCCAAGGGCAAGCTAGCCGTCAACGGCCAGAGGCCCCGGCTCCTCCACCTCAGCCAGCTCCTCCTCTGCCTCGAGCACCTTTACCTCCACGTCCCATTATCGACCCTCGCTTGGTCGACTTCAACGAGGTGAATGAGCTCCTCCCGGATGTGTGCGCTCTTTTTGAGGTTCAAGAAGGTTGGATGGATTTTGTTACCCGGTATAATAGATATTATCCTCGGTTGGTGCAGCAGTTTTATAGGTATTTAGTTGTGAGGAATGAACAGTTATATACCACGGTTGAGGGTGTGGAGCTTCATATCACTCCGGAGTTATTTCAGCAGGCCCTAGGAGTATCCGCCATGGGTGCAGATAGGGTATATGGTTTTGGTGAAGTTCCAGCAACATTTTCTGTTATGACCAACTGTGAGTATGTGCACGGTGTGAGCAATTTGATCAAGCTGAATGCCAATCATTTTCCTCCACTGCAACGGGTCCTGCACCACATGTTTACATCATTGATTTATCCCAAAGTTGGCGGTCGGGATGAGGTTACAGAAGTTCAGAGATTCCTGTTCTATCATGTCATGAATGGAACTCAAATCAATATGGGTCGGCTCATGACAGATCTGATTAGCACCTGTCGTACCTACCTCCGGCGCTCTCTTCCATATGCTTCGCAATATACCGGTGTCTTCATTTATGCCGGGATTAATGTGGCAAATGAGCAGTTCATATATGTTAGGCAGGATGTTGTATACAACAAGCATAAAATTTTCACAGATTTTGGCTACTACTTTGGTCCCGACGGCGAGCTTGTACGGGACATTCCAGTTTATGGGGAAGATGAAATCAGTGAGGAAGAAGAAGGACCAGCACAGCAGCAAGGCGAAGGGGATATCCCCCCTCCAGTTCCAGCTGAGGAGCAGCCTCCCCCACCATCTCCTTATCACCAGGATTTTGAGATGCCTCCTCCACCTCAGTTTCACCATGGGGAATCTTCCACTCAGGGGGCCGGACAGCGCCCTTCGGTGGACTACGAGGCCCTTGACGGGCAGCTTACTGGCTTAGAGACTCGTGTGGATACCCTTGGGGATCGTCTCTCTATCCTTGGGGACACCATAGGCACTGCATTTGACACCATATCCGGGCGCATGGATACCTTCTCTACTGCCTTGGACTCTCTCTCTACTCAGATGGCCACTCTCACCACCCACATGACTTCCTTCCGAGAGGATTTAGCTGAGTCTGGATGATCCTTTAGCTTCATGCACCTCTCCTTTCTTGGCATGCGGCGCCAGGATGCGGCTCGTGATGAATCCATTGGTCATATTCTTGATCTTCTTCATACTCATGCACACCATCTTGGCGACATTCGTCGGCACCTTGGCCTTCCACCTACACCTCCCGCCGATCAGCCACCTCCTGAAGATGCTACATGAGGACTTGTTTTGCTTTCACATCTAGCTTGTTCTCTTTTGGTCAAGCGTTGCTTGAGTCCCTCCTTCGTCTATCCTACCCCTTTTTGCTGTTGACAAAGGAGGAGAAGTAGTAGGGCATGTTTATCTACTTATGTATGTCGTTGTGTGGTTGTGTTTGCTTGCTTGCATGTCACATGTGAGGGCTGTCATAGTGTTAGTCTTTTGCTTAGTCTTTGGTATTAGAGTCGTGCATTCACTCTCGCACTAATGTACCTTGTAATGAAATGATGAATTGAAAGTATTGGTGTTTAAACTCAGATGGTTGGCATTTGTGTCTCATTTCATATTCTTGCTAGCAAATAAGTGGTTGGGTGGTATATGCTACTTTGTGTTGAACGGACTAGCATGTTGACCTTTCTAGCACTACGTCCAAATTGAATTTTATTAACTTGAACTTTGGTTTGAATGCCCTAGAGTTTTGTCATCATCAAAAAGGGGGAGATTGTTGTATATATATCTCGGTGTTTTTGATGATAACAAAACCGAGGACATATGGTTACTCACATGCTTGGAACTAATAACCTAAGTGTTTTTCATAAGCTTTCAAGGTCGGAACTCTTCATGTTTTTGCTTAAGGTTTTAGCATTCCAAATTGTTTTCTAAGAACTTGAATGAACTTGAAATAACTTTTAACCAATCGTTCAATTCATGCCTCGATCATATGGATACACTTTTCTGGGCTAAACTCTTCATTTTTCAGGCTTTTGACAGTCCGGTCGACCTCCAGCATCACCCCGGTTGACCTGGAATAACAGAATGGAATTTTCTACAGGCTATCTCAGTGGCGGTCGACCGCCCCTCAATCCCGGTCGACCGGATTTCCCAGGGACCAGCCTCCTACAGGTTTCTCAGTGGCGGTCGACCGCCAGCCCCGAGCTGCCCAATATTGTTGACTTTTTTTCACTTCGAGGGAAGCCCTTCCACTTGGTATTGTTTAATCCCTAAGCACTCAAACCCTCCAGAAATTGTGGATCTGGTCTGGGGGAGCCCATGGACCATTCAAAGCCTATAAAACTTATACAAGAGGGTTAAGAAAACCCTAATGCTCAAGGTGGATCAAAGAGGCTATCAAAGAGGAAGAGAAGGAAGCTAGCACTATAGACGTGAACAATGATCCGAGAGGAGTTCTTCATTCTTCTTCATCCATTAAAGTGAAGATCAATCTAAGAGATCAAGCTGCATCCAAAGCATTCTTCATCCACTAAGGGGGAGCAAATCAAGATTCTTCTCTTGTGTTCTAAATTCATATTTTATCTTGAGCTTCATTTATGGTTCTTGTAATCATTAAACTTTTCAGTGTGTGTGGATCTTCCTAGATCCATGTGTGTGTGTTTGTGTGTTCAATTCGTTGTAGTTGTGTGTGTGTTAAGGTGTTCTTGCACCTTCGCGGAAGCTCTCTTTCCCAGTGTGTGTGTGTGTGCGTCTGATCTTGTAACACTTTACAAGATAGTGTGTGGATCCTCACTATCGGTGAGGGGTGGACGTAGGTTGCTGTTGGGCATCCGAACCACCTTAAAATTGCTGTCTCATTGTGGTTTGCTCCTTATCTCCTATCCCCTTTCTGTGCACCCTTGTGGATCCAGTTATTTTGAAACCGTTAGATCTAGAATTTTTGTCCCCCCTTTCTCATAAATCCTTCGGTATATCAAAAGTTGGATTCGGACTGACAAGGTTACTCTCGCCAGAAAGATAACAGCTTGCGTGAGTGAATCTACGAATTTGTTGACTACGCCTAGTACCAAGGGCTATTGCAGTGTTGTTTTGATAAATCTAGTTTTTCCTGATCTTGTTTTCCTGTGTCCCCACGTAATAATAAAATTGTTTTTATTTCGACAAAGATTTTGTTATCACCCAATTCACCCCCCCTCTTGGGTGCCATTTAATCTCGGGACTTCAGATACTTCTCTCTCAGTTTCTCCTTCATTTCTTCCCACGTGTTGATGCGCTCCTCTCGTCTCCTTGATAGGAGATTCTCAACATTGCACCAGTAGGTCTTGGCTTGACCTAGGAGCTTCATCTTGGCAAAACTCACCCTTGTAGCAGGGGTCATGCGGTGATGCCAATCAAAATATTGGTCCATCCCAGTCTCCCAATCAAGATATGTGGCGGGATTTAGGGACCCATCAAAAATGGGAGCGTCTATCTTGACGTTCCTCAAGATGATCTCCTCATCTTCGTGGTCTCTTCCTCGAGGCGCACGATCATCTTGCTCTCTACCTCGAGGAGCCTGATTTAGGGGGGCTCAGTCTCGCTCTTCTCTATGGTTGGTGACGGGATCTTCGCGACCATTCATCCTTCCTTCTTCTCCCCTCACATGATCCTCTAAGGCTCGGATCTTGTCATCTAGCTCCACTCGCAATTGGCCTATAGATGCTTCAAATTGGGCCGTAAGATTCTGCTTGAGCTGGGCTAACAAGGCATTCACACTATCCTGAGCCATGGGTGTTTGTAGTGTTGAAACGCCCTCTAGACAGCCCGATGAATTCCTAGACCAATGTTGCATGCACGAGCTCGGACCTAAATGATGCAATCCTAGGACCGAAGATTAGCAAGCTCTAGACCTATTTGTTGGCTAATACTCAGAGGATCAGTTTGATTTTGCGAAAGGACCGGCTAGGTAGAGTTGCTCGCCCGTAGGTGAAGTAGTTGTGGAGCTACCTCTGACATTTACGGTGACCTAATGTGATAGTTCTAGGGCTTAAAGATATGCGCATACAAGCTCTCTGTCTCTCCGTCCACAGCGATGCACTCAGGAGACAGGTTGCATGGATAGGGCTCTCTCTTACTTCATCACACGACAATTGATAAAGATACTAAATAAGCAAGTAAATGGAGCACGCACCTAGCTAGACTGAAAAGTCTAGCTCTGACCGGAGATGAAGGCTAGTGGGGACGTGCGTGTCTACACGGCGTCGACGAAGCTTGAACGGTTACAACAAATTCACTCTACGCAGGGAGGGTGCAATTATTACAAAATCACTTAATTAAATTTCCCACGCAGGGGAATAAATTAATTCAGAATTTCTCCGCGCAGGGAGACTCATGGACAGTTACGCTCCGTAAATCACGGACTATCTGTCGACGACCAGGTGACCTGGGCGAGCCGCTGTAGTGGACTCGGGTGTCACAATTAGCAATTTATTTAAATGATAGTTGTATATATATATATATCTATATATATATGCTACTATTTCTTTTCTTAAATCTCCAACTACTTTTTTTATTTTTCAAACTTCTCCCGATTTTTTTTCTGACTATTCTCCAGGCGGGCGGGCAAGTCAACGCGTGCTTAACGCGGGTGGTCAGCCAAGGTGGGCGCACACGGGGCGGGGCGACCACGCAGAAGAGGGCGGCTGACCACACGGGCGAGGCCGGGCGCGGCCTGGGCGCTGGCGAGCTCGCGGGCGCTGGCGGAGCTGTCGCACGCGGCCGGAACTGGCACACGCGGGTAGGCACGGGCGCGGTCGCAGGCGAGCGGGCACGAGGGAGCAGGCGCGTGGCGCGGGCGCAGGCCAGCGTAGGCCGGCGCGGTGCGACGAGCACGGGGCGGGGGCGTGAGCGGGAACGAGTGTGGGCACGCGCTGGGCGACAGCCGGCGCATGCGGGGTCGGGGGGGGGCAGACGTTGCGGCCGGACAAATTTTTTGAAGGGGGGCACGTTCAACGATGCCCCCCTGTGAACTATATATATATATATTTTTCACTTCTCTCTCAACCGAGAGAGATCTCTTCTGCTATTTTTTTTCCAATTCTCTCACAACCGAGAGAGGAAAGGGTCTTTTTTTTATTTTACGTATCCAAGCCAACCACGTTGTGGAGGGAAACATCGAGGACGTCGGGGTTGACGGAGATGCCGTTGTTGAGCGCTGATACCAAATTTGACATGGCGCTGGCGTGGAAGAGATCGTCGGCACTCCGAGGGCACGGACGGGACGGTGGGTAGCACGGGAAGGGACGGTTAACTCCTGCCTCGCACAGCTCGGCCTCTTGCCGGACGGTCTCTCACCGGACAATCACTCAAATCTCACAAGGAGCTTGGAGGGAAGGGAAACAACAAGAGAGGAAGCTCTTCTACGTGCATAACCTTCTTATTCATTCAATCAATGAGAAAAGCAATACACTAGCCTCCTTTATGTAAGGATGGCCAAATTACACTAGGATAAAAATATCCTTAGACATTTAAACTAAGGACCTTCATATCCTTTGACTATTGGCCTAATAAAACAAAATACAATACAACTTTTGACTATTGGCCTAATAAAATAAGAGTTTTGACTAGTGGCCTAATAAGACAATACAACCACAATACAAATAAAATACATACAAATATAATACATAATCAGGACGCCGAGTCTCCGAGCCACAAGCTTGGTGGTGTCGGGGCGGTGCGGCGTCGACTCCATGTGACTGGTCTGGTGTCCCCACCATTCCTGTTCTCTACAGTTTTTATGCATTTATTCCCCTAGAATAGGATCTGCACACTAGACTTAGCTTCTGTCTGCAACAGACAAAAGGTGATCTTGCAGAGACCACTACTTGCAAGTAGCGGTCTTCGATCGACTGCTATCTAGTTTTTGTAACCAGGTTAAACCATGTTTAATCCCTATTACATCTGATAGTAATCATGTTATAAGTTTATGTTATTTCGTTATATTCATGGTTTCTGTCATATCATGATTTATGCTGGCATGTTTTAAAGTCTATTTTCATATATGTAGTTTCATGTCAAAACTCTATAATTTTGTATTTAAGGATTTTTCATGCAAGTTCCTACACATCGAATTGCGTTTTGGCACGTTCCCTTCTGACATTATTTCTATTTTATTACTTCACATATATCCCGTACTCCGGTATGACACCATTAGATCCCTTGCACTTGATAGGAACACCTCTTGGACTTGAGAGCCTCTCCGTCGGACATTCCTTCTGCCGGACTAGGTGATCTTGTTTCAAAGCATCCGTAAGTCTCCGCGAGTCTGGGATTCCCACTAGGACGTCGAGCTGGTTATATCCTAAAAACACAAAAGTTTATAAAGCACTTCGTGAACCTTACATTTTCTGTAAACTAACTTGAACGCGGCCATCAGGTGACCGCTACCTCCTGATAACGGCCCTGGCACGATCGCGTTCTTCCAGTTTATTCATTGCGTCGACATGTTCCTTATTCTGCGCTTATAGCAGTCTTGACTCGACCGCTACCTCGAAAAAATGGTCCCCCGGAGACCGCGTTCTGTCATCTTGCTGTCCAACCAGTGGTTTGACCCAAGGGTTGATTATACTTTATTCTCAGGTGATCTTTTGATTATCTGGAGTCCAACACCTTATTCAATAAGTTATTAATGAATGGGGGAACTATGGAAATGTACCGTTATGCTGCCGAAATTCCGCCGTAGCATAATGTCAAATTAATTCATCCTTGATCTCATGATTTCATTTTGGTACGTTCTTGCCTTGGTGTTGTTATCATGAAGACTATTGTTTGAACTTGACATTATTGGCCTTCTTTATTATTTCTCATGGAAGTAGCTTGATTTATAACTTGAAGATGCAAGGGCGGGCATGGACGGTGTCCAAGGGCTCCACGCTAGCCCCCTCGACAAGTGGTCGGAAACATACTATAAACCATGGAGTATGATGAACATTGGCGTCGCATTATGCTAGGAATACTTTTTTTATAAACGAGTGAAATCCACGAGGTATCATGCCTGATTATTACATGCTTGTTACATGACTTTCTAGTGCATAGCCTTTTAAGGTTATGAAAGTACATTCTCGTTACATGATAGTGCATTCTCATTATTTAAAGGCCACATTATAATCTTACTTGATCATGTCCTCATATATCACATCTCTATAGTTCATACCATAGTACTTGTTGTTACTTTGGTTTTATCCGTGATTTATTGCATTTTCCTTTATCTTACCTTCTAGAGCAATAATGTTAATTACTTTAATATTGCCATCATGTTGATACGAAGATACATATTGGGCGAGTGCGCTCATTCTCTACTTTTCTAATCTTTTTCAGAAAACTCTAGCGGGTCGGATTCGGACTACTCAAGTGACGGATCTGAGAGCGATTAAAGTTCAAGAGAAGACTTCGAGAGTCATGAGTCCAGTTGTGTTAGTTAAAGTCATGTCTATGTAATTTTTCTTTTATTGAGTCTAGTGAGTTGCTATGTTGAAAAGTCATGTGTTGTTGTAAACGTTGATTATTATTCAATAAAGTGGAAGTTTTGAGTATATTACCTTGTTCATTCATTCTTCCATGTGGATGTGTTTAGCGCTCTGATTATATTACTAGCTTGAGACTTATTTGCCGACTGTTCAGGTTCCCGACTTAATTCCGCTGCATATTTCGGGGCATGACAGTTAAGTTGGTATCAAAGCCTAGGCTTATGTAAGTCCTAGGAAAATATCAAGTCATAGGGTAAATCCAAGGTTTAAGGACCCATACCTATAAACTAGGAAGAAATTCTTCAAACTCAAGTGAGAATGGGTAGAGCCCGGGATAAGATAGTTCTCTAGAAATTAATTTCTAGGTTGACCCTCATAAATTCAAAAGAAAGTAACTAGTTGTGTATTTTCTCAGGCACCTTACTTTTGAAATGGCCGCTAATCGTGCGAATTAGGAAGCAATGCAACAAACGGTTGCGGGTTTCACCCAGGCCCTGCAGACCATAGCTCAAGCTGGCGCACGCGCGGGCGCTGGTGATCTACACCGAAATTTTAGGAGCATGAATCCCCCACGGTTCTCGGGTTCGTCCAACTTGAATGAAGCAAAAAATTGGATAGATGAGATGGACCGTATCTTTAATGTCATGCAATGCACGGACCAGGAGAAGGTCCTACTTGCCACATTTCAACTTAATAAAGATGTACGTACAAGGTGGAAGGCCACCTCGGCCCATCTTCACAATGCACAAATTACTTGGGAGGAGTTTCTTGAACTCTTCCGAGAGAAATATTTCTCAGAGCATGTCCGGGAAAGGAAGGTTGCGGAGTTTGCCTCTCTGAGGCAAGGTATGATGTCTGGAGCAGAGTATGAACTTCAATTTTCAAGGCTAGCACTGTATGCTCCACATCTAGTTGCTATGGAGCTCCTTAAAGCCAATCGCTTTATGGACGACTTGAGGTCGATTTTTGTTAAACAACTTGGTCCTCAAAATATCTGGGCCTATACGAAGATGGTCCATCGAGCGCATTTAGGTGAATGGACCTTGGAGAAGGTCGAGAAATACAACGGCAAAGGTGAAGAATCTAGTCGCAAGGACAGGAGAGGAAGGAAAGAGGAGAAATTCAACATCACGGGGTCTTATAAATCCCGTGACAACTAGAAGAGGTCCCGTAATGGGAATGGCAACAACCACAACAAGAACAAGAAATTTAAAGAGGAGGAGAAGCAAGTTATGATAGCTTGCCCGTTTTGTGAAAGGTTTGGTCATTTGGCCGAGGAATGCTGGAAGTGCCTCGATGCTTGTCTCCGATGTGGTAACCGGGAGCATCGCATGCCGGATTGCCCACTTATGAAAGATCAATATTCTAAAAATGATGGTGGACGTCGGTGGCAGGCTCGTCTAAATGCCATAATGGACGACGAAGCCCCAAAGGATGATGGTCCGATGGAAGGTACTGTCCAAATTTATTCACATCCTGCTTTTGTATTATTTGATATTGGTGCTTCTCATTCTTTTATCTCTACCGCTTTTGCTAAAACTCTACCAGTTTCACCGGTTCCTTTACCTTCGGACCTAGCTATTACTACACCTTTAGGTTCTGGACCAAACTTAAAATACACTACCCAAATAGTGAGGTAATGATAGAAGGCCATAACTGTAAGGACCCGAGAATCCGATCACCGGGAAGGCCCGATAACCTGAGACTCGTACAGTTCACAAAACATTCTCTCTCTATATTTCTAGAGTGAGAGGCTCTGGTTCGAATTCTCCCGCGTTCTTGGCGTCTCTCCCTCCCAGCCGGCTATGGCCGGCGCGGCGGGGTTTCCCTCTGGTTCGATTATGCTGGGGGTTCCATCTGAGCAAGCAGGGGTCAGAGATCGATCAGGGGGCGGATCGTCCTCTTCTGGCGAAATCTTCCGGCGATCCTTTGCTCAAGTTATCATGGAGAAACCAAGGTCTGCATCTATTTCTATACCGATTAAGGAGCCTGCTTTCACCGATCAAGGAGAGCCAGCTGTACATTTCTCCAAGGCAGATTTACAAGCGTCTATACAGTTTCTTTCTTTTGCAATCGTGGCAAAGTGCTCATATGGTAGGCCTTCTTTTGCTGAAATAAAATCCAGTCTGGTGCAGCGATTGGCAATCTCTAATGGTTTTGTCATAAGCAAGTTAAATCCCAGACATCTTCTCATTAGATTTGACATAGAAGAGGATTTCCTGAAACTTCTCTTACAAAAAAATTTGTACATAAATGGTTTCCTATTTCGATTCTTTCGGTGGACTCCTGATTTTAATTTTGATGTGGATCCGCCGACCGTTCCGATTTGGATTGGATTTCCTACGCTCCCGGCTAATCTATACCATGAAGACTGCATGCGTTCCATTGCTGGAAATTTTGGTCCAGTTTTGCGAATACATGAAAAGTCTTTAGCCTTGACAGACACCTCAGAGGCCCTTATTTGTATAGAAATGGATATTCTAGCGCCGCGTCAGGAAAGATTGTGGATTGATCTTGATGGAAAAGGCTATTGGCAGAGTGTCAATTTTAACCGAGCACCAGAAATCTGTTCGTTTTGCCATATTGCTGAATATTGCAAGAAGAAGCTTGGGAAGGCAAGTCGACAGCCGATTATCACTAAGAACCTTACTCAGACCTTTAAGCCTCGGCCTATTGGTCTCCATGTTTCAGTCGAGAATCAGAATAAAGAATCAAATGGTTCTAAAAAGTCTCTAATAGCAGATCCACAACCTGTTCGACAAGTGGTCTTAGAGGTAAATAGATTTGCAGCATTACAAAATGTTGATGTGGTACCTAGAATTCACGCATCTGATTTTACCCAAGCAAGCAAGGAAGATGATCAGGAACAAGCCAGTAGAATAAATCAAATTTTCATCCAGTTAAAAGCCAATACCATATTTACAGAACCTGTACAGCCTAGAAAACCACTGGATGGGTGTGCACTAAATACTGAGGTAGATAAGCAAGTAATATCTGATGGAAAAGTTCAGAAGGTACCTAAGGAATCCCTGTTGTATCAGAAGGATATTTTAAATCATGAATGCACCAAGCCTCTTTTGGTTGAAGCCAAGAAGAATATAGACTCATCTGACAATTTTAGTTTCCCTGCTTTCGAATCCTCTCTATCAAGAATAGATTCTGAATGGCAAGGGGATTCTGAAAGGCCAGACATCCAGAAGCTTTCAGAAATTGGAACTTCTATTGCTGAAAGGGCTGAAAGTGATAATTCCCTAATGCAATTAGTTGAAGTAGGGAGGGAAGCCCATGCTGGACGAGCCCCTTCAAAAAAGGGGATTATTACACGATCTAGAGCTAGATCGGTTGAAGCTCAACCACAGGAATTCCAATGTTAAACACAACCCTTATTTGGAATATCAGAGGAGTAGGGAACCAAGGTTCTCGGAGATGTTTAAAGAAGCTGATCCAAATTCATAAAGTGGACCTAGTTGCTATTAGTGAGCCAATGCTGGATGCAGAGAAAGCTATGAAGCTTGGAAGGTTTATAAAATTGACAAAATTTGCTGTCAACTCCTTAACTGATTCTAAAATCTGGGTTTTTTGGCATGACAGCTTTAAGCTGGATGTTCTTGGCTCATCTGGCCAGCATATTACTTTGGCTTTAAATGAGGATAACAGACTTTCTAGTCTCTTTTCCTTTGTGTATGCTTCCTGTGATTCCCATCTTAGACTTGATTTGTTCAATGAGTTAGCTATTTTTGCTGGTACAGTGACTGTCCCTTGGATAATTGGAGGGGACTTTAACTGTGTTTTGAAGCCTTCAGAAAAGAAGGGAGGAATTTTTCCCTCAATGGCCATTATGGCTGAATTCAATGCCTTTGTTTGCTCAGCAGGGCTCATGGATGCAGGCTATGTTGGCGAATCAATGACTTGGAATAATAACCGAACTGGAGCTGCTAACATCAAAGCTAGACTGGACAGGGTCTTCATTAACATTGAATGTCAAAATGCTTTTCCCCAGCTGGTTGTGAAGCACTTAGCAAGAGGCCCTTCTGATCACACCCCTATGTTACTATCATCTCATAAGTCCTCCCATGGTCCTTCCAGGTTCATTTTCCAAAAGATGTGGTGTACTCATAATTCTTTCAATCAAGTAATAGCTGATGTTTGGAAGCAGTGTACTGTTCAACATCCACATGCTATGATTAGATTGTCTGCCAAGTTAAAGGCCGTGAAAATGTCTCTTAGCAAATGGAACAAGGAAATTTTCGGAGATGTGATAAAGAATGTTAGACTAGCTGAACAGGAAGCGGAAAAGAAACAAACATAATTTGATATAATTTCTTCAACTGAAAACAGATGCAAATTGAATGCTGCTATGGCGAATTTTCATCAGGCTTTGTATAGGGAAGAAATTTTCTGGCATCAAAAATCCCGCACAGATTGGATTGAAAGTGGGGATAGAAATACATCATACTATCACTCTCTTGCTCAACAAAATTGTAGAAGAGGCTTTAGTAGTAGGTTAAAGCTGGATGACTCTGATATTTGGTGTGAAGACCAAGCTATTCTCTGCAGGCAGGCAAACCAGTATTTCCAGAAGCTTTTCTCTTCTGAAGACCATAGTATGGATTGTTCTATAATAGATTGCATTCCTCAATTAATCACTAATGATCAGAATAGTCTCCTTTGCTCTATTCCTGAAGGTAATGAGATTAAAGAAGCAGTGTGGTCCCTAAAAGGATCTAGCACCCCTAGTCCGGATGGGTTTCCAGGAGAGTTTTATAAGCATGTATGGGACATTATAGGCCAAGATGTCATCTGTGCAGTGCAAAGTTTCTTTATGGGGTTTCCAATTCCTAGAGGTATGGCATCTTCCATAATTGCCCTAATCCCAAAAGTTCAAGTGCCTAAGTCCTTTAATGACTTTCGGCCAATAAGTCTTTGTAATTTCTCTTACAAAATTATCTCCTCAATCATTTCGAAGAGGCTTGCACCAATTCTGCCGAACATTATTTCCAAGGAACAAGGAGCTTTTGTCCAAGGTCGAAATATCTTGGACAATGTTGCTAGAGCAAGACAACTTATGAAAGATATTGATAGGAAAGTAAGGGGTCATAATGCCATTGTTAAGCTGGACATGGCCAAGGCCTATGACAGAATTGAGTGGGATTTTTTACTGGCAGCCCTAAGGAAATTTGGTTTCAATACTAGATTCACTTCTTACATTGGAATGATTTTAACTAACTGTTGGTTTTCAGTTAATTTCAATGGCAATATGGCAAGTTTCTTTAAATCTAGCAGAGGTATCAGACAAGGTGACCCTCTTGCCCCATATCTTTTTATTCTAGCCTCGGAAGTACTAAGCAGGGGGTTGACAGCTCAATTCCAATCAGGAGCCTTGAAGGGTTACAATGGGCCTAAAAATATTACCCAAATATCTCATCTGCTGTATGCGGATGACACACTTATTTTCTTGAATGCTAATAAACACAACATAGCAGCTCTACAGCAGTTTATTTCAAGATATGAGAATAGCTCAGGGCAGAAAATCAATGTTGGCAAGAGTAGCATTATTGTTTCAGACAAAGTCCCTCTATCAATAAAGCAATCCATACAACTGCAGACTGGTTTCAGAATTGTTTCTACTAGTTTTAGTTACCTTGGTATCCCAGTGAAGAATGGAAGATACACATGCCAGGATTTCAAATACATTGTGGATAGAGTTCAGCAGAAGTTAGAGGGATGGCAGTCCAAACTGCTCTCACAGGCTGGGAGGGCAATCCTCATCAACTCTGTACTCCGAAGCATTCCAATATACCTGGCATCTGTTTGCTTTTGTCCTAAGTCTATTATCAATGCCATTGACGGACTTTGTGCTAACTTTTATTGGCAGGGTTCTGAAATTCTGAGACGTCGCCATTGGATCTCCTGGCAAAAAATCCAAATGCCAAAACTGGAAGGGGGCCTTGGTATTAGAGATCTTAATCTCACCCAGTTGTCATTGGCCACTAAATGCCTATGGAGAATTATTCAGGGGTCTTCCCTTTGGTCTCAGTATGCCAGACAAAGGTTTGTTAAAACTAATTTTTTCGACTGCTCTACACCTTTTCCAGCTGGAATGTCTCATGGTATGTTTCAGCAAGCGAAGAAGTTAATCATAAATAATTCTAGATGGATAATTGGGGATGGAAAGGGAACAGACTTTTGGAAGGATAATTGGACTGGCAGGGGGCCGTTAATCAACAATATACCTTCAGGTAGTTTTAATAACATACAGAGGCAGCCTAAGCTAACTGTTAGAGAGGCTCTTCTTGATCCAAATCATCCAGCTTGGTCCCTACTCAGTAGTTCCTTACTTCTACCAAAAGTTCAGCTGAGAAATAGGCCAGATCATTGTATCTGGACTGGTATAGTAGGTGGTGACTTTAGTGTACAGTCTGTTAATAATCTGCTGAGACACAGAGGTGTACTAAGGCAGCCTTGGGCCAAGTTATGGCACTCTAGCATTTCTCCAAGGGCAGCAAATTTCTTTTGGAAGCTGCTTCATAGAGCTGTTCCGGTTGATGGCAGAATTTCTGAGTGTGGTATTCCCTTAGTTTCTAAATGTTGTTGCTGCTTACTCCCTTCTCAGGAGGACTTAGATCACCTGTTCGTTAAAGGAGATCTAGCTTCTGCTTTATGGAAATGGGTCTCCCCCTTGATCAGTACTAAAATTAGTCTTAGTGAGCACATCACAATTCGTGGCTGGAATATTTTGACAGGCTCCAAGCTGCATTCAGCATTCAGCTATTCTGGTATGCATTGATGTGATCCTAATTGTATGGGAGATCTGGAAGGCAAGATGTTCTACCAGGTTTGAAAATGTGACCATCAACATTCCTAGTATCAAGAGGAAAGTGATGGCAGGCCTCTCTCAAGCCCTTGATAACCAATCCTTTCCAGTTAGTAGCTCGGCAGAGCAAGTTAAAGTTCTGAATCAGTTTCAACTGTTCCCGAAGATTATTTCAAGGAGGAGGCCAATGATTGTTTCATGCAGCCTAGCTCCTCTTCATTTTACTCTTCATGTAGATGGAGCTTCAAAAGGGAACCCGGGCAATTGTGGAGGTGGTGGTTGTGTTAGAGATTCAGCAGGAAATATGATCATTAGCTTTGCCTTTTATTATGGCTTTGGGAGTAGTTTTCTTGCAGAAGTAAGGGCTCTCTATGATGGGCTGTCAATAGTTAATAAAGGAGGACTGAAAGTATCTGCAATTTTTTCAGATTGTGCCTTTCTAGTGGAATCTATTCATAAGAAGAAAGTTCCTAGCTGGGCTGTCTATCCTTGGTGGAGTGAAATATTGGAACTTATATCATCAAGTGGTTGTCCGGTGAGACATGTTTATAGGGAAGGCAACCAGCTGGCTGATGCATTGGCCTCCTATGCTAGCTCTTGTCTGTCTAATTCAATCTTTACTCTTGTTAGTGAACTACCTAAAATGGTGAGGGGAGTTTATAGGATGGACAAAGGAGGCTTGCCTTCTTTTCGTTTTTGTAAATAGATTTCTTGGTATTTTTTCTTGCTTTGGCATCTTGTATAGTCAGGGGTATGCCCCAATGATCATGTACCTTTTTTTCAGAATATCTAATAAAATCTTAGGCCACAGTATCATCCTGGGGGAGTGAGAACATGTTCCCCTGCTGGGGGAATATGCACTTGACTAGTTGATGATTCTGAGGGCCGGTTATGACTAAAAAAAAACTTGAGACTCGTACCGCCACCCACGAGTCCGAAGACTCGGAAGGGTTAGAAGGATGGTGCGGAGACTACACAAGTATCACAAGTAATTACAGAAATTAGACAGTTTATATAATTAAGTGGGAAAATAAACAACATTTTAATTAATACATGGTCCACATGATAACAATAAAATAGCAACAGTAGTCCACAACTAGTACAGAGACAAGAAAGAAAAGTACCGCTACACGGGGCATAACCCGGCTCTGACCTCTGGCACTAACGCTGGGCACCCGAACCACGCTGAGCCTAAGACGCGCTCCCCTGAAGCCGTGCCTCGCCTGAAACACGGTGAAAATACACAGGGAATGAGTCTCTGAATAAGACTCAGTAGGGATCACTCGAACCCTACCTCAGACACGGAGAAACCGCTACGCTAGCAGTAAGCGAGTACCTCAGAAAGAGAAAGCCCTGCAATCTACAAAACACCGCTTCCACGGCATGAAAATCGACACACGTGCCACGGCGAAGCGACCGAAACACCACGGCCAGCATGACAAAACCCGAAGGTCGAAGTCACAAGACTGATAGTCTGCCACTCCCGACTTGACAGGAGTACCACCCACTAGAAGCACAGTCGGTAGCGTCCCCTGACGTCTTATACCGCACTGCAGGTGAACTGCCTAGGGTGGTAGCACCTACCAGAGGCAAGGACACCGAACAAGAACCACAACGAGCGACTAGCTGGGGTCACGTCCATCGGCGTGGGTCTAACCGCCCCCAACTATGTGTGCACACACAGACCATGCATCCTAGGTCTGGCCCTCTGACCGGTTTTCCACCGTAGCCAGACTCTGGCTAACGACGAGGGGCCCGACGGAAACCAGTCCAAAACCGTCCTCAGGGTAGCCTCTCCACCACTCCCTGGTGGGACCACACGCGTGTAAGCAGCCTACGACTAGTGGAGTATCACTAAAGGAGTGGACTCTCAAGTCAACGGAAAATGAAGTCTGCATCCGACGACGTACGAGAACCGTCCCACGTACCGGTACCCTCGCGCGGTGACCACAGTCGGACAAGAAACGGGACTGCAGACCTCCCGGTGCAGCCCAGAGCCTGATGGTCTACCCTAGACGCGTCACAGGCTCTGACGGTCTAGGCTGGACTGTCACAGCAACCTGACGGCCCAACGCAAGCGCGTCACACTCTGGGTAAGAAACAACATGTAACGCACCTGCCCTGGTGCGTTACAGTCTATGACGAGCCTACCCTGGTGCGTCACAAGACTGTGAAAGCCAACTGTAACGCGTGCCACTCGGTGCGTCACAGCATGTAACGGACCAACACTGGTGTGTTACAAGGCGTGGGACTCGTCAACTCTGATGCACCCACACAGGGGCGTCACAAGGATGTAACGCACCAAGCCTGGTGTGTCACGCGCCTGTGCCCCAACGGTCAGAAATCAACGGTCATGCCAACGGTCGGAACGTCCCTGACGGCCCAACCCAGGCGCGTCACACGCCTGTGGCGGTCTATCGAGGGACCGTCATAGCCCACAGACCCCCAGTTGGCAACACAGGGCTGTAACGCACCCACCTAGGCGCGTTACATGATGTGACGGTCACTGGAAGGACCGTCACACCCGCCCGAGGGCGAAACGACGGGAAAACGCCCAAAAAATTAAGCACGCCCCCATGCCTCCACCGGAGAGGGGGAAATCAAAGGGGAAGACCCCTGGGGAGCCCTAGCATGATACTAGGCCACCAAAACATAAAATCATGGGCTAAATCCATAGATCGGGTGAGCTCTCCCCAAATCATGGAAAAACCCCAAACCCACTCAAAAGCACCCCTCTCGGCCTCCCCTCGGCCTACAAACCACGGGAACGAAAGGCGGGGAATTAGGGAACGTCACCCTACCTTAATGGAGCAAAAGCTCCGCCGAATCGTTTCCGAAATCGCAGAGAACGCTTTGAAAAACCCTCGTCCCTTCACGGTTCCCACAAGCTTTACGCCGCCACGATCGCCTCGCCGTCGCTCACATCGTCACGCCGTCGCCCCACGCCGTCACGCCGTCGCCCCACGCCGTCACGCCGTCGCCCCACGCCGTCTGTAGCCGGAGGGGACGCCGCCGCGGTCGAACGGGAGAGAGAGAGTGGAAGGGGGCGGTGCTCACGGTGGGGAGAAAAGGAAGAAGAAGAAGAAGAAGAGGGTGGGGAAGAGAGAGAGAGAAAAAGAGTGGTATTGATAGAAAATACGTAAATTCTAAAAAATATTGAAAAATAGAAAATTACATTTTCGGGATCCTCGTAACGCACCGATCGCAACGGTACCACTCGTGCCCAGGTGAACGACCCGGTTCACCCGCAGCGAGGTTCCGAAGGAATTACCGAAACACACACCGAAAATCGGAAAACACACGCGGAAAAGCCGTGGAACGCTTCCGGGCCTCCGAAACAACTCCGGATCACACCGATCCGAACATGAAAGATGTCCAAAATGAAATTTTGGACACAACGGAGCCGGACACTCTGAGAAACCAGATCCGAGACCCATGAAGAAGGATCCGAAAGGTCCAGGATATTACAGCCCTCATCCCTTAAAGGAATTTCATCCTCGAAATTGAGAACAACCCAAGGGGAAAGAAGAGGAAGACTCACTCAAATAGGTAAGGGAACTGCTGACGCATCTCATCCTCACGCTCCCAAGAAGCCTCACCCCCAGAGTGCCGCTGCCACACCACCTTGACCAAGGGGATGACCTTGCTTCGTAGGTGCTGCTCTCGCCTATCAACAACGCGGACGGGAAACTCTGGAAGAGAAAGATTTGGAGTCACCTCTGGCCAAACAGAATCCTCAAGCACATGAGAATCATCAGGCATATACTTCTGCAACATCGAGACGTGAAACATGTCATGCACCAACGTCAACTCAGGAGGTAATTGCAACAGATAAGCTACCTCACCGATGCGCTCCACAATAAGGAAAGGACCAACATAGCGGGGACTCAGCTTCCCATGCTGTCTAAAACGCATCACCCCCTTCATCGGAGAAACTCTCAAAAACACACGATCGCCAATGGCAAACGTGAGAGGCTGTCGCCTACGATCAGCATAGCTCTTCTGCCGACACTGGGCCGCCAACATGTTCTGGCGAACTAAGTGCACAACATTCACACACTGCAGCACCAACTCCGGTCCCATCAAAACACGCTCACCAACCTCGAACCAATCAAGTGGAGTCCGACACGGACGCCCATACAATGCCTCATAAGGAGCCATGCCAGGTAAACTCCACCAACGGCAGGTGGTGAATCCAACTCCCCTGCCACTCCAGGCAGCAGGATCTCAACATATTCTCCAAAGTCTGAATGCTCCTCTCTAACTGACCATCTGACTAAGGATGATATGCTGAGCTAAAAGTCAACTCCGTGCCAAGAGCTCGTTGGAAACTCCTCCATAATCTAGAAGTGAAGCGCGGATCCCGATCCGACACAATGGAGATGGGAATCCCATGCAACGGAACGATCTACTCCACATAAAGACGAGCTAACTTGGGCACACCCCAGCTAACTTTGACCGGTAACAACCGAGTCACCTTTGTCAGCCTATCCACCAGCAACCAAATGCTGTCCTACCCACTCGGAGACCTTGGCAATCCTACCACAAAATTCGTGGTCACGTGGTCCCATTTCCACGCGGGAACATCCAAGGGCTGGAGTGTACCTCTTGGTCGCTGATGCTCTACCTTCACATGCTGACAGGTCAGGCACCTGGCCACAAATTCGGCAACATCTCTCTTCATGCTAGGCCACCAGAACTGCCTCCGCAAGTTCCGATACATCTTCGTCGCACCCGGGTGTACGGTGTACCTGCTCCCATGAGCCTCGCGTAACACCGCACGACGAACCTGCTCATCGGTTGGAACGTACACCCTACCATGAAATCTCACCGCACCGTCCTCGCCGAGCTCCACATCAGCCATGGCCAAAATCTGGGGCAACTCAGGGTCTGTATGCTGAGCCTCTATCACCTGACGGCGGATAGCAGGCGTGACAGTCAGACTCGCAAGCACTGCTAACCCTGGCTCCTGGGGAATCTTGAGCCTGAATGAAACTTTGGGCACTTATTCCCAGAGCCTCCACTTCCTCAACATCAAGACACTGACCGCGACCTTCCGACTCAAAGCATCGGCGATGACATTCATCCTGCCCGGCTGATAGGACAGGGTGAAGTCATAATCCATTATAAACTCCATTCAACGCCTCTGCCTGAGGTTAAGGTCCCTCTGGGTGAACACATACCTCAAACTATGATGGTCAGTGAACACCTCGAACCTCTCGCCGTACAGATAATGCCTCCAAATCTTCAGCGCGAAGATCACAGCCGCCAAGTCCAGGTCATGGGTAGGGTAGTTCTCCTCGTGGCGCTTCAGCTGCCGAGATGCATAGGCCACCACTCTACCATGATGCATCAACATAGCACCCAATCCGACCCCGGAAGCATCTGTACACACCATAAAACCTCCCGATCGTGAAGGCAGAACCAACACCGGAGTCGAGGTGAGCAAGCTCTTCAGTTCCTTGAAACTCTGCTCACACTCATCAATCCAGACGAAAGGCACATCCTTCCGCGTAAGTCTGGTCATCGGGGCAGCAATGCGAGAAAAATCCTGGATAAACCGGCGATAATAGCCCGCAAGCCCCAAGAAACTCTGGATCTCCGTCACCGACCTCGGCCTCGGCCACTGCATTACTGCCTTGACCTTGGCGGGGTCCACAGAAATGCCATCACTAGAAATCACGTGCCCTAAAAAGTGCACCTCGGGAAGCCGGAACTCGCACTTACTGAGCATCACATACAACTGGTGATCTCGCAATGTCTGCAGCATCACACCCAAATGGTACGCGTGCTCCTCGGTAGACCGCGAATAAACAAGGATGTCGTCTACAGATACGACCATGAACTGGTCCAAGTACGGATGAAACACCCTCTGCATCAAGTCCATGAAGGCTGCGAGGGCATTGGTGAGCCCGAACGGCATCACCAGAAACTCATAATGCCCGTACCTCGTACTGAACGCAGTCTTCTCCACATTGGACTCACGAATCCTCATTTGATAGTAACCGGACAGCAAATCAATCCGTGAGAACACTCGGGCAGACTGAAGCTGGTCGAACAAATCATCAATCCGCGGCAACGGATACTTGTTCTTAATGGTTACCTTATTCAGCTGCCGGTAGTCAATGCACAACCGCAAGTTACCGACCTTCTTCTTCACGAACAACACTGGCGCACCCCAAAGGGAAAAGCTTGGACGAATGTACCCCTTGGCCAGCAACTCCTGCAACTGCGCCCGTAATTCCCTCAACTCAGCGGGGGCCATACGGTAGGGAGCCTTCGCCAAAGGTCCCGTACCCGGCACCACCTCGATAATGAAATCGATCTCCCGCTTGGGAGGCAACCCAGGTAAGTCCTCCTGAAAAATATCGAGAAACTCGCACACCACCGGAATGTCCTCGACATCCGGACACGGCTGGTCTACCAAGACCACAGAAGCGAGAAAACCCTGACAACCCGCATCAAGCAAACGATGAGCTCGAATCGTCGAATTAAGGAAACGGGAAGAGGAAGACCTGATACCTTGGAAATAGAAGGTGGGTCCACGTAGTCATCAAAAATAAACCCTCTTCGAGCCGCAATCCACCAACACATGATGTGCCTCGAGCCAATCCATGCCCAAAATCACATCAAAGTCCTGAAGCGGTAACGCATAGAGCCTAGCCGGTAAACTCCGCCCTTCCACCCACACCGAAACCTCATCGAAACAATACGGAGTGATCATAAAATCACCCGAGGGCAACTCCACTGCCAAATCGCAGGACAACTGGGTCACCGGCTCCTCGATACACAGTGCGAAATCCTCCGAAATAAACGAATGAGACGCGCCAGAATCAAACAAAACCCGAGCCGCACAACCGAAAATCTGAACAGTACCTTCCACGAGCTGCGACGCCAATGCCTCTGCCCTCGTCATATGTGTAATCTGGCCTCGAGCTCTCTGCCTGCCTCCCACACTCGCTGACCTGGGTAGCGGCAGATATTGTCCCTACTGCTGCTGTTGTGGCCTCTGCTGCTGGAGAACCTGCTGTTGCTGAGGAAACTGTTGCGGCTGCCTCTGAGGACAGTCACGCGCCATATGCCCTGGCTGGTCACACCGGAAACAAACTATCGGCGCCGTGCACTGCCTGTCTGGATGGAACTCGCTACACCATGGGCACGGTCCTCGCGATCCACCCACTGAACCCTGACGCTGGAAAGGAACCGGCTGCTATACACTGCCCGATGAAGCCTGCTGCTCATGGCCTCCCTTCTTCTTCTTTCGGAAATTCTTTCCGAAGAACTTCTTGATCTTCGTGCCAAAAGACACCGATCATGTCACTGACGCTGCCAGCGCCGACGCTCCTGAACCACCCGACGCATGCTGGAAGGAACCCTGCTGCTGGGTAGCCGACGACTGGCTACGACCTGACAAAGACTACCCCTGGCTAATCGGTCCCCGAGTCCTCTGCATATCCATTTCCAAGGAAGTCGCGACATGAGACGCTGTCTCCAGATCAGTGGCAGCGTTCGCAATTAAATGGTGTCTCAACTCCAGCCTCAAGCCCTGAATGAACTATGCGGTCTTCACCCTCTCATGCTCCATGATATGGGGTGCATACCGACCCAGCTCAACAAATCGAGCCCTGTACTGCAACACGGACATGTCACCCTGGACCAGCTCTAAAAACTCACGCATCCGCTGCGTAGCAATAAACTCTGGACAGTATGTATGCTCGAAAGCACTGACAAAGTCGCTCCACGGAATCTGCTCAAGGGGACGCGACTGAAAAGACGTCTTCCACTCGGAAGACCACCACGCTCGAGCCGTACCCTGCAACTGGCTATAGGCCAACATCACCCTGTCCTCTGTAGTACATCACGCGGAACTGAACACCCACTCCATCTCGTCGAGCCAATCTCGAGCCGCATCAGGGTATGGCTGACCGCCATAGTAAGGTGGATGAAACTATAAGAAATCCCTCACTGCTCGACCTAGCCCACCCCTGGTCGACGAGCCCTCACCACCTTCTCCGCCGAACTGCTACGACATAAGCTGGTACATGCCACGAAAGAAATCCTCAGCCCCCGGAAGCCTCGTAGTATCCACTGCCTCGGTGGCCGCAAGTGGCACTCTACTCTGCTCCTCCTGCTCCTGCTAAACCTCCTGCTGGATCTCCTGACCTCCAGCCGACTGCCCCTACTGAGAGCGAGTGCTCCGCCTCGGCGCCATGCTCGCTCCTGAAGCAAAAGACATAAAACACGGAAACAGCAAGGTCAAGAAAAATGCACGATGCTCGATGCCAGTGTCGACTGTACATCATTGATGTGGACAAGTGGACCACTACAATTACTTATGATTCTCGTATAGCTCCACAACCGCACTCTGATACCAGCTGTAACGACTCGAGAATCCAATCACCGGGAAGGCCCGATAACCCGAGACTCGTACCGCCACCCACGAGTCTGAAGACTCGGAAGGGTTAGAAGGATGGTGCGGAGACTACACAAGTATCACAAGTAATTGCAGAAATTAGACAGTTTATATAATTAAGTGAGAAAATAAACAACATTTTAATTAATACATGGTCCACAAGATAACAATAAAATAGCAACAGTAGTCCATAATTAGTACATAGACAAGAAAGAAAAGTACAGCTACACGGGGCATACCCCGGCTCTGACCTCTGGCACTAACATTAGGCACCCGAACCACGCTGAGCCTCAGACGAGCTCCCCTGAAGCCGTACCTCGCCTGAAACACGGTGAAAACACGCAGGGAATGAGTCTCAGAACAAGACTCAGTAGGGATCACTCGAACCCTACCTCGCACACGGAGAAACCGCTACGCTAGCAGTAAGCGAGTACCTCAGAAAGAGAAAGCCCTGCAATCTACAAAACACCGCTCCCATGGCACGAAAACCGACACACGTGCCACGGCGAAGCGACCGAAACGCCACGGCCATCATGACAAAACCTGAAGGTCGAAGTCATAAGACTGACAGTCTGCCACTTCCGACTTGACAGGAGTACCTCCCACTAGAAGCACAGTCGGTAGCGTCCCCAGACGTCTTACACCGCACCGCAGGTGAACTGCCTTGTGTGGTAGCACCTACCAGAGGCACGGACACCGAACAAGAACCACAACGAGCGACTAGCTGGGGTCACGCCCGTCGGTGTTGGTCCAACCGCCCCCAACTACGTGTGCACACACAGACCATGCATCCTAGGTCTGGCCCTCTGACCGGTTTTCCCCCGTAGCCAGACTCTGGCTAATGACGAGGGACCCGACGGAAACCAGTCCACAACCGTCCTCAGGGTAGCCTCTCCACCACTCCTTGGTGGGACCACACGCGTGTAAGCAGCCTACGACTAGTGGAGTGTCGCTAAAGGAGTAGACTCTCAAGTCAACGGAAAATGACGTCCGCATCCGACGACGTACGGGAACCGTCCCACGTACCGGTACCGTCGCACGGTGACCACGGTCGGACAAGAAACGGGACTGCAGACCTCCCAGTGTGGCCCAGAGCCTGATGGTCTACCCTAGACGCGTCACAGGCTATGACGGTCTAGGATGGACCGTCACAGCAACCTGATGGCCCAACGCAGGCGCGTCACACTCTGGGTGGGAAACAACGTGTAACGCACCTACCCTGGTGCGTTACAGTCTGTGACGCGCCTACCCTAGTGCGTCACAAGACTGTGAAAGCCAGCTGTAACGCGTGCCACTCGGTGCGTCACAGCATGTAACGGACCAACACTGGTGCGTTACAAGGCGTGGGGTTTGTCAACTTTGACGCAACCACACAGGGGCGTCACAAGGATGTAACGCACCAAGCCTGGTGCGTCACGCGCCTGTGCCCCAACGGTCAGAAATCAACGGTCATGCCAACGGTCAGAACGTCTCTGACGGCCCAACCCAGGCGCGTCACACGCCTGTGGCGGTCTATCGAGGGGCCGTCACAGCCCACAGACCCTTAGTTGGCAACACAGGGCTGTAACGCACCCACCTAGGCGCGTTACATGATGTGACGGTCACTGGAAGGACCGTCACACCCGCCCGAGGGTGAAACGACGGGAAAATGACCAAAAAATTAACCACGCCCCCATGCCTCCACTGGAGAGGGGGAAATCAAAGGGGAAGACCCCTGGGGACCCCTAGCATGATACTAGGCCACCAAAACACAAAATCGTGGGCTAAATCCATAGATCGGGCGAGCTCTCCCCAAATCATGGAAAAACCCCAAACCCACTCAAAAGCACCCCTCTCGGCCTCCCCTCGGCCTACAAATCACGGGAACGAAAGGCGGGGAACTAGGGAACGTCACCCTACCTTAATGGAGAAAAAGCTCCGCCGAATCGTTGCCGAAATCGTAGAGAATGCTTTGAAAAACCCTCGTCCCTTCACGGTTCCCACAAGCTTTACGCCGCCACGATCGCCTCGCCGTCGCTCACGTCGTCACGCCGTCGCCCCACGCCGTCTGTAGCCGGAGGGGACGCCGCCGCGGTCGAACGGGAGAGAGAGAGAGGAAGGGGGCGGTGCTCACGGTGGGGAGAAAAGGAAGAAGAAGAAGAAGAAGAAGAGGGTGGGGAAGAGAGAGAAGAAGAGAGGTATTTATAGAAAATCCAGAAATTCCAGAAAATATCAAAAAATAGAAAATTACATTTCTGGGATCCTCGGAACGCACCGATCGCAACGGTACCACTCGTGCCCAGGTAAACGACCCAGTTCACCCGTAGCGAGGTTCCGAAGGAATTACCGATACACACACCGGAAATCAGAAAACACATGCGAAAAAGCCGCGGAACGCTTCCGGGCCTCCGAAATAACTCCGGATCGCGCTGATCCGAACACGAAAGATGTCCGAAACAAAATTTCGGACACAACGGAGTCGGACACTCCGAGAAACAAGTTCCAGGACCCACGAAGAAGGATCCGAAAGGTCCGAGATATTATAATAACCTCCATGTAAATCTCGTATGCCTTGACATGGAAGGTTACGATGCCATCTTAGGTGTAGATTGTCTATGTGACCACTATGCCAACATTAATTGTCACAATAGGCGGATTTCCTTCCACAAACCGGATATTCCAAGATTCTCTTTCCTTGGCATTAAATATAGAAAGCATCACATCCTGATTTCCTCCCTTCACGCCTGCAAACTTATCTTCCAAGGTTGTGAAGCTTTTCTTGCTTCCGTAATCATCACCGAGTGCAAGGAAATTACTCTTGAAGAAATCCCTATCGTAAGAGAATTCCCTGATGTCTTCCCTTCCGAATTACCCGATTTACCACCCACAAGGGAAGTAAACTTTTCCATTGAACTTATCCCTAGAGAAGCACCTATTTCAAAAGCTCCTTATAGAATGTCCCCCACGGAACTTTAGGAGTTGAAAAAGCAATTTTAAGAGTTGTTGGAGAAAGGCTTTATTCGACCCAGCACATCCCCTTGGGGTGCGCCAGTTCTATTTGTCAGGAAGAAGGATGAATAGCTCAGACTATGTATCGACTACCGGCAGTTAAATCAACTCACCATCAAGAATAAATATCCACTGCCACGTATTGACGAACTATTCGATCAGATTTCTGGTGCGGAATATTTCTCAAAAATAGAACTCAGGTCTGGCTACCATCAACTGCGGATCCAAGATGAAGATATTCACAAGACTGCTTTCCGTAGCAGATATGGGCATTATGAGTTCGTGGCTATGCCGTTTGGGTTAACCAATGCCCCTGCAGCTTTTATGCAACTTATGAATAATATCTTCAGGCCTTATTTGGACCAATTTGTGGTCATTTTCATTGATGACATTCTTATATATTCCAAGACCCGAGAAGAGCATGAAGAACACTTGAGGATAGCTTTGTAAATATTAAGAGAGCATCAACTCTATGCGAAGCTCAATAAATGTGAGTTCTGGCTAAAGGAAGTCTCATTCCTTGGCCACATTATTTTAAAGGAAGATATTGTTGTGGATCCTTCTGAGGTCGAAACTGTCAAGAATTGGAGCTGACCAACAACTGTATCCGAAATTAGGAGTTTTCTTGGGTTGGCTGGCTGGTACCGATGGTTCATAAAAGATTTCTCTAAGATCGCCGTACCTCTGACCAGGCTTACAAGAAAAGAAAATCTTTTTATATGGTCAAAGGATTGTGAAGAGAGTTTCTTGACTCTCAAGGAACATCTTACCACGGCACCTGTATTAGCACTGCCCGTTGAAGGTGGTGGTTTTGAAGTCTATACCGATGCATCAGGCATTGGCCTTGGTTGTGTCTTAATGCAGCATGGTAGAGTTATTTGCTACGCTTTGAGGCAATTGAAGCGTCACGAGGAGAACTACCCAGTTCATGATCTAGAATTAGCTGTTGTTATCTTAGCCTTGAAAATATGACGACATTACCTTTATGGGGATAAATTCACTATATTCTTAGACCACAAAAGTCTGAAATATCTCTTCTCCCAGAAGGATTTAAACATGAGACAAAGAAGATGGCAGGAATATTTAAAGGACTTCGACTTTTCTATTCAATACCACCCTGGCAAGGCAAATGCTGTAGCAGATGCTCTCAGCAAGAAACCACTGGCAACATTATCAAGTCTCAAGAGAGGTATAACCAGCCTTATAGAAGATTTTGCTCAGCTAAATCTAGATAATGACACGGAGAACGAGAGGTGTATTATCACCAACATCAGGTCACAACCTACATTAATAGAAGATCTAGTCAAAATTCAGGAGAATGACCCTATACTGGTGGAGATCAAAGCTAATATTTATCAATGACCAGATTTCTCCGTCACGACTAATGGAAGATTACTATTCTGAGGTTGGATCCGTATGCCAGATCATGAGGAGACGAAGAAGCTAATTATGGAAGAAGCCCACAAAATGAGATATGCTATTCACCCTAGTGCTACCAAGATGTATCAAGACCATAAAAGAAATTTACGGTGGCCCAACATGAAGAGAGAAATGATGGACTTTGTATCTCGCTGCCTCACTTGCCAACAAGTTAAGGCGGAACATCAAAAGTCCGCTAGAAAGTTACATCCCTTGGAGATTCCTGAGTGAAAATGAGAGAGTATAGGGATGGATTTTATCATGGGTTTGCCGAAGACAAGAGGTGGACATGATGGTATTTAGGTGATCATAGACCGATTGACAAAATTTGCACATTTTCTACCTATTAAAAGTCGATGGTCTGTGGATATTCTAGCAGCCTTATACATAAAGGAGATTGTTAAATTACATGGTGTCCCCATCATAATTATGTCTGATCGAGACCTTAGCTTCATATCATAATTCTGGAAGGGTCTACAACATTCCTTAGGGATTCGGTTAAATTTCAGCACTGCTTTTCATCCACAAATAGATGGTCAAACTGAAAGAACAAGCCAAGTGATAGAAGATATGCTTAGGGCAGGTGCTATTGATTTTGGTGGAAGTTGGCATGACCACTTGCCTCTAGTTGAATTTACCTACAACAATAGCCATCAAGCTAGTATACAAATGGCACCGTTCGAGGTATTGTATGGAAGGAGTTGCCGTTCACCAATTTGCTGGAATGAAGTTGGGGAAAAACAACTTCTAGGCCCGGAACTTATTAGAGATACAACTGAGAAGATTAAATTGATCAGGGAAAGACTCCAGGTGGCTCAATCAAGGCAAAAAATATATGCGGATACAAGAAGAAGGGACCTGAAATTTCAAGTGGGAGACCATGTGTTTCTCAAGGTTTCCCCAGGTCGTGGAATTAGAAGATTCGGCATCAAGGGCAAGCTTACTCTGAGATTTATTGGCCCTTTTAAAATTCTTGAAAGGATTGGTGAGGTCCCTTATCGGATAGCTTTGCCGCCACAATTATCTGGAGTTCATGATGTGTTCCATGTCTCGATGCTTAAAAGGTACGTTCATGACCCATCTCATGTCATCAGTTAGGACGATCTTGTAATACAAAAGGACCTAACATACGAGCAAATGTCACTCAAAATACTGGATCGAGAAGTACGTCAGCTTCGGATGAGAACCATTCCCATGGTAAAAGTCCGGTGGAATAAAATTCTAGACTAAGAAGCAACATGGGCGATGGAGGAAGCTATGCGCAAGAGGTTTCCAGAGCTATTTGATTGTAAGTAAAATGCACTCTCCACATATCCCATACAATGAATTTGGGGACCAAATTCTTCTTAAGTGGGGGAGGGTGTAGCACTCTGAAAATTTATGTAGATTTTTTAAGAATTAAATAGAATTAATTAAGCTTAAAATAAGATAAATATTGATTTAATGGCTTATTTACCATTTATTAGAGGCTCAATTACTTGTAGACCACCAGGACCATTTAAAATGGGCCCATAGACCAAATTCTATGATTTTTAGGCCCAAGCCCAGCCCTAGAGACGTATTAGGTTAATTTCCCTATTTTGACTAGACAAATAGGGATAATTAAGAGAGGAATTAGACTCAAATTCAAATTTCCAACGCCCTGGCAAGACACAATCGGTCGCATTATCGCAACCTGCTAGTAGCGGTCCAGGGACGACCGCTACCTTGTTCCATACACGAAAAGTGAAGAACCACGGAAAGATCAAATTTTTATCCTCCCAAATTGCCAGGGATCGATGTGATCTGGCATGGGAACCTATCAAGGACTCTTAGGGATCGATTCTAACCCCAATAAGGACTCCTAGATCGATCAAATCTCTCAACCGTAGGCCAAACTCTATAAATAGGCCCTAGATTCATCCTACACAAACCCTAATTTTGGATCGCGTAGTTCGAAGGTAAGGCATCGTCTTCTCAGGTACTTCGTTAAGGGTTATTTGTTCCCTTTAGTGTCTTATAACCCTCTACAAATTTTTGTGTTAGGAGGTCAAGCATCTAAGGAGTTAGAGCATCTGGAAGTCATCGTTTCTACGTAGGAGCACAGGAACTAGCACCCTCTTCCGGCGAGAAATCGTCTGATTAGGAGCAACCCCAGAGCTAGGTTATCTCATGTTGGCTTAAACATCAAGCTAGGAACAAAAGCCCTCTATTACCTCGTGATTTCATGCACTATACATGAAGTATTTAATATTTTTCTATGGCTGTGCAATCATGTTTTTCACTACCTGCTAGCCCTGCACTCTTAATTAAAAGATAAGATCTTTAATGCAATTCATGCCTTTTCATTCCATAAACTCGTCCTAAGCATGCTATTCTATGTTATCTTCATGTTCTATACAGTTTTCATGCATTTATTGCCCTAGAATAGGCTCTACATGTTGGACTTAGCTTCTGTCTGCAACAGACAGAAGGCGGTCTTACAAAGACCACTACTTGCAAGTAGCGGTCTTCGATCGACCGCTATCTGGTTTCTGTAACCAGGTTAAACCATGTTCAATCCCTATTACATCTGATAGTAATCATGTTATAAGTTTATGTTATTTCGTTATATTCATGGTTTCTGTCATATCATGATTCATGTTGGCTGATAAGTGCGTATTTTTGTACATTTATTCATGTCACACTCATTATTTATAGGCTTAAATATAATTAATTATGCAAGTTTTTCATGTTAATCTCAGTCCTACATAAACTTGAGATCTTTCGATAATTAATAATCTATGGGACTTGAGATATATAAAAATTGCATGGTTAATATTCATATGCTGGAGGGACTTAATTATATTTTTTTTACATTTAAACAAACTTTGATCAAAGTCTCTCTTTTGTGAACACTGTCCTTCCTTTGCTGCGGCGAGACGGTGAGCTAGCCTTCGCCTGCTCACGGGAGAGCCCCACGACAGCAACCGACTGAGCTGTGGAGGAAGACGGTGACACGTGCAGGAGGGTCGGCGGCCATGTTTGTGTATCGAAAGGCCGAAGAGCAAGAAGAAGCCGGCATGGGCCCCATCACGTCCGCCGTCAGCCATGCCCATGCACACCTCATCTCACCCTTTCTGATGCGGGATGAGACACGGACACGACAAGCTCGTGACTGCCCCTTAACGAGGGAAGCGTCGGACGTGCACGGTTGAGAAACCGGCGAGAGCTAGGGTGGTCAATTCACACTTTCGTGCTCGGATCGGGTCACGGGACGGTCTCGCTCACTCTCTCGTAGCAGCGGTGATATGAAATTATAGCGAGCTAGGTCCTAAAATATGCTCTCTAGCAGTGGCATAAACAAGCATATATGGAAATAAGCGAAATGTCAAGCAAGGAGCGAATACGATACCTCCACGCGCTCGGCGTGGGGACGACGGACCCGGCCGAAGTCGTACTCCCGGGACAGTTAATACATAAAGATTACAGCAATGAGTTACAGCCCACTCCACGCAGGGAGGTAAAGGGTGACACAATGGGGTCCGGGAGGACCGATTTCGGGTTGACGGGCGGCTTCTCGCGTAGCTTCGGCAGCACTCGAACTTGTGGCTGTGGGGCCCACGCGCTGTCCGGAGGGGCCGTGTGGGACCCGGTGGCACCGCTGTGGTGATGGATGCCTGGATGAGCGCTCCCTGGAGTGGAGGCGTGCTGGTTCGCCAGCCGGAGGCTGGGCGGCTCCGATCGGCACCGGTCGGAACAACCGGCCACGGATCTGCAACTTCTGGTTTTCAGCGCGCGTCCCGGCGAGAACGGACGCTGTGATCAGCCCCGATGTCAGATCGACACGAAACTTACGCCGTTGGAAAGCTAACTTCAAATACTTTAATCTAGGCTTAAAGATCTAGTCTGGATCTGCACGGATTTAGGCTTTAATGAATTGTTGAGTTGCTGTTGTACAGTGACAGGGCTCTCAGATCTGCAGAGAACTTGTCTAAGAACTGCCTTTGATCGATATGTGAACGTCCGAATCTGAAGTGATGGTCTTCAGAAAAGTTGTAGGAAATCGCGCTAGGAAAACGGCAAAACTAGTTTGGAGACGTTTGGATGTGGCTACGAATTGATAGTATTTTTGCACTAACAGTGGGTCAGATCTGGAAATGGGCTGAAAGCACTGTAGCTGAGATAGAACATTAATTTTTAAAAATGGATAGTGGGCGGATCAAAAATCAAGAAAAATGGTGCATGTAGGGGATTATGGACAGAACTCCCAGTAAAATTGGGAGGGTTGGTAAAAATCAAAAAGAGGGTCGGAGGTGAGAAACACAGGGCTGCTGTCACTGTAGACAGAGATAAAATAGATCTGGGAATGAAAGATGCACGTAAATGGAAAAATAATAAACGAGGGATTTTGGACGTGAAATGTTTTGTGGAGATGGGAATACAAGATAGGAACAACCTCTGAAAATTTCAGATCAAGAGAATGACGGAGTTGATAGAAGGAATTCCGAGAAGAAGCTTATGTCTAGGATGGACAAAACACCGAAGTCGACTTCGCGGCGGCTCGAAGGCGGCACGAACGGCGGCGGCGGCACCGGAGATGAACTCAGAGATTGAGGGGGATGAGATAGAAGGGTTACACTCTAGAATTGGGGGTTGGGGATGAAGAAAACCAGGGGGAGAGAGAGGGGAGGTCGAAATTCCCACAAGGGGGGCTCTTGCACAATACTTTTTTCACTTTCATTAATTCAATCAATTGGAAAATACAAGCTATATATAATAAATGTAAAAAGACACTAAATGCCCATAAATCTAAGGTTTGGAAGGGCATATTAGGGAGTTCCTAAATATTTCTCCCATGTGGTCAAAACTTTAACCATTAATCTAATCAAACTTGGACCATTTCCATTCAAACTTACCTAATTTTCACCAACCAAGCCTAATAAGGCCAAAGAATGGGGCGCCCCCCTTCATGGGCTTCTCATGGGCCTAGGCTGGTCCAAGGCCAACCACTCAAGTCCAATAACCCATGTCTAGACTTGGGCCTTCCAAGTCTTGGTGGTCCATGAGAGGAGAAAGCCCACTTGGGCCTTAAGTGGCTATTAAGGTCCAATATGAACTAGGCTTCTAATGGACTCTACTAATGGCAACCTAGCCATGGACTTTACATTACAATTGGCCCATTGGCTTGTTATAAGCCTTACAAGGAGCCCAAATGAAAGAAATGAAATAAATACACAAGTACAATCCCATACAAGTCATAACACACAAATATGTTCCACCCGTATAGCTTTTGATGCCCCATCAATTCTCCCCGGGTGGGAGGAACTCGACCCCGTCAAGTAAGGGGTGCGGCTGCTCGAGTACATCGGCAGATCCGTCACCGTGCCAAGTAGCGCGAGTATGCTCCACTCCTAGTGATCATCACCTACTCATTCCATATATACTCGATATGCACAAGCTGCTGTGGGCTAGAGGTGGACACTCCGGGTGGGGCACTCTCAAAAGGGAAGGAAGTGGCTCGAAGACTCACTAGGAATCACCGCTGAGTCTCTGTAGGTGACTAGATCCGTGTGTAGATATAGAACCGATCCCATACTCATCGAATGAGTCCACTCACCTCTTACGCATAAGAGAACGACAACGAGCGTGTACAAGACACATGCAGACTCACCAAACACTAACACACATATGCAAACAACACAAATAAGAAACGGACTCATGCATGACTCTAGACAAAACTAGTGTTAGTCAGACCCGTGCATGGATGACGGCGGACCAGGACACCCGAATATGTGTCATGCATGCATTTGACGTAACCGGAGATGGGTGGCATGGGGTACACCTAAATGTCCAAGTATGACCCAGTCATGCATGGACGGCCCTTTAGATTTAGGAGACTTGAGTGGGCTAGGAAAGCCGGGTGTGGAAGAGCCGGGTGTAGGTGTATCGTGGACGGGCTTGGTGGGTATGGAGGACCCGACCCGTAGGAAAGGGGTATGAAGGTGGACTTCCCCGAAGAAGTGAAGGGAACATGAAGGGTCTAAGGATCCACTAGGGAATGGGTCAAAGGGATCAAAGAAGGTATGACCCCTTGTGGTGGGTTCCCACAAGTCACGGTCCCACGTGTAGAAGTTTTGAAGGTGTGGATAGTCACCTTCTTGAATTGTGACGGGTGGGACGGGGATCGTAGGCAAGAAGTATGATTCCTCCCTCGGACAAAAGGGTATGAATTCGGGCTCGTCCGGTAGCGGGAGAAGTAGAAGAACCTCCGTGGTGACACAACCCACGGTGCACTCGGAGGTAATGGACCCGAAGGCCGGATGGGTGAAGCTAAGACTAGCGGGTTGGTCAAAGCCTCGGGCCAAAAGATGCGTCAACTACCATTGTGAATCTAATCCCATGATAAGATCGTCCAACGTATCAACATGGTGATGAGATCGAAATGTGGTATGGAAGGAATTGACCGACACTAAAGGTAGGGTGGGGTCCATGGATGGAAAGGGATGTGGGACCGAGCCTTCCTTGAGCCATCTAAGAAGTGGCTCGGCTATATAAAGAGTACCCGTTAGAAATATGGGTGGCTCGGGCTTTAGTAGTTCCAAATGAGATGGTTCCGTATCAAGTGCGGAAATATAGAGTGATGACATTGGAGCTCTCATGGGTGAGGAAGGAATGTCCTTCTCGTGGTGAAGGGGTCCTTGGGGTGGCTCCGGGAACAACCAATCTACCCCGATAGACCGATCTAGGCTAGTACTAAACCGATCTAGGCTTGTACTAAACCTTTGCACTTGTCCCATCATGGCTTGGAACATTGCGCCCACTTCATCGGCACTATGGAATTGGGGTGTGGCCATGGTGGCTAAGATGGGGTTGGGTCCCCTAGGAATGGATATGCAAGGCCATTTTTTTTTATTTTAAAAGTAAAATGTGATGCTAACTAATGTACCTAGACATAACCAAAACTCGGTACGTGGCGGAGACAACCGATCCGAAGATCACTCGCACAAGTGTGCGGCCTTCCCGATAGGCGTAGCCTAACGTTCGGACAACACCTTTTGATATACCGACTAATGGTATGCAAATGTAACTCTTAAGACCGACTTAGACACTTAGACTTAAATGACACACTTTTTTTTTGACACCCTAGACTCAACTCCCTCTGATACCAAATTGATGTGGGACGAGACACGGACACGATAAGCTCGTGACTGCCCCTTAACGAGGGAAGCGTCGGATGTGCACGGTTGAGAAACTGGCGAGAGCTAGGGTGGTCAATTCACACTTTAATGCCCGGATCGGGTCACGGGACGGTCTCGCTCACTCTCTCTTAGCAGCGGTGATATGAAATTATAGCGAGCTAGGTCCTAAAACATGCTCTCTAGCAGTGGCATAAATAAGCATATATGGAAATAAGTGAAATGCCAAGCAAGGAGCGAATACGATACCTCCACGCGCTCGGCGTGGGGACGACGGACCCGACCGAAGTCGTACTCCCGAGACAGTTAATACATAAAGATTACAGAAATGAGTTACAGCCCACTCCACGTAGGGAGGTAAAGGGTGACACAATGGGGTCCGGGAGGTCCGATTTCGGGTTGACGGGCGGCTTCTCGCGTAGCTTCGACAGCACTCGAACTTGTGGCTGTGGGGCCCACGTGCTGTCCGGAGGGGCCGTGTGGGACCCGGTGGCACCGCTGTGGTGGTGGATGCCTGGATGAGCGCTCCCTGGAGTGGAGGCGAGCTGGTTCGCCGGCCGGAGGCCGGGCGGCTCCGATCGGCACCGGTCGGAACAACCGGCCACGGATATGCAACTTCTGGTTTTCAGCGCGCGTCCCGGCAAGAACGGACGCTGCGATCAGCCCCGATGTTGGATCGACACGAAACTTGCGCCGTTGGAAAGCTAACTTCAAATAATTCAATCTAGGCTTGAAAATCTAGCCTGGATCTGCACGGATCTGGGCTTTAATGAATTGTTGAGTTCATGTTGTACAGTGACCGACCTCTCAGATCTGCAAAGAACTTATCTGAGAACTACCTTTGACCGATATGTGAACATCCGAATCTGAAGCGGTGGTCTTCAGCAAAGTTGTAGAAAATCATGCTAGGAAAATGGCAAAACTAGTTTGGACAAGTTTGGATGTGGCTACGAATTGATAGTATTTTTGCACTAACCGTGGGTCGGATCTGGAAATGGGCTGAAAGCACTGTAGCTGAGATAGAACACGAATTTTGAAAACTGGATAGTGGGCGGATCAAAAATCAAGAAAAATGATGGATGTAGGGGATGATGGACAGAACTCCCAGTAAAATTGGGAGGGTTTGAGAAAATCAAAAAGAGGGTCATAGGTGAGAAACACAGGGCTGCTGTCACTGTAGGCAGAGACAAAATAGATCTGGGAATGAAAGATGCACGAAAATGGAAAATAACTAAACGAGGGATTTTGGACGTGAAATGTTTTGTGGAGATGGGAATACAAGATAGGAACAACCTCTGAAAATTTCAGAACAAGAGGATGTAGGAGTTGATAGAAGGAATTCTGAGAAGAAGCTTCTGTCCAGGATGGACAGAACACCGAAGTCGACTTCGCGGCGGCTCGAAGGCGGCACGAACGGCGGCGGCGGCACCGGAGATGAACTCAGAGATTGAGGGGAATGAGATAGAAGGGTTCCACTCTAGAATTGGGGGTTGGGGATGAAGAAAACCAGGGGGAGAGAGAGGGGAGGTCGAAATTCCCACAAGGGGGGCTCTTGCACAATGCTTTTTTCACTTTCATTAATTCAATCAATTTGAAAATACAAGCTATATATAATAAATGTAAAAAGACACTAAATGCCCATAGATCTAAGGTTTGGGAAGGCATATTAGGGAGTTCCTAAATATTTCTCCCATGTGGTCAAAACTTTAACCATTAATCTAATCAAACTTGGACCATTTCCATTCAAACTTACCTAATTTTCACCAACCAAGCCTAATAAGGCCAAAGAATGGGGTGCCCCCCTTCATGGGCTTCTCATGGGCCTAGGCTGGTCCAAGGCCAACCACTCAAGTCCAATAACCCATGTCTAGACTTGGGCCTTCCACGTCTTGGTGGTCCATGAGAGGAGAAAGCCCACTTGGGCCTTAAGTGGCTATTAAGGTCTAATATGAACTAGGCTTCTAATGGACTCTACTAATGGCAACCTAGCCATGGACTTTACATTACAAGTGGCCCATTGGCTTGTTATAAGCCTTACAAGGAGCCCAAATGAAAGAAATGAAACAAATACATAAGTACAATCCCATACAAGTCATAACACACAAATACGTTCCACCCGTATAGCTTTTGATGCCCCATCACTTTCCCTCCCTCTTTCTCGTTCTAGCCCATGCACTCCACTTCACACACCCACGTGAGCACCATGCACACACATCCTTCACCTCCTCTCTCACCTTCCCACGTAACCCATGGCCCCCTCCATTTTCTCACCTCTCCCTATTTCTCTCTTTAACACTCACACTCCACTTCACACACCCACGCATGAGCCCACTTCTCACCATCCCTCACCCTCTCTCTCCTCTACCATGCACACCGTCACCCCCACTCTCTCTCACTTTCTCTATCTAGCCCCACCCCATCATCTACCACATCTCCCATGCACACATGACCCACATCGACCTCTTTCACTCCCCACACACTCACACCCCACCGCACCATGCACAACAACCGCATGAGCATCCTCTGGCATCACAGTGGCAAAATTTATGGCTGCAACCACTTCAGCGGCGGGTGATGGCAGGCTGGCATGGGACAGCAGCGGCATGTGCAAAGCACTATTGCTATGGACTCCGGCACAGCAACCTTGGCACTAGAAGAACCCAGCGCCACCGGACGTCTCCCTCAACCCCCCAGGTGGGATTTCTTCACCACCGGGCCTCTTCTCTTCCCTCTTTCTCCTTCTTTCTTGCTTCTCCACACCCACCATGGCAACACCCCTCACCGGTGTCTCCCCATCTCTCTTTCTTCCCTGCACATACACCTCCCCCCCGTAGGTATGATATCTCTCCCTCTTTAGTCCCTCTTCTCTCCCTATTGGCCCTCTCTCCCTTACCTTCCCATAGCGCCGCACCTTCTCTTATCTCTCACCTGCACCACCACATCGCCGGTCACACACAGCAGCCCCCTCCCCGTGGCTGCATCACCTCCATGCACACACAAAAAACCCCCGCGATCATCCCCCTGCCAACACCTCTCTCCCTCTCTTGGCCTCTCCCTCTTCTCATCTCTTCTCTCTTTCTCACTCTAGAACTCCTCCCTCCCTCTTTCCCTCTCTCTTCATTTCCTCTCCCATCAGATCCCTCTCTCTCTCTATCTCACTTCTCTTTCTCCCTCCTCACACGCACTCTCCCTCTTTCTCCTTTTTCCCCCCGTCGGCTTCTCTTCTCAGCTTCCTCACCGGCCTCTCTTTCTCGTCTCTCCTTCTCCCTCCGGCACTCACCCTCACCAGCATACCCCTCTCTCCCTTTCTAGCCCTTCGCGTCCCCTTCACATCCTCTCTCTGTGTTCCCACAGTACACGTCACCCCTCTCCCCTCCCTCCGGCTCTCACCCACACTAGCGTACCGGAGACCCTTCCTTTCTCCTACCTCATCTCTCCCCCCCCTCCGGGCCTCCTTCTCCTTTCTCCGCCTCTCTCTATCGCTCTCTAACACTCATAGCACTGGCTGCATCTCCCTTCCCCCCTCCTTTCTCTTTCCCTTTGCTCTTCCCTTCTCCTCTCCACTCCTCCTTCGTAACTCTTCCTATTCTCCCTATTCTCCCCTTCTCTGCGCCAGCCTTTCTCTCTGCACCACTCCCTCTTTTGGTTTTCTACGTCCCTCTCTCCCTCTCTCTCTTCCTGCTCTCACACTGCCTCCCGCTCTCTCTCACACTCCCCACACAACTCACATACACACCACTCACACGTCGGACACGACCCTCCTCTCTCTCCCACACATACGGCGTCGATGGCACCGTGATCTCACCTTCGCACCAATCGTGACCCTTCACCTGCACACACACACGTCTCCCCGCCTGCATGCACCGCGACCATCGCAACTGCCGCATGCCACCCCTCTCCTCGCCACCGACACCACCTTCGTGACCGCACCGTGACCACTCGTCGTTGTCCCTCTATTTCTCTCCATCCCCCTCTCTCCTCTAACCGCCGGCACTCTGCTTCTCTCTCTCCCTTTTTCCCTACGCACACACCCCCTCTTCCCTTTAACCGTCTCCCACACACGGGGCCCTAGACCTCCCCCGTGAGCCACTCTCCTCCCCTCGCGATCGGCGATGCCATCGCCCATGCACCTCCCCCCTCTACCAACGTCGACCCTTCCCACCGTCACTCCCCTCTCCCACTTTTCCTCCGCAACACCGGCACTCCGTGTACCTCACTCCTCCTCTCTCCCTTCGTCGTCCCACCCCCGTGCACGTCACCGGTGTCCAGTAGCCATACACGCACCTCTCCACTCTACCGGTGCCGCTGTCCCTCTCCCTTCACATACATGACACACCCCCCATGCACGAGAACACCTCCCTTCGCCTCCCCTCTCTTGCCGTCTCTCTTTCTGCTCTCTCTCTCTCGACCACACACATAGCCCTCTCACCGTTCTCACACTCCCACATGCACCGGCGAGCCCTCGCTCTCCCTCTCTCCTTTACACTGCCACCTCCTCTCCGTAGCCTCTCACTCTCTCTTTCTCTTTCTTCTCACCCTCTCTCTTCTCTCTTCTCTCTCTCTCTCTCTTTCTCACCCCTCTCTCTCTTCTCTCTCTCTACGTCTCTCTTCTCAACCCACACGTTAATCTTTCTATTTATGTTTTTTTCCTTTTATTTAATTGCCCCCTCTCCACTTTTATCTCTTTCTCTCCCTATATCTCTCTACTTTCTCTCTCTATTCCCCCTCTCTAACCCCTCCAAAGATGGCGCAAGATGGACATCCTCAGCTCTGGGACGAGTGAAAATCAAAGGCTCAAGGAGACGATGTCACCCTGACACTACGGCCGCAATCCCTTTGCCCATCGCCCTTCTCGGTGTTATTTAGATTTATTTTTATTTGATGTTGTAGTTTCTATTTTCACACTTCATGTTGTAAGCCTTATTATTTTATTAATGAAAATCATGCATCCTTATTTTCTCTCTCTAGATCTCTCTCTATCCTCTGTCTTCTTGTGTCTCCCCCTCTCTTCTTTCTCTCTATACAACCCTCCAAATTTCATTAGATAGATTTACTCAATGAAAATTTTATTTTAAGTTGCATATAATCATTTAAACTCGCGTTCCGCTCAGAACACAAGATCTTCAATTCGGAAAACTAAACCTCTCCGTGGATTTGACTCGGACTCGCTGACGTACTACGTTATTAAGTTTTATTACGGGTTCGGTATATTTTGAGATTGGTCATCGCATGTGTTTTAACGACAGACCTCGCGACGCATCAATTTTTGGCACCATTGCCGGTGAGGCATATGAATTTTGAGTTGAAAATTTTATGTTTCTTGTGTATTTATTCTCATTAGCTATCTTTTCTTGTCTTTTGCAGGAAATATACGGAAAAAATAGAGAAAAAATGGACTTGAAAAAAAACAAAAAAAATCAAAAAGAGGGCTAAGAAAATTGGAAAAAAATTGATTTATTTTTTTTCTTCTGGTGTGAGGTAAGTATTATTTTTTTCCCTTCTTTTCTTAATTCTACACTTTTTCTTGAACGAGGGATTGCGCCTTAAGGTACGTATCTCACCCTTAATATACTTAGTTGTTTTGTCTATGATTTCTAAATTTAGTTGATTGTTGAATAAAAAAACACAAAAAAAAATTTCTTGGTTTGATAGCTTCATTAACTAAAAAAAATAAAAAAAACTTGATCACAAAAAAAAGAAAAGACTTCATCTCAAGATTAGAAATATCATGTTTAGGACATGCATCATTTAGGGTTGCATCTTAGTTAGTTAATTATTTGTTTTTATTTTCAGTCATTTTATTTTTGAAGAATGTGGGGGACAAAGTGAGCACTTTAATTTTTGTCAAGATCATGCTCATGCATTTTACATTTAATCTTGCATTGAAACACCTTGTTTGAATATTGATTGTCGCATTTCATTTGAAAATACTTTTCAGGGCAATACCCCCTAAACAAGGTAAGGGAGGAATTTCATCACCCTTCCTTAGCCCAAAATAACCATCTTTGCATTTTGTATTACACCTAGCCTAATAAAAGCAAGTAGACTCGGCCCTAGGATTACATTGGGATTTTGGTACTACGTGAGTCTGTTCTCAATTTTAAAATTGGTGTCCAAGGCTAGATGTCAACGGTAAATGCTATAAGCGGGCAAGTGATTTTTAATTAGGACCTTGCGAAAGTAAGGGAGTCTCCCACTATCCCACCTCTTACCTGGCTAGTGAATGAACTTGAGGGTAGACTTTAGTGGTGCCATAGTCACTTTGTGAAACCCAACTTGTAGACCTAAGTTGCCCTTAAGTGTCTCAGGTTAATTTGGTTGTCACTTGTTTGTGTTTAGTAAAAAATAAAAAAATACAAATATAAATATAAATATAAAAATATAAAAAATAAACAAGAGATCAATAAAGGGAGAGAAAATAGAAACTAAAATAATTCAAAAATATATATAAAAAAATAACATAAAAAATTGGTGAGAGAGTAATTCTCATCTATGGATAGGGCACACAAATTAGATAGGTTTGACCCGTTGACTCATAAATTTGATCAATTTCTAGCCATAGATCAAAACCCCTTCATACCACCTAGTCACCATGACAATGATCACATGTGGGCTAGCCCAGGTGGTTGCCCAAACCAAATCTCATCTCTCATCCCTCATGGCCCTACTTATTGTGAAAATCCATACTCCTGGTCGGCCTATAATGAGAGCCCTCTATCTATGGCGGCCAAGTCTTCATTCTTTACCCAAGACCAGGCCTAAACCTCTCAATTCTTTGACAATGGAGCCCACGATCCATTTGTTACCCAAGGGCAAGCCCAAACTTCTCAAGGCCTCCCCTCACCTGATTATGAATCATGTCTATATGCCTTCAACTCTGAGTGGAGAGACCAACAAAATTTCTCTTGGGAATCTTACCAAAGCCCGTCTCAAAGTCCTCCAAATCGAAATTTTTCAAATTGGGCTCAATACCCAAACGATTACTATGATCAAGCCCAATGTGGAGGACAGTTCATATACTCTCTGCCATCTCAATATCAAACTGATTACCCATTAAATTGCTATCTATCATAGTCTGATCCTCGACCCCCCTATCCATGTCCTCCACCAACAAAGCTTAAGGAGGACAAGTTCAATGAATTGTATCAGCTCATCATGGCCAACCAACAGACTTTTGCCAAAATGGAGGCCCATCTAACCCAACTTAACGAAACCATCATGGGTATGGAAATGGACCAACTGTCTATCTATCCCACTATAAGCCTTGAATGTCAACTTCCTGAGTTTGACCTTAACAAAAGTTTATATGATCAACCCATGATTCCCCAATCCACAGATCATATCATTCTCGATTTAAATAATGAGGAGATTATGGAGAAGTCATACTAGGAGAAAGAATTAGAGGGAAGTGATAGTAGTCTTAGCGTTAGTCTTGAAGAGCACCCCAAGCCCAATTTCATTTGTGAGGAGGGCAATGATGAGTTGGTTGATCATAAGTTAGGGGGAGAAGAAAAGGAAGTGGATGTGCTTGTTGATCAAATCCCTTTAATTTCCATTCCTATATTTAAGGAGCCCTTGTCCCAAGTGACGGACAAGGAGGATGGAGTGGTGGAGAAAGAATTGAGTGTTTATATGGACCATTCTTTTTGGGTAAAAAAGAAGCCGGATCTCCCGCTTAAAATCCACTCTAATCGGGCATCTCATGATTTCGGGGAGGAATTAATTTTTCACCTATTCCTGACCTCGGCACCTCTATACACATCCCTGACATCTTACAGCTAGCCGATTGGTCAATTACATCTGAGCCTCATGATCATCCAAGTGTTGAGGAGCATGTTGATTTCACTCTCGACCCTCCTTGTCTCCTGGACACTAGCCCTTTTGTAGAATCCTTTGAAACTCCTCCCACTCCTACTCTTCCTCACCTCAATGTCGAGTATGAAAATTTTAAAATTGAGGTTGAACAAGAATATGCGGGGAATAAAAAGGTCTGCATAAATGCATTCAATATTTTTAAAGACCTTAATTCTGAGGAGGAATATTTCATAATTGAAGACATGATACTTAACAATATTCCTTCCCCATTCTCTGACCAGGGCCTCCCCCGACGTACCTCTAGCCCACCTATACATCAATATCATCTTTTCCTCCAGTGGCATAGGGGCTAGAATTTGAGAGAGGATGAGATCTTATGGTGGCTAATCATGAAATCAACATGTTGGTTAGTGAGCCGCATTGCGTCTGGATGAAGGCTTTAAACTTAGCGCTTCTTAGGAGGCAACCCAAAGTTTTTCTTTTAGGAGTCTTGTGATAATAAATGGCTTGTTGGGAGGCAGCCCAACATTTCCTTGTTACTATTTCAATAAATCGATTCCTTTGTTGTTTGTTTGTAGGAGTCAAGAGTAGCACCGGGAGGATATCCGATGAGAACCACGTCTGCCCGCCCCAAGTTGTACCTTTCCTGCCCAAGCATTCATGCGCACATTGTTCTATTTCTACATTGTTCATATCATCAAAGACAATGCTACTTAAGTTGGGGGTAAGGGTAATCATTGTAAAAATCTCATACAACCTATGCCGCATTTTGTTATAAAAAAAGGGGGGAGCCCCAACTATGTTTTCATGATTCATGCTCTCATGAAAGAGACTATGGAATAGAGAGACTATGAAGAAGGATGATGGAAAATTTTATACGACCTAGCCATGGAAAACTAGTTTAAGAATCTTTTTAAAGTTCATTAGCACTTTAGAAAAGAAAAAGAAAAAAAATCACTTTGCACACTAATGAAACAAGTAGGACAAGCCTTCTGTTATTTTGGAGTGGCATCTGATACTCTACATTTCTTGGAGATGAAATCTTTTTAATAAAGTTATTTGCCAAAGTATCCATCAAATAAGTGCAAAAGCACATTAAAAAAAAGAACACCATAAAAATGGCTCTAATCCTAGTAACCGGGCCTGCTTCTCCTAAGGCAAGAGTTGGGGTTCGCGTCAAACAGTGAAGGGTTATGCAGCATCATGTGTGTATAAAAAAAATGTGTGAAGGACGAAGGCAGATAAAAAGTTGTTGTACTTAATGCTCAGATCCAGGAAGTGCAGAGTTGAAGGACACTTATCTAAAATGGCTAATGAGGGGTGCAATTGTCTATGCTGTGGAATTAGTACTACACATGCACAAGTACTATTCAACTTTGATTTACATTCTTAGTCATGTAACTAAATTTTCAATCTAACGCTAGTATGCAATAATGCTTTCGGATTTCTGATCTCTGGTTGATTCTATGAAGGAGGATCTTAACGTGGGACATGAAACTTTTAAACTCTTGTTGGTCCCTAAGTTGTAACCTATTTTCATTGCTAAGGGACTAGCATTGAGTAAGTTGGGGGGTGTTATAAGTGCGTATTTTTGTACATTTATTCATGTCACTCTCATTATTTATGGGCTTACATATAATTAATTATACAAGTTTTTCATATTAATCTCAGTCCTACATAAAATTGAGATCTTTCGATAATTAATAATCTATGGGACTTGAGATATATAGAAATTGCATGGTTAATATTCATATGTTGGTGGGACTTAATTATAGTTTTTTTACATTTAAACAAACTTTGATCAAAGTCTCTCTTTTGTGAACATTGCCCTTCCTTCGCTACGGCGAGACGGTGGGCTGGCCATCGCCTGGTCACGGGAGAGCCCCACGACAGCAATCGACTGAGCTGTGGAGGAAGACGGTGACACGTGCAGGAGGGTCGGCGGCCATGTTTGAGTATCGAACGGCCGAAGAGCAAGAAGAAGCCAGCATGGGCCTCATCGCGTCCTCCATCGGCCATGCCCATGCACACCTCATCTCACCCATTCCCTCCCTCTTTCTCTTTCTAGCCCATGCACTCCACTTCACACACCCACGTGAGCACCATGCACACACATCCTTCACCTCCTTTCTCACCTTCCCACGTAACCCATGGCCCCCTCCATTTTCTCACATCTCCCTCTTTCTCTCTTTAACACTCACACTCCACTTCACACACCCACGCATGAGCCCACCTCTCACCATCCTTCACCCTCTCTCTCCTCTACCATGCACATCGTCGCCCCCACTCTCTCTCACTTTCTCTATCTAGCCCCACCCCATCATCTACCACATCTCCCATGCACACATGACCCACATCGACCTCTTTTACTCCCCACACACTCACGCCCCACCGCACCATGCACAGCAACCGCATGAGCATGCTCTGGCATCACAGTGGCAGTATTTATTGCTGTAACCACTTCAGCGGCGGGTGATGGCAGGCTGGCATGGGACAGCAGCGGCATGTGCAAAGCACTATTGCTATGGACTCCGGCACAGTAACCTTGGCACTAGAAGAACCCAACGCCACCAGACGTCTCCCTCAACCCCCCCGGGTGGGATTTCTTCCCCACCGGGCCACTTCTCTTCCCTCTTTCTCCTTCTTTCTTGCTTCTCCACACCCACTGTGGCAACACCCCTTAACGTTGTCTCCCCATCTCTCTTTCTTTCCTGCACATACACCTCCCCCCCGTAGGTATGATCTCTCTCCTTCTTTAGTCCCTCTTCTCTCCACATTGGCTCTCTCTCCCTTACCTTCCCGTAGCGCCGCACCTTCTCTTCTCTCTCACCTGCACCACCACATCGCCGGCCACACACAACAGCCCCCTCGCCATGGCCGGATTACCTCCACGCATACACACAAAACCCCCGTGATCATCCCCCTACCAACACCTCTCTCCCTCTCTTGGCCTCTCCCTCTTCTCATCCCTTCTCTCTTTCTCTCTATAGAACTCCTCCCTCCCTCTTTCCCTCTCTCTTCATTCCCTCTCCTGTTGGATCCCTCTCTCTCTTTATCTCTCTTCTCTTTCTCCCTCCTCACACGCACTCTCCCTCTTTCTTCTTTTCCCCCCCATCGGCTTCTCTTCCCACCATCCTCACTGGCCTCTCTTTCTCATCTCTCTCTCTCCTCCCTCCAACGCTCACCCTCACCAGCGTACCCCTCTCTCCCTTTCTCACCCTATGCGTCCCCTTCACTCCCTCTCTCTGTGTTCCCACTGTACACGTCACCCCTCTCCCCTCCCTCCGACTCTCACCACACCACCGTACTGGAGACCCTTCCTTTCTCCTACCTCATCTCTCCCCCCCTCCGGGCCTCCTTCTCCTTTCTCCTCCTCTCTCTATCGCTCTCTAACACTCACAGCACCGGCTGCATCTCCCTTCCCCCGTCCTTTCTCTTTCCCTTTGCTCTTCCCTTCTCCTCTCCACTCTGTTGGAACGCTGGTTTTGATAATGACAATTTCTGAGTCATTTGTGATAGAATTGTGGTCAGTGCATCTGATTAGAATATCTGATTATTTCATGTGAACTGTTTGCATGGTGGATTGCTCATGTCTAGAAACCCTAGTCTTGATAGTGACTTTCTGATGAATCACGCTTAGCTGTTGGTGCTTTAATTCTCCAATTTTATCTGTTGTGTTTGGTCCATGTGGTCCATGCTATTTCATAGACTAAGTCATAGCCAATGCTTGCAATGTCTCGCTCATAATCTTGCTCAGTGCAACTCTCGCTTAGTTTTGCACTTCACGCATAAGTTCTTGCCTCAGTGCAAGTCTCTCTTCATGCCCACATACTGCCCATTAGCTTCTTTCTCGGTGCATCCAAATGCATCATGCGCATCTAGACTCGGTGCATTCCTTGCCCTTGCATCTCACCTCTAGGGGTCGGTGCAATTTGTGGGTCAGTGCAATTCTTGACCAGCATGCACTGTATTAGTCTCCTCATTTTGTACCAGTGCATTTCACTCTGCCATCTTAGTGCAAGTTCTTACGTGATAGGAAATCTTGACTCGGTGCAAGCTATGTCTCGCACTTCTATCTGGCATCTCCGTGCAGATCTTGCTTGAACAGCCTAACCCGAGTCAGTGCAATCCTTTCTTTGTCATCTTTTTACTTGTTCAGTGCTTTTCTCATTTTTGCTCACCTTATCTCGGTGCATTCTCTTTCTCTTTGAAATACTCGATGTCGATGCACGTTTTTACTCCATGCACACCAAGCCTATTCAAATCCCTTTAGCAACGAGATCGGTGCAGTTCGTGTTTCACGTCTTCTAGACTTGGTGCAAGTCCTGTAGACACCTAAGATGATTGGTGTAACCTTTGCTTCATTTCACATCGGTGCCTTTCTTGTCCGTCTTAGTCGATCTCGGTGCAAATTTTTCTCTCTAGAAAAATCAACTCAGTACATCTTTGCATTTTGTTGCTTCCTGTCCGTGCATATCTTTTGCACGATCAGAGTCTATGGTCTGTGCTAATGACGACATGCATCTTCTCAAGTCAGTGCAACTGTTGATTTGGGAACTTCTACTCAGTGCAGTTTCTGGCTTCTTACTCATTACAGTGATACGAATTGTGCTAAGTTTGTGATAAAATGACTCTCTCCTTTCTGAAAATTTGTCTGTGCATTCACCAGGGTGATTGTCACGTGATTTGAGGAAGATAGAGCTCCAGAATGTTCCAACGCGTGCTCCAGCCTTGAGGGCGGGAGTGTCCCCTCCACTCACCCAATGTGTGAGCATGTAAGTCCGAGACTGAAGTCATATAAAAATCTTTTCTCTGAAGAGATTGAGAGTGATGTGAAGAACAGAGAAGAAAAAGAGAGGGAGAGCAGCAGAAGAAGAGCGTCTCAGTGAAGAAAAAGAAAAGAGAGAGCCAGCAGAAGAAGAAAAAAGAAGGAGGAGTCGCCAGGAGAGCGAGAGAGCATACTGAGAGAAGAAGAAAGAAAGAGGAAGAGAGTGTAGAGAAGAGAGGAGGGACAGTGAAGAAGCGGATGAAGCACATTGAAGATATGTTTCAAGATTGGCCTCGTGGATCAAATCCAGAGCCATCAAGCTCATTGGAGCTATATTCTGATTAGTTTTTCTTTTGTCCTTTTATTTATTCTTTTTCATATCCTTAGTGTTTTCCGTTTCCATTGTTTGGGATTGGGGTTCCTCCTATGGATTCAGAGGAAGAGAGACTTGGGTCTATGGTTGCTGGTGACTGGGTGTCACTAGCGGTTCCTTCCGGGTTGGAAGAAGAGAGGAGTGTGTTCCTCTGGCTTAAGCTGTTAGGCAGCGTTTGTAGGCAAGCTGTGGTGCCCAACGGTTTTAAGCTGTGAGGCAACAGTAAGCCACACTCTGGTTGGAGTGTGGGGTGGATGTAGGTCGGATGACCGAAACACTCAAAACCTCTTGTGCATTGTGATCTGATTTCTTCTCTGAGGTTATTAAGTGCATGTTTAGGATCGCGGCCTAATTGCCTTTCAGCCACGATGAATGAATGCTTAAGATCTGTTCGATCGCTTAGAATCACCGGGTTTGTTGGGCATGCAGGTTAAGTGTTCTATCTTGTGTCTCGTTAGAACGTCTGTTTAAGATCAAGCTGATTTACTGCATTCCATTCTTTATTTGTGCTCGCTTTAGGCTGACCCATTGAATGCTTGAGTGTGGATCTTGCTAGAACACCTGCATTACTGAATCAAAGTTTTATTTCCGCATGATTTTGTAAGTTCAGTGTTATTCAAGATCTAGGTTTCAAATTGGGCAAATTTTCTTTTGGGATTTATTCACCCCCCCTCTGAATCCGGGCCCTTCACTCAACAAGTGGTATCAGAGCAGGTTCTTATTGCCCAGATTTAATGATTCTCAGTAGATCCTACGTTTGTGTGGTACGTATCCGGTTGCTGTTTAGATCCATGTCTCATCCACCGATCTTCAACAGTTCGAATTTGGATTCGTGGTTCGTAAGTCTGCGGAGAAGTGTAATCTCAGCTGATCCTGATCTGCAGAAATTAATTTCACATGGTCCTCACAGATTACCAAAGAAAATGTCCGTGTGGACCGACAGTCACAGATTAAAGCATTAGGAAAATCAGAAAGTTTTGAATTTGATGAAAGTAGCTACTGACAAGGTCTTACAACCTTCTCTTCTTGACTGCAGGTCTGCCAAGGACGTTCTGGAGAAGCTAAAGCTAGCTCACAGGAAAAGGGAGGACAGTTGCATGATGGCTAATGGAAGCTATGAAAGTAGTAGCCAAAATGAAGACGAGGATGATGATCAGGTAAACCCCTTCGAGAATTACACTCTGGATGATTGGCAGAATGCATATGGTGATCTGCTAGAGTCACATGAAAAACTTAGAAAATAATACAAATGGTTGAAAAAGAAAACTAGTCAGAATATCTCTGATCTCACAGATGATAATAACTTGGAGCTGGAACAATCTCATGATGCGTGTATGTCTGATAATCAAAAGTTGCTGAAACATTGAACAAGTTAACTCAGACTTAAACAAGGTAAAATCTAAAAATGATTCCCTTAGAAAATATGTAAAAGAAAACCCAAAAAAATTTGGGAAACTTGAGCAAGAGAAGAATTTGTTAGCTGAAAAATTTGAAGCCATCAAATCTGTAAACATGGAGTTGCAAAAAAAGGTTGAAAAATAGCAAAGAGAAATGAAGGAATTTGAAAATTGAAGAAAGCATGAGGTCAATTCAGAAGATCAGCTCCTAATAAATGAGTTGGTTCAAAATGATAAGCTTAAAGAAGAAATTTAAAAATTAAAATTATTGAACAATACCATGTCTGAAAGACTTCTTACATTAGAAAAAGGGGAAATCATCTGTACAAACGAAACTGAAAAAGTTGATGAGCTGAGAAAGGAGATCGAAGTATACAAAAATGCCAACAAAGTGTTGAATGAAGCTGTTAATTGCAGTGATCAAGAGATTGCTAGTTATGAAATACACCTTGCATCTCTTGAAAACAAAATTTAAGATTTGAACATAGTTTTATCTAAATTTGTTGATGGATAAAAAAAATCTGAACAGGTTGCTAGGAGTTAAGGTGAATGCTCAAAAGGAATGGTTAGGCTACAACAATGTCAACAAAAAGGTTTTTAAAAACAAGCTAATGACATCCTTTATCAAAGCATCAAATGTAGCCACCACATCAGAAAATAAACAACCCAATGTTCAGAAAAATTAGAAACAAACTGAAAAATGGAAAAGGCCAGTCATGTGAAGAAAGGATTGAATCACACTCATATTGAAAATGTGCATGCTGTAAAACACACTGATACACCTAGACATGCACATAAAAGGGGACTCATGAAATGTTATTATTGTCACAAGATTGGTCACTTGATGCATGAATGTAACTTAATGGAATTGGATGATCTGAATGCTAGAAAAATGTATGCTAGGGACCCTCAGATCAAGTTCCCTGTCACTCAGAAAAAGAGTGTCACATGTTCTAATTATGGTAAAGTAGGACACGCTGCTGCTCATTGCTGGTTTGAAAATGGTAAGAAAAGATCTCATTCATATCATGTTAAATTCCCTGCAAGCCAACATGGTTTTAATAAGAGTAAATTTTTTTCAATGAATCAGCACATCACTTGCTTTAATTGCAACAAGATTGGTCACAAGGCCACTGAATGCTGGTCAGGCTCGTTCAGAAGAAATTCTCTCAAATGCTCTCACTGTAGAAAGCATGGCCATACAGTCAAGGACTGTTGGCACCTTCAAAATAGGCGGACAAATTTCAAACATGCTAAACATCCTGTTAAGGAAAATAAGTTTGGTAAGATCAACAGGAACAACTTCCATGATAAAAATAGAAACCAGTATGCACCTGCACAAAAACTCCATGCAAATAATTGTATGCACAACAAGAAATCAAAGCATGATGCTCTCTACTATTATTATGGGCGAATTGGACACATGATGAATGATTACTCTTTAATGATATATGATGATACAGAGGCCCAAAAGTTGTAGAAAGCACCCATCAAAGGTGCTATTAACCATGTAGGACCCAAGACCGTTTGGGTACCTGCCCATGCCAAATAGAGTGCTAACTTGCAGATATGCCATGGAATGAAATAAAGGGGTAATTGAGCCACGGCATTCGAAGGAGAAAACCCCATGCCTGGATTTCTATTCAGGTCAGTCTTCCAATCGTACTAAAGTTATATGTTCTAGATAAATGCGTGCAAATAATAAGAGTGTTTCTGAATTGTTACTACATGAATTGTCACACTCACTGCATGTTAGCTCTTCGCACAGAACATTATTATGAAAATCTAAAAGGAGTCACTTGAACGTTTGCATAAGAGTCTAGAAATAAAACATGTATATACCTCTCTCTATATGCAAGAAAAACAAAGTGCTGCCTAATTATGGACCTTAGCACTCAGTGAGGGGGAGCTGAACTGTTCTGAGTGGAAATGAAGTAGTTGGTGCACATTATGAGTTTGAAAGCTAGTGGTGGTTAAGATGAGATATTGAGCTGAAACTGTCAGGTCTGATCAGAAGCGTTTGGGTCAAGAATTGACTGAGGATATCTTTGGATTAAAGCAGTCTGCAACTCTACACCAATTTGGTTCTCCACTCTAATGTCGTTGGAAAGCTCACTTCTTCATCCTTCATCCTTATTATCATCATATGATCCATCTCTTCTCATCTAAATTCCTTTCCCATGGGCTGACACTTAGGGGGAGCAATATATGGAACATTATTATCCTTGTCCATCGTGCATTATTATGACCAAAAACTACTCCCAGTAGTGTATGAAAATGTTGGTCTTCCCTATTGAGTGATCTTCGGCCTATAAAGATTATATCTTATGGTTAATTGTTCAAGAGAACTCTTGAAAGCATTTTCACTGGAGCTAAAAACACTCTTAATGACTGGAAAAGACCAACCTAATAAAATTCATCAATCTAAAATTCATGAGTTTTGGGATAATCTGGTAGAAGAAAATGTCTTATAAAGTGTTTTTAAATCATGCTTCCAAGCTAATATGAAGTAGACCAGGGAATACGCCATCAAGTAAAATAAATGTTAATGGCAGAGCAATGGCAAATTTTTGAGAAACTAGTCATCTAGATCAAAGAAATCTAGAAATTATGTCATGAAGAAATAAGCTATCTTTGTTCATAAAAAGAGGCAAGAAGGTAGACTGTGTTGAGTAACCAGGGTTTCTGGTGTCTAATAAACATGTCTCCTTGTGTAAAAAGGCCAGTCTTATTGGAATGCTCCAATAAAAATTTTAAAAAAAAAAATTTAAAAAGTGGGGCAAAAGAAAGATTAGATGTGGTTGACTCTGGTTCTACCTCAGGGGCTGAAACTGAACTTAAAACACAATATAAGACATATGTCTGAAAACCAACTTTATCTTATGAAAATAATGAGTTACTTTGGTGATTTTTATTAACTGGACATTGATCTGTGACTACAAGTGTTTATCTCCATTGGGTATGCGTTAAAAGATGAACCTTTGAGCGATAAACATATAAGATATAACTTTAATACGCCAAAGACCATAAAGGAGATGAAGAAAAAATATTTTATACACGAGAGGGGCAGTTTGGGGATATAGTGTACGTCCAAAAAAAAGGGGGTAATGTATTTTATACATTGTTTAACCCTAAAAGTGCCGATTGAACTTCCACCCTTTTACAAGCCAGGTCATTCCCTCTCTCATGACTTCCTGCCGTAAGCGTCTCTCCAGTTTCCCGCTTGAGTTCTTCTTTTCCGCCATTTCTGCTTCTCGCCCTTTCACGTGCCAATCACTTGGTTCAGCATCCACCCTTGTAGTTCTCGAAAGAGGACGTCCTCGTCTCAATCACAAACCTCTGTGATGTCTACTCCGCCATCTAAGAACAAGGGGAAGGAAGAGGTGTGAGAGGAGCAGCTGCCACCAACTCAAGAATTCAGCATGTCCGAAAGAGAAAATGATTATGAGAGCAAAAGCAAGGAGGGCCTACTGTAGATGCCCAAGGAAAAAGGAAGGTCAAAGAGCTCGTCCCTCTCGAGGAAGCAAGGGTTGAGAAAAGTGAAGAAGTCCCCGAAGGAAAGAAAAAAAAGGAAAAGAGATAATGGGTGAATCTTCTGGAAACAAAGGTACACAAAATCCCCTCGTAAAGCTGATATGTTTTCTGGAAACCGAAGTTTGCTCTTCTGCCTTTAGTGGATACTCATGATATTGAGCTGACCGTAGAGCATTCTGAACTGGTAAAATTTTTTTTGGGGGTCTCTGAGATGAAAAAGTTTTTGGGAAAGCATTGATATTGATTGATCTTTATTGCTCTGTAGTGTCTAAGGAACCAGCTGAACCATTTGCCGAGGATACACAAATTTTTGAGGAAGAACATCCGGTTTACAATGTCGAGTATCCTGAATCAAGCACTCCGTCCGCAAGTTCAACTGAGGCCAATAGTGAGCTGAATATTTTTGATCTGCTCAACAATCTGACGACTTTGGTTCAAAATCAGAGTAAGATGATGTCTACCCAGCTTCTGTACACAAACCTTTATCTGAACAAAATGAGCACAAGACTACATCTCCTAGAGCACAGAGTGAATACGCAGTGGACACAATTTGTTGCTGACAAACGAAGGGCAGATGATACGATGCAAGAGTTCTTATGAAAGCTCTTAGGTCTGGTTAATAGAATAGGAGAGGCGGTTAGCAGTGTTCAAAGCACTCAGACCACTTCTTACAAGACCCTTGTCACTATCCTTGATAAAACCTACGATATCAACATTGAGCTTGCGAAGATGAGGACTCTGGATCATCCCTTCCTCACTGGTCAACAGGAGATCCATACAACATTGGAAAAAGCTCAATCTGAAGTTGATACTGTTGTAGCGAGACTTGAAAATGTCTTAACAAAGCAAGCAGATATGTCCTCTCTCTCGACCAGTAATAGCGGCACTATTTTCTACTGCTTTGAGCAGCTGTCCAACTCCTTGCAGTCTCTTCGGAACTCCATCCTAGGACAGACACCCTCAACGAGGAAGCTCAAGTTCTGCTCCTCCCAGATATCCGAGAGACCCCAGAAGCTCCCACGGTTTTTGATAATGACAAAGGGGGAGAGAAAATGTCATGTAGTTGTGATCTGCTGATGATGGTGTTTGATGATGTTTTTTTTAATGACTTTAAATTGTGTGGATGGTGGATGTCTTTAAACTTCTTTTTGTGGATGAATCTTAGAGTTCTGGTGGGTAACTATTTACACCTGCTTCTTATTACTTTTTGTGCTGAAATAGTGGTTGCTATATGTATGACAGAAATTGATTTTGTTTAATTCATTATGTTAATTATCATACATGACTCATTAGGTTGTCATCATCAAAAAGGGGGAGATTGTTGGAACGCTGATTTTGATAATGACAATTTTTGAGTCATGTGTGATAGAATTGTGGTCAGTGCATCTGATTAGAATATCTGATTATTTCATGTAAACTGCTTGCATGGTGGATTGCTCATGTCTGGAAACCCTAGTCTTGATAGTGACTTTCTGATTAATCATGCTTAGCTGTTGGTGCTTTAATTCTCCAATTTTATCTGTTGTGTTTGGTCCATGTGGTCCATGCTATTTCATAGACTAAGTCATAGTCAATGCTTGCAGTGTCTCGCTCATAATCTTGCTCGGTGCAACTCTCGCTTAGTTCTGCACTTCACGCATAAGTGCTTGCCTCAGTGCAAGTCTCTCTTCATGCCCACATACTGTCGATTAGCTTCTTTCTCGGTGCATCCAAATGCATCATGCGCATCTAGACTCGGTGCATTCCTTGCCCTTGCATCTCACCTCCAGGGGTCGGTGCAATTTGTGGGTCAGTGCAATTCTTGACCAGCACGCACTGTATTAGTCTCCTCATTTTGTACTAGTGCATTTCACTCTGCCATCTTAGTGCAAGTTCTTACGTGGACAAGAAATCTTGACTCGATGCAAGCTATGTCTTGCACCTCTATCTGGCATCTCGGTGCAGATCTTGCTTGAACAGCCTAACCCGAGTCGGTGCAATCCTTTCTTTGTCGTCTTTTTACTTGTTCAGTGCTTTTCTCATTTTTGCTCACCTTATCTCGGTGCATTCTCTTTCTCTTTGAAATACTCGATGTCGATGCACGTTTTTACTCCATGCACACCAAGCCTATTCAAATCCCTTTAGCAACGAGATCGGTGTAGTTCGTGTTTCATGTCTTCTAGACTTGGTGCAAGTCCTGTAGACACCTAAGATGATTGGTGTAACCTTTGCTTCATTTCACATCGGTGCCTTTCTTGTCCGTCTTAGTCGATGCTTATTCCTTTGACTCGGTGCAAATTTTTCTCTTTGGCAAAATCAACTCAGTACATCTTTGCATTTTGTTGCTTCCTATCCGTGCATATCTGTTGCACGATCAGAGTCTATGGTCTGTGCTAATGACGTCATGCGTCTTCTCAAGTTAGTGCAACTATTGATTTGGGAACTTCTACTCAGTGCAGTTTCTGGCTTCTTACTCATTACATTGATACTAATTATGCTAAGTTTGTGATAAAATGACTCTCTCTTTTCTGACAATTTGTCTGTGCATTCACCAGGGTGATTGTCACGTGATCTGAGGGAGATAGAGCTCCAGAATGTTCCAACACGTGCTCCAGCCTTGAGGGCGGGAGTGTCCCCTCCACTCACCCAATGTGTGAGCATGTAAGTCCGAGACTGAAGTCATCTAAAAATCCTTTCTCTGAAGAGATTGAGAGTGATGCGAAGAACAGAGTAGAAAAAGAGAGGGAGAGCAGCTGGAGAAGAGAGTCTCAGTGAAGAAAAAGAAAAGAGAGAGCCAACAGAAGAAGAAAAAAGAAGGAGGAGTCGCCAGGAGAGCAAGAGAGCATACTGAGAGAAGAAGAAGAAAGAAAGAGGAAGAGAGTGTAGAGAAGAGAGGAGGGACAGTGAAGAAGCGGCTGAAGCACATTGAAGATATGTTTCAAGATTGGCCTCGTGGATCAAATCCAGAGCCATCAAGCTCATTGGAGCTATATTCTGATTAGTTTTCCTTTTGTCCTTTTATTTGTTCTTTTTCATATCCTTAGTGTTTTCTGTTTCCATTGTTTGGGATTGGGGTTCCTCCTGTGGATTCAGGGGAAGAGAGACTTGGGTCTCTGGTTGCTGGTGACTGGGTGTCACTAGCGGTTCCTTCCGGGTTGGAAGAAGAGAGGAGTGTGTTCCTCTGGCTTAAGCTGTTAGGCAGCGTTTGTAGGCAAGCTGTGGTGCTCAGCGATTTCAAGCTGTGAGGCAGCAGTAAGCCACACTCTTGTTGGACTGTGGGGTGGATGTAGGTCTGATGACCGAACCACCTAAAACCTCTTGTGCATTGTGATCTGATTTCTTCTCTGAGGTTATTAAGTGCATGTTTAGGATGGCGACCTAATTGCCTTTCAGCCACGGTGAATGAATGCTTAAGATCTGTTCGATCGCCTAGAATCATCGGGTTTGCTGGGCATGCAGGTTAAGTGTTCTATCTTGTGTCTCGTTAGAACGTCTGTTTAAGATCAAGCTGATTTACTGCATTCCATTCTTTATTTGTGCTCGCTTTAGGCTGACCCATTGAATGCTTGAGTGTGGATCTTGCTAGAACACCTTCAGTACTGAATCAAAGTTTTATTTCCGTAAGATTTTCTTTAAGTTCAGTGTTAATCAAGATCTAAGTTTCAAATTGGGCAAATTTCCTTTTGGGATTCATTCACCCACCCTCTGAATCCGGGCCCTTCACTCAACACACTCCTCCTTCGTAGCACTTCCTATTCTCCCAACTCTCCCCTTCTCTGCGCCAGCCTTTCTCCCTGCATCCCTCCTTCTCTCTTTCTATTTTCTGCGTCCCTCACCCCGTCTCTCTCTTCTTGCTCTCACATTGCCTCCCGCTCTCTCTCACACTCCCCACACAACTCACATACACACCACTCACATGCCGGACGTGACCCTCCTCTCTCTCCCACACACACGGCGTTGATGGCACCGTGATCTCACCTTCGCACCAGCCGTGGCCCTTCACCTACACACACACACACGTCTCCCCCACCTGCAAGCACCGCGACCACCGCAGCTGCCGCATGTCACCCCTCTCCCCGCCACCGACACCACATTCGTGACCGCACCGCGCCCCCTCGCCATTGTCCCTCTCTTTCTCTCCATCCCCCTCTCTCCTCTAACAGCCAGCACCCTACTTCTCTCTCTCCCTTTTTCGCTATGCACACACCCCCTCTTCCCTTTAACCGTCTCCCACACCCGGGACCCCAGAGCTCCCCCGCGAGCCGCTCTCCTCCCGTCGCAACCGGCAACGCCGTCGCCTATGCACCCCCCCTCTGCCAGCTTCGACCCTTCCCACCTTCACTCCCCTCTCCCACTTTTCCTCCGCAACACCGGCACTCCGTGGACCTCACTCCTCCTCTCTCCCTTCGTCGTCCCACGCCCGTGCACATCGCCAGCATCCAGCAGCCATACACTCACCTCTCCACTCTACCAGTGCCGCTATCCCTCTCCCTTCACATACACGACACACCCCCCATGAATGAGAACACCTCCCTTCGCCTCCCCTCTCTTGCCGTCTCTCTTTCTGCTCTCTCTCTCTCGACAACACGCATAGCCCTCTCACCGTTCTCACACTCCCACATGCACCGGCGAGCCCTCGCTCTCCCTCTCTCCTTTACACTGCCACCTCCTCTCCGCAGCCTCTCCCTCTCTCTCTCTCTTTCTTCTCACCCTCTCTCTTTCTCTCTCTTCTCTCTCTCTATCTTTCTCGTCCCTCCATCTCTTCTCTCTCTACCTCTCTCTTCTCAACCCGCACATTAATCTTTCTATTTTTATTTTTTTCCTTTTATTTAATTGCCCACTCTCCACTTTTATCTCTTTCTCTCTATATATCTATCTACTTTCTCTCTCTATTCCCCCTCTCTAACCCCTCCAAAGATGGTGCAAGATGGACATCCTCGGCTCCGAGACAAGTGAAAATCAAAGGCTCAAGGAGACGATGTCACCCTGACACTACGGCCGCAATCCCTTTGCCCATCGCCCTTCTCGGTGTTATTTAGATTTTTTATTTGATGTTGTAGTTTCTATTTTTGCACTTCATGTTGTAAGCCTTATTGTTTAATTAATGAAAATCATGCATCCTTATTTTCTCTCTCTAGATCTCTCTCTATCCTTTGTCTTCTTGTGTCTCCCCCTCTCTTCTTTCTCTCTCTACAACCGTCCAAATTTCATTAGATAGATTTACTCAATGAAAATTTCATTTTAAGTTACATATAATCATTTAAACTCACGTTCCGCTCAGAACACACGATCTTCAATTCAGAAAACTAAATCTCTCCGTGGATTCGACTTGGACTTGCCGACGTGTTATGTTATTAACTTTTATTTTGAGTTCGGTATATTTTGAGATGGGTCGCCGCATGTGTTTTAATGACGGACCTCGCGACGCATCATTGGCATGTTTTAAAGTCTATTTTCATATATGTAGTTTCATGCCAAAACTCTATAGTTTTGTATTTAAGGATTTTTTATACAAGTTCCTACACATCGAATTGTGCTTTGGCACGTTCCCTTCTCACCTTAGTTCTATTTTATTACTTCACATATAGCCCGTACTCCAGTACGACGCTATTAGATCACTTGCACTTGATAGGTACACCTCTTGGACTTGAGAGCCTCTCTATCGGATATTCCTTCTGCCGGACTAGGTGACTTATTTCAAGGCCTCAGTAAGTCTCCGCGAGCCTGGGATTCCCATTAGGACGCCGAGCTGGTTGTACCCTAAAAACCCAAAAGTCTATAAAGCACTTCGTGAACCTTGCATTTTTTGTAAACTGACTTGAACGCGGCCATCAGGTGACCGCTACCTCCTGATAGCGGTCCTGGCGCGACTGTAATCTACCAATTTATTCATTGCGTCGACATGTTCCTTGTTCTGCGTCGACTCCACCTGATAGATGTCTTAACTCGACCGCTACCTCGAGAAAACGGTCCCCCGGAGACCGCATTATGTCATCTTACTGTCCAACCTGTGGTTTGACCCAAGGGTTGATTATACTTTATTCTCAAGTGATCTTCTGATTATCTGGAGTCCAACACCTTATTCAATAAGTTATTAATGAATGGTGGAACTATGGAAATGTACCGTTATGCTGCCAGAATTCCTCCGTAGCATAATGTCCAATTAATTCATCCTTGATCTCATGATTTCATTTTGGTACGTTCTTGCCTTGGTGTTGTTATCATGAAGACTATTGTTTGAACTTGACATTATTGGCCTACTTTATTATTTCTCGTGGAAGTAGCTTAATTTATAACTTGAAGATGTAAGGGCGGGCACGGGCGGTGTCCAAGGGCTCCAAACTAGCCCCCTTATCAGATGGTCGGAAACATACTATAAACCATGGGGTATGATAAACACTGGCATCACATTGCGCTAGGAGTACTTTTTTTATAAACCGGTGAAATCCACGAGGTCTCATGCTTGATTATTACATGCTTGTTACATGACTTTCTAGTGCATAGCCTTTTAAGGTTATGAAAGTACATTTTCATTACATGATAGTACATTCTCGTTATTTGAAGGCCACATTATAATCTTACTTGATCATGTCCTCATATATCACATCTCTATAGTTCATACCTTAGTACTTGTTGTTACTTTGGTTTTATCCGTGATTTATCGCATTTTCCTTTATCTTACCTTCTAGAGCAAAAATGTTAATTACTTTAACATTTTCATCATGTTGATACGAAGATATCTACTGGACGAGTGCGCTCTGATAGTTCACACGGTGGGTGAGCTAGAAGGGGGGGGGATGAATTGATCACCCCAAAATTCAAACTAATTCGAAAACTGACTAGAAAATTCAGTAACGTAGTAGGGGACCTTCTCAAGTCTAGCCACATAACAACCAGAAAGACAGATGCTCAATGAAACCAAGAATAAAGTTGTGCAAAGATCGAACACCTGGCGAGCTGAAAATAGTATAACAGACAAAATCAAACCACACCAAAGGGACATAATATTTTTAAAGTGGTTTGATTGCGATCTGCAATCTACGTCCACCCCTTACTCCTCCGGAGTAAGGATTCCTTGCACTAAGCAAATTTGAAACCGTAGACTCAGTCTGCAACACTTGCTGCCATACAGCTTGCCCCGAGGAACAAACTCCTTGATCTTCCTATGACCGGAAGAACACCTAGAGGACCAACCTCCCTTCCTTTGCACACCACAAAAGGAACCCTGTGAATTGCACCCAGCAACTCACGAACCAGAAGATCAATCCTCTCTTCCTCCAAACACGATGGAGGGAAAACGGAGAACCTCTCCCTTCCTCTAAGAAGACTTAGAAGGTAACAAAACCAGTATGAAAGGGATGAATGAAACAACTCAAAAATGAAAAATAAAAGGAGACGGTCACTCAAAAATAGCGATAATGTAGCTTCCAGAGAAGCAGACTTTCAAGCTCAAATAAAAGATGATCACTCAGACACTTCTGTTTCTAGACAGGCTCTTCTTTCGAATAGGGAATTTTTGGCACACGCAGTGGCTTCAGATGCTCTCTCTTCATCAGTCTTCAGCAGCACTCTCTTGCAGTCTTCAACCCCCTTCTTATAGTCCGACGATGGGCACGTGGGAACCACGTTTCCCGCCCAAACTTCCACGCAGATCTGATTCCTTTTGATTCCACGTGTTAGGAAATAGAAGCTTCCTTTCCTCGGATCACGTGCCTATAATTTCTCCCTTTGTCCACGAGCCAACCTTCTGCATTTTCAGAGGTCACGTGCCCCTTCTACGAACCTAATAGTACCCTGTAAAAGTAAAACATAGTACTGTTTAGGATTATTCTCAGCAAAGTAGAATTCGCCATGTAGAGGAGCAAACATTGCACAGACCTATATGCACAACGAAAAAAGAAATGCACCGACCTTCATATGCCTGAATGCAGACATGCACTGACTCTTACATGATTAGACAAGACATGCACTGACCTGTGTATGAACGAAACAAAGAAACTTGCATCGACCTTATATCCCTTAGCACAGACGTTGTGTAGCTCAAACGTAGGTAAAGATAGGAATGCACGACGTTGATCCTTTGAAACCAAACCTTGCACCAACCGTGCTACTATGCATTAAACAGTAACTTGCACAGACTTGCAATATGCACCGACTTGGAAGTTCATGTGCACCAGACCGAGCATGAGGCAAAAGATGCACCGATGTTGATCCTTTGAAACCAAACCTTGCGTCGACCTACTACAGAGTAGCACAGACCTTGTAATGCATGATACAGACCATGGATGTGCATGAGATGGAAACTGAGACGCACTCAGACCTAGTATATGCTTAGACGCAACATGAGACGAAACTCAGACACAAACTGCATGAGACGCAATAAGGGACGCAAGACCATAAAATAGCACCGACCGCATGCGAGCCAACGCTTGCACCGACCTATCATGCATTAGACGATAGACCCATAATCCTCTTATGCACGGACTTACCAAAGAAGTGTGCACAGACTATATGGGCATGATGCGAGAGATGCACCGACTTGATGAGCCTAGAGCTCAGCATGCACAGACTTAGTCGCGTGCCTCAACGAGAGTTGCACCGACTTAATGAATGCACAAACAGGCATTGCAATGACTTAGTCGCGTGCAGCAACTAAGGTTGCACCGACTTGATGCTTGCATGCACAGACCCTATTCAGTTGAAATGCAGCATATGCACGGACTCAATACAGAATGAACTGAGTATGCACGGACCTTTCCACCAAAAGTCTGCTCAGAGTAAAACCAGAGAGTGCAGTATATGAGGAATGTATAAAAGAAGAATGTATTAAGATAGACTATCATGATTGACTTATAGTGTATGACATTATCAAAACCGTAGGAGTGCAACACGCTCATTCCCTACTTTTTCAATCTTTTTCAAGAAACTCTAGCGGGTCGGATTCGGACTACTCAAGTGACAGATCTGAGAGCGATTAAAGTTCGAGAGAAGACTTAGAGAGTCATGAGTCCAGTTGTGTTAGTTAAAGTCATGTCTATGTAAATTTTCTTTTATTGAGTCTAGTGAGTTGCTATGTCGAAAAGTCATGTGTTGTTGTAAACGTTGATTATTATTAAATAAAGTGGAAGTTTTGAGTATATTACCTTATGCATTCATTCTTCTATGTGGATGTGTTTAGTGCTCTGATTATCTTGCTAGCTTGAGGCTTATTTGCCGACTGTTCAAGTTTCCGACTTAATTCCGCTACATATGTCAGGGCGTGACACGCCGTCTCACGTGACCCGTCGCCACAAGCACGCAGTCCTCCGCCGATCGCCCGGAGCATGGGTGGGGAGAGGGAGAGAGGAGAGAAGGAGAGAATGGGGGTAAGAAGGGGTGTGGGTTGATTTAAATAGAAAATATTTTAGAGATTTAAAATTTTAGAAATAAAAAAATGAAGAAAAATCATCTCCACGATCTTCGAAAAATGCACAACTTACTTGCAACGTCCCAGAGCCTGAAAACACATTGTTTCACCACATACAGGGATCTGAGGGCTCGATAGCCATAATTACAAAATGCGATCTGAGACCCATTAAAACATTCTGAAACTCACGTATTCTAATTTAAAAATCTTGGGTCATTACAAATGATGTTGAACCTCATTGAAAACATGGATGTAAAGAAGTTTTGAAGTCATAAATGTAAACATTTATGTTTTAGTCACATAGAAGTAATTTGATTCTTATACATGGGATTGTTTAATACAAGACAATGTGGAAGATATTACAATGCAATATATTTCATTCCAATGCAAATTGTATCATTATAATGCATTATATTTCAATTTAGTGCAATACACTTCACTTTAGTGTAAACTTTATGATTACAGTGCAAACTCTTTCAGTCTAGTGTAATACGCTGCACTCTAGCCCGTAACATTTCATTAGAGTGTAAAATGTTTTAGTCTAGTGTAATACGATGGAGAATGGACGATGGCTCTTTAGTGTAATATGATGGAGAATGGATGATGGCTATTTAGCCCCACTTTGGTTCAGTATTAAAGTCATCATGGATTAACTTAAGTGATTTTACTTAGCCCACTTTTATCCCAATTTACTTTGGTAGCCGTTGTGTTAAGTTATCCCACCTGTAGAAGTGGGATAGGTTAATCCATATTAACCCATATTTGCTAAATCTACCCATGCCAAAATAAATTGGGTCAACTTTGGGTTTAAGTCATTGTTGTATCCCTATGGTTTTGATGATGTCAAACACTATGACTCATTATGAGTCTATGTGTAAATGTGGCTTTGATAAAGTCATAGATGAAGTCATATGTGTTGATGTCGAACACCATGAACACTATGAGTATGGTCTTGATGACGTTGAATACTGTGTCATATCATGAGTCTACATGTGCATAGATTTCATGCTTCATCTATTACCTTGTGCATTAAGTCTTATGCTTGATGGATTTATTTTATGCTTAATCTCTGATGAACTCTTAAAGAATAGGCTGTCAGATAAAGGCCAGGCTACTAGTCTTCTCATATGCACTTGAAGTAACTCTATCTGAAAAGCATATATAGAAGAAGCCCAGATCAAAGTGTGACATGTCAAAGTAGTCCAAGCTGTGGAATCTAAGTGAATCAGACCAACTGGAAGCTTACACTGAAAGGCCAAGTCGAAGCAACAGCTTGTGATCCGACGCCTTAGAGGATTTGGTTCAGAACTTCAAGGTTCTGAAAGCCTAAGTCAACACATCTGAGTTCATAACTGCAGTATAGCATTTAGACAGCATATTCAAGAAAATCTGAGTCAGAATAATCCAAGGAAAGGATCTCAAATAGCATGGATTAGTTGATATGATGAGGCGAGGTTAGACAGATGCATCGGCGCATCTAGCAGATAACATGCAGTCACTCAGATAGGTCGATGCACCTAGCAGATGCATCAACGCAACAGGATGCTACAAACAGTTTCAACACTTCATTTGAAGTCTCATGCCTCGACACGGTAAGAAGATCAATTGTCAGATCACATATGAAGTCTACGCATCAGAGCGATGCACCGACGCATCAAGATAAGATATGAACCTTCAAAAGCAATCACGACAACTCATCAGGGCGATGCACCGAAGCACCAGTCAAGGCTCAGATTCTAAGGAGCAATAATGTCGAAGCATCGAGATCATGCATCGACGCATCAAGCCACAAGCCATGTCTAAGGACAAAGCCAAGATCCAATGCTCCGGCATCTCTGCCATCAACACAGATTGATTGTACTTCAATGCCTCGACCTGTCAGTCATCTGCCATGCTCCATATCATTTGTCTGTATGGAAGGATTATCTTCTGATTTATTTGGATTGTTTAAAGTCTCATTCGACCTGTTAGAGGTTCCACATGATATATGGAGCATCAGTGAAGGGCAATTAAAGAAAACATGAATCGTAAAGAAGAATTTGCTTCAGGAACGTGATCACTTGATGAATGAACGCGTGATGACCGTACTGAAATAGAATTGGCGCGAAATCTTCAGCACACGTGGTTGTCTTCTATGAATTCTGATTGCTATCAGAATGTTCTTTATCCACGTGGAGGAATCAAGTTTTAGTTGCTAATTGGGATCGCGAAAAGAAGGACGATACTCTGTCTTATATATTTGAGCTCTTTCAATCAGAAAGCAGGCCAGAAATGTGTAGAAAGAAGACAACATCTGAGAGTTCCTCCTGAGAGAAAAGAAAGATGAGAACAGCTCATCTAGCCGGCCAGTCTTACTGAGAAAATCAGAGAGAGAGTAGTTTGAGAGAAAAAGAGAAAAGGGGAAAGTAGCCAGTTTCGAGAGAGAGAGAGTGTAGCCAAGAGCTCAATTGAAGATTTGTGGTGTTGATTAGCTCGTGGATCAAATCTAGAGCTGTTCTGCTCCTAAGGAGCTACAGTTTGTTTGTTCATTCTTTTATGTTTTTCTTTTTGCTTGTTCTTCATTTTTTCTTCTTATTTTCCGATACCCTATTTGGGGATCGGGGTTCCTTCTGAAGTTTCAGAAGAAGGGAGATCTAATCTTTGGGTTTCCCTCTGTGGCTTCAGATGAAGAGAGGATCTAATCCTCTAGGTTTTTTGGTGAGCAGTGGGTTGCTGTTCACGTCCCTTCTGCATTTGCAGAAGAAGGGAGATCTGTTCTCCGATCACTACGGGTAGCAGTGGGGTTTGATCTTGTGGGTAGCAAGATCAGGTCAGAGGGATTTGTCTCCCTCGGTTTCAAGCTTTTTGGCAGCGGATGTTTGCACACTGAGTCTGCTTCTTGCTTGGGCAAGGGAAGCCTCACTCGGGTTTGAGTGAGGGATGGATGTAGGTCTGTGGGTAGCAGACCGAACCATCTAAAAATCTCATCTACAGTGGTTTGTCTTGCATACATTTCCATATCATCTATCCCCCTTTCGCAGGCTGGCTGTGTATTTGATATCTGAAGTTCCCCTTGATGATATTTGTTTGAAATTGTCATAGCTTCTATATGTTTGTCTGTGTGTTTAGCAGAGACCTTTTGATGTGACACCGACCTATGACCTATATTGCAAGCATTCAAGTTTGAGCAGCGGACTCACACTAGCGAGCTCACCCGTATGGCACACACTAGGGCCCGAAGGCAACTAGGCGATGTTGGAGAGGGTCCGAGGTGGGACCATGAGGCTCCAAGGGTTGGCAAGCTTGGGGAGAACCCAAAATGGGCCTAGGATGCCCAAATCATGGGCGGCTAGCACACCAAGGGTGTGGGTTAAGTGGATTCACTCTCAACTCGCCTGCGGTGGTCACTCAATTTGGTGGCAATGTAAAATCGAACACTCTCTTACCGCCGACGGAGTAACTATAGCAATACTAAGCTAAGCAAGTCCAATACAGCAATGAGGGATGTTCAGGAGCTCACCTAGCCGGCGTGAAGACGCCGACTCCGGCCGGAGACGGGGGCGAGCGGGGAGGCGAGGGTATACACCCGATCGCCGCGGCGGTGTCGCTTGACCTGAAAATGCAAAGATGTACAACACTACGCCTCGCACAGGAGGGGTGATCTTGGGGTGGGGATTAGGCTTATTACATTCAAAACTACCTCCACGCAGGGAGGGGCCTTCAGCCGGCCAAGCGGGGTGGGGGAATTAAGCGAAGGAACCCGACTTATCGAATCCCGCCGGTTCTGCCAATCTGCAGGTTCACCGGATAGTGGGGCGGTGTTGATGCTACCAAAAATTCCACAGAGCTTGGATCTTGATGAAACCTGCGCCAAAAGTTCCCCAACAGGACAGGGATGGTGTCTGAATTTTGGCAGAAGCTCTGGAACTCAGGCCTGGTCGGACCGGCGACTGGAACAGGTCAGTAATTTCCTCTTGACGAGAGGTGCTGGTGAAGAACAGGTACAGCGAGTTGCAGAAGGCACCACGGACGCTCCTGAACTCCAAATGAGACGAGCCTGGTGGTGACGTGATCGTCATCGGAGTAGCTTCGAGCAGGAATTGACGGGGCCCCAATCGGAGGTCGGAGAAGAATGAGGTAGCCGGATGAGCAGGGGCAGGTCAAACCTGGACCCACAGGGGGCAGACGACACACCCCGACAAAGAAAATGGTAAATGGAAGCTTCGGAGGCCGAATGAGGTCCTTCTTCTTGGAGATGACATCCAAGTGGTAATAGTTTCAGCCCTCCAAAATTGGCGCTCAGATCCCTCACGAGCTGGCCGAGGTCAGCAGTTGAACAGGAGCTCTGTCTCTAGTTCGGACGGGAACAGTTTCCCAGCAGCAGATTGACAGCAATGCCACGACCGCTCCCAAACTCCAAATTGAGCGCCGTCAAAGCTGTTGGTTCGGCTGTCGAGTCTTCTACGTAGCAAAGTTAACTGGGAAGCCAACCGATGCCAAGGTTGGCCGGTAGCCTCAGATCACCGGTGAAGGGTCACTACAGACTGTGGGAGGACAGAACGTATACTTCGGGGGAGAAAAATGATATCTCCCAGATTCGAATGCTAAATGGAGCTCCGCTTTCTGGGGATGAAAGAGGATTCAGAGAAGAAGAATTTTGATGAAGAAACCGAGCTCTGATTCTCGCTAGGTTGGTCGTGGTGAAACTTCCAAATGCTCTCTGGTCTTCAGCCTGGGGCAGATTGCACAGTCGCACAAGATCTGCTCCACCGCACAGCTCCGAGCTCGGATGGATGCGGGACCACCTCTGTTGGAAAGAGGACTCAAAGACAATTCCAACGATGTATGAAGCGCCTTCAGAAGCCTCAGGATGACGATGTGACACCTTCTGCAAGTTGCTGGACTTCTGCCACCTGCAACCTGCGAACTGTAGGTGGAAGGTGGTGGGAGAAATGGGGTAAATGGAAGTGGAAATGGGGGTGAATAGGTGTGGGAGTGACCCTTAGTTGTGAGGGGGCCTAGGAGGGGGTGTTCTAAGGTGTGGGAGAGGGAGAATGGGGTCTGGAATGGGGTGTTTTCAGAGGGTGAGAGAGGAGCTACGAATTTGGGCTGTGAGGGAGGCACAAGTGGGTGGAGGGAATGTGAGTTTGAATTTTCTTTGATGGGGAGTGATCAATGGTGGTCTTGGGGATGGGAAGAGGTGTCTTGGGAAGGTGGAGTAAGGTTTGGGGAAGGGAAATGGGTAGTTGGGGGTTGGAAGGTGGAGTGGGGATTGGGTGGAGCTCTCTTGGGACTAGGGGGTGGAATAAAGAGGGTTATGGGGAAGGGGAGAGGTTTAAATGGGGTAGGTGGGAGATGGGGTGGTTGGGAAGGTGATTGAATGAGGGGAGGGGAGTTAATGAGAGGTAAATGGGGAGGAGAGAGAAAATTCTGAAAATTGGGGTGGAGGGAGAGAGAGAGAGAGAGAGATAATGAGAGAGTGAGAGAGAAGAGAGATTTAGTGGAGGAGGGTGAGATGTGGGAAATATTTCTTTTCAAATTGATTCATCAAAAGTTGTTACATATGAGGAGTGGGGTGGCCTATTTATAGGCACATGACTTTTTCACAAAGGACCCTAACAAAAGACACAATGACTAATAACCGAAGGGAAGGGGGTGTCCATGGGCCTAGCCCAATGAGATGGGCCCAATAGCCTATCTAAACAACACAATGACTTAGGACATTGGTAGATAACCTACTAACCTAGGTACATGACTCAAATAAAGGGAAAATTACATGATTAAGACTCAAATAAAAATAAGAAAATTACATGACTCGACTCACAAACACTTGAGGAACATAATGGCGCTTGCCGACGAACAATCCGAGTCCGGAGAAAATGTGGAGGGGCAAGGGATGCCCTCATCATACCCCCGGGGTGGGGAAAACTTGACCCCGTCGAGTATGGGTCCACCAGGGAAGTAGTATATCGAACTGCGGCTCTGGGCGATCCACGATTTCCATACTCAACCCGCGACCATAGTCGGGGAACGGCGCTTCAGCTCGACAAAGTAGCTCGGTCATACCCTCATGCTGGCGATGGGATCTTGCTTGCCTAGTATTGCCGCTGTGTGCTCACGTCGGGCTCTCAGGCTATTTGTGGTGGCACTCCAAGGGTGTCTCTCACAAGGGTAGGTGTAAGCTCGAGGCACTCACTAGGATCCACCGCGGTGCCCTTAGAGGGTGCTGGATCTGCCACATGAGAAATGGGGAGAATCCCAAAACCCTTTTGAAAGTTCAACCCATAAGCTTGGTTGCCAAAGCCACTCGGAACTTGGCAAGGTCCAAGTCCTCGTGCCCTCAGATTGGAGGTGACCCTAAAGTAGAGCCACTCCAAAGCCATCATCGCCAAGTTGTCAACTTGGAACTCAAAGTGGTGCTTAGGAGTTTGTGCTCGTTTCTTGTGAATCCCACTGCTTGTTGCTTGATACTTGCTTGAATGCATATGCCATGTACTATGATGCAGTGTGAGTTGACAATGTATGGTATGCAAAGGGGGTCCAGGACAACCACATATAGACCTATCATGCATTGATGTTATGAAGACTTTGAAGGATTTGGGAGGACCGGGGCTTCCATAGGTGTCCCTCTTGTGAGTGAGTGTGATGAATGTTGGAGGACCCGGACATCCATGAATGCTCCTAACATGCTTGAGATTTATGATGAATGATGGTGGACCATTACAACCAAATATTGACCACTCATGTTTTCTTCTTGACATGTGGGTGATATGGATGAATGTACTCGACGGACTAATCATGTCAAGCGGTGTGATGTGCCAAGACATATGAATTCTTTTCCCAAAGATGACTTCCTCATGTGGGATGGTGGGGTGGTCTTTGAGCTTCCACTCAAAAGGGTCGAAGGGATCTAGGTAGATGGATATAGGGTGGGGCACCTTCTTGATCTCTAGGCGGGTGTTGCCTAAGGTCATGATTCCTATGGTGTAACCTGGGTCATGGATGAGGTGGGCTTGGCCCAACATGGTGGGTGGGGGTAGGAAAGGGTGGGTGGTGAATAAGGTGAGTGGGTTACATGGAGATCTAGGCTCCCATAGAAAAGGGTTAAAGGGATCATGGTAAGGGTCACCTTGGTAGGGGTACTCTATGCTCTCAAGGTCCTTGAATGGTGAGTCATTCTCCTCAATAAGAGGGCCAAGGTTGCTAATGGGTTGGCCGATCAAAGCACTTGGGATCTCAATGGTTGGGGAGTGGACTAGGATAGGTTCTTCCTCCATGGAAAGAAGGAGGATGATCTCACTAGTAACTTGGCCATTAGTGTAGATAGAAGTGATGGAGCCAATGGTTGGATATGCTAGGCTAATGGTGTTAGTCATGGACGGCCTCATGGCTAGCATATTGGTCAAGTGAATTTGCCAATGTAGGTAGTTCACTAAGTTTCCCAAATTTTTCACACAATAGAAGTTTGATAAGTGACATGTGGCTGAATGGGAATGAGTTGGGATTGATATCCCATGGGTAGGTGGCATGGTTGTGAACTAGGAATGGTGAGACCTTTCTTGAGCCATTGGAGTATGGACTTATCTATGGTGAGGTTGGGTGTCTCTAGAGGAGCTAGGCTAAAGGTGTGTGAGTTGTTTGGCCTTTGGATTTCCTCTATGTTGGGAGGTTGATTCGGATGGGCATCCTTCTCCACTTGGATGGGTGTGTGGGTTGCAACTTCTATTGCTAATGGAGTAGGGGGATCTATGGTGGGTGGTTTGGTGATAGCTAGCGTATGACACACTTGGGGTGGTGAACAAGCATGGGCTTGGGTTGGGATAGGAAGGGGAAGTAGAGGAGGCCTAGGTTGGGGAAAGATTGGTGTAGGAAGCGGGAGGTGAGTTGGGTGAGGGGTTTTGGGTTTGGGGATGGTGGCCATTATGGGCCTTGGTGGAGGGGTGGACACGGTGTCCACATAGTTTTTAATGGTGAGGGTTGGATGAGTGGTGGTCACCATGGAGGGAATTGGGTCGGTTAGGGGTCTCTTGCCCTTGGGATTATTTGGGGTGGAAGTGGGGGCTAAAGAGGCTTGACTAGTGTAGGTTAGTGAAGGGGGTTTTGGTTGGGGTGTGGGGGCCCTCATGGGATCAGGTGGGGAGGTGGAGGCCTTGGAGACTTGGGTTCTAGTGGTAAGGGTTTGGACGGGTGGGTTTGGAGGAGTGAGAGTGCTCCTCGAATTTTGGTAACCCGGGTAGGAAGGGGACATATATTTTACTCTAAGTTGCTCCTTCATGTCCTTCCAAGTGGTGATGGGAGTTTCCCTTCTAAGTATCTTTAGCCCGACAATTTGCATCCAATAAGTTTCCGCCCGTTTGGTAAGTTGCATTTTGGCAACCAATGCCTTTTCATCCTCGGATATATGATACCAAGTGAAGTATTGATCCATTGTAGCTTCTCAATCTAAATATTCTCTAGGAGAGGTTCCATCAAAGGTGAGAAGTGAGAAAGGGACCATTCTATCGTCTGTCCTTGGGGCGGGCCTATTTTCTCCAAGTTGGTTGAGTCGGTCCGATATGTTATCAAGCCGCTCATTGGCATAGGTCAAGGCTTTCATGAAGTAGTTGACATGGCCAGGGAAGTTATGGGTGTTAGTGGTAGGCATCTCTTGGTGGCTTGGACTTATGGAGTGGGCCGATTGGTAAGGTTGATATGAGGTGGCCATACTAGGGGACAAGAGTGATGCACTTGAAGACTCTAAATGCATAGACATGCCCTAGGACCAACTTGATAGAGACAAGTTGTGAACTTGCTCTGATACCACTTGATGTGACACCGACCTATGACCTATATTGCAAGCATTCAAGTTTGAGCAGCGGACTCACACTAGCGAGCTCACCCGTATGGCACACACTAGGGCCCGAAGGTAACTAGGCGATGTTAGAGAGGGTCCGAGGTGGGACCATGAGGCTCCAAGGGTTGGAAAGCTTGGGGAGAACCCAAAATGGGCCTAGGATGCCCAAATCATGGGCGGCCAACACACCAAGGGTGTGTGTTAAGTGGATTCACTCTCAACTCGCCCGCGGTGGTCACTCAATTTGGTGGCAATGTAAAATCGAACACTCTCTTACCGCCGACGGAGTAACTATAGCAATACTAAGCTAAGCAAGTCTAATACAGCAATGAGGGATGTTCAGGAGCTCACCTAGCCAGCGTGAAGACGCCGACTCCGGCCGGAGACGGGGGCGAGCGGGGAGGCGAGGGTATACACCCGATCGCCGCGGCGGTGTCGCTTGACCTGAAAATGCAAAGATGTACAACACTACGCCTCGCGCAGGAGGGGTGATCTTGGGGTGGGGATTAGGCTTATTACATTCAAAACTACCTCCACGCAGGGAGGGGCCTTCAGCCGGCCAAGCGGGGTGGGGGAATTAAGCGAAGGAACCCGACTTGTAGAAACCCGCCAGTTCTGCCAATCTGCAGGTTCACCGGACAGTGGGGCGGTGTTGATGCTACCAAAAATTCCACGGAGCTTGGATCTTGATAAAACCTGCGCCAAAAGTTCCCCAACAGGACAGGGATGGTGTCTGAATTTGGCAGAAGCTCTGGAACTCAGGCCTGGTCGGACCGGCGATCGGAACAGGTTAGCAATTTCCTCTTCTGGCTAGTGAAGAACAGGTACAGCGAGTTACAGAAGGCACCACGGACGCTCCTGAACTCCAAATGAGACGAGCCTGGTGGTGACGTGATCGTCATCGGAGTAGCTTCGAGCAGGAATCGACGGGGCCCCAATCAGAGGTCGGAGAAGAACGAGGTATCCGGATGAGCAGGGGCAGGTCAAACCTGGACCCACAGGGGGCAGACGACACACCCCGACGAAGAAAATGGTAACTGGAAGCTTCGGAGGCCAAATGAGGTCCTTATTCTTGGAGATGACATCCAACTGGCAATAGTTTCAGCCCTCCAAAATTGGCGCTCAGATCCCTCACGAGCTGGCCGAGGTCAACAGTTGAACAGGAGCTCTATCTCTGGTTCGGACAGGAACAGTTTCCCAGCAGCAGATTGACAGCAATGCCACGACCGCTCCCGAGCTCCAAATCGAGCGCCGTCAAAGCCGTTGGTTTGGCTGTCGAGTCTTCTACGCAGAAAAGTTAACGGGGAAGCCAACCGATGCCAAGGTTGGCCGGTAGCCTCAGATCACCGGTTAAGGGTCGCTGCAGACTGTGGGAGGACAGAACATATACTTCGGGGGAGAAAAATGATATCTCCCAGATTCGAACACCAAATGGAGCTCCGCTTTTTGGGATGAAAGAGGATTCAGAGAAGAAGAATGTTGATGAAGAAACCGAGCTCTGATTCTCGCTAGGTTGGTCGTGGTGAAACTTCCAAATGCTCTCTGGTCTTCAGCCTAGGGCAGATTGCACAGTTGCACAAGATCTGCTCCACCGCACAGCTCCGAGCTCGGATGGATGCAGGACCACCTCTGTTGGAAAGAGGACTCAAAGATGATTCCAACGATGTATGAAGCGCCTTCAGAAGCCTCAGGATGATGATGTGACACCTTCTGTAAGTCGCTGGACTTCTGCCACCTGCAACCTGCGAACTGTAGGTGGAAGGTGGTGGGAGAAATGGGGTAAATGGAAGTGGAAATGGGGGTGAATAGGTGTGGGAGTGACCCCTAGTTGTGAGGGGGCCTAGGACGGGGTGTTCCAAGGTGTGGGAGAGGGAGAATGGGGTCTGGAATGGGGTGTTTTCAGAGGGTAAGAGAGGAGCTACGAATTTGGGCTGTGAGGGAGGCACAAGTGGGTGGAGGGAATGTGAGTTTGAATTTTCTTTGATGGGGAGTGATCAATGGTGGTCTTGGGGATGGGAAGAGGTGTCTTGGGAAGGTGGAGTGAGGTTTGGGGAAGAGAAATGGGTAGTTGGGGGTTGGAAGGTGGAGTGGGGATTGGGTGGAGCTCTCTTGGGACTAGGGGGTGGAATAAAGAGGGTTATGGGGAAGGGGAGAGGTTTAAATGGGGTAGGTGGGAGATGGGGTGGTTGGGAAGGTGATTGAATGAGGGGAGGGGAGTTAATGAGAGGTAAATGGGGAGGAGAGAGAAAATTCTGAAAATTGGGGTGGAGGGAGAGAGAGAGAGAGAGAGAGAGAGAGATAATGAGAGAGTGAGAGAGAAGAGAGATTTAGTGGAGGAGGGTGAGATATGGGAAATATTTCTTTTCAAATTGATTCATCAAAAGTTGTTACATATGAGGTGTGGGGTGGCCTATTTATAGGCACATGACTTTTTCACAAAGGACCCTAACAAAAGACACAATGACTAATAACCGAAGGGAAGGGGGTGTCCATGGGCCTAGCCCAATGAGATGGGCCCAATAGCCTATCTAAACAACACAATGACTTAGGACATTGGTAGATAACCTACTAACCTAGGTACATGACTCAAATAAAGGGAAAATTACATGATTAAGACTCAAATAAAAATAAGAAAATTACATGACTCGACTCACAAACACTTGAGGAACATAATGGCGCTTGCCGACGAACAATCCGAGTCCGGAGAAAATGTGGAGGAGCAAGGGATGCCCTCATCACCTTTGCTTCTAAGTGCCTTCTGTGGTAAGAGCTCGTTGAGGGCAAAGTGTTTGAGTGTTTTTGTGAGTACTCACTGTCTAGTGGTGCACACATTCTTTCACTCTTTGTGTTCGAGAGCTATTCTGAGTTGGGTGTTCTGCAAATCTGTCCGTGTACTTAGAAGAATCACAGGTTGTATGTGTGCGGTTAAGTGTTTTGGTTCATTGTTGTGAAATCTCTTCTACAATAGTCTGATACCTTAGTGTCCAGCATTACTTCTGCTTGAGGAAGTTATTTGGTAAGTGTATTTTGCACCTCTACCTTGCAGTTCAGTTGTTCATCCAATTCTTGCGTTGTTTAAATTTAGTGGGAGAGAAATTTTAATTGAGGCCAAGTTAATTTTTTGGGGATCTATTTACCCACCCTCTAGATCCTAGCCTTGCACCCCATCAATTGGTATTAGAGCAGGCTCTGATCCATCAGATCCAACGATCTCCAGAGGATCATGCTGTTCTTTGGTGCATCTCTAGTTGCTGTTAATTATCGCTCTTGGCTTATTGCTCGAATTGTTTTTGAATTGCTTCCATGGCTCATCCACCGGTCTACAATGGTTCTAATTTTGATTCATGGTTTCGCAGCATTCACAAGTTTGTTAAGTCTGTTAGTCCCAGTCTATGGAAGTAAATTTCACACGGTCCACATAGATTACCTAAGGATAAGTCCAAATGGACTGATAGTCATAGATCTAAGAATGCTGAAAATCTTAGAGCTCTGAATTTAGTGAAGGCTGCTATTGATTCTCAAATACGTCCTTGTTTTTCTGCATGCAGGACTGCCAAAGGCATATTGGACGAATTGGTCCGCATCCACAAAGAAGAGGAGAACAAATGTTTGATGGCAGACAAAAGTGATCACAGCAGTGATCAAAATGAGGACGAGGAGGAGGTAAGTTCTCTGTTCGAAAACTATTCCATAGAAGACTAGGTGAATGCATATAGTGATTTGCTTGAGTCTCATGAGTAGCTAAGAAAATAGAATAAAATGTTGAAAAAGAAATTGAATGCTGCTATGAACTCAACTTATGAAAATGAAGATGTTGAAATATTGAAAACTGAGAATGATATTTTAAGAAAACAGTTGAAAAACCTTGATGCTATTAGGTCAGAACTAGATCATTTGAAGTCTGAAAATAGAAATCTCAGAAAATCCATTGAAGAGAATGAAGAAAAATTTAGGAAACTTGAAGCGGAGAAAAAATTGATTGCTGAAAAATTTGATGCTATTGAGTTTGTAAACATGGAGCTATAGAAAAATATTGAAAAATTATAAAAAGATCTGGAAAAATCTGAAACAGAAAATACTTAGAAAGCTTCTCATGATGATCAGTTCTTAATAAATTAGCTTGTACAGAATGAAAAAACTTCAAAAAGAAATTGAGAATTTAAGGCAATTAAACACTACTATGTTCGAAAGACTTATGGCTGTAGAAAAGGGAAAATGTGTAATTTTGGATAATTCTGATAAGTTGATTAGTCTCGAAATTGAAATCGAGAATCTCAAAACTATTAATGCTATGCTTAATGAAAGACTGACAAACTATGATGAAGAAAATGTAACTTATGAACTATTGAATGTTTCTTTAGAAAATGAGATTCAGGATTTTAAAAGCTCATTGTCGAAGTTTGTAAGTAGGCAAGAAAACCTGGACAAACTTTTGGGAACTAAGGTAAATTTCAGAAAAGAGAGATTGCGTTACAATCTGGTTAATAAAAAATCCTTTGAGAACAAACTGAAGACATTTTTTGTTAAAGCTTCCAATGTAGTTACCACCTCAAAGGTAAATCAGCCCACTATTCAGAGAATTCAAAAACCAGCTGAAAAAATGAAAAATAATGATCACTTGCAGAAAAGGCCAAGAAATACTCATGCTAGAACTGTGCATGTTATACACAACTCAAACACACACACACATGCACACAAAAAGGTAAAGTCATGTCATTATTCTCATAAGATTGGTCATTTAAAGCATGAGTGTAGATTGATGGAACAAGATGATCTGAATGCAAGTGTAATGCATGCTAGAAAATCTCATGTTAGAAATCATGCATTTCAGAAAAAGAAAATTCACTATTTTTGCTATAGTAAATTAGGCCACATTGCTGCTCACTGTTGGCATGCCCAGGGAACAAAATCTAATTCTAAATCTGTTAGGTTCTCTGCTAAGAAACATGTTTTTGGGAGAAATGAATTTATTTTTAAAGGAAGATCTCTTGCATGTTATGAATGTGGCAAGCCATGCCACAATGCTACGGTTTGCTGGTTAGTTGGTCACAAAAGACAAAATGTTCATGTTAAAAACATAAACATTCATGTCCATGCACAGAAAATTCATGCTCATGCTCATGTACACAAAAAGAACAGAAAGTCTTATGCTTCATGTCATTATTGTGTTCAGATTGGGCATTCTATGACTGTTTGTCATTTAATGAAATTGATGATTTAAAGGCCCAAAGGTTGTGGAGAGCATCCTTCAGAGATGCTACTAATGCTTCAGGACCCAAGGAGACTTGGGTACCTAAATATGCAAAATGAGAATTTATTTTTGCAGGTGTGCCTTGAAGAATAAAGGAAAAATAAACAAAGGGGTTCAATAAATCGAGGCACACTGCATTGGTAAAACCCCATTTCTGCATTTTACTAGGCCTAGATATTTGAGTTTTCAATGATGTTTTTCATATAGCTGCATATTATGCTTGATCTGTCAGTTAAAATCTAGTGCATACATGTTTACAATTGGATTTGACATTTGTATTATTTGTCATGAGTGTCTCAATGCATATGTTGAGTTAATTGTACATATATTAGATTGAGATTGAATTGTATATCAAAGTCTAAAAATCTAAATTGCATGTGTTTGATGCTTGCATGTATCATAATGCATATCTTACACAATCACTGAAACTCTATTGCATACATTGTTCATCTTCATACATATGTGCTTGAAAAATTATCATCAAAAATTGAGATGCACATAGGACTGCATTTGCACTACATTGTCTTGCATAACCTCTATGGTATATAAATAGTGAGTTACTGAAAGGCAGATGTGATCTATCTAGAAGTTCTTACTATGTATGAGATGATCTTTAGACCAAGTCCTCTACATAGTACCATTGGTCAAAATTGCACATAGAGCAGTCTAATTATTCATGAGCATAACTCATTAAACTCCCCACATAGTCTTCAAGTCATATTAGATGTTTTAGTACACTTAGAGAGGGGGAGTTCATGCATTTCATCATTTAGTAATGTTCATTTGACTGTTCTTATGCATACATTGATTTCAAAATTGTTTGCATGTCATTCATGTCACAGAAAAACTCCAAAAAGATCATTTGAAAATGATGCATACAGAAAAGGGGAGTTTATGTCACGATCTGAAATGTTTGATATGTTTTTGATTTCATGCTGTGACGACCCAAGATCCAGATACCGGGAAAGGAACCCGATACCATTCGAATCCTGGCCCGCCGCCCACGAGTCGGGGCTCGGAAGGGCTAAAAAGGAGTGTGGAGGTATAAAGAAATAGGAAATAAGGTAGGATAATTCAACAATTAACAGAAATAAATAAATAACTACAACAGAGTCCAGTCCAATAGAAGTACAGTCTAAGGTAGAGAAGCGCACCCAATGTCGAGAGAACATTCGGCCCGGCGAGCTAGCAGCTAAGAACCTCTGCACAGCACCCTCAAAGCTCGAGGATGTCGTCGCACCTGAAAAGTAAGGGTGAGCCTCCAGTCTACTAGCAGGTACGGACTTGTTTTCCTGTCGGTTCGAGGTCAGTTAGTGTGGTACGGTTAGTTGTAGAGAGCTTTTCCGTTTATTTATTATTGCTTGTTGCTTCTACCGTACTCCTGCTAGGTAGTGTTACCTTTCGCGCTTTTCCTGTCTTGTTTCTCTCGTGTGCGGTGGGGGTCTGCGGGATCCCTACTGAGCATATGAAATGAGGCTCACCCCTGTGTTTTCAGGTGAGGTGGGGTCGTCGAGAGGTGCGGCGGAGTTTCAGCATGGTTCTAGTAGCCAGGGTTAGTCGCCAGTTGCCAGAGCCGAGGTATGCCCCATGTACTTGTACTTTTCTTTCTATTCACTATACTTAATTTGGACATGAGATACTTTGGACCTTGTAGCTGTTTAGTGATTATTTATCTTTTTCCTGCAGTTATTTTAGATTCTCTTGCACCCTCACACCATCATTTAACCCTTCGAGTCTTCGGGCTCGTGGGTGGCGGGCCAAGGTTCAAGTCGCGCCGGTTCCTTTCCGATACTCGGATCTCGGGTGCCGGATCTCACGATTTGTGTTGTTTTTGGTTGGTTTTTTGGTCCCATTCAGTGCCAGAGGGGTAGGGGAAGGATTCCCCTTTTGCTTCCCCTTCAACTGGGAGTGAAAGGGGCGTGGGATCGAGTTTTTCACCGGAGGCTCGCGAGTCGGGCTCGGCCTGGTATCGCAGTGGTTTCAGGAGTCACGTTCTTGAGGAACGTGACACGTCGATTGGTCACGTTCATCAAGAAAGATGAACAGTTGTTCGTTAGGGATCGCACATGCCTGACTTACCGCGATGATGGAGATCGCGCCCACCGAAGACACCACGTTAATGATGCGGTGGAGAGGGGTAGCGCGTTCGTCTGAGCGTGTCTAGGGATTTGGCCCAGATCACGCCCCTAGTGGCCATCACATTTTCTAGATCACGTGTTGTGTGGTTGTAGCAGATCTAGAGGGGAGGGGTGAATAGATCAGCCCCCTTTTTACAAATTAAAGCACAACGGAATGAAAGGTAGGCTAAAGCCCAGGAAGATCCACAAGATAGGAGTCAAAGAGAGATAGAAAGACGGCCTATGCAAGCATCTACTGCAAAACAAGCTCACAGACAACCACACTAGACAAGGAGTTTTAAGGTTGTTCGGACACGATCCCAGAGTCTTACGTCCACCCCTCACTCAACCAAGTGAGGCTTCACTAGTACAACTGCACTAAACAAATGCTGACACACAGCTTGCGGGCTCACATAGCCAAGCTGACACATAGCTTACGGGCTCACACAGCCAACCCACAGAACAGAAACACCTTCTGTTTGTCTTCCTACAACTCCCTGTAGGGACCAAACAAAGTAACAAGAGAAATGTTCAAAGATAAGAAAAAATGATGTAATAGAAAATCCAGACAGGATGTATGACACTAGAGGACGGTAACACAAGGCCTTGTCTAGAATCTGGATGGCGATCTTCGCTTCTTCTAGACGGAGTGCTTCCTAGAAGGAGTAGGTTCTCCTTTGTAGGAGAAGGAAGCTTCTTCTCCCTTTCCTCGCAGGATGAAGAAAGGAGATGAAGACGTCTGTCTTCAGGTGCTCCTCGGTTGCAGCAAGGGCCTCCGCAGCTAGCTTGATTCCACAAGGCTTCTTCTTCCTGCTGCAGACTTTCCACGAGCTTGCTTTTTGCTTTCTGCTCCATGCTCTTCTTATATAAGCTCAGCCTCATTCTCTGGTGCACTTGGTGCCCACCGTTCTCCCAAGCTTTTCTTACCATCTTTGGACAAGTCCACCTTTTTCTTTGAACTTGATGCACTATCTTCTTTTGCTGAGTATGTCTCCTAGCTGATATGCCTTTCGGGTAGACATTCTTTTCTTCTTGTCTGCAACGCATGAGGTTGGTAGCTCCTGATCTTGTAAGATGAAATCTGGGCCATCTATCTTCATCAGAGAGGACCAGATGCCAAACCGCGGTGACCTCTGATTGGTTCAGAAGTGATAAGGTGCAGTGAGTTCTCATTGGCTGCCCAGACTGCTTCGAGCGGTATACTACAGTTTCCATTAGCTGCCCAGTATATCTTCGTCCGATACAATATTATCTCCTTAAGGTTTGATCCCCTTTTAGGATGGAGACCCTCTTTAGGAGATTTGCCATTGGTCCAGTTGGAAAGTAAGAATCTTTGCTGACAACTGATCTTCCAGTACTTTGAACAGTTGAAGGATGTCCCTTTCAATGATTTGGAGTCGGACTTAAGGGCCTAAATCCATTTTTAGTTTAGGCAAGGAAGGGGCAGACCTTACAGCTATCGAGCATAAATGTGCACAGACTTTCTGAGCCGTGTGGCATATGTGCACAGACTTCAGTTTTCGTTGAAGGAAAACATGCACAGACCTTCTTGGCAGTATTGCAAATGTGCACCGACTTCATTTAAGCATTAGCATAGACTTGAAATGTGCACAGACCTTGCAGTTCAATATGTGCATGAACTTTGCTATGTTGAAAGTAAAATGTGCACCAACTTTGCTTCATTGAAAGCAGAATGTGCATAGACCTTGTTTGCAGTATAAGAGAATGTGCACTGACCTTGTTTGCCAAAAGCCAAAAGGTGCACTGACCTTGCTATATTGAGGGCAGAGTATGCACCGACCTTGTCTTGCGCTAGTCTTGAATGTGCACGGACCCTACAGAGTTGAAACCAAAACATGCACAGACCTTGATGCATGGCTAGCATGGACCTTAGTACCTAATAATCCCAGCTAGCACAGACCTAATGCATAAGATTATGCAGACTAACACAGACCAGATGCGCATGCAACTCAACTAGCACCGACTTGTTATGCAAGACATGTTGTGCTAGCGTTGATGCATGATTATGCATGAATGCAACTAGCACCGACCTTAATTCAACTAGCACAGACTTTATATGCAAAACATGATATACTAGCAACGACCTCATCGAGCTGGCATCGACCTTATGCAAGAACTAGCATCGACTACATCGAGCTAGCTTCGACCTTATGCAAGAACTAGCATCGACCTTGTTTCAATTAGCATCGACCTTACTTCATCACTGACTAAAGTAGCATCGACCTTAGTTTAGTTCCAACAAAAATGTGCACCAACTCTGACTGATGTGCACCGACCTTGTATGCATGAAATAGTTACATGCTCAGACTTTGGCTTCTTCTGAACAGTAATATGCTTAGACTTTTGCCTTCGTGCTAGCAAGAGTAGCATCGACTTCAGTTGCTGTGCTGCCGAAGTAACATCGACCTTAGTTGCTGTGCTGCCGAAGTAACACCAACCTCATTTGCTGGAAGGCCGAAGTAGCATCGACCTCAGTTGCTGGAAGGCCAAAGTAGCATCGACCTTACTTCATCTCTGACTAAGGTAGCATCGACCTTAGTGCCTCAAATTGAGATATGCATTGACAAAATCTGTCAACGAGCTGACTTCCAGTTTGATCAGTAGCGTTAACCTTCATTGACTAGCATTGACTTTTTAAGGAATATTTCCACTTCTTCATGGGCCAATCAACACAATAGAAATGCCATTAGCAACAGTATTATCAACTATATGTATGACTCATAGTTCAAGCATCATTAAAACATATTTAGAGAATTAAACAATAGCCACAGGGGCATAACATTCTCCCCCTTTTTGATGATGGCAATTACTATGAGTCATAAATAATCAACAAATGGCATTCATTGGCATGAAGACCTCATACACATGATCATGCATATCATGCACATGTTACTAGCTTGCGATCACACACACGCTTACTCTCCCCCTTTGACAACATCAAAAAGCAATGGGATGTAAGCTTGTAGCTCGAGGGCAAATGAATGGCGGGTAAAGAGAGGGTTGTAGAAAAGTCAATCTAAAACAACATTCATTAACCAAGCTAGTAGTTTTCAGATTCTTCTGCACTAAGAACTCCCATGATCAATCGCTATTATCTGCATGGTTTAAGAGAAATACAAGTCAAGTTAGAATTAATTTCCAGGCATATGTAATAGAAATAAACCAAGTTTACAAAGTCATATCGAAGTTTAGCTCCTTGAAACTTACTCAGTTAAAATCAGTAACTCACCGAGGAGTGACCATTAAGGGGTATTGAAAATAAACAAGATGAACATAGATGAGCTTACTTCAGGAATACAGCAATATGTCTGACCTTTGGTCAGGTTCAGACTTTATTTTGGCTCATCATACTTTTGCTTGAACAGTCAAGTTTAGTCTACACCATTTTACGTAAGGATGGACGTTGATTAGACGCCCTCACCCCTAGTTACTCAGTGAGACTAACTATTCTGTCTCATTTTGAACAGAGATAGCAATAGCACTTCATGACATAGGTTGATCCTCATTTCTTTGATGAAGGACCTAGTTTCTCTATGCATATAGCCATTTGCTCTGTCATGAGCATTGATAAAATTTTTGACATGTGTTGTCCTTTAGAAAATTTCAGACTATGCAATGTTTAAGGACAATACTTCAGCAAGGTTGCTCAACCACGGTTGCTAGTGATCTCAAATTTTCTGATTTCTCGAGATTGCACAGGGACACAACATTTTGTAGAAGATAGTTGAGGTCTATTAAACCTGAGGAGTTTATCTCCCAAACTCTTGAAATGTAGTTGACCTAAACCATTAGAGTTATTCGAGGTCAATCAGAGAGCCTTCTTGCAAGAAGATTCCTATAAATGATTTGCTCAATTGTAATGAATAAATGAGTAGATTGACAATATTCTGAATCAGGGGTAGTTCAAAGAGAGGCAATTTGCAATGAGCAGAGAGTTTCGGTTGACTTGTAAAAAAATATAAAACTGATGGACTGTCACAAATGCAATTCCCAAAATTTGACAGATGCTCCTCCTGAGAGTATGCATGACAATATATCTTTTTGGAATTTTCAAAAAGAGTGATATGATGTGCACTCAGAACGTCTCCCCCTATATGCATGCAATGTATGAGAACTCTGAATGCAGCATATATGCAGGGATTCAAATGAGGTATCCACAGAAATGTCTAGACTCTTCTACATGATACCTTGACCCTTGGTGCCTGGCAGAGAACATAGGTCCTAAGACCACCTCACGCATAGTGAGTGCTTTCAGGCAAGCATAACCTGCCTTTCCACAACTCAGTATTTTATATACCATGGTCAAACAAAGACTTACAAAGCAACCCATCACCATGCAATGCTTTATGAACATGCAGTTGACTAGTTACAGTAAAATGCAATATGAACAATAATCACTTTGATTATTCATGAGAGTGTAAACTGGTATCAACAAGATAAAGTCAGATATGCATGTGATTTTTGTTTATTGCAGTCCAAAGATAGTTAAACTCCCCTTATGCCAGTTTAGTAGATAATTTCAGAAAATGGGTACTTATAGTCATTATGCTAGGAACACAGTGAGAGAGTTAATCAACCAATTCAAACTTGTTTTGATTGAGGTCTACATAGACCCAACTCCCTTCTTAGAGTAGAAAACCTGTCTATACATAATGGCTTGGTGAAGATATCTGCAACCTGATTTTCTGATTGAACAAAATGCAGCTTAAAATTTTTCTTGAAAACTTCATCTCTAATAAAGTGATGCCTGGTATCTATGTGCTTGGTCCTAGAGTGCAAGATTGGATTTTTAGCAAGACTTATAGCACTAGTGTTATCACATAAGATAGGGACACATCCAAGATCCACTAAGAAATCCTGGAGTTGATATTTAATTCACAACACTTGGGTGCCACAACTCCCTGCAGGTACATATTCTACCTCTGTAGTAGAGAGTGCAACCGAGTGTTGTTTCTTGGAAGCCCAAGAGACTAAACATCCACCCAAGACTTGACAATAGCCACTAGTGCTCTTGCGATCCAGTTTGCTTCCTGCATAGACAGCATATGAATAAGCAATGAGAGAAAATTCACAAGATGCTGGATACCACAATCCCAAGTCTTGAGTGCTAGCAATGTATCTGAAGATACGTTTGACAGCAGTCAAGTGAGATTCTCTAGGACTAGCTTAGAATCTAGCACAAAGATAAACACTAAACTGGATGTCTAGTCTAGATGTGGTTAAATAGAGTAATGATCCAATCATACCTCTATAGTTCTTTGCATCCACCAACTGTCCTTTCTCATCTGCATCCAGTGATGTAGTTGTTCCCATAGGAGTTGAGATAGATTTACAATTTGTCATATCAAACCTTTTCAGCAACTCCTTCACATACTTGGCTTGATTTATAAAGCATCCTTTGAAATCCCGCGATCAATGACACCCAAGAGGGGGGTGAATTGGGTGTTTACTAATTTTAAGAAAACTTTTGGCTTTTTACAAAATATGTGGTAAACAATAATTAGCAATTGAAAACTAATTAACTAATTCTCTCAAACTCACCGTTCCCACACGACCATACAATGAAAACAATCAAACCACACAAATAACACACAATGCACAGCGGTTTTTAAGGTGGTTCGGATGCAACGACGGCAATCCTACGTCCACCCCTCACCAAACCCGGTGAGGCTTCACTCGGGGATAAATCCCCAAACGGAGACAACGCTCCAACCATACACGCAGGACGACGCCTGCACACACACACGGGGACGCGTCCCAACCCACACACAGAGACAAGCTCCAACACACACACACACACGGAGATGAACTCCAACACGATCCGACAACCGGATCACAACCACACACACAAGATCGAACGGATCTAAAAAGACACTCACACTCACAAACGTAGATCTAGGAAGATCCACGTACACACACGAATCAATTACAACACACACAAACAACCACGGATCCAACACGATCCACACACACACAAGTTATTGCGGTTTATGATGAAACACAAATATGAGACTTAAAGCACAAGACACCAAAGTAAATAGACCACAGTTTAGAATGCTCCTGATTTAAGCTCCCCCTGAGTGTATGCTCCGGATGTTCGTGTTGATTCCTTCTTCACCTGAATGGCTTGAGACTCAGCTTGAATGGCCTTGTATTAGATGTAGGTTTCCTTGCACGGAGTACTGTTCACTGCTACAGTGCCTCTTCTTCTCTTCACTTGGACAGCCTTCCCTTAAGCTCTTTTTGAGATCCTTGCTTGATTGGAACTCCCTGGCTTTAGAAGATGACTGAATGGCTTCAGTTGATGCTTGAATGGCTTCGATCGGATGAAGAACTTGGTGGAAGGAATGTTGTTCACGATCGTTGCAACAACCTTCCTTTGATAGCTACTATCTTGATCTCTCTAGGTTGATTTGGTGTTGCTTCAATTCATGGGAAGATGAAGGCTTCTAAATAGATCTTGGATCTTCAACTATGATGAGGCTTTGATCTTCGAATCATTGTTCACTGCTACAGTGATATTCCTCCTCTTCCTTGAGCCAACTTGATCTCCCTTGTTCTCGTGGAGCCTCTTAGGGTTCATGACCTCAAAGAGAGGTTTTATAACCCTTGGAAGGTTAGGAGACAAGGCCTAGACCCAGATCCACAACTTATGGGGTTATTAGGAGCATTAGGATTAAAGAAATGGGGAAGGGAATCTCTTTTCGAACTTGACACAAAAGTCAACAAAGGAGGGCCTCGGGGCTGGCGGTCGACCGGTGGAGGGCTGGCGGTCGACCGCTAGGGGCCATTCTGTAGCTTTGTGGCTGCTGGGAAAATAGGTCGACCGCTAGCTCCTGGCGATCGACCGCCAGGTTCACGGGTGCCAATTTTTCAGTTCTGTGATTTCAGGTCGACCGCCAAGGGTCCACAGGTCGACCGCCAGTCTCCAAACCTGCAAAAGTCAAGTGTTAGTTCACTTGAAACTATCCATTGGTTCGATACTTGAAAAGGGCTTGTGTTATAGTTGATTACAAGTTTGTTTAGACTCGATTTAACACATGGAATGATTCATGAACACAAGTTGGAAAAGGAGTGAATCTTGATGGTTTAAAACATGAAGCTTCGTTTTAATACAAGGTAGGAGTCTTACCAATGGTTCTTGACAGTAAATGACATATACCACCTATTTTGGATTGCAGAGGAGCATGGTGCTTATCCACACGTTTGGTTTACCAGGTGGCTACCATGAGTTGATCCTGCAAGCAAAATAGTCATGGTTAATACCATACTTGTTCACATTAAAGAGATTATGAAACCTCTTACCTCTTGCAAACCCAACATAAACAATAAGATGAATGAGCGCAATCATCAAGAACATGTGTAATCATCACAGGTTTAGTTATCATCATTAAAGCACACATTAAGTTTAGTTATCATCAAAACCATAACTTAACAATTACAACAATCATCAAAACCATAACTCAACAATCTCCCCCTTTTTGATGATGATAATCTTATTGATGATGACAAACTTAATGATAAACTTATGATGATATAACAGTGGTCTTCTCCCCTTGTCACATACAAACATCAATTTTTTCCCCCTTTGACATAATCAAAAAGTGAGATAATGCAGATCTTTCTGCCCCTGTGACATGATCAACAATATCAATAAGATGGAAGAAGCCAAATTTGGAAGAACAAGCTAATCTCCCTTTGAAACAGCAATAGCTCATCTTATCAAATCAGAAGAAGCAAGGGCAAATCATAGACAAACAAATCAACATGATTCCAATCAGATGAGATCAATTGGTGATTAGTCTCACAAGTCAATATGATACCATCCAAAGAAAATACAGTCAAGCATGTATAGATACCAATTGAAGATGGTGATTGGCCTCAAGGATATGAACCAGTGGGGGAAGATGTGCACAGGATGGGGTGTTCAGCATGATAGCATTCAGAATCTAGATCCCTTGTCAAATTTTCACAACAAGCAAGAGCAGGAATCACTACAAGAAAAAGTGGCTATAGCGACCGCATTAGCGACCGCTTTAATCGGTCGCTAGTCGGTCCCAAATAGAGACCAATTCGGCGACCGAAATAATCGGTCGCACATCTGAGACCTATTGGCGACCGAACTAAATTCGGTCGCCAATCGGTCGCTGATCCCGTTATACTCCCCCCCTGCGACCCCCGCCCGCCCGAGCCCCTCCCCGCCCGAGCCCTCCCTCCCGCCCTCCACCCTCCCGCCCGAGCCCCCTTCCCCTGCGGCCCCCTCCCCCTGCGGCCCCCTCTCCGCCCTAGCCCCCCCTCCACCCTCCCGCCCGAGCCCCCGCCCGAGCCCCCTTCCCCTGCGGCCCCCTCCCCCTGCGGCCCCCTCTCCGCCCTAGCCCCCCTCCTCCGCCGGAGTCCCCCCTTCCCCTGCGGCCTCCCGCCCGAGCCCCCCTCCGCCGGAGCCCCCCCTCCCCCTGCGGCCTCCCGCCCGAGCCCCCCTCCTCCGCCCGAGCCCCCCTCCCCGTGCGGCCTCCCGCCCGAGGCCCCCTCCGCCGGAGCCCCCCTCCGCGCCGCTCGCCTCGCCGTCGTCGCCGCGCCGCTCGCCTCGCCGTCGCCGCTCGCCGTCGCCGTCGTCGCCGGCTTCCTCTCTCTCACACACAGGTACCTCTCTCTCTCTCTCTCTCTCTCTCTCTCTCTCTCTCTCCAACCCGCCGCGGCCCCCCCACAGGTACCCCTCTCTCTCTCTCTCTCTCTCTCTCTCTCTCTCTCTCTCTCCAACCCGCCGCTGCCCTCTCTCTCTCTCTCTCTCTCTCTCTCTCTCTCTCCAACCCGCCGCTGCCCCCCCCAAGGTACCTCTCTCTCTCTCTCTCTCTCTCTCTCTCTCCAACCCGCCGCGGCCCCCCCCCCCACAGGTATCTCTCTCTCTCTCTCTCTCTCTCTCCAACCCGCCCCCCCACAGGTACCCCTCTCTCTCTCTCTCTCTCTCTCTCTCTCTCTCCAACCCGCCGCGGCCCCCCCCCCCACAGGTACCTCTCTCTCTCTCTCTCTCTCTCTCTCTCTCTCCAACCCGCCCCCCCACAGGTACCCCTCTCTCTCTCTCTCTCTCTCTCTCTCTCTCTCTCTCTCTCTCCAACCCGCCGCGGCCCCCCCCCCCCCAACCCCCGGCAGGGAATTTAATGTGAAAATTTTGTTTAGGCCATGCTAATTTTTTGTTTAGGGCATTTCATAGTCCATGTTATTGTTAATATGATAGAATATTATTTTGTGCACTTTTCAGGTGTTTGGGTGCTTTATATTGCCTTTATTAACAGTCATATGGACCTTCCATTTTTTGTAGTAAAATACCAGTGCATGTAAATAGTCATTTTTGTGTGTTAGCATGATAATATATTCACAAACATGTGTTGTATTTGGATTGGCCTCACCTCTCCTTTCCTAATGATTAGTGTAAGGTTTTTAAGGGTTTAGTGTTTAGTGTTTAAGGTTTAGGGTTTTAGATTTAGGTTTTAGGTACTAGATTTAGGTTTTACTCTTTTAAGGTTTAGGATTTTTAGGGTTTAAGGTGTTTAGGGCTTTTAGGGTTTAGGGTTTAGGATTTTAAGCTTTATGGTTTAGGGTTTGGGGCTTTAGGGTTAGGATTTAAGGGTTAGGTGTTAGGGTTTAGGAAGGGTTTCAGGGCTACAGGTTTTTGGACTTCGATTTTAAGTGTGGGTTTTTCGGTTTACGGTTGCTAGGCTTAGGGTTGAGGGGCTGTTTAGTGTTTAAGGTTTAAGGGCTTACGGTTTTAAGATTTAAAGTTTAAGGTTTGACAGTTTTGAGGTTTAGTAGTTTATGTATTAGGGGTGGGGTAAGGGGTTCAATGTGGGTTTAGGATTTTAGTGTTTTAAATTTTATGGTTTTTAATTATTTTAGGGTTTTACAGTTTAGGGGGTTATGAGTTTATTTTTTTATGTTTAGGGTTTAACATATAGGGTTAGGGTTTAAGGTTTAGGGTTATTTAGGGTTTAGGTTTTTGGGTTTAGGGTTAGTTGTTTGGTGTTTAGGTTTGTTTGCATTTTATATTTGGCATATGAGTTTAGGGTTTTGGATTTAGCATTTGGGGTTTTTGGTTTAGCGGTTAGGGGGGTGGATTACGGTTTTGAGAGTTTAGGCTTTAGGGGTTTTTGGTTTAGTGGGTCTAGTTTCTAAGGATTTTAGGTTTTAGGGTTTAGGGTTTTTCATGTTTTTAGGGTTTATAGTTATTACAATTTAGGATTTTTAGGGTTTAGGGTTTTTCGAGTTTTTATGGTTTATAGATATTATGGTTTCATATTTTTAAGGTTTAGGGTTTAGGGTTTAAGGTTTTCAAGATTTATGGTTTAATGTTTTGAGTTTAGGGTTTAATGTTTTTAAGGTTTAAGGTTCTTGGGGCTTTTAGGGTTTTACATATAGGTTTACATTTTTGGGTTTCTTTTATTTAGGGTTTGATGTTATTAGTGATTTTAGGGTTTATGATTTTAAATTTATGGTTTATGGTTTAGAGTTTATAGTATTAAGATTTTTGATTTTTAGGTTTAGGAGTTTTAGGGTTTAAGGTTTAGGATTTAGGGTTTTTCAGATTTAGTCTTTTATGTTTGTGGTTTTTAAGGATTTTAGAGTTTCTAGTTTTAGGGGTAACTCAAGATTTAGGGTTTTAAGGTTTAGGGTTTGGGATTTTTAGTTTGAGGGTTTGGGGTTTAGCAATCGGTGGTTTAGCAGTTTAGGAGTTTAAGGGATCGTAGTGGGGTTAGGGGTTAGGGGAGGGTTTAAGATTTATAATTTTTAAGGGTTTTATGGTTTTATGATTTAGGGGGTTCGGGGTCTGCAGTTTAGTGTTTTTAGGGGTTTTAGGGCTTACGTTTTTTTTTCTATAGGGTTTACAATTTTTACGGGTTTAGGGTTTAAGGTTTAGGGATTTGGGAATAGGTTTAGGTTTTAGGATTTTAGATTTAGGTTTGAGCAAATCGCTCAAAAGTGCAATTTGCAAATGCACTTGGTTTATAATCAAAGCCGTCGGGGTCCGGGGGTCCAGAATGTGAAATACTGATCCGATCGGCATTCCGATCATTCCAACACAACCTGGGAGGTAGACGTGACTTGTCAGAGCTGACGGATTCTAAATCGGACTACCGGTTTGAGCCCGACGCTCAAAAGTGCAATTTGCAAATGCACTTGGTTTATAATCAAAGCCGTCGGGGTCCGGGGGTCGAGAATGTGAAATACTGATCCGATCGGCATTCCGATCATTCCAACACGACCTGGGAGGTAGACGTGACTTGTCAGAGCTGACGGATTCTAAATCGGACATCCGGTTTGAGCCCGACGCTCAAAAGTGCAATTTGCAAATGCACTTGGTTTATAATCAAAGCCGTCGGGGTCCGGGGGTCCAGAATGTGAAATACTGATCCGATCGGCATTCCGATCATTCCAACACGACCTGGGAGGTAGACGTGACTTGTCAGAGCTGACGGATTCTAAATCGGACTACCGGTTTGAGCAAATCGCTCAAAAGTGCAATTTGCAAATGCACTTGGTTTATAATCAAAGCCGTCGGGGTCCGGGGGTCCAGAATGTGAAATACTGATCCGATCGGCATTCCGATCATTCCAACACAACCTGGGAGGTAGACGTGACTTGTCAGAGCTGACGGATTCTAAATCGGACATCCGGTTTGAGCCCGACGCTCAAAAGTGCAATTTGCAAATGCACTTGGTTTATAATCAAAGCCGTCGGGGTCCGGGGGTCCAGAATGTGAAATACTGATCCGATCGGCATTCCGATCATTCCAACACGACCTGGGAGGTAGACGTGACTTGTCAGAGCTGACGGATTCTAAATCGGACTACCGATTTGAGCAAAACGTTTAAAATTATCATTCGTCAATTTCACTTCAATGAAAAACATCTTGCTTTTAATTTTCAAGAATAATTGATTTCTTTATTAAAGAATTGATTTTAATTTTTTTAAATGATATACAGGATCATCCGTCGCGAGATGTTGGACGAGACGACGACCAGGATGACACATATGCGGAGGATTTGTGATTTCATTTTAGTTATTTGTATGTTGCCATTTTATTATGGATGTATGATTAATTTGTGTGTTTGTATGTGATGAATTTGAAATTTGTGGAGATTATGAGTTGTGTAGTTGATTTATATGTTTTTATGAAATTGTTATGTAACAGGTTATTTATTTTATTAAATTGTTATTTATCAGGTGATTTATAGTAGCTTTATATTAATTTTTGAAAAAAAAAATTTAATTAGCGACCGCATGGAGACCGAATAGCGACCGCTGAAAATATTAACTTGTATACAGGCCCACAAGTGCCTATACTATATACGCTTGATGAAGTCTTTCTATAGCTTTTCTATGCTGCAGATTGTTTGTTCTCTTCTTCTAGATTACTTCTTCTGTGTTAGTCTTTAATCAAGGATACTACATTAGCGAGGAAAATTTTCCTCACACAGTTACTAGCTTGCATGAACTGCAAGTGTCAGACTTCATATTCATTTGAGTCTTTGTTTATTGCAGATTGTTTGCTCATTTCTTGTCCGAGATATGGGGATTGATTGGCGAATGGGAGCTGAATGGTTTGAGAAATGTCTTTTGGACTACGATCCATGTTCTAATTATGGAAACTGGACTTATGGGGCAGGTTAAGCTCTTTTGCAGACTTCTCTATTCCATTTTTTAAATTTTCACTTCATGGGCCTTCTGTGAATTTTCATTTTTATGATGAGAGACTCAATCATAAGGTAAGGTTCACCTGAGACTAACACACCTAAGTGATACTTCAGGAATCACGGGAGATAAGCTGATTGCTTTCACATTTTTCTATGTTCATTAATTTGCTTGGTACTAACCAAATGTATTATTTATGACAGGTGTTGGAAACGACTGGGGTGTATTTTACTGCATCTTGAGGGTTCCACTTGTGAAACTTTGGCTGCTCTTAGTGGAGATGGAATTGCATTCTATGTCTTGTGGCCACATTATCCCCTTTGGATAACTTCTCATGTTGCCGTCTCCAACTGAATGAATTTTATTGCTTTCAGGTATTTTCCATGATTCCTGGTTTTAGCTCGGAGTTGATGCCGAAAGGTCGTGAACAGGAAAGCCAGGCAAAGATCAAGCGATACATGTACGTGATGGGTTCTATGACCAATGAAGGTACTCTCATGGTGTTTTCTTCTTCCATATTGTCCATTATACATGTGAATATCAATATACTCATTCTGCTGTTTATATTTGACATAGCTTTTATTTCAATCTTGGGCGTAAGACTGGATGATGATGATAGTGCTATGGTGTCATGGTGTGTACCCATCATGCATTGTGATCAATGTCCATATAAGTAAACTAGCAGAGTACAGCCCACTTCAAGTGTTTCTGGCAGTACATTATGATTATTCCACCATTTACCTGTGAATATGTATTTGATCCCGGGCGCATGAATTATTTCTCTCCACTGTTTCATGCAAGCTTTGTAAATGGGGAAGGAGATCATGAGCTCATTAACCTGAGGTGGGAATTGCTTTTGGATGAAGTATGATCATTACATCGACCGTAGTCTTGAAGTCGGGAGTGTTTAACCTTTCCAAGTCTCTCATAATCCAACAGTCATTTACCTTTCCACTTATTTGATCCACAATCCCATTAAATTTGAGGAAGTGATCCTTGTTATGACACGACCACTCCGACGGACAGAGTGACCTCTCAAGATCTCGATCCGCACAACAAGAAGGGAGGAAGAAGAAGGAACAATCACACAAGATAGGAACACATATTTACGTGGTTCGGAGGTTACCCCCTACGTCCACGGGCGACGGCGACAGTGGAACTTCACTAGATGTGGAGAAATATACAAAGAAGTCAGCACCCCAACTTGGAGGAACAAATCCTCTCACAAGAAACTCTCTCAAACTTGGAGGAACAACTGACGGAATCCAAATCGGATGCCCGGTTTGAGCTCGGCGCTCAAACTTCATTTTTAAAATACACTTAGTTCAAATGAACTGTTAGGACGGGGCATTTGGTTCTAAAATCTGAAATACCGGTCGGATGGCCGTGCCGATCATTCCAATACGACCGGGGAGATGAAAGTGACTTGTCAGAACTGACGGAATCCAAATCGGATGCCCGGTTTGAGCTCGGCGCTCAAACTTCATTTTTAAAATACACTTAGTTCAAATGAACTGTTAGGACGGGTCCGGGGGTCTAAAATTCGAAATACCGGTCGGATGGCCGTGCCGATCATTCCAATACGACCGGGGAGATGAAAGTGACTTGTCAGAACTGACGGAATCCAAATCGGATGCCCGGTTTGAGCTCGGCGCTCAAACTTCATTTTTAAAATACACTTAGTTCAAATGAACTGTTAGGACGGGGCATTTGGTTCTAAAATCTGAAATACCGGTCGGATGGCCGTGCCGATCATTCCAATACGACCGGGGAGATGAAAGTGACTTGTCAGAACTGACGGAATCCAAATCGGATGCCCGGTTTGAGCTCGGCGCTCAAACTTCATTTTTAAAATACACTTAGTTCAAATGAACTGTTAGGACGGGTCCGGGGGTCTAAAATTCGAAATACCGGTCGGATGGCCGTGCCGATCATTCCAATACGACCGGGGAGATGAAAGTGACTTGTCAGAACTGACGGAATCCAAATCGGATGCCCGGTTTGAGCTCGGCGCTCAAACTTCATTTTTAAAATACACTTAGTTCAAATGAACTGTTAGGACGGGGCATTTGGTTCTAAAATCTGAAATACCGGTCGGATGGCCGTGCCGATCATTCCAATACGACCGGGGAGATGAAAGTGACTTGTCAGAACTGACGGAATCCAAATCGGATGCCCGGTTTGAGCTCGGCGCTCAAACTTCATTTTTAAAATACACTTAGTTCAAATGAACTGTTAGGACGGGTCCGGGGGTCTAAAATTCGAAATACCGGTCGGATGGCCGTGCCGATCATTCCAATACGACCGGGGAGATGAAAGTGACTTGTCAGAACTGACGGAATCCAAATCGGATGCCCGGTTTGAGCTCGGCGCTCAAACTTCATTTTTAAAATACAAGATGAAATTTGAACTTATATTGTGTGTGTGTATTTATATATATGAAAATGAGCTGGCTTAAACTATTGGCATACTCTTGTTAATGCTTGATTTCTTTATTAAGTCTTGTTAATGCTTGATTTCTTTATTAAGGATTTGATTATAATTTTTTTAAATGATATACAGGATCATCCGTCGCGAGATGTTGGACGAGACGACGACCAGGATGATGTTGGACGAGACGACGACCAGGATGAGACATATGTGGAGGATTTGTGATTTTATTTTAGTTGTGTATGTTGTCATTTTATTATTATGGATGTATGATTAATTTGTGATTTTATTTTAATTGTGTGTAATTTGAGGTTCGTGGAGATTGTGATCCGTGTAGTTGATTTATTATTGTTTTATGAAATTGTTATTTATCAGGTGCTTGTATGTGATGAATTTGAGATTTGTCGATATTGTTGTCTGTGTAGTTGATTTTATATTTATGTTATGAATTTGTTATTTATCAGGTAATTTATTTATCAGTTTAAATAAATTTTTAAAAAAAAAATAATGCAAAATTAGCGACCGCATGGAGACTGAATTGCGACCGAATAGCGACTATACGTTATATTTCTTTTATTAAATAATTATACTTGGCGACCGACTAGCGACCGAATTGAGACCGAATAAATCCAATAGGTTAATTTTATTTTTAAAAATACAACATAATTAGAGACCGAATAGCGACCGAATTGAGACCGACTTAATTAGCGACCGATCAGGCGACCGATTATAATCGGTCTCTGGTAACGACTGATACTGCGACCGAATTATGTCGGTCGCTATATAGCGACTAGTATATAGCGACCGACATGTTCGGTCGCTAGATAGTCTCTGTTCGGTCGCAATGCAGATTTGCGACCGATCTACGACTGAATAGCGACCGCTAGGTCGGTCGCTATCCGCGATTTTTCTTGTAGTGAATGCATATCAAAAGGATTTTCTTTGATTTTCAAATTTTCTGATTTTATATTTTGGTTTGAAATGCATGAAATGCAACACATGTGACACTATGAATGCATGCAAGGCAACTGAACAGACATGATGACAATATGAATGCAATCATATGAAACTCAATGCAAGCATACAATGGAATGAAAAACAACTAGGCCAATTTTTGAACTCAGAAAACATTTTTGGAATGTGATGGATTTTCAGATTTTGACATTTTCGGTTATAGTGCATGAAGCTATATATATGCAAATGATGCCATATGAGATGTACAATCAAACAAATACATATATATACATGTAACATAGCTCCCCCATACTTGTTTAAGAGAGGATAGGTATAAGAAGGGTGCAAGAGAGTCATGGCAATTGAAATGCACATGTGTAGCACATGGGAAGTTGTGCAAGCATATAGGAGATTCATGCAATTGCTAATGCAGTCAATCAACTTTCTGAATACATATTAAATCAAATTTCAAGAGTGTAAGTGAGTAACATGAAAAATGATAGTTGCAATATGGATATTCAGATTTTCAAATCAACACAAGGAGACATTTTATAGACTGCACTTCAATTTTGAGAACAGCGTATTGGAGGCTACGCTCTACCCCAATGAGTTTTCACCAATATTTTTCAACTCAACCAATATCACATGATAGTCAGAATTTTTCAAGAGTGATCAGGTTCAAATGATTCTTTTTTACGCGAGTAGACGCATGGAGCTCATGCTAGAATCCCCGGTTACTCAGAATACTGAACCATTTCACCTCATTTTGAATAAAGATACTAGTCAACACTTTTCAGATATGAACCACATCACTTCTCAGGTGACATGTGCCCAGTTTACTCAGTGAGATTGAGCATTGCTCTATCTTTCATTATCATTTCAGATTTTTTTTTTTAATAAGGATGGGTAGGCAGCTTTTTCCTCAACTGTCTCTTCAACATACATGCAGCAAGTTTAACATCTCGAGAGTGTTAAAAAGAAATTCATATATCCTTATCATTAACACTCATTTTCATATTTTGTGCAAGAAGTGTGCGAATTTGATTCAGCATGTATACCGAAAATATCATGAACACATAACAAGACAGCTCCCCCTAAACAGATGCACTTATGAAATAAGAACTCCCCCATAGCGTACAGCAAGAAACACTCCAATAATGACTCAAATACAGCATTATTTATCAAGAGGACATAAGGTTATAGAAGTGCCAAAGGATGGGGTTTAATAGCATATAATAGCACACAGGCACACATTGGGAGTTTATGCAACTGCACAATGACATGCATGCGAGTAATGTGATGTCAATTTGATACCAATGGAATGGATGCCAACTAAATGAACCAAGTGTGACTAATGATATGCAATGTCATGAGTTCTAATGCAATGCAGCCTATGAGGATATAAGAATGCAATGCAAAAATGAGATGCAAGTGCTTGTTTTTCAAACTGGTGAGATGAATGGCAATCACATTTTATTCTTGAATCAAACAATCAACTTTCATGACATGACCTTTATGAATAAGGGTGCATACATGATCAAAAATTAAGCAATGCAACCCAATTTTCAGAATTGTTCAAAATCAGATTTTCAATAGCATTTCATAATTTTCAAATGAGAAATCATCCACAAGCCAAATGTTTAGATCATTTGATCAAAACATATCTTGAATATAATTAGCTCAAGTCAAGGATCCATTCACATATCAACCTTTCATAAGCCAGTTACAATTGTCAAGATCTGGTACAAGGTAGAGATTTTAGTCCGAAGACCCAGCTCACGCATAGGGAATGCTTCCAAGTGGACATAATCCACTCTTCCACAAACGCCATTTGATATACCAGAAGGGCTGTTCAATTCAGATGTAATCATGCAGTTCAAGTTTGAGAGGTATTCAATGACCAATCATTTCACACACATTTTTCAAGATCTTCACTTATCAAAGTAGAGTAACAAACTGTCAAGTTTTCATAATGCATACCTGAGTTCAATGAGCATCACCACATGCCTTTAAAAGGAAGCAAGCTTGATAGTAGCCTAAAGCGAGGCTAGCCATTTATTGTTGAGTAGTTCAGATGAAGCAATATATGTGAGGAATATTTCATGTTCGACATATCTGAACATTCATGCAGCCATAGAAATCCCGAAACTCACACAGCAATGTCATGATCAATTCCGATATGGCAATGAGTATGAGATGCATGTCCATAAGGATGAGTTAGACTCACAATTCGAACACATTCATTTAAAGACAAGCTCCCCCTTTCCATGTGCACAAGATACGCAATGACATTTTTATTTTGGAAATATATGCAACCTATGACCTAAATGGACAAGTGACTCGTGGTACAAGGCGGAGATACATTCTCACGCATAGTGATAGTCTTCAGACAAGAATGACTTGCCCTTCATCAAATCACCATTTGATATACCACGTAGTCATGCAATGATAAACAAGCATATGAATTTTTAGAATCATGAAGTGCATTGATGCAATGGTGATTAAAAAATATGTAATGCATTCTAACAACAATTTTTTTTTCTTTTTGAAAATAGAGATCAGAAATTTATTTTCAATACTTGTGCCTTGAGCATTCATCATTTTCAAGCTTTCCACCTTTCATACCATGCCTTAGGCACTTGCTTTAGCACGTACTAGGACTTCCACCAGCTTATGCTCAAGTCGATCCTGGAGGTTGTTCAAGTTCTGGTATCTCATCTCCTTGTGGCAATTGAGAAGATTTTCATCATTTTTCATCCTTACAATGGTATATGTTTAGTTGATTCAAGCCTGACTATGGATGACCAGCATCATTTGGACTTAGGGAGTGTAATCTGCATCCAATGGCAAGAGGACTTAAGTTGTCAATTTCGATTTAAGTTTATTGACAGTGACATGCCAAAATAATTTAACAACCAGCATCCCCTAGACAAATCTAGATGCAATGCATGATTCATGTGTGAACCTAAACATTAAGCCTATATGATGAATGTGATTGCTCCCCCTTAGTGTGTGCATAAATGTGGTATGCTCAATAAAGATCCAATGCCATATGCAGCCTTTTAAGTAAATGACTCATAGTACTAGGCGGAGAACTTAGATCCAAAGATCACCTCACGCGTAGTGATAGTTTTCAGACATGCTTGTCCTGCCCTTCCACATGTCACCATTTGATATACTATGTACCCATGGATGATGAAGGTAGGAGGATTGTTGTGCATTATGACATGAATTCACAATGTTCAACTATAGCATGACAGAGTGTGAAAGAGTGTATGCAAACATGAGGGTGTATGCAAGCTCAACAAACGTAGTGAATTTTATTGATGGCTTCAAGGCACCACTTCAACAAGATGCTATATGAGGATGATATGCACAAGTGTATGCAACTATCTATGGATGGAATGCATGAACAAACATGTGCATCAACACAAGACAATTCAGTACAATATGAATCAAACAATGACATAATTACTAAAGAGAATGAGAGGGATATCAACTGAATTTCTAAATTTTAGTTTTGCTTTTTCTTTTAACCTGATTTATCCCACTTGTGTGTCTTACCTTCGTGATAAAACCAGAATTCATGCTTTACATTCCCAAGGCACACCTGCAAAACAAATTTCTCATTTGGCATTCTTAGGTACCCAAACCATCTTGGGTCCTTGTGGGTTAGCAGCATCTTTGGCACGTTGCTTCCACTTCATAACAACATTCAAATCCTCAATTTTCTTCAGAAAACAATCATGCACCATATGTCCAAATTTACCACAGTAGTTGCAACATGACTTTGAGTTCTTAAAAGCACGAGGATTCTTTGGAGCATGTTATTTTTTGTTCCACTCTTGTTTCCCATTTGCAAAAGGTTTCATTCTTTTCCTACATGCTTCTAAATCATCATTCTTTCTCATAAAACAATCATGCATGGCATGTCCATGTTTTCCACAATAAAAACATGAGAATTTCTTTCTAGGTGGTTGTGTGTGTGTGAAAGAAGTATGTTCAACATGCATGGAGATGCTAGCAGCATTGTTAGATTTTTGATGCATGTTGATTTTCTGATTTTTATTTTCTTTTTGAAGCTTTTGGACATTCACATTGTTTTTCTGATTTGATTGGGTCCTTGATACAGTGGGTTGCTGGGAGTAAGATGTAGAGGTGGTAGGTGCGCGATTGTCATGAACAAATGAAGTATATATTTTACTTTCAAATTTCTTTTTGTTCACAGGATTTAACCCCAGCCCTTTTCTTTGAAAGTTTACTTTCATTCCCAACAGTTTATCCAAGTTTTCTTGACCATTGACAAATCTAGATAAAGAAGCATTCAAATCAGAAATTTCTTTTTCAAGTGATGAAATGTGCAATTCATAGGAAACCATCTTATTTTCACAAGTCTTGACTTGTTCATGTAATTGGGTGTTGATGATTTTGTAGGTTTCCATTTCTTGTTTCATCACATGAATTTCTTCACATTGATCAACAAGTAAACTTTTTCCTTTTTCAAAAATGAGCAATCTTTCAGAAATGATATTGTTCAATTCCTTCAGTTTCTCATTTTCCATTTCAAGATTTTTATCATGAGCAAACTCATTTTGACCATTGTTCATAAGACTTACTCTCTCTCTCAGCTCTTTGTTTTCATTTCTCAAAGAAGATATTTGATCTTTATGAATTTCAATGTCGAACACATGACCATCAATCACTTCCTTCAAGTGTGAGCATTCTTTACATGGAGAATCACATTTATTTTGTCCAACATTCGTTTTCAATTTTTTGTTTTCAGACTTAACCTTCTCGTATTTATCAGCAAGCTCATCATATGCAATCAATAACTCCTCATAGCTGAATTCATCTTCATTATCAGAATCAGAATTTACCTTTGAGCTTGATTCAACTTGCTGATCACTCCCTTGATCACTCGTGCCTGCCACAAGACATTGATCTTCATGCTCTTTCCGGACTTTGGTTAAGCAGACCAAGATATCCTTCGCGGATCTGCAATGGGAGACAAAAGGGAAATGATTAGAATCAACTGCAGCAATAAGTAATTTTTGAACCAAATAATTTTGATCATGTTTGAGCTTAGAATCTGTAGTCCAGATAGATTTGTCTTTAGGCAACTCATAAGGACCATGTGAGATAAGCTTCCATAACTTAGGATCATATGAGTTGACTAGACTGCACATCCTTCCTAACCATAAATCAAAATTGCAACCATCAAACACCGGTGGAGAATTCAAGGTGTACATAATGGTAGTCATTGATCTGGATCACTCTAGATCGTTAAATCTATGAAATTAGAGCCTTGGCTCTGATACAATTGAAGTCCCGCGATCAATGACACCCAAGAGTGGGTGAATTGGATGTTTACCAATTTTAAGAAAACTTTTGACTTTTTACAAAATATGTGGTAAACAATAATTAGCAATTGAAAAATAATTAACCAATTCTCTCAAAATCACCGTTCCCACACGACCATACAACGAAAACAATCAAACCACACAAATAACACACAATGCACAACGGTTTTTAAGGTGGTTCAGATGCAACGACGGCAATCCTACGTCCACTCCTCACCAAACCCGGTGAGGCTTCACTCGGGGATAAATCTCCAAACTGAGACAATGCTCCAACCACACACGCAGGACGACGCCTGCACACACACACGGGGACGCGCCCCAACCCACACACGGAGACAAGCTCCAACACACACACACACACGGAGATGAACTCCAACACGATCCGACAATCGGATCACAACCACACACACAAGATCGAACGGATCTAAAAAGACCCTCACACACACAAACATAGATCTAGGAAGACCCACGTACACACACGAATCAATTACAACATACACACAAACAACCACGGATCCAACACGATCCACACACACACACAAGTTATTGCGGTTTATGATGAAACATAAATATGAGACTTAAAGCACAAGACACCAAAGTAAATAGACCACAGTTTAGAATGCTCCTGATTTAAGCTCCCCCTGAGTGTATGCTCCAGATGTTTGTGTTGATTCCTTCTTCACCTGAATGGCTTGAGACTCAGCTTGAATGGCCTTGTATTGGATGTAGGTTTCCTTACACGGAGTACTGTTCACTGCTACAGTGCTTCTTCTTCTCTTCACTTGGACAGCCTTCCCTTAAGCTCTTCTTGAGATCCTTGCTTGATTGGAACTCCCTGGCTTTAGAAGATGACTGAATGGCTTTAGTTGATGCTTGAATGGCTTTGATCGGATGAAGAACTTGGTGGAAGGAATGTTATTCACGATCGTTGCAGCAACCTTCCTTTAATAGCTACTATCTTGATCTCTCTAGGTTGATTTGGTGTTGCTTCAATTCATGGGAAGATGAAGGCTTCAAAATAGATCTTGAGAGAATGTTATCATCATGAACATGTGTAATCATCACAGGTTTAGTTATCATCATTAAAGTACACATTAAGTTTAGTTATCATCAAAACCATTACTTAACAATTACAACAATCATCAAAACCATAACTCAACATCCTTCATCACTCTGACAGATCTGCAAGCCAAGAAAAAATTTAAGCTCACCCATTAGGCTCATCTCAAACTCACTGGTCATAAGGTCAGCAAAATCCTCACACATTTTGGGCTTTGTAGAACCAAACCCAATATCATCAACATAGATTTGAACTAACAAGATATCTTTACCTTGTCTTTTTGTGAAGAGGGTTTGGTCCACATTACCTCTAATGTAGCCTTTTTCAGTGAGGAACGAGCTTAGTCTATCATACCAAGCTCGGGGTGCTTGCTTCAGACCATAGAGAGCCCTGTCCAGCTTGAATACATAATCTTCATGATAAGAACATTCAAAACTGGGGGCTTGTTCAACAAAAACATCTTCTTTTATCAAGCCATTTAGAAAGGCACTCTTTACATCCATTTGTTACAGTTTTATTTTATGAGCACAAGCAAAAACAAGTAAAATCCTAATTGCTTCTAATCTGGCTACAAGGGCAAAAGACTCTTCAAAATCAATTCCAAATTCTTGAGCATACCCCTGAGCCACTAATCTAACTTTATTCCTAAGTATGGTTCCATCTTCACTAAGCTTGTTCCTAAAAACCCATTTAGTACCTATGATAGTTTTTGATGTGGGTCTAGGAACTAGATGCCACACATTATTTTTTTGAAACTGGTTTAATTCTTCTTGCATGGAATTTATCCAGTTCTCATCTTTCAAAGCTTCTTCAATGTTCTTTGGTTCAATTTGGGAGACAAGAGCAAGTTGTTCTAGTTCATCAACAATTTTGAAATGTGACCTAGTTCTAGGTGGATCTTGTAAGCTTCCTATGATATTTTCTAGCGGATGATCTTTAAGCACTCTAATATCCATAGGATTGTTACCTGCACCTGTACCCATGACCGTTGTATTGCTTGGATCTACTATATCATCATTTCTTTTTGTCTCCTCCTGTGAAGGGTCATTCTTTTCCTTGGTGTCTATGAACTCCTCATCATCATCATTTTTTCTGTTACATTTATCATCATAAGTTTCATCAAATGTAATATGAGGTGACTCTTCCACAGTTAGACTTTTGAGATTATAGACCCTATAAGTTCTGGACCTATTAGAATATCCAAGAAATATACCTTCTTCACTCTTGGGCTCAAATTTGTCTAAATCTCTTTTGTCATTGTTATGAATAAAATATTTTGAACCAAATACTTTCATGTGAGAGAGAGATGGCTTCTTACCTTTGAACAGCTCATAAGGTGTCATCTTAGTGAATGGCCTTACCATTGATCGGTTGATAATATAGCATGCAGTGTTCACTGCTTCTGCCCAAAACCTCTTTGGTAGTTGCTTTTCAGCAAGCATGGTCCTGGCCATTTCTATGAGAGTTCTATTTCTTCTCTCAACCACCCCATTTTGTTCAGGGGTTCTTGGTGATGAGAACCTATGATTTATCCCTTCAGTCCTGCAAAGATTATCAAAATCAGCATTTTTGAACTCACCACCATGATCTGAAAGTATGTTAGAAATTTTAAACTTATCATCGCTTCACCTTCATGTAGAGCGCCTGAAACTCAGCAAAAGCATCATTTTTATGTACAAGTGGAAACACCCATGTGAACCTAGAGAAATCATCTACTAAGACATACCCATATCTCCATCCACTTAAGCTAGCGGTTCTTGTTGGACCGAACAAGTCCATATAGATTAGTTCAAGCGGTTTGGATGATAGGCTTACAGTTCTGTTAGAGAAAGATTTTCTAGTTTGTTTTCCTAGGTTGCATGCCTCACAGATTTTGTCATTTTGTTTGAATTTGAGTTCAGGCAATCCTTTCACCATACAATGTTTCAAGAGTTTGTGTAGAACATTATAGCTAGCATGTCCTAGTCTACGATGCCACAAACATGCAAGTTCAGATTGAGGTGTAGCAAGACAAAGATTCAAATGGGCTGGATCATCTAAGTCAATTATGTACATATTGTTGACTCTTTTTCCAGAAAATCTTTTTTCTTTGGAGTTTGGTTTCAAAATTTTACATTCAGAAGAGTCAAACACTACTCTATGTCCTTTATCACACAATTGACTTATACTCAAAAGATTATATTCCAACCCTTCAACCAACAAGACATTTTCAATGGAATTGGAGAGATTTTTGTCAACTTTACCTGAATCGATGATTTTCCATTTATTGTTCCCTCCAAATGTTACATGCCCACCTTCTTTTTCCACCAAGAGACAAAACTTCATTCTATCCCCAGTCATGTGTCTTGAACAGTCACTATCAAGATACCATTTGTTGTGCACGGCTGCAAGACACTCCTGCACAGGAAATCAAGTAATAATGTTTGAAACCCAAGGATAATTGGGTCTCAGTAAACCTTTCATTTCAGCAAAGCAAGATAAAACATATTTAGGAATCCAAATTTTCTTCTCATTTTTCATTTTCTTGCTTGATGAAGAGTTTCTATTTTCAGTTTTCAATTTTCTACCCTGTTCTGGTACCTTGTTACCCTTTGGCTTTTGGTAGACGTTTGGAAAGGGGTGATTCTGGTTCCTATAGTTTTTCCTTGGCTTATAGAAGGTATAGTGGTTCATAGGGTAATAGGTTAGATCAGGTCTGTATGTGTATGACTGCACCGACCAATGATAGGGCCAACCATATGACTGCATCGACCTATGAAAGGGCCAACCATTTGACTGCATTGACCTATAGGAGTGTGTGTGTTGATGCATGAAAGGGTTTATATCTTCCTGACTATTGGAATACCAGGGATGCCATGACCCTTGCTGAGGATGATATAGACCAGCATTCCCCCTTTGACCACCTCTAACCTTGGTGTAAACTGGCTTGACCTTTGATTTCTGATGGTTCGGCTGGGATTTCTGAGGAGAATTTTTGGGTTTTTCAAGATTTTTCTTTATGGGTTCTCCCACCTTTTCTTTTCCTTTGTTTTGAGCAGGTTTGGTGTTTGAACTTGAGGCTCCTACAGAAGATACAAAAGTGACAGTTTTCAAACCAATTTTCTTTTTATTTGTGGGATTAAAACACAACCCTTCTTTGTTGAAGTTCATTTTAGTACCTAGCAAAGCATCTAGGTTATCTCTTCCATCTACAAACTTCTCCAAAGAATTTTGTTTATCTTTCAACTCTTTTTGAAGTTTTTCAGCATCTTCAAGTAGCTTAGAGTTGACTTGTTTTATAGCTTCATATTTTTCATTGCTTAAATTTTTACTTTTTCATAACTTTCTGTTTTTCTTTTCAGATCATCAATTTCATCCCTCAGATTTTTATTTTCAACTTCCAGATCTCTCATTTCATTTCTCCCTTGTTCCGTGTATTCTATCATTTTCTTCAAATCTTCGATTTCAGATTCTAGTGAAGCAGTTTTATCATCTAAGCTTTGATCATGCACAATTGAATTGATTTTCTTTTTTAAGGCTTTGTTTTCTTTTCTATATATGTCATTTTTTTCCATAAGCTCAATATAAGCTTCTTCCCAGTCAGTGATTGTAAAATGCTTAACAGGGGAACGTACCTCAGATTGTTCATCCCCATTTGCCATGAGGCAGATGTCTTCTGTTTCATCTTCTGAGGAGCTTGTTCCATCTTCCCTCATCACTCCATGTGCATACCATGACTTTGTTTTTCTTCTTCTTGTCTTTCTCCTTCCTGAAGGCTTTCTTCACGTTTTCAAGACATTCAGTTCGGATACGCCCTGGTTTGTTGCAAGAATAACAAATAACTATGTCAGATTTGTTTAAGTTTCCAGGTTTAGATTTCTACGCTTTCTTTACCTGAGGCTTCCATTTTCTGAAGCCTTTACCTTCATTTTTCAAAAAATTTCTGAACCTGCGAGTGAGCATAGGCACTTGATCTTCATCTTGCTCACTGCAAGTGGTCTCACCTTCCTCGGAAGTGGCTTGAGTGCTTGGTCCAGCCTTCAGAGCAAGAGGCTTTTTCTTACTTACCTCGACTTCTTTACTCTTCAAGTTCATCTCATAGGTCATCAAGGAACCTATGAGTTCATCCACCTTGGTTTGTGAAAGGTCTTTTGACTCTTCTACAACATTTGCCTTTGTGTTCCAGGCCGGAGTCAATGACCTTAAAATTTTTCTTACAATCTCATGTTCTGTATATGTCTTTCCTAAACCAGTCAGACTGTTAGTGAGCAGAGACAGGCAAGTGTACATGTCTAAAATAGACTCTTCAAGCCTCATCCTAAACATCTCATATTCTGTAATGAGTAGGTTGGCCTTTGTTTCACGTACCTGAGCAGTGCCTTCATAGATTACTTCTAATCTGTCCCACATCTCTTTGGCAGAGGTACATGTAGACACTCTTGAGAACTCTGCTGGGTGAAGAGAGCACTGCATTAAATGCCTTGCGCCCCAGTTGAGTGTAGATTTTTTTGTGTGTTCCTCAGTCCATTGCTCTTCATTGGGAGGTAGCTCGTACCGACCTTTGTTCACTACCTTCCACATCTCATAGTCTTGTGCCCGAATGAACACCTGCATGCGATTTTTCCAATACGGGTAATCAGTACCAGTGAAGGACGGTGGCCTATTAACAGAATGACCCTCAGACATTTGACCCCTTGATGCCATTCCACTATTTCTCTCAAGGTCGTTGGCCTGAATATGCTATTCATTAACTGCATAAAGGCAGCAGGGGCATTTGTTAGTCCAAAAGGCATAACAACAAATTCGTAATGGCCATACCTGCTTCTGAATGCAGTCTTGTGAATGTCATCGTCCTTGATTCTTAATTGATGGTATCCCGACCTGAGATCAATCTTGGAAAAATATTTGGATCCTGAAATCTGATCAAATAATTCATCGATTCTCGGCAGTGGATACTTGTTCTTGATAGTAAGATGATTCAATTGTCGATAGTCGATACACAATCTCATGGATCCATCCTTCTTCTTTACAAATAAGACTGGTGCTCCCCACGGGGAAGTACTTGGTCTAATAAACCCTTTTCGGATTAGTTCCATCAACTGCTCCTTCAACTCCTTGAGTTCAGCAGGGGACATTCTATATGGTGCCTTTGAAACGGGACCAGCACCAGGGACTAAGTCGATGGTAAAGGCCACATCTCTTTGCGTGGGTAATCCTGGCAATTCTTCCGGAAATACGTCTGGGAATTCTCGTACTACTTGAACGTCTTCTATCTTGGTTTCCTTAGCTTCTTTAATAGTGACAAAAGCAAGGAAGGATACACATCCTTTCTTGACGAGCTTGCTTGCTCGAAGAGCCGAGATAAGAGGGGATTTGCTTCGACTCTTAGGACTAGTATAAGTCAGTTCCGGAAATTCCTTGAAAACAATCTTGCTATCACGGCAATCAACCGTTGCCTGGTATTTGGATAACCAATCTGCTCCTAGTATAACATCATACTCCTTTAGATCTAAGCAGATAAGATCAATAGGAAAATTCTTTCCTCGAACCAATACCTCACAGTTTTGGTAATGATGTGTGATATCCGTCTCGTTTCCGAGAGGAGTAGACAATATTAACTTCATCCATTCTGGTTCTAGAGGTAATGGGTCAGCAAGCTTCTTAGAAACAATAGAATGCGATGCACCCGTATCAAATAAGACATGTGCATATTTGGAACAAATTTTCAATGTACCTTCCACCAATCCGCCTTCTTCTTCCGGTTCGGTCTCCTGTATTGCATGAAGACGAGCATTCTTTGTCACCGGGCGTTTACTATCGCCGGCTTGGTCGTTCATTAATGGACACTCGGGAATCCGATGCTCACGGCTTCCACAACGGAGACAAGCTCCTAATTTCCTCCAGCATTCTTCTGTCTTGTGACCAGCCTTGTCACAATGCTTGCAGACTGTATTCGAAGGGGTAGTGGTGATAGAGAAAGGCTTGGTCTTCTTGAATTTCTGATCTTGAGATGAAGAACCCCCATTATTGGGCCTCTTCTTAAAGTTGGGTTTGAAAGAACCCGAACCCGTGACTTGTTCCTTCTTGTCTTTTCCACGGATCCTATCAGATAGTTCAGTGGCATCTTCAAGTAATTGAGCTCGGCGCACTATTTCAGAATAAATTTGGATGTCCATAGGCGCCAGTTGAGTAATATAGTGGGGCCTAAGCCCATTAAGAAATCTACGGGCTTTCATCTTTTCCGTGCTAATTAAATGCTTAGCATATCTAGACAGTCTAGAGAACTGTGCTTCATAATCAGCCACCGATAAAGATCTTTGCTTTAATGCGGCAAATTCGGCGGCCTTCTTTTCCTGGACCCTATCAGAGAAATATTTGGCGTTGAAATATTCAACGAATTCACCCCATGTAACTTGAGTTGGGTCAATAGTAGCTTCAATCGACTCCCACCAGCATCTAGCATCCTTTTCTAACTGGAAAGTAGCTAATAAGACTTTGTCCTGATCCGTGCATTGCATAACACGGAATATACGTTCAATCTCCCGAACCCAATGCTCGGCATCGTCTGGATCGGTCGATCCCATGAACTTCGGGGGATTCATATTCTTGAATGCTTGGTGTAAGCTTCCAGCTCGTGGAGCACCACCTTGTGCTACCTGTTGTAGCACTTGGGTCATCCCTTGAAGGGTACGCTGCATGTTGCGCCATTGAGCACGTTCGGCAGCCATTATCCTACAATTACAATAGCTATGTTAGTATTATATCACTATGATCTTATAAAGGACTCATTGATCATTTAACCCTTGGTTCTACCCACTCTCACTTGGTTAAAGGTTTTGAAACCTATCCTTGGACTTGGGTTTCCTAGGAATTGAATACCTTAGGCTCTGATACCACAAAGACTGTCACGCCCCGAGCGCGGAAGATACCCGGAGATGCGCGACGTGTCTATATCAATCATGTCAATCAGAGTGGTCGTGTATTCGACACAAAGACAGAGATGCGCAAAATAGCAAGATAACCCAATCCTTTATTTCATAATGGATAGACTATTACAAATCCAATACTCTGTTTAACAAAAAGGAAAAGAATACATATTTGACTCAAGAAACTATGGAAAAGACTAGACGACACTTGTAGAAGCTCTATCACTTTCACTCTTGACCATTCCCATCCGATTGACTTCCATCGTCGTCGGACTTACCTGAAAAGTAGAAAGGGACAAACGGAATGAGCGAACGCTCAGTAGGAAATTATATCTCAAGTACTAGCAAGGGGTTTAAGTAATTACATTTTTATGAATGCAATAAAGCTATGCATGCTCGCATAAAACGACAAGATAGAGAGAATGTAATATCAAGGAAATAAGATGAACTTACCATGAACTTTCAACAAGATAACAAGTTTATTCAAGATATTCAAGTAAGTACAATTATCGAGTCATGTCAAGAACTTTGGCTATCATGTATCAAGCAAGTAAATTACCCTCTTTCGGGCCACGCATTTCATGTAAAGTCAAGTACGATTCAAGTACAAGATGTGTGTGGAATGTCCAATCAAGCAAGTCAAGTACTCGGTATAATGCCAGATACCTTATCATTTTAACTCCCATGGGCACAAGTACTTTCGGGTGCTCCTCCCAGGACCAGATCGGGCCCTATATGCGCAGGCATTTATCATGTGTTTTGACATCCACTCTTGTTTATAGCCAACATAGAATTTCAATAATCATGCTTGTAGACACGTATGACAACTTTGATAGAAAAGAGTCCAAAATATGACAAAGGACATAGAATGGCGATAATAACGGTATAATCACGATATCGATAAAACTAGGTAGAATATGATTCCCTTAACTTGGGTACCATGACAAATCAGTATGGATATTCTTTATATAGAATTGAGGTCCACATGAACAGTATGTCAAAGGTAAGATACCCTCATTCTTATCATAGAATTGAGGTTTACAAGAACGACATGATATGGCATGATATCATCATCCCATTAAGAATTTCTTACGATATACTCTTTGTATAATCATAAGGGCCGGTATACCATGTTTCTTTAGAGTGACATGGCATCAATGGTGTAATGGGTTTTTAGGGTACAACCAGCTCAGTCGGCCTTGAGGGAATCCAAGGCTACGAGGAGTCTTACGGAGGTCTCTATGACTAACTCGCTAGTCCAAAGGAACGGAATGTCTAAAGGAGAGCTTGTATGTCAATGAGAATTGAGTGTGATCGATAAATCAACGTGAAAAAAGTGGGACTATACTCACGGAATGGAGAGTAGTGCCGATATATATATATATGTATAATATATAAAACCATCGGTTAGCAAATCAGATGAAAAATCAGTTTATAGTAAAATAACGACTTAGGTCAAGTCGTTTCTTAAGTAATTAACGCCTAACAGAAGGGCATTTACACATGGTCCGTTTTTGCAGAATTTTCAATAATTCAATAATTTATCTAAAACGCGCCTTCGGCAGGGGCATTTCTTCAAGAGTTGACGACTACCGTAGCAGGCGTCTTTTTATTTACAATATTTTTCAGAACATATTTATTTTCAGAAATTATCAAAAACGCGCCCTTGGCAGGGGCGTTAATCATTAAATTCTTATTTTCACAGAATATATATTCCAGGATTTTAACAGATACGCGCCCTAGTAAGGGGCGTTTATTTTTAATTCACGCCCTGTGATGGGGCGTTACCACATGGAAAACGACCTAGTCTAGGTCGTGAATTCAAGAGATACTAGGAAAGCAAGATTTGCACGATAATCAATGATAATAATCATATAGTCATGACAGGAAATTGGCAGGAAATCAGATGCAGTATTTTAGATTTGATGTTTCATGCTTATTGACTTTTAACCGTTAACAATTATTGATTGATTTCATGTAATTGCATGGATAATCCGTTCTGAAGATTTACATGAAATTAACGCCTGTGTACAGGGTGTCAAATATGAAATTAACGACCTGGACATGGTCGTGTCTTGTGAATTAGCGCCCTGGACAGGGGCGTCTCTTTCAAAATATTGCAGAAACATAATAAAACCATATTAAACCGTATGCATGTCATGTCAATACGTATATAAGTCTTGTCTTAAATTATTTGGGCTACAGTAACTTGAGAAAACCTACTTTATGATAATTTGATGATTTGAACTGTGAGAAGAGGAGCTCTAGTTCTTCGGTCCTGTAATTCCTACGAGAACAGAAGAAGAAATATTAGTATTTCTTCATACTTCCTGACCGAAGGTAAAAGAAAGAAGAACATCACCTTTGTTCTTCACGTACGTAGGTTTTTTTTTTCCTAACCTGTAAAAGAGAAGGAGATGAAGAACGTTAGTTCTTCATATACTCGAAACAGAAGAAAGGAAAGAAGAACAGTTCTGTTCTTCACTTACCGTCGCAGAGGCTTAGATCAAATAGGTTTAGGGTTTGTCAAACGAGAGATTTTATAAGATTTTGGGAATCCTAACAATAGTTAGTGTTTGATTGGAAGTAATATTTCCAAGATTGAGTTATTACCATATTCGAACTCTTTCTCATAGTTATCACTTACCCTGGATAAGTTCTGGGTTCGAACGGTTCCGAATGGAATTAACGACTTTGGTAAGGGCGTGTATTCTTTAATTGACGCCTTGCATAAGGGCATTTCTTAAAAAGCGCCTTGAAAAATGGTGTTTCGTGTTTTAAAACACGCCCAAGATAGGGGCGTTTATTTTACTTACCCATTTGGTCGCGTGAGAACTGACGACCGCAGGTGTGGGCGTCCTTTCTTTATTCACGCCATGGATAGAGGCGTTTCTTTATAAATTAACGCCTTAATAAGAGGCGTTACTTTTAATTTGTTTTATTTCTTCCAATTAACCCTATTCCTTTTATATATTACTTCTGTAATATATATGTTTTAATTCATTTCAATTATTCATTTATTAGGGTTGCTACACCCTCCCCCACTTAAAAGAATTTGGTCCCCAAATTCAATATATATATATAATTATACACGCGGAGAGTTTAGGACATATACCTCTTAGAATAACTCGAGAAATCATTTCTTCATAGATTCCTCGGTCTCCCATGTCGCTTCGCGTTCAGGATTCTTATTCCATTGCACCTTGAGCATGGGAATAACCTTATTCCTTAGAGCTCGTATTTCTCGATCTAATATCTTCAAAGGCCTCTGTTCATATGTGAGATCTTTCTGGATCACCAGACCTCCATGCTCAATGATATGTGACGGATCGTGCACATACTTCTTCAACATAGATATGTGAAATACATTGTGTACCTCGGACAACTGAGGAGGCAATGCGATGCGATAAGCAACCTCGCCAACTCTTTCGAGTACCTCAAATGGTCCGATGAATCTTGGCGTAAGCTTGCCCTTAACACCAAATCTTCGTATGCCACGTCCAGGCGATATCTTGAGAAATACATGATCTCCGATTTGGAATTCAAGATCTCTTCTTCTTGTATCTGCATAAGTCTTTTGTCTGGTCTGAGCAACTTGTAATCTTTCCCTGATTACTTGTATCTTCTCGGTTGTATCCCTTACCATGTCTGGACCTAATAGTTATTTTTCTCCAACTTCGTTCCAACATATGGGAGATCGGCAACTCCTTCCGTATAAGGCTTCGAAAGGTGCCATTTGGATACTAGCTTGGTAGCTATTATTATATGCAAATTCAACTAAAGGTAAGTGGTCATGCCAGCTTCCTCCAAAGTCAATAATGCATGCTCTCAGCATATCTTCAACAACTTGATTAGTTCGCTCGGTCTGACCATCCGTTTGTGGGTGAAAAGCAGTACTAAAGTTGAGCCTTGTCCCCAACGAATGTTGTAATCCCTTCCAAAAATGAGAAGTAAAACGGGGATCTCTATCAGACACGATTGAGACAGGAATTCCATGTATCCTGACTATTTCTTTGATGTATAGTGCAGCTAGCACATCAATTGACCATCGGCTTTTGATTGGCAAGAAATGTGCCGATTTAGTCAATCGGTCAATGATAACCCAGATTCCATCATGTCCTCCTTTAGATATAGACAAACCCATGATGAAGTCCATACCAATATCCTCCCATTTTCACTTAGGAATATCTAGAGGATGTAGTTTTCCCGCAGGCTTTTGGTGTTCCGCCTTGACCTGTTGGCATGTGAGACAGCGTGATACATAGTCCGCTATTTCTCTTTTCATATTAGGCCACCAAAAGTTCCTCTTTACATCTTGGTACATTTTGGTTGATCCTGGATGAATAGTGTACCTTGATCGGTGAGCTTCATCTAAGATCTTCTTCTTTAATTCCGGACAATCAGGTATACAAGTTCTATCTTTGAACGATAATCTTCCATCAGAAGTTAGTTGAAAATCAGATTGTCCTTCTAATCTGCCCTTGATTTCTACTAACATAGGATCATCATCCTGAAGTGTTTGTATCTCAGATAACAAATCTGACTGTATGCTTACATGAGATAGTGTGACAAATTTGGATTCCATGTCCAAGCTTATATTGAGCTCGGAGAATTGTTCAAGTAACCTCCATTCTTGCATCATACAATTTGCTATCATTGCTCTCGGCTTTCGACTAAGGGCGTCAGCAACATAATTACCCTTTCCGGGATGGTATTGTATATTGAAGTCGAAGTCCTTGAGATATTCTAGCCAGCGTCTTTGTCTCATGTTTAGCTCCTTTTGTGAAAATAGATATTTGAGACTTTTGTGATCGGAGTATACAGTAAACTGTGCTCCATATAAGTAGTGTCTCCATATCTTTAGGGCAAATACTACCGCGGCCAGTTCTAAGTCATGGACGGGGTAATTCTCCTCATGCTTCTTCAGCTGACGTGAAGAGTATGCTATGACCTTTCCTTGTTGCATTAGGACACATCCGAGGCCAATGCCAGAAGCATCAGTGTAGACCTCGAATTTCTCTCCTTCTATCGGTAGAGCTAAGACCGGAGCTGTGGTGAGATGATCCTTGAGAGTTTGAAAACTTCTTTCACATTCCTCACTCCATTCGTATCGGATCTCCTTGCGAGTTAACCTTGTAAGGGGCACGGCGATCTTAGAGAAATCTTTGATGAATCACCGATAATAGCCTGCAAGACCTAAGAAACTTCTGATCTCGCTTGCATTAGTGGGTCTTTCCCAGTTTCTCACAGCTTCAACTTTTGACGGATCTACAGATAATCCGTCCTTTGATATGACATGCCCGAGAAAAGCCACTTCTTCAAGCCAGAACTCGCATTTGCTGAGTTTAGCATATAATTGATTTGTCCTCAAGACTTGCAATGCAATCCTCAAATGTTCTTCATGTTCTTCCTTAGTCTTGGAATATATCAATATATCATCAATGAAGACTACTACGAATTGATCCAAGTAAGGCCTGAATATGCTATTCATTAACTGCATAAAGGCAGCAGGGGCATTTGTTAGTCCAAAAGGCATAACAACAAATTCGTAATGGCCATACCTGCTTCTGAATGCAGTCTTGTGAATGTCATCGTCCTTGATTCTTAATTGATGGTATCCCGACCTGAGATCAATCTTGGAAAAATATTTGGATCCTGAAATCTGATCAAATAATTCATCGATTCTCGGCAGTGGATACTTGTTCTTGATAGTAAGATGATTCAATTGTCGATAGTCGATACACAATCTCATGGATCCATCCTTCTTCTTTACAAATAAGACTGGTGCTCCCCACGGGGAAGTACTTGGTCTAATAAACCCTTTTCGGATTAGTTCCATCAACTGCTCCTTCAACTCCTTGAGTTCAGCAGGGGACATTCTATATGGTGCCTTTGAAACGGGACCAGCACCAGGGACTAAGTCGATGGTAAAGGCCACATCTCTTTGCGGGGGTAATCCCAGCAATTCTTCCAGAAATACGTCTGGGAATTCTCGTACTACTTGAACGTCTTCTATCTTGGTTTCCTTAGCTTCTTTAATAGTGACAAAAGCAAGGAAGGATACACATCCTTTCTTGACGAGCTTGCTTGCTCGAAGAGCCGAGATAAGAGGGGATTTGCTTCGACTCTTAGGACTAGTATAAGTCAGTTCCGGAAATTCCTTGAAAACAATCTTGCTATCACGGCAATCAACCGTTGCCTGGTATTTGGATAACCAATCTGCTCCTAGTATAACATCATACTCCTTTAGATCTAAGCAGATAAGATCAATAGGAAAATTCTTTCCTCGAACCAATACCTCACAGTTTTGGTAATGATGTGTGATATCCGTCTCGTTTCGAGAGGAGTAGATAATATTAACTTCATCCATTCTGGTTCTAGAGGTAATGGGTCAGCAAACTTCTTAGAAACAATAGAATGCGATGCACCCGTATCAAATAAGACATGTGCATATTTGGAACAAATTTTCAATGTACCTTCCACCAATCCGCCTTCTTCTTCCGGTTCGGTCTCCTGTATTGCATGAAGACGAGCATTCTTTGTCACCGGGCGTTTACTATCGCCGGCTTGGTCGTTCATTAATGGACACTCGGGAATCCGATGCTCACGGCTTCCACAACGGAGACAAGCTCCTAATTTCCTCCAGCATTCTTCTGTCTTGTGACCAGCCTTGTCACAATGCTTGCAGACTGTATTCGAAGGGGTAGTGGTGATAGAGAAAGGCTTGGTCTTCTTGAATTTCTGATCTTGAGATGAAGAACCCCCATTATTGGGCCTCTTCTTAAAGTTGGGTTTGAAAGAACCCGAACCCGTGACTTGTTCCTTCTTGTCTTTTCCACGGATCCTATCAGATAGTTCAGTGGCATCTTCAAGTAATTGAGCTCGGCGCACTATTTCAGAATAAATTTGGATGTCCATAGGCGCCAGTTGAGTAATATAGTGGGGCCTAAGCCCATTAAGAAATCTACGGGCTTTCATCTTTTCCGTGCTAATTAAATGCTTAGCATATCTAGACAGTCTAGAGAACTGTGCTTCATAATCAGCCACCGATAAAGATCTTTGCTTTAATGCGGCAAATTCGGCGGCCTTCTTTTCCTGGACCCTATCAGAGAAATATTTGGCGTTGAAATATTCAACGAATTCACCCCATGTAACTTGAGTTGGGTCAATAGTAGCTTCAATCGACTCCCACCAGCATCTAGCATCCTTTTCTAACTGGAAAGTAGCTAATAAGACTTTGTCCTGATCCGTGCATTGCATAACACGGAATATACGTTCAATCTCCCGAACCCAATGCTCGGCATCGTCTGGATCGGTCGATCCCATGAACTTCGGGGGATTCATATTCTTGAATGCTTGGTGTAAGCTTCCAGCTCGTGGAGCACCACCTTGTGCTACCTGTTGTAGCACTTGGGTCATCCCTTGAAGGGTACGCTGCATGTTGCGCCATTGAGCACGTTCGGCAGCCATTATCCTACAATTACAATAGCTATGTTAGTATTATATCACTATGATCTTATAAATGACTCATTGATCATTTAACCCTTGGTTCTACCCACTCTCACTTGGTTAAAGGTTTTGAAACCTATCCTTGGACTTGGGTTTCCTAGGAATTGAATACCTTAGGCTCTGATACCACAAAGACTGTCACGCCCCGAGCGCGGAAGATACCCGGAGATGCGCGACGTGTCTATATCAATCATGTCAATCAGAGTGGTCGTGTATTCGACACAAAGACAGAGATGCGCAAAATAGCAAGATAACCCAATCCTTTATTTCATAATGGATAGACTATTACAAATCCAATACTCTGTTTAACAAAAAGGAAAAGAATACATATTTGACTCAAGAAACTATGGAAAAGACTAGACGACACTTGTAGAAGCTCTATCACTTTCACTCTTGACCATTCCCATCCGATTGACTTCCATCGTCGTCGGACTTACCTGAAAAGTAGAAAGGGACAAACGGAATGAGCGAACGCTCAGTAGGAAATTATATCTCAAGTACTAGCAAGGGGTTTAAGTAATTACATTTTTATGAATGCAATAAAGCTATGCATGCTCGCATGAAACGACAAGATAGAGAGAATGTAATATCAAGGAAATAAGATGAACTTACCATGAACTTTCAACAAGATAACAAGTTTATTCAAGATATTCAAGTAAGTACAATTATCGAGTCATGTCAAGAACTTTGGCTATCATGTATCAAGCAAGTAAATTACCCTCTTTCGGGCCACGCATTTCATGTAAAGTCAAGTACGATTCAAGTACAAGATGTGTGTGGAATGTCCAATCAAGCAAGTCAAGTACTCGGTATAATGCCAGATACCTTATCATTTTAACTCCCATGGGCACAAGTACTTTCGGGTGCTCCTCCCAGGACCAGATCGGGCCCTATATGCGCAGGCATTTATCATGTGTTTTGACATCCACTCTTGTTTATAGCCAACATAGAATTTCAATAATCATGCTTGTAGACACGTATGACAACTTTGATAGAAAAGAGTCCAAAATATGACAAAGGACATAGAATGGCGATAATAACGGTATAATCACGATATCGATAAAACTAGGTAGAATATGATTCCCTTAACTTGGGTACCATGACAAATCAGTATGGATATTCTTTATATAGAATTGAGGTCCACATGAACAGTATGTCAAAGGTAAGATACCCTCATTCTTATCATAGAATTGAGGTTTACAAGAACGACATGATATGGCATGATATCATCATCCCATTAAGAATTTCTTACGATATACTCTTTGTATAATCATAAGGGCCGGTATACCATGTTTCTTTAGAGTGACATGGCATCAATGGTGTAATGGGTTTTTAGGGTACAACCAGCTCAGTCGGCCTTAAGGGAATCCAAGGCTACGAGGAGTCTTACGGAGGTCTCTATGACTAACTCGCTAGTCCAAAGGAACGGAATGTCTAAAGGAGAGCTTGTATGTCAATGAGAATTGAGTGTGATCGATAAATCAACGTGAAAAAAGTGGGACTATACTCACGGAATGGAGAGTAGTGCCGATATATATATATGTATAATATATAAAACCATCGGTTAGCAAATCAGATGAAAAATCAGTTTATAGTAAAATAACGACTTAGGTCAAGTCGTTTCTTAAGTAATTAACGCCTAACAGAAGGGCGTTTACACATGGTCCGTTTTTGCAGAATTTTCAATAATTCAATAATTTATCTAAAACGCGCCTTCGGCAGGGGCATTTCTTCAAGAGTTGACGACTACCGTAGCAGGCGTCTTTTTATTTACAATATTTTTCAGAACATATTTATTTTCAGAAATTATCAAAAACGCGCCCTTGGCAGGGGCGTTAATCATTAAATTCTTATTTTCACAGAATATATATTCCAGGATTTTAACAGATACGCGCCCTAGTAAGGGGCGTTTATTTTTAATTCACGCCCTGTGATGGGGCGTTACCACATGGAAAACGACCTAGTCTAGGTCGTGAATTCAAGAGATACTAGGAAAGCAAGATTTGCACGATAATCAATGATAATAATCATATAGTCATGACAGGAAATTGGCAGGAAATCAGATGCAGTATTTTAGATTTGATGTTTCATGCTTATTGACTTTTAACCGTTAACAATTATTGATTGATTTCATGTAATTGCATGGATAATCCGTTCTGAAGATTTACATGAAATTAACGCCTGTGTACAGGGTGTCAAATATGAAATTAACGACCTGGACATGGTCGTGTCTTGTGAATTAGCGCCCTGGACAGGGGCGTCTCTTTCAAAATATTGCAGAAACATAATAAAACCATATTAAACCGTATGCATGTCATGTCAATACGTATATAAGTCTTGTCTTAAATTATTTGGGCTACAGTAACTTGAGAAAACCTACTTTATGATAATTTGATGATTTGAACTGTGAGAAGAGGAGCTCTAGTTCTTCGGTCCTGTAATTCCTACGAGAACAGAAGAAGAAATATTAGTATTTCTTCATACTTCCTGACCGAAGGTAAAAGAAAGAAGAACATCACCTTTGTTCTTCACGTACGTAGGTTTTTTTTTTCCTAACCTGTAAAAAGAGAAGGAGATGAAGAACGTTAGTTCTTCATATACTCGAAACAGAAGAAAGGAAAGAAGAACAGTTCTGTTCTTCACTTACCGTCGCAGAGGCTTGGATCAAATAGGTTTAGGGTTTGTCAAACGAGAGATTTTATAAGATTTTGGGAATCCTAACAATAGTTAGTGTTTGATTGGAAGTAATATTTCCAAGATTGAGTTATTACCATATTCGAACTCTTTCTCATAGTTATCACTTACCCTGGATAAGTTCTGGGTTCGAACGGTTCCGAATGGAATTAACGACTTTGGTAAGGGCGTGTATTCTTTAATTGACGCCTTGCATAAGGGCATTTCTTAAAAAGCGCCTTGAAAAATGGTGTTTCGTGTTTTAAAACACGCCCAAGATAGGGGCGTTTATTTTACTTACCCATTTGGTCGCGTGAGAACTGACGACCGCAGGTGTGGGCGTCCTTTCTTTATTCACGCCATGGATAGAGGCGTTTCTTTATAAATTAACGCCTTAATAAGAGGCGTTACTTTTAATTTGTTTTATTTCTTCCAATTAACCCTATTCCTTTTATATATTACTTCTGTAATATATATGTTTTAATTCATTTCAATTATTCATTTATTAGGGTTGCTACACCCTCCCCCACTTAAAAGAATTTGGTCCCCAAATTCAATATATATATATAATTATACACGCGGAGAGTTTAGGACATATACCTCTTAGAATAACTCGAGAAATCATTTCTTCATAGATTCCTCGGTCTCCCATGTCGCTTCGCGTTCAGGATTCTTATTCCATTGCACCTTGAGCATGGGAATAACCTTATTCCTTAGAGCTCGTATTTCTCGATCTAATATCTTCAAAGGCCTCTGTTCATATGTGAGATCTTTCTGGATCACCAGACCTCCATGCTCAATGATATGTGACGGATCGTGCACATACTTCTTCAACATAGATATGTGAAATACATTGTGTACCTCGGACAACTGAGGAGGCAATGCGATGCGATAAGCAACCTCGCCAACTCTTTCGAGTACCTCAAATGGTCCGATGAATCTTGGCGTAAGCTTGCCCTTAACACCAAATCTTCGTATGCCACGTCCAGGCGATATCTTGAGAAATACATGATCTCCGATTTGGAATTCAAGATCTCTTCTTCTTGTATCTGCATAAGTCTTTTGTCTGGTCTGAGCAACTTGTAATCTTTCCCTGATTACTTGTATCTTCTCGGTTGTATCCCTTACCATGTCTGGACCTAATAGTTATTTTTCTCCAACTTCGTTCCAACATATGGGAGATCGGCAACTCCTTCCGTATAAGGCTTCGAAAGGTGCCATTTGGATACTAGCTTGGTAGCTATTATTATATGCAAATTCAACTAAAGGTAAGTGGTCATGCCAGCTTCCTCCAAAGTCAATAATGCATGCTCTCAGCATATCTTCAACAACTTGATTAGTTCGCTCGGTCTGACCATCCGTTTGTGGGTGAAAAGTAGTACTAAAGTTGAGCCTTGTCCCCAACGAATGTTGTAATCCCTTCCAAAAATGAGAAGTAAAACGGGGATCTCTATCAGACACGATTGAGACAGGAATTCCATGTATCCTGACTATTTCTTTGATGTATAGTGCAGCTAGCACATCAATTGACCATCGGCTTTTGATTGGCAAGAAATGTGCCGATTTAGTCAATCGGTCAATGATAACCCAGATTCCATCATGTCCTCCTTTAGATATAGACAAACCCATGATGAAGTCCATACCAATATCCTCCCATTTTCACTTAGGAATATCTAGAGGATGTAGTTTTCCCGCAGGCTTTTGGTGTTCCGCCTTGACCTGTTGGCATGTGAGACAGCGTGATACATAGTCCGCTATTTCTCTTTTCATATTAGGCCACCAAAAGTTCCTCTTTACATCTTGGTACATTTTGGTTGATCCTGGATGAATAGTGTACCTTGATCGGTGAGCTTCATCTAAGATCTTCTTCTTTAATTCCGGACAATCAGGTATACAAGTTCTATCTTTGAACGATAATCTTCCATCAGAAGTTAGTTGAAAATCAGATTGTCCTTCTAATCTGCCCTTGATTTCTACTAACATAGGATCATCATCCTGAAGTGTTTGTATCTCAGATAACAAATCTGACTGTATGCTTACATGAGATAGTGTGACAAATTTGGATTCCATGTCCAAGCTTATATTGAGCTCGGAGAATTGTTCAAGTAACCTCCATTCTTGCATCATACAATTTGCTATCATTGCTCTCGGCTTTCGACTAAGGGCGTCAGCAACATAATTACCCTTTCCGGGATGGTATTGTATATTGAAGTCGAAGTCCTTGAGATATTCTAGCCAGCGTCTTTGTCTCATGTTTAGCTCCTTTTGTGAAAATAGATATTTGAGACTTTTGTGATCGGAGTATACAGTAAACTGTGCTCCATATAAGTAGTGTCTCCATATCTTTAGGGCAAATACTACCGCGGCCAGTTCTAAGTCATGGACGGGGTAATTCTCCTCATGCTTCTTCAGCTGACGTGAAGAGTATGCTATGACCTTTCCTTGTTGCATTAGGACACATCCGAGGCCAATGCCAGAAGCATCAGTGTAGACCTCGAATTTCTCTCCTTCTATCGGTAGAGCTAAGACCGGAGCTGTGGTGAGATGATCCTTGAGAGTTTGAAAACTTCTTTCACATTCCTCACTCCATTCGTATCGGATCTCCTTGCGAGTTAACCTTGTAAGGGGCACGGCGATCTTAGAGAAATCTTTGATGAATCACCGATAATAGCCTGCAAGACCTAAGAAACTTCTGATCTCGCTTGCATTAGTGGGTCTTTCCCAGTTTCTCACAGCTTCAACTTTTGACGGATCTACAGATAATCCATCCTTTGATATGACATGCCCGAGAAAAGCCACTTCTTCAAGCCAGAACTCGCATTTGCTGAGTTTAGCATATAATTGATTTGTCCTCAAGACTTGCAATGCAATCCTCAAATGTTCTTCATGTTCTTCCTTAGTCTTGGAATATATCAATATATCATCAATGAAGACTACTACGAATTGATCCAAGTAAGGCCTGAATATGCTATTCATTAACTGCATAAAGGCAGCAGGGGCATTTGTTAGTCCAAAAGGCATAACAACAAATTCGTAATGGCCATACCTGCTTCTGAATGCAGTCTTGTGAATGTCATCGTCCTTGATTCTTAATTGATGGTATCCCGACCTGAGATCAATCTTGGAAAAATATTTGGATCCTGAAATCTGATCAAATAATTCATCGATTCTCGGCAGTGGATACTTGTTCTTGATAGTAAGATGATTCAATTGTCGATAGTCGATACACAATCTCATGGATCCATCCTTCTTCTTTACAAATAAGACTGGTGCTCCCCACGGGGAAGTACTTGGTCTAATAAACCCTTTTCGGATTAGTTCCATCAACTGCTCCTTCAACTCCTTGAGTTCAGCAGGGGACATTCTATATGGTGCCTTTGAAACGGGACCAGCACCAGGGACTAAGTCGATGGTAAAGGCCACATCTCTTTGCGGGGGTAATCCCAGCAATTCTTCCAGAAATACGTCTGGGAATTCTCGTACTACTTGAACGTCTTCTATCTTGGTTTCCTTAGCTTCTTTAATAGTGACAAAAGCAAGGAAGGATACACATCCTTTCTTGACGAGCTTGCTTGCTCGAAGAGCCGAGATAAGAGGGGATTTGCTTCGACTCTTAGGACTAGTATAAGTCAGTTCCGGAAATTCCTTGAAAACAATCTTGCTATCACGGCAATCAACCGTTGCCTGGTATTTGGATAACCAATCTGCTCCTAGTATAACATCATACTCCTTTAGATCTAAGCAGATAAGATCAATAGGAAAATTCTTTCCTCGAACCAATACCTCACAGTTTTGGTAATGATGTGTGATATCCGTCTCGTTTTCGAGAGGAGTAGATAATATTAACTTCATCCATTCTGGTTCTAGAGGTAATGGGTCAGCAAACTTCTTAGAAACAATAGAATGCGATGCACCCGTATCAAATAAGACATGTGCATATTTGGAACAAATTTTCAATGTACCTTCCACCAATCCGCCTTCTTCTTCCGGTTCGGTCTCCTGTATTGCATGAAGACGAGCATTCTTTGTCACCGGGCGTTTACTATCGCCGGCTTGGTCGTTCATTAATGGACACTCGGGAATCCGATGCTCACGGCTTCCACAACGGAGACAAGCTCCTAATTTCCTCCAGCATTCTTCTGTCTTGTGACCAGCCTTGTCACAATGCTTGCAGACTGTATTCGAAGGGGTAGTGGTGATAGAGAAAGGCTTGGTCTTCTTGAATTTCTGATCTTGAGATGAAGAACCCCCATTATTGGGCCTCTTCTTAAAGTTGGGTTTGAAAGAACCCGAACCCGTGACTTGTTCCTTCTTGTCTTTTCCACGGATCCTATCAGATAGTTCAGTGGCATCTTCAAGTAATTGAGCTCGGCGCACTATTTCAGAATAAATTTGGATGTCCATAGGCGCCAGTTGAGTAATATAGTGGGGCCTAAGCCCATTAAGAAATCTACGGGCTTTCATCTTTTCCGTGCTAATTAAATGCTTAGCATATCTAGACAGTCTAGAGAACTGTGCTTCATAATCAGCCACCGATAAAGATCTTTGCTTTAATGCGGCAAATTCGGCGGCCTTCTTTTCCTGGACCCTATCAGAGAAATATTTGGCGTTGAAATATTCAACGAATTCACCCCATGTAACTTGAGTTGGGTCAATAGTAGCTTCAATCGACTCCCACCAGCATCTAGCATCCTTTTCTAACTGGAAAGTAGCTAATAAGACTTTGTCCTGATCCGTGCATTGCATAACACGGAATATACGTTCAATCTCCCGAACCCAATGCTCGGCATCGTCTGGATCGGTCGATCCCATGAACTTCGGGGGATTCATATTCTTGAATGCTTGGTGTAAGCTTCCAGCTCGTGGAGCACCACCTTGTGCTACCTGTTGTAGCACTTGGGTCATCCCTTGAAGGGTACGCTGCATGTTGCGCCATTGAGCACGTTCGGCAGCCATTATCCTACAATTACAATAGCTATGTTAGTATTATATCACTATGATCTTATAAATGACTCATTGATCATTTAACCCTTGGTTCTACCCACTCTCACTTGGTTAAAGGTTTTGAAACCTATCCTTGGACTTGGGTTTCCTAGGAATTGAATACCTTAGGCTCTGATACCACAAAGACTGTCACGCCCCGAGCGCGGAAGATACCCGGAGATGCGCGACGTGTCTATATCAATCATGTCAATCAGAGTGGTCGTGTATTCGACACAAAGACAGAGATGCGCAAAATAGCAAGATAACCCAATCCTTTATTTCATAATGGATAGACTATTACAAATCCAATACTCTGTTTAACAAAAAGGAAAAGAATACATATTTGACTCAAGAAACTATGGAAAAGACTAGACGACACTTGTAGAAGCTCTATCACTTTCACTCTTGACCATTCCCATCCGATTGACTTCCATCGTCGTCGGACTTACCTGAAAAGTAGAAAGGGACAAACGGAATGAGCGAACGCTCAGTAGGAAATTATATCTCAAGTACTAGCAAGGGGTTTAAGTAATTACATTTTTATGAATGCAATAAAGCTATGCATGCTCGCATGAAACGACAAGATAGAGAGAATGTAATATCAAGGAAATAAGATGAACTTACCATGAACTTTCAACAAGATAACAAGTTTATTCAAGATATTCAAGTAAGTACAATTATCGAGTCATGTCAAGAACTTTGGCTATCATGTATCAAGCAAGTAAATTACCCTCTTTCGGGCCACGCATTTCATGTAAAGTCAAGTACGATTCAAGTACAAGATGTGTGTGGAATGTCCAATCAAGCAAGTCAAGTACTCGGTATAATGCCAGATACCTTATCATTTTAACTCCCATGGGCACAAGTACTTTCGGGTGCTCCTCCCAGGACCAGATCGGGCCCTATATGCGCAGGCATTTATCATGTGTTTTGACATCCACTCTTGTTTATAGCCAACATAGAATTTCAATAATCATGCTTGTAGACACGTATGACAACTTTGATAGAAAAGAGTCCAAAATATGACAAAGGACATAGAATGGCGATAATAACGGTATAATCACGATATCGATAAAACTAGGTAGAATATGATTCCCTTAACTTGGGTACCATGACAAATCAGTATGGATATTCTTTATATAGAATTGAGGTCCACATGAACAGTATGTCAAAGGTAAGATACCCTCATTCTTATCATAGAATTGAGGTTTACAAGAACGACATGATATGGCATGATATCATCATCCCATTAAGAATTTCTTACGATATACTCTTTGTATAATCATAAGGGCCGGTATACCATGTTTCTTTAGAGTGACATGGCATCAATGGTGTAATGGGTTTTTAGGGTACAACCAGCTCAGTCGGCCTTGAGGGAATCCAAGGCTACGAGGAGTCTTACGGAGGTCTCTATGACTAACTCGCTAGTCCAAAGGAACGGAATGTCTAAAGGAGAGCTTGTATGTCAATGAGAATTGAGTGTGATCGATAAATCAACGTGAAAAAAGTGGGACTATACTCACGGAATGGAGAGTAGTGCCGATATATATATATGTATAATATATAAAACCATCGGTTAGCAAATCAGATGAAAAATCAGTTTATAGTAAAATAACGACTTAGGTCAAGTCGTTTCTTAAGTAATTAACGCCTAACAGAAGGGCGTTTACACATGGTCCGTTTTTGCAGAATTTTCAATAATTCAATAATTTATCTAAAACGCGCCTTCGGCAGGGGCATTTCTTCAAGAGTTGACGACTACCGTAGCAGGCGTCTTTTTATTTACAATATTTTTCAGAACATATTTATTTTCAGAAATTATCAAAAACGCGCCCTTGGCAGGGGCGTTAATCATTAAATTCTTATTTTCACAGAATATATATTCCAGGATTTTAACAGATACGCGCCCTAGTAAGGGGCGTTTATTTTTAATTCACGCCCTGTGATGGGGCGTTACCACATGGAAAACGACCTAGTCTAGGTCGTGAATTCAAGAGATACTAGGAAAGCAAGATTTGCACGATAATCAATGATAACAATCATATAGTCATGACAGGAAATTGGCAGGAAATCAGATGTAGTATTTTAGATTTGATGTTTCATGCTTATTGACTTTTAACCGTTAACAATTATTGATTGATTTCATGTAATTGCATGGATAATCCGTTCTGAAGATTTACATGAAATTAACGCCTGTGTACAGGGCGTCAAATATGAAATTGACGACCTGGACATGGTCGTGTCTTGTGAATTAGCGCCCTGGACAGGGGCGTCTCTTTCAAAATATTGCAGAAACATAATAAAACCATATTAAACCGTATGCATGTCATGTCAATACGTATATAAGTCTTGTCTTAAATTATTTGGGCTACAGTAACTTGAGAAAACCTACTTTATGATAATTTGATGATTTGAACTGTGAGAAGAGGAGCTCTAGTTCTTCGGTCCTGTAATTCCTACGAGAACAGAAGAAGAAATATTAGTATTTCTTCATACTTCCTGACCGAAGGTAAAAGAAAGAAGAACATCACCTTTGTTCTTCACGTACGTAGGTTTTTTTTTTCCTAACCTGTAAGAAGAGAAGGAGATGAAGAACGTTAGTTCTTCATATACTCGAAACAGAAGAAAGGAAAGAAGAACAGTTCTGTTCTTCACTTACCGTCGCAGAGGCTTGGATCAAATAGGTTTAGGGTTTGTCAAACGAGAGATTTTATAGGATTTTGGGAATCCTAACAATAGTTAGTGTTTGATTGGAAGTAATATTTCCAAGATTGAGTTATTACCATATTCGAACTCTTTCTCATAGTTATCACTTACCCTGGATAAGTTCTGGGTTCGAACGGTTCCGAATGGAATTAACGACTTTGGTAAGGGCGTGTATTCTTTAATTGACGCCTTGCATAAGGGCGTTTCTTAAAAAGCGCCTTGAAAAAGGGCGTTTCGTGTTTTAAAACACGCCCAAGATAGGGGCGTTTATTTTACTTACCCATTTGGTCGCGTGAGAACTGACGACCGCAGGTGTGGGCGTCCTTTCTTTATTCACGCCATGGATAGAGGCGTTTCTTTATAAATTAACGCCTTAATAAGAGGCGTTACTTTTAATTTGTTTTATTTCTTCCAATTAACCCTATTCCTTTTATATATTACTTCTGTAATATATATGTTTTAATTCATTTCAATTATTCATTTATTAGGGTTGCTACAACCGAATCTAAGGAGATTGTCCTAGCAAACATTCCCATTGCGAATGAGTTCCCAGACGTGTTCCCATCTGAACTACCTAGTTTATCGCCCGAGAGGGAAGTAAACTTTACCATTGAACTCATTCCAGGAGCAGCACCTGTTTCTATAGCCCCTTACAGGATGTCCCCCACAGAACTCAAGGAACTAAAAAGGCAGTTGCAGGAACTACTACACAAGGGTTTCATCAGACCTAGCACATCCCCTTGGGGTGCGTCGGTTTTATTTGTCAAGAAGAAGGATGGTTCTCTCAGGCTATGCATCGATTACCAGCGACTGAATCAGCTGACAATTAAAAATAAGTATCCATTACCGCGTATTGATGAGCTCTTCGATCAGCTTTCGGGAGCAGAATATTTTTCTAAGATTGACCTCAGATCAGGTTATCATCAGCTTAGAATCAAAGAGGAAGATATTTATAAATCAACTTTTCGAAGTCGTTATGGCCACTATGAATTCGTGGTAATACCGTTTGGGTTAACGAATGCCCCAGCAGCATTTATGCAACTTATGAACTGTGTCTTCCAGCCATACCTGGATCAATTTATTGTCATCTTCATCGATGATATCCTGATATACTCCAAGACAAAAGAAGAACATGAAGAACATTTGAAAATAGCTTTGCAAACACTTAGAGAACACAAGCTTTATGCCAAACTCAATAAGTGTGAATTCTGGCTCGAGGAAGTCTCATTCCTAGGCCACATTATTTCAAAAGAAGGTATTGCTGTGGATCCTTATAAGGTAGAAGCTGTCAAGAATTGGAGTCGGCCTACGACTGTGTCTGAAGTAAGGTGCTTTCTGGGTCTAGCTGGTTATTATAGAAGATTCATTAAGGACTTCTCGAAAATTGCGGTTCCTTTAACTAGACTTACGAGAAAAGAAAATCTTTTTCTCTGGTCAGAGGAATGTGAGAAGAGTTTTCAAAACCTTAAGAATCACCTTGCAACAGCTCCTATTCTAACACTACCGATGGAGGGTGGTGGATTTGAAGTATATACGGATGCGTCTGGAATTGGCTTAGGATTGTAGATCTCTAATTTAGAATAATCCACTTAAGAAAAATATCAAAGAAAAGACATACAATAAGCATTGGAGGAAAATATATGCACGAGGTGCACAAGGGGATGTGATCGCCAGAGACGCGAGGCCTCAAAAATATAACAATGAAAGCATGGGAGAGATCGCGAAAAATACCTTGGAGTGCGGGGATGTGAGTGCTTCCTTTCTCTTCAAATCGGCCGGCCGATGAAGAGAGTTCTTGCTTTTATTACCCTTGCAAAACAAACAAATATCACCAAAAGAATTGAATTAGAAACAAGGTGGGTGTAGCATTAAATTCAATAAAAATATATGAGCATGAAAGCATGTAAAAGAACACACCTTAAGGGGATTGCCCTTAAACCCCTATGCAAAGAGGGTATGGGAAATATGAATGAATGATGTGAAAAATAATGAAGTGTGCAAGAGTTGCACTAGAGGAGAGTCTCAACGTGGTTGAGAAGGGAAGAATATAACAGCCCAAAGGCTAAGATGAATGCATGCGATAGAAACTAATGCAATAAAACACAAGAAGAAATTGAAAAGAAGTAAAAGAGCCTGTTCCTCTCGGCTTTGATGCTCAATAGGGGGAGAGCCTCCTTCAAGAGATGAAACGTTAGATGTAGAAAGCCCCTCCTTCAGCCATAGCAACAGCCTGCGTGAAAGAAAGAAAGAGGAAGAACAATAGAAAACACAACCACAGAAGAATAACGTCGGGAGGAAGAAGAAAAGGAAGAATCCAACCCATTAACAGAGCGATCGGCAGCTCTATTAATAAGATAGAAAAGGGATAAGAAGGAAAGAGTCCAAAGAAGAGATAAGAATGGGCAAGAGCCCAAAGAGGGAAGGATTAAGCTGGGCAAGGTGACCAAACGAAGTAGGAGTCTTTCTGGGAAAGGCTGCATCCGTTCGGAGCACAAAGGTGAAACACGACTTGGATCAGGGCGTTAATTAAAGAATTGACGACCACTCCAAAGGGCGTTAATTAAAACACGACTTATATAAGGGCGTTACTTCAAAAATCAAATTTTAGAATTTATTTAAAAAAATTATGAAACATGTCTGATTCAAAGGCGTTAATTAAAACACGCCCTATCCAAGGACGTTAATTCAAAATATTCAAAATAGGGCTATTTTTTATTTCTCAATATTATTTTCCCATTTTTTAGGTGAAGGTGCATCTCGTCGCCCTGATTCCAACGACTATTTTTGCGAATTTTTCTGACACCCGGAAGGCCACCAAAACACCTCTGGAACAGAGTGGAAAATAATATTAAAAAATCAATTTGAAAAAGTGACGACCGTATGTAAGGCGTGAATTCAATTTTTTTGATTTTTTATTCTTTTCACATTCAAAGTAACGCCCATGGTTAAGTCGTTAATTCCCAAAAAAATCCGAAAAATTCCTAGAAAAATCCAGAAAAATGAAAATTTGAAAGAATGGACGCCCTCTATTATAGTCGTCAATTTTTTAAGAAACGCCCATGTATAAGTCGTTATTTAAAAGACGCCCCAAGTCAAGTCGTTATTTCTAAAAAATAGAGAAAAAATACCCAGAAAATCCAGAAAAATCCATAAAAATAGGAAAAAATAGGAAAAAATAGGAAAAGGGTGAAAAAAGGGAGAAATCTAAAAAAAGTGGAAAAAAACACTCAAATAGAACTAATTTGAGGGTCAAATTGGGACATTACAAGGCAATATGAGATGTACTCACAGTAACGTCAATTTTGGCGTGTCTACAGCTGCCCCGCCTTGGCGTCTGCTTTGCAAGGGAGCGTAGCAAACTGAAAAGTAGATGCCAAGGTGTGATGAGACACGCAATCAACATCACTTGATGAGAAATGAAATCAGAAGCACGAGATGAAGCAAATCTCGGGAAATTTACGGAAATCAACGATGTTTGGATAAAATGGGGAGATGTGCACGCGGTGCACGAAGGAGATAAAAAAATGATCAACTTCCAGCGCGGTGGAAGTACCCCAGGTCACAAGCCTGTAAGTTTCACCATTGGGGAGCGGTTACCAGCCAGTGGACGTGCTGCAGCCAAGGTGGATCAAGGGGAAAATTGGAAAATAAGATGATAGAAATCCAAACAAGGAGCTTTCGAGAGAATGACCCAAAACAGCGACAAAACGAACTGAGGACTCAATTCGGCATGGAATATCTCACATTGAAGATCAAGATCAATTTGACCCACAAAAACAGTTTATCAGAATGATTTTTCAACAATTGTTTCAAATTCCTACATGAATGCATGCTGGGTTTAAAGGGAAAAATAAATCAAATAAAAATATAGAATAATCAAGGATAATATTGTTAAACTGCCAAGACTGGGTCAAGAAACCGATTCTGCGAGCTGATACTAAGCCGAAGCCCGTTTATCCACGCACCAATTCGTAAAAAGGGAACCATCGTCCCCAATCTTGGACGGCTCAACGGCCTATCCGTGTGACTAAGACTCCTCTGGAATCATCATTGCTTTTGATGAAGGGGAACTCAAATCCCAGATTTACCAAAGCCACAAGGTCCTTGATATAATCTAGTAGCATATGTAACATATAGTAGAATGCATACAGGGAGATGGTGATATCAATAAGCATGGGAACTGAGAAATGAGCTGCAAGCACCGTGGGACTTTGAGTGATGATGCCCTACCGGCGGGACCAAGAGCTTTTTCCTACGCTCAAAAATTCATTAGCCACGATATAAAAGATATAACAAGCAATGGAAAAGGCATTTAAGCATAGCATGCATAGCATGAATCAAAGCAACCAATCATAGCATAAGTCAAATCATGGCATAGCAAAGCATCATTATTTGTTGTTTGTCATGAGGATGACAATCTGGCTAATCAAGTTTTGGAGTTAAATAATCAAGATCTGATAATGCCCATCGGCGGAGTAATCAGATGAAACGAGCAGGAGTTGATTGAAAGATTTGGAGATGAATAATCATGAGATATGATAATCAGAATGATATAGGGAGATGATGCCCCTGGGTGGCATGTTATGAGAATATTGGGAAGAATCAATAGATTGATAGCAATAAGTAGAGAGAGGACCCATCCCGTGCTTTTGGTCTCTGCAAAGCTGTTCCTGCAAAACACCATCAGAAAATACAATGCAAATTTTTAGATTTTAGAAATATGCAAATTTTTATATGGAGTTTTGGAATATGCAAATTTTTATGAGTTTTGAAAAAGATAAAAAAATTTTATGAGTTTTGATCAATATGCAAATTTTTGTGAAGTTTTGTAAAAGATATTCAATTTTTTGTGAAGTTTTGAGAAAGGTATTCAAATTTTTATGAATTTTGGACAAGAAATATTCAATTTTTTTGTTTGATTTTGGTTAGACATTGCTAAAGCAGCATCAAAAGGTGTTTTAAACCACTGGCTAGGGGTCCTCGTTCCTTCCCTTTTTGCTTAAAACTGTCCAAAGCTGGGCGTGCATTGTAAGGTGGCGCCCTATAACCGACCGCCTTTGATCAACGGTGCCCCTACTAAGGCCATACCCGAGAAACATTCGGTCTTGGAGGGAGAAGAGAAGAATAAGTGGAGATAAGCTTTATACAGGATGGGAGATATCAAGACTTGAATTCCTTCCAAGATGTTTAACCCTCAAAGAGATAGTCTGTTGTGCCGGGGCTTTGTGCCTTTGATTTTTAGACCCTTGACATGCATACGACCAGGGTTTTCCCTGCGGGGACTTTGCCACTCTTGACATGCCATAATTCTCAATTTTACTTTTATCGAGATTTTGACTTGATTTTCATAATAGCCCTTTTGGCTAGATATATATCATAAAACTCATATGAAAACTCATATTAATTTTGGGTCAAGACTGTCCCTATTTGAGACTCCTCTCGTATTGGGATTACCAAGGTTGGTCATCTTATCCGTCAACCTCTTGCCCCTGCATGCGGCCGAGTGAAGAAGAGAAAAAGACTTTCAGATACACTCATGGCATGGCCAAAGTAGGGACGATGTTTTATCAACGAAGCCGGCTAAGGACGCCGTGAAGTGTGTGGAATGCCCAGCTAAGGGTTGCTCTTAACAAGCGGGGAGAGAATGTTGAATTCCCAGCGCGGGGTTCTTATTACCCAAAGTGCTGCGAAAGCAAGTCTAAAGACTCTTTTGAGAATGATTTCATTAAACAAAAGCCTAAGATAAAGGTTTAAAACACCATTCTTAATCTTGTTAAGAAACACCTTATCTTAAAAACACGCCTTATGCAATGATGAAATGATATCGTGAAAATGCGTACTTACGCCAAAATATTACCTTGCAACCTTCGTTGAAGCAGCTGCCGCGAGAGGTTGATCATCATGGGATTTGTCCTCTTTGGCAGTCAAAAGGATTGGAAGCAAAGGATTTTGGGAGTGGCTTAACAAGAATGAGTGGTGCTCAAACCAGACTCAGACGAATAAGGAGAAAAGGAAAAGAGGCGAGGGCTAGAACTCCCTCACTAAGGTGCAGAGACCCTGATCACATGGAACAGTCTACAGAAGAAGCGGAAAATCAAGAAGAGGGGTGAGGACTAAAGCCTCGGAAGCAATGGGAGAAAGGGCAGATGCCCAAGGCAGTGGATGTGGAAGAAGTTGGGTCGGACCCAAGATCAGGCGGAATCAGAAGAAGAAATTGATAAATGGAAAGAGGCGGATCCGGAGGGTCCGAAGGCAGTGGAGGAGAATCGTGATAAGAGGAATCCGGAGGCTTCGGAGGAATAACGAAAGAAGGGACGCGATGCCCTGGGGAGAAATAGGGAAAAAGATGATGAAAAAGGTGACGGAACAGGAAGAAGAGAATAAAAGATATGAAGTCCCGGAGGAGCAAGAAGATGAATCGAAAGAAATATAGAAGGTCCGGAGGTTCCGGAGGAATGAAATCAGGAGGGTCGCGATGCCCTGGGAGATGATAGAGAGAATAAGACGGAGAATCCGGAGGTTCCGGAGGAAGCAAATGGAAAGGGGCGCGATGCCCGAGGAAAAGATGGAGAGAATCCGGAGGTTCCGGAGGAGTGAAACCAGGAAGGAGAAGGTGGAAAGGGGCGCGATGCCCGAGGGGAAAGTCCGGAGGTTCCGGAGGAAGCAAATAAAGAAGGTGGAGAGGGGCGTGATGCCCGAGGGGAGAGTCCGGAGGTTCCGGAGGAATAGAATCAGAAAAGGCATGGGAATCCGGAGGTTCCGGAGGAATAAGAGAATGTAAAGGGGCGTCGTGCCCGAGGAAAAGGTCCAGAGGAATAGAAAGAATAAAGTGGAAAGGGGCGTTGTGCCCCTGGAAAAAGTGGAGAAAATTAAGTGGAGAATCCGGAGGTTCCGGAGGAATGAGATGGAAAAGGGCGTCATGCCTGATTAAAGCGGATGAAGATGAACAAGATGAGAATTGCAGAATGTCCGGCGGTGCCGGAAGACGGGGGAGATACGGGTTTGGAAACCCGGGGATTAGGAGGTGCAAATGCCTGCAAAATGATGGATGTGATGAATGCAATGAATGCGTGAATGCAAGGAGATGCAAAGAAGATGAATGATGTGAAGGGTGAGAGGATGAGATCCTCCTCCTAACCCTGGGAATGGCCCATGAAGGAAAAGTGATAGACATGGATGAATAGAAAGTGGAACAAATAAGGGATGGCTCCTTAGCATTAAGATAACTGCCCCTCCACGGCAGTGAAAGAATACAGCCAATTGGCTCAATAAAAGAAGCTTCAATAAGTGGCAACCCCCTTTGAAGGCAAAGATCAACAATGTGAGGGAGTTGGAGAGTTGGAACGGGGAGCGTCGTGTTGCCCATTGAATGTGGTATATATGGAAAGTTGAGCAAAATGGGCACTCGCCCCTTGTAAGGAATAATGAATTCGGAATTCGGAAATTGGAACAAGGGGTGCCCTGCCCGACCCTTAAACGGCATCAATGCCCGGCATGGCGGCGACTTGACTTCTTCGGCCGTGATTGGCACAATAACCCGGATTGGCATCCGGCAAATGAATTCTTGCATCTCGAATGGCACGGCCGTGACCAAAGTTTTCTTGCCCGGCTCTTGCTTATCCTTGGCGCAAGTAGCTGCAGAAGCACGCCCCTTCCGAGTAACAAAGAGAGGTGAGGCGGAGGCGGAAGGCTCCGTGGATGGTGGAGTTATAATGGAAAGTGTTGGCAAATGGGTGAATGGGGGCGGAGGTTCAAACACGTCGAGCTTCTCCCCTTGCTCGGAAGCAGTCGGGATGGGCTCGGGTGCAAAAAGGGGTGGATCCTGCTCAGGATTAGCCATGGGTAAGGGTAAAGGGTTCAATGGTGGAATAGGCAAAGTGGGTTTTAAAGGGATAATGGAAGGTCGAGGTGGAGGTAATGGGAGGTTAATTGGGGAAGGTTCAACGGTGGGCTCAATGGAGGCCGATGGTATGGAGGTTAAGAGTTTAATGGGCGGAGGTTTGATGGAAGACTCAGGGGAGGTTGATGGTGTGAAGTTTGATGGTATAACTGGTGGAGGTGTAATGTAAGCAGCGTCAGGGATAGGAGGAGACTCACAATGTGCCGGTGTGGGCGATTGGAATATCGACCCATCGTCGTAACACCAACTGGTCTCATAAACAGGGGTTGAATTAGGAGTGGTTTCCTCCTGAGCAGGGGGTTCATCGAATGAAAATGGGGAAAGCGGAAAGTTAAGGAAACTCGGAAGGGGTGCCTGCGGAGCTTCATCATCATCGTATACTGCCTCGGATACTTCGAGTGTCGGCTCTTGCTCACTTGAACCGCCGACGCCGTAATCATCCCTCCTGTCTTTCCATTCTCTCTCCATCTTTGTAATCTCGTCCAAAGCGGCATGGAGAGGATTGACTGGAGTAGGAGGAGCCGTGACCCTCTTTATTTGTTCCTCCATCAAAGTAATCTTATCAAGCAGAGATTGTTGGAGGGGTGTGACTTGAACAACCGAGGGCTGGCAGGGCCTTGAAGGAGGAAGGGACGCATAAAAAGGCCGTGGAGGGGAATTAATGGGCCGGCCCATGGAAGAATCCGGATGGGCCGGATTGCAAGGAATAAATGGGCCTCGGGGCCGCGGTGGAGGAGGAATAGAAGGAGGCGGGTGATGGGCCACCCGAGAGGAAGCATGAATAGAAGGAGATGGGTAATGGGCTACCCGATTAGAAATATGAGTGGAAGAAGGAAGTGGGTGATGGGCCACCCGAGTGTGAATAGAAGAGGGAAGTAGGTGATGGGCCACCCGAATAGGATTAGAAGATGGAGGTGAATGAGATGCACCCTCAACGGCCGCCTTAAGGGCTTGGATCTGTTGAGGGGTGAGATGATCCAATGCATGGATGATTCGGGAGACCTTCTCGTCATTGGGAGGAGACGATCCCGAGGGAATAGGGGCTCGCAATTGAGGAGGGGGACTATGAGAATGGACATTGCCCATGGGTCGGGCATGACCATAAGAATAAGGACGTGGTCCCTTGAAAGAATGGTGAGAATGCTGATTAACATGTTGAAATTGAGGATATGAAGTGCTAGGTTGTGCATCCTCATGAATTGAATTGAACATGTTTCTATCATGGTAAGCCATTATATAGTCAAAAATTCTCAATAATTATGCAAATAAGCACACAAGTTGGAATGGTTACCGTGATTTTTGATTGTTTTATCCTTGGTGAATTAAGGATTTTAATAAAGTTTGGAAAGATTCACACAAGGAGAGTCCTAGTTTCAAATGAGATTTGAACTCCAATGCCAACTAGGAACTCTCACTCACCACGTATTAGGCCAACTATATCGGGACTCCAAAAGGGTACAACCTGCCCGGCGTCCGTGAGGGAATCCACGGGTGCGGGGACTTACGGAGGCTTGGAAAAGGGATTTCCAGTCCAAAGAGACGGAATGCTCAATGGAGGGTCGTCCCGATTCCAAGAGGGTGTGTGGATCCTAATGAAGAGGAGGGGGCCCCTCAAACCAAAATGCAAATATGAATGCAGCAGGGTAAACAGGCCAACCACAACAATATAATCAATAAAGATAAGCAGGAAATATCATGAAAAACCACAGCCGTGGGGTTCTGGAAACCCACAGTAAAAACACGCCCTGGCAGGGGGCGCTACTAAACAAAGACACGACGGTGTGGCTGTCGTGAATCAACGTGAGGGGCCCAGGGGCAAGGTAAAACGCGCCTTAGGGTGAGGCGCTATCAATAAAAAGACGCCCTGTACAGAGGGCGTCAAATTAAAAGACACGCCCTGATGTAGGGCGCTAATCAAATTAAAGACGCCCTGTTTCAAGGCGTGAATTCACAGGGCAGCAATATAAAGCAAGAACACCCGGAAATGTGATGGAAAACGCCCTGGCAGAGGGCGTAAAATATTAATAAGACGCCCTTGGTTAGGGCGTTAAATCGATGAAAACGCCTCTTCCAGAGGCGTTAATTCACCTTCTCCAGACAATCACAGTCAACCAATAAATATGAATATCAAAACATAATCATGCTCATCAAATTGTATTTTTTTTGGATAAAGTGGGATTTCAAAAAGAAATCTATCAACTGACAGATCACAAGTGGGACAAGAAAACAATGGAGGGTGCCCGAGGGACACAAAGGAGGGGTACCGTGGGTATCAATAGGAAAGGGCACGCGAGGGTGCCAAGGGGAAAGGGTAATAAACAAAGAACACAAAAGGGTCCCACCGTGATCGCCAATTTGTAGATCTCTAATTTAGAATAATCCACTTAAGAAAAATATCAAAGAAAAGACATGCAATAAGCATTGGAGGAAAATATATGCACGAGGTGCACAAGGGGATGTGATCGCCAGAGACGCGAGGCCTCAAAAATATAACAATGAAAGCATGGGAGAGATCGCGAAAAATACCTTGGAGTGCGGGGATGTGAGTGCTTCCTTTCTCTTCAAATCGGCCGGCCGATGAAGAGAGTTCTTGCTTTTATTACCCTTGCAAAACAAACAAATATCACCAAAAGAATTGAATTAGAAACAAGGTGGGTGTAGCATTAAATTCAATAAAAATATATGAGCATGAAAGCATGTAAAAGAACACACCTTAAGGGGATTGCCCTTAAACCCCTATGCAAAGAGGGTATGGGAAATATGAATGAATGATGTGAAAAATAATGAAGTGTGCAAGAGTTGCACTAGAGGAGAGTCTCAACGTGGTTGAGAAGGGAAGAATATAACAGCCCAAAGGCTAAGATGAATGCATGCGATAGAAACTAATGCAATAAAACACAAGAAGAAATTGAAAAGAAGTAAAAGAGCCTGTTTCTCTCGGCTTTGATGCTCAATAGGGGGAGAGCCTCCTTCAAGAGATGAAACGTTAGATGTAGAAAGCCCCTCCTTCAGCCATAGCAACAGCCTGCGTGAAAGAAAGAAAGAGGAAGAAAAACAATAGAAAACACAACCACAGAAGAATAACGTCGGGAGGAAGAAGAAAAGGAAGAATCCAACCCATTAACAGAGCGATCGGCAGCTCTATTAATAAGATAGAAAAGGGATAAGAAGGAAAGAGTCCAAAGAAGAGATAAGAATGAGCAAGAGCCCAAAGAGGGAAGGATTAAGCTGGGCAAGGTGACCAAACGAAGTAGGAGTCTTTCTGGGAAAGGCTGCATCCGTTCGGAGCACAAAGGTGAAACACGACTTGGATCAGGGCGTTAATTAAAGAATTGACGACCACTCCAAAGGGCGTTAATTAAAACACGACTTATATAAGGGCGTTACTTCAAAAATCAAATTTTAGAATTTATTTAAAAAAAATTATGAAACACGTCTGATTCAAAGGCGTTAATTAAAACACGCCCTATCCAAGGACGTTAATTCAAAATATTCAAAATAGGGCTATTTTTTATTTCTCAATATTATTTTCCCATTTTTTAGGTGAAGGTGCATCTCGTCGCCCTGATTCCAACGACTATTTTTGTGAATTTTTCTGACACCCGGAAGGCCACCAAATCACCTCTGGAAGAGAGTGGAAAATAATATTAAAAAATCAATTTGAAAAAGTGACGACCGTATGTAAGGCGTGAATTCAATTTTTTTGATTTTTTATTCTTTTCACATTCAAAGTAACGCCCATGGTTAAGTCGTTAATTCCCAAAAAAATCCGAAAAATTCCTAGAAAAATCCAGAAAAATGAAAATTTGAAAGAATGGACGCCCTCTATTATAGTCGTCAATTTTTTAAGAAACGCCCATGTATAAGTCGTTATTTAAAAGACGCCCCAAGTCAAGTCGTTATTTCTAAAAAATAGAGAAAAAATACCCAGAAAATCCAGAAAAATCCATAAAAATAGGAAAAAATAGGAAAAAATAGGAAAAGGGTGAAAAAAGGGAGAAATCTAAAAAAAGTGGGAAAAAACACTCAAATAGAACTAATTTGAGGGTCAAATTGGGACATTACAAGGCAATATGAGATGTACTCACAGTAACGTCAATTTTGGCGTGTCTACAAGGATGTGTCCTTATACAAAATAGAAAGGTGATTTGCTATTCTTCAAGACAATTGAAACATCACGAAGAAAATTATCCTGTACATGATTTAGAATTGGCAGCGGTTATTTTTACCTTGAAAATTTGGCGTCATTATCTTTATGGAGAAAAGTTTACGATCTACTCAGACCACAAGAGCTTGAAATATTTATTCTCTCAAAAAGAGCTAAACATGAGGCAAAGGAGGTGGTTAGAACATCTCAAGGACTTTGATTTTTCTATTCAATATCATCCTGACAAGGCAAATGCTGTAGCAGATGCACTCAACAGAAAACCAATAGGTATGTTATCAAGTCTCATGATTAGTGTAACTAACCTTATTCCTCAATTTGCTCAGTTGAATTTAGATGTTGACATTAAGGAAGAAGATTGCTTCATAGCTAATATCTGAGCTCAACCTACATTAATAGAGGATTTGGCCAAGTTACAAGAGGATGATCCAGTTTTACTGGAAATTAAGGCCAATATTGAACAAAGGCCGGATTTTTCTACTTCTAATGATGGAAGATTGCTATTCAAGGGCCGAGTGTGTATACCGGATCATGAGGATACAAAGAAATTGATCCTAGAAGAAGCACATAAATCAAAGTACACCATTCATACAGGAGGTACAAAAATGTATCAGGATCTCAAAGGAAAGTTTTGGTGTCCCAATATGAAGAGGGAAATAGCTGACTTCGTGTCTCGTTGTCTAACCTGCCAACAAGTTAAAGCTAAACATTTTAGACCCGCAGGTAAATTACATCCCTTAAATATTCCCGAATGGAAATGGGAGAGCATAGGGATGGACTTCATTATGGGTTTACCTAAGACAAGAGGTGGACATGATGGCATATGGGTAATCATAGATCGATTGACTAAATCTGCACACTTCATACCAATAAAGAGTCGATAGTCTGTGGATATTCTAGCAGCATTATACATAAAGGAAATTGTCAAATTACATGGTGTCCCCATCACTATTGTATCAGATAGAGATCCTCGATTCACATCACAGTTCTGGAAAGGTCTACAACATTCACTAGGGACCAGATTAAATTTTAGCACAGTCTTTCATCCACAAACTGATGGTCAGACGGAAAGAACAAATTAGGTGGTAGAAGACATGCTCAGGGCTTATGTCATTGATTTTGGAGGAAGTTGGCATGATCACTTGCCTCTGGTGGAATTTGCATATAATAACAGCTATCAAGCAAGCATACAAATGGCACCTTTTGAAGCTCTATATGAGAAAAGTTGTCGATCTCCAATATGTTGGAATGAAATTGGGAGAAAGCAATTTTTAGGCCCCGACCTTATCAGGGATTCTACGGAGAAAATCAAGCTCATTCAAGAGAGAATGAAAATGGCACAAGACAGGCAAAAGTCTTATGCCGACAATCGAAGACGTGACTTGGAGTTTCAGCTAGGAGATCATGTATATTTAAAAGTTTCTTCAGGTCGTGGTATTTGAAGATTTGGCATTAAAGGAAAGCTAACTCCAAGGTTCATTGGCCCATTTGAAATTCTTGAAAGGGTCGGTGAAGTGGCTTATAGATTGGATTTACCTCCACAATTAGCAGAAGTTCATGACGTATTTCACGTCTCCATGCTGAAGAAATATGTATACGATCCTGACCATATTATCACTTATGACAATCTGAAGATTCAGAAGGATATGACATATGAGCAAACGCCAATAAAGATTCTGGATCGGGAAGTGCGTCAACTAAGAAATATGGTTATCCCTATGGTCAAAATTCAATGGAAGAAAACATGGCCATACGAAGCAACATGGGAAATCGAAGCAGCCATGAGAAAAAGATTTCCAGAATTATTTAACGGTAAGTACACTCTTCACAATCCATGTCTTGAATTTGGGGACCAAATTTTTCTAAGTGGGGGAGGGTGTAGTGCCCCAGAATTTTATATAAATAATTTTCTAGAATTTATAAAGGCCTAAATATATTAATAAATAAATTCTAAGACTAATAAGTCATCATAGGCCCAATTAGGTTGAATAATTAACCAAGCCTATTTACACATCATCTAAAAAGGGTTTGAGGCCCAAAACCATTAAGTTTGGCCCATATTCTAGAAGGTTACTTAGCTTATTTAAGGATAAAAATGAATTATATAAATAATAATATAGAAAAATGAATAAAAGAGTTTTATTTATTTGAAACTCTATATACGTTGAAGGTAACGGTCTATCGTGCGACCGTCACATGCTTGTAACGCATGGGTCTACGACCGTTACACTATGTGAATTCCGTAAGCTGAAGAGTTTGATTTATGTTGAACTCTGGGAACAATAAATGTAACGGTCTATCGTGAGACCGTTACATGCCTCTAACGCACCTGCATTAGACCGTTACATCATGTTAGTTCCGTGAAGGAAAGAACAAGTATAAAGATCAAAACTTTGGACTCTTATCCACTAGAGATCAACGTAGGAAGAGTTATAACATTACTAAAGACTCTTAGAGATCAGGTTTTAGCAAATTAAGGACTCTAGAATCGATCTAATCTTCAAACCCTAGCCAAAACCCTATAAATAGGACCTAGTTCTGAACTGTGCGACCCTTACTTTTGGCTCGCAAGGAATCAAGGTAAGGAGGTGTAATCTTTGGTAAGTTCTTTAGAAGTATTTGTTTACAATACTTTAGACTAACTCCTCTCCAAATTTCACGTCTTTAGGTCAAGAGGTTGTGGAGTTAGAGCCCAAGGAAGTTGCTGAAAAATCACAGGAAGAAGGGAACTAGGGTTCGGTGTTCAGACCATAATTGGAAGTTTGAAGCCTAGACAAGAGGTAGGTTATCTCATGAATGGCAAAAATAACTTGATAGGACTATAAGCCCTCTGGTTTGATTGAATTTCATGCATAGTAGAGCATCAATTTCATGTTTTACTAAGTTCTATACATTACATGCATCTCTTAGCCTAATTGGAAAATTAAAAAGATGTATCTTGTCTATTTCATGGATACCCACGCATATAGATAGCCTATACTTCGTTATCATGCCTAGAATAGACATGGTATTTGATTTACAGACATGATGTGAGTTGATACCTTAGGTTTTATATCGCTTTCCGTTAGCAGACCCTCTAACGCATCAGCGTAGGACCGTCACACTCATGTAACGGCCATACGATAGACCGTCACAGTCTCTGATTGCCTATTGATTTCTCTGTTGACTCTGACGCATCTATGCAGGGGCGTTACGTTACTGTAACGGCTGTTTGATAGACCTTCACACTACTGTGATGCACCACTTATAGACCGCCAGAAGCCCTGTGTTCTGTCAACCCTAGATAGAATAAGATTCGTCAATCTTACTTATTATTAAGCCTAGTTGATTAGAGTTTTCACCTGATTATGTGAATTTAAGGTTGTTTAAATTATTCATAATAGGGGTTGCATGATTTCAGGAACTTAATGGTATTTTAAGTTATGTTAGTTTCATAAGCCAAAAATTCTATAGTCTTGTATTCTAAATCATGATTCTTTTAACTATGGTATTGTCGGAGTTTTCATCATGATTTTCACATTGATACTTGTATCTCTCTATCAATAGAGTCATTTCTATAAGTACATGGCACATACTCCGGTATGTTGACCATTAGTTCACACTTTGCACTATAGGAACACAATCTTGGACTTGAGGACCTCTCTATTGGATATTCCTTTCAATAGACTAGGAAATCTTGTTTCTAGGCCTCCATAATTCCCCGCGAGCCTGGGATTCCCACTAGGACGTCGAGTTGGTTGTACCATTAAAACCCGTTAACTAGAATACACTATCGTTATTTTCTGATTCTAGTAATGTAACGGCCTTGTATTGGACCGTCAGGATCATCTAACGGCCCAATATACGACCGTCACATTCATCTAAGGTTGAATTCTTGATTCTGGATTCAGACAAATGTAACGGTCCTATACTAGACCGTCACACAATGTAACGGCCCAGTGAATGACCGTCACATTACTTGAATATCTCAACCCAAGGTTTGACCAAGGGTTGACATTTTCAATGTTTCTAGATAAACCTTGATGATCTAGAACCTATCATATTGCTTAATAGACTTAATATAATGAAAGTTAAGAGAATATAGTGTTATGCTACCGATTTATTTCCATAAGCATAGCATAGTCTAAGTCATTCTTGATCTCTTATATTCAAATTGAAGCGTCCATTCATTGATTTTCATTATTTGGAATTGTTATATTCTTGGCCATACTTTACTGTTACATGCGTGGAAGTAGCTTAATTTATACCTGAAGATGCGATCGAGCACTGATTGTGTTCAAGGGCTCTATGCTAGTCCCCTCGGCTGATTACCAGAAACATACTATTTTATAAACCATGGGGTATGATGCTGCTGGCGTCGCATTGCGCTGGGAGTACTATTTCTATAAATAAGTGAAGATACACGACACGACATGACATTCTTGCTTGATATTTCACAGAAATTCACGAAGCACTTGCTCATAAGCATAAGATGCAAAAGTGTTGATTATGTGGATTGCTAGTACATTCTCGATATATTCTTGTTCATGAAAGGCCAATATCATGTTCTTGTTCTATTCTTGCTAGTTCATTCTTGTTCTCATTCCATCTTATATGATTGTCTTGTTACTTTGATTTAATCGCGTGATCATCGCATTGCATGATTTTACCTTATTTCTTTAGAGCAAAAATATTAATCACTTTAATAGTGCCTTCATGTTGATGTGAAGATACCTACTGGGCAAGTGTACTCATTACCTATTTCCAATCTTTTTCAGGAAATGAAAGTGTGTCAGGTTCGGATTCGGATTATTCAAGTAGCGGATCTGAGAGTGATTAAAGATGAGCGAAGACTTAGAAAGTCTATAATGTCTAGATTGGGTCAATGTAATTTTCCTATTTCTTGAGTCTAGTAGAATGAAAGATGATGGAAAGTGGTTGTATTTCGAGTATTGATCATTTATGAAATAAAGTTGGAGTTTGATTAAATTATGTGCAATTGCATTTATGTGTGTGATTGTATTACGCTCTGGTCGTTCTTGCTTGTAAAAGGCTTACCATGCCGACTGTTCGCGCTCCTCGAATGAGTCTTCTACTGTAATAAAGGCTCGGGGTGTGACATTGTGGGACCCTGTGTGTGTGTCCCGGGCTCTCCGGTCTCGCTGGCCTTGTCTCCGAGAGTCGGTGTCGGTGCAGAGGGATGTCATTGTACCTCGTCAGTGTGTGGCCGGTGGTTTCTGTGAGTCAGAGTCTTCCCTCCGGTGACACGTCCACTAGTCGTAGCCTTCTTACGGCACGCATGTGCTGACCCACCTGGGAGTGGTGGCGCGGCTTACCTGAGAGAGAAGGTTGTTAGGCTGGTTACCATAGGGCCCCTTCGCACAGCCTGAGTCCAGGCTTTAGGGAAGAACCAGTTAGAGGATCTGACCTAGGGTGCATGGTCTGTGTGTGCACACTTAGTTGGGGGCAGTCGGACCTGCGCTGACGAGCGCGACCCCAGCTAGTCCTTGTTCGTGGTACTGGTTACTATTGTGTCTCTGTCTCTGCCTGGGGCGTTGCAGCAAGACACTTGAGGCGCAGACTAAGTCGTTAGTGGATGTGTGCAAGGTCCGAGGTCAGGTCGAGTGTGGAGACCTTCCGTTGGTCGGAGGTATATTGAGGTTTTCCCTTGGTTGGAGGAGATCACGTTTTGCCAAGGTTTGTCATCTTGCATCATGTGTCCGGATCAGTTGGCCTTCGTGTGCCACGATGTCGGTGCGAGACGTGTTCCGTGTTGGCAAGGTGGTTGCCCGTGAGAAGCGATGCCCATTCCCTGGTGCATAATTAAGGGTGCATTGGCACTGTTCCGGAAGGACGAGTGCTGGTCGGATGGTGTTCGTGAGAATTTGTGGTTGGTGTTGTGGTTCCCGATGTGTAGAGGATCAGAGCATGCAAAGTTGTAGAGGATTGTCGGGATGGAGGATCCTGAGTTGTCCTTGTGGTGGTTGTGCGTGTGGATCAGAGTACATAGATCATAGCGTTGGTTGCTACGGGCGGTTTGCTAAGGATGAGTTGAGCATCGGAGGATTGGTTCCTCTGTATGAGACGTGTTGTTGTCGTGCCATTGCTAGAGATATTGTGGTTTATGGCACTGGCAGGTGGAGAGTGGGGAATTATGTTGGCAAGGTTGCCGCATGAGTACCCTGTTCTGGCATTGGAGGTTGTGTCCACGGATGAGGTTGTATTTTTGGAGAAGTGATCTCTGAGAGATTATAGGTCCCAGTTGGTAGCTGCGAGTGGCTGGTCAGATTGACCGAGTGGTCGACCATAGCGAGATGTGTATTGTCTGGGGACCCGTTTGCATTGGTCGCGGCATCATCGACCTACTTGCTGTGGTAGCAGGCGGCACTTGTCGGTTCTTGAGAAGTGTGCCATAAATTGTAAGAGGTTGTGTGTCCCATGGCTCTGTGATAAGAGTGGAATCGGGATGGGTAGGCGTCCATTTGGAGCGATTGAGATGAGATGAGACAGGATGGTGGTCTATGCCTGTGCGTGGAGGTCCTTGAAGGGACATTGATGTGGAATGGTGATCCTTGGTCTGTGAGCAGCATGCGATGGTTCCCCTCTAAGTCTGAGTCGAGTGAGGTGAAGACCGAAGACACCAAGATCTTGTCATTGGTTCACCGTGCTCCCCTGAGAGGGTAGAGTTGGCGTGAGGCTCAAGATCGGATGTGGTGTTGGTCTATGTGAGAGTCAGCTGATGGCCTGTTGTGATTTGGATAGCGCCTATTGGGCTGGTGAAGTTTTCCCGTTGACGAGTGTCTGGTGATCGGTGATTGGTCCTTCGCAGACAGAAGATGCTGGTGGTTGCGCATCAAGAATGGGCCTTTGGTGGCCGTTTCTGTGATGTGCCTTTTTTTGGATGGGATCTGGGCTTTGTCGAAGTTTGTGTTTTGACAAGGAGGATCTGTGTTGTTGTTGGCGTTCGGCTTGCCAGGTGTGAGATGGTCCTTGGCATGGAGCTGACAGATTTGTGGCGGTCAGCTGGTAGAGAGGCTGACGTTTGGTTGGTCCGTCGAGCATGGTTGGATCTGTGCCTGTCTCTCGTAACGAGGACTGTGTCTCCTTGGTGAGCGAGATGGTGGCAGCGGTGCCATGAGTGGGTTTCATTGTGACTGAGGTGATACCATACTTATGCTTTTGTGTTATGCCACTCCGATGATCGATGTGTACGGTGTGCGGAGGGAGGCGGTGGTCGTGATTATGGTCTAGCCGTATTCCTCAAGATTGGTGCTTTCATGTGAATCGAGGTTTTTCTGTGCTGAGGCTCTGACGGCGTTGTCAGTTGGTTCGGGATGTTCTCCCCCTGTGGCTTGGTAGTAGTCCTAAATTTCGAGGATGAAATTTATTTAAGGGGGGAGGGCTGTAACGCCCCGAGTTTTTTGGATTATTGTTCGGATCTGGATCCGTGGGTTTCGGATGGCTTTGGTGGGTCCCAGATTGAGTTTTGCAGTTTACGCGTGTTTTTACCTCTCGGACCTTCGGAATCCCGTGTAGGGCGAAGCATTGCGTTCTCTGACTCCAGGATGATGCAGACGTGTTGTGCATTTTTCGAGGATTGTGGAGAGTATTTTCCCTATTTTTGGTATTTTCTGAAATTTTTGGATTTTTATATATTAAAACCTCTTTTTTCTCTCTCCACATCTCTTATTTCTCTCCCTCTCGCTCTCTCTTTGATAGGATGCAAGGCCTAGATACAGAGGGGGGGGTGAATGTATCCTGCTCCAAATATCGCCCAATTAAAACTCTAATGCTCAAGTATGCGGAATTAAGAGCAGTTGATGAAAAGTGCTGAAAATACTTAGAAGGAACACAGCAAGACAACACAAATCTATTAGCCCTCACATGCTCCTAAGCAAGCATCTAAAGAGCGCAGCAGAGAAAATAACATATAAGGAAAAACAAACCACAAGTGAACACCAAGATTTTTAGGTGGTTCGGTCCAAAGACTTACGTCCACCCCTCACTCCAAACCGGAGTGAGGCTTCCACTAGCTAGGCTAGAAACTGCAGACTCAGTCTGCAACAAATTGCTGCCACACAGCTTGACCAGGGAAACAACCTCCCCTCTTCCTCCCAACCGGAGGGACACCCCAAGTGACTCCCAGCCACTTAGAAACCAGAGACGCAAGTGTCTCTTCCTCCAGACCAGGAGGGAACACCTAATCTTGCAACCCACAAGACCAGAACCGGAGGACCAATCCTCTCTTCCTTCAAACCGGAGGGGAACCTAGAGACCTAAGTCTCTCTTCCTCTGAAACCCAGAGGGAAGCACAGGTGACACCAAGTCACCTGCAAACTAGAGGTCTCGGACCTCTCTTCCTCTCAACCGGAGGGAACCCGACCTCACACAAGAGAGTCGGAAGAACAACTGGTGAATGGTTAAAAGGAAAAACAAAAATGCAGCAACAGAAAGCTGGAAGAATAAAATGCACAAACGCTCTCGCAGGAGCTGGCTGGCATGGATTTGATCCACGGTCCAGCCGGAACTGATTTTTAGTTGAGGCTTCCTTTGCTCTAGCTCTCTCTTCTTCTCACTCTTCTTTTTCTTCTCTTTCGCAGGCTCTCTCTCTGTCTCTTCTTCTTCTTTCTTCTTCTTTTGCTCACTGCCTTTCTGCAGCTCTATCTTCTATCTCGATCACTCTCTTCCTCTTTCTTATCTGATCTCTTATCCATCTTCTCTAGATGGAGGTGGCTGTGTATTTATCGCTACAACATTTAGGGCGTTATCCTCAGATCACGTGCCAGGTGCCAACCTCGGATCACGTGCACTTCGTAGACTTTACGAATAGTACCTATCACACAGACATAAGAAGATATCAATTGGATGTATATACATGCTTCAGGCTGTTAACAAAGTGTGTACAGGCAACATGCAGCTTGATTGTATAGACTTGAAGGTTAACAAACGAGTGTATAGACTAGAAGGTTAACAATCGAGTGTATAGGGTTGAAGGCCTAACAATCCAGTGTATAGACTTGAAGGTTAACTGAGTGTGCAGACTTCGTGTGAAGGATATGCACATGTGCTGAAGTGTGTACAGTTTTCACAGAAGGATGTTCAGACTTTAACTTCTGAAGAGTATATACTCTGCTGAAGAACGTTCAGTTGATGGACAAGCCACAGGCTGTATAGACTTCATACAAGACACATGCTGTATAGACTTCGATGCAAAGGCTTAACAACGAGTGTGTAGACTTGAATGCTTGGAAGGATGTATACACTTCGTCTTTGAAGGAGATGCACATATGCTGAAGTGTGTATAGACTTGCTGATCAAAGGAACAGAATGTATAGACTTGGTTGAAGAGAATGCAATGTATAGACATTGATGAACATTATGCAATGTATGGACTTTGATGAACATATGTATTGTATGGACTTAACGACCCAACCGATGTATAGACTTAGAAACAGCAATGAAGCAAGTGTGTACAATGTGAGAGAGTGTATAGACTTAGCCAATTTGAGACACTATACAGACTATGATGCACAAGCAATGTATAGACTTTGTGATGCCAACAGACAATGACTGTGCAGACTTGTTTTGAACAATGCACGCTGTATAGACTTGTAATGCAAAGGCTGATGTATAGACTTGGTAGTCTGTGGGGGTCGACCCATAAAAGAAAGGGGTCGACCCATGATGCATGGATGTATGGACTTGAAGATTCGAAGCCCCACAATGTTTAGACTTTAAGATGCATACGCCAAGGCTGTACATACTTGAAGAGACTATGCACTGTAGGCTGCCAGACTCTGTACAGACTTGCAGCTTGAGACGCTGACAGAGATAGACCACTGTATAGACTTCAATTCCAAGTGAGACAGTGGTTGTACAGAGTTGGGCTGTACAAACTTGGAAGGCTTGACACAGCGATATACAGACATTGTGATGTATAGACTTAGGAGCATTTGCCAAGGCTGTACAGACTTCAGGCTGAACGTGTGTGCTGTGAGCAATGTATAGACTTGGTGAGCTACAAGGCACAATGTGTAGACTTGAAAAGGGAAAGGGCTGTACAGACTTGAGCAATGCAAAGGCAATCGGATGTATAGACTTCTGTTGGGTCCTGTGAGGTGTAAACGGATCTAGAAGGGGGGGTTGAATAGATCCTTTCACAAGCTTTAGCCTATTTAAAAACTCTTAGCTGGCGGAAGATTAAACCACTCTTATAAAGTGAATGAATCACTTAGACACAATGCACAGCGGAATTAAGTAGAGTGGCTCAAATGAAAAGACTTGAATTACAAGCTATGAAACGTCCACACTTCTTTAAGCACATTTGTGATCTTGAAAGAAATAAGCCTTGTAGTGCAGGGATCATAAAGCATAACACTAAAACATGCAATAGCTTGCAACAACCGTGCTTGTGTGTGTGTGTGCTATGATGATCACTCAAAGTGCATATGTGTGTGAACAATCTAACCAAGTATGGAAACACACGAACCTGTGAATGGGGTTAGAAGATATAGAATAATCACACACAATAAACAACCCACAACACAGGGATTTTTAAGGTGGTTCGGTTGCAACCCCGCAACCTACGTCCACCCCTCACCAAAACCCGGTGAGGCTTCCTTGCTAACACACAGCTTGACCCAGGGACACTCCCCAAACCACAGAACAGAGAAACCCCTCTTTCTATCTTCCTACACACAAAGCCGGCAGGGACGGCTACACCGCAAATCGGAGAACTCCCGATTGCCTTCCTACTAACCACCGGTAGGGACGATTCTCAATTCCAAATGTTTGAATGAAATGGAAAATGAACAAATATGAAATCACTCAAACAAGATATAGAATATGCTTAAGAGAAAAGATCTTGTCTGAGGTTTGTTGGAGCTTGAATCTCTTGAGGATTTGATGAAGAACTTCTTCCCGGAGTACTATTCACAGCTACAGTAACTCGAACTCCTCTTCCTTGAACACACCCTTGTAGCCTCCTTTGATTTCCCTTGTTAGCCTTGCTTTCTTCTACTCTTCCTTGGAGGTTGCTGGATTGAGATATGAGCTTGAATCACCTTGAGTTGATGGAGAGATTGTTGGATGTAGCTTTGATCTTCTTTGAATCTCCTTGAGTTGATGAAGAGGTGTATGGATGTAGCTTTGATCACCTTTGCAAGCCTTGAATGCTTCTTGCTTGATTGGAGGTTGCTTGGCTTCAGATCTCACCTTGAATCACCTTGGAAGGATGAAGAACTCATGCCCGAAACACTGTTCACGGAGGTGCTACAGTGCTCTCAAAATGGCCTCCCTTGATTCACTTCATCAACTCCATCAACTAGGGTTTCTAACCCTCTCATGTTGGTTTTATAACCCTTGGAATGGTCCTTGGACACCCTCCAGACCAGATCCACAAATCATGGGAAGTTAGGTAAGGTTTGATTAAACAAATCCATGGAAAGGGGCTGGCCACGAGGTGGATTTCAAAGTCAAACATGGCTGCATCGGGGCTGGCGGTCGACCAGAATTCATGGGCCGGTCGACCGGAACCTGTTGCAGCCAGAACTTTTCGGCTCTGGCAAAACCGGTCGACCGGAATTCATGGGGCGGTCGACCGGAATGTCACAGACCCCGAACCTTTTAGTTCTGGGAAATTCGGTCGACCTAGCTACAGTGCCGCCGGTCGACCTAAAGCTACAGTAAATTCTAGATTAACACAATTCAGCCCCAAATGTCATTGTAACCCTTCCGAACTCTGTGGCATCAAACTCCTTTGATCTTGGGGAATATATATTGAGTGTTTTGGCCTACAAAATCATATAAAAAGGATTAGAACTTTAGCTCAATAATCCATATAATAAATGTATGAAATACACATATGAAATCTCATGAATTAGTTATATGTGAACACTTTGAATCACAAGTGTTCTGAGCTAAAGATCAAGAAATAAGAGCTCAACCACCCCAAGTAAAATATCCATGAAGCACACTCATGGAATTTTAATAACAAGAAGGATAGAAAAGCTCATTCCAAAATTAACCATCCATATCAAAAGAGCAAGTTCATATGACAATGAATTTAAACGAATGGATGATCATCAAGTAACCCAAAGTTTCAAGATTGATGTGAGCATTCAAGAATCACATGTTCCTTGGTATTAATGCAATGTGAGAACATATAAGGCAAGTTGTGAATGGGCATCATGAAACCAAATACATGGAGAGTGATAAACAACAATGACTCATAGTGTTAAGCCATTATCAAAACCAAGAATACCACAGAACTCATATGACTATAGAATGATGTCGAATGACCCAAGAGACCACAGAATGACTCAAATGACCTCAGAGACACAACATTCTCCCCCTTTTTGATGATGGCAACTATGAGTCATTCTGAACTATGAGTCATTATAAACTCACAGGGCAACTATGAGTCTGAAGAATAAGAAGAGGAATCTTACCACATTCACCACATGCATTGAGTAATGACTTCACATAATCTTAACTTCTTACCTTACCACATCCTTTGATGAATGACTCACATAATCTTCTTTGATGAATGACTCACATAATCTTCTCCCCCTTTGACAACATCAAAAGATCCAGAAAAGAGAAAGAGAGACGCACATTAATGACGCACACAAAATGATGTGGAAATACATGCCAATGGATGTACACTTATTAAGATTGACAAAATAACCAAAGAGAACAACTAATTGTGGAAAGCCAGTTATAGGACTGAGACCAAAGAATGATATGGAGGTATCGAACATGGTGGTGTCCCGACTTGGCAAAGATAAAGTAAGTGTGAGAGGTGGAGCCACAGCAGCATGATTCAATTCCTCAAATAGGAGATGGATAGAGCAGCCAAGGAGCAAATTTTGATTTCAAATTTTGTAGATTTTTAGTGGTTTTCTAGTTTTCAGATTTTTTGGATTTGCTAAGTAATGCAAGGAAATGATAGATGCAAGCTACAATTGTATGAAGTTAAGATGTGCATGCCTCCCTATTAGCATGAGAGCATGATGCTAATGATGCTAGGTCTTATGCCACATGCCAATGAATGAGAAAGCAATGTGATATCACTTGACAGAGGACAGCAATGATTTTGGATGCGACTTGAAAGGTGCATCAAGATGATACCACTTGTTAGATGATACCACTTGTTTAGTATGATGATGTAATCATGGCAGCCTGAATGATTTATGTAGATATGGTAGATGAAGGCAAACAACAAAGTTTATGTAACATGTGCAGCTCAAGATCCATGATAGTGAAGCATGTGAATGCAGATATGTATGCATGGATATACAAATGCATGGAGAAGTAAAGTGTATGAATGCTATGCATTAACCCTCATGATAAATGAAGGTTCTCTCCCCCTTGGATTCTCCCATATCCACAATGCACTCTCCCCCTTTGACAGTGCTCAAAAGCAACATTAGACAACATCTCTCCCTTTCTCCCAAGTCCACAGCAAGGATTCACAACAAGACGTTCTCCCCCTTTGCCAATAGCAAAAGGAGGGATACGGTACAGTGGCTGACAAAAGTCCTAGAGATCAGAGTGGAATGGTAGTGGAAGAGCAAGCCATTATATGCAAACCTGAAATAGACTGTGAGCAACATATATGGTTCAAAGCTAATGAAAATCAAGATCATCAATAGAGTTCAAAAGGCATCGACATCCATGGTTTAATAGAAATGAACCAGAAGCGCATATCATGACAATGTTTAACCTTCCCTTGTCTTATACATCCATAATCAAGAACCACAAAGGAAATAGCACAAAAACTAGTATTGAGGCTAAACAAGCATGACTAAAGCATGGAATTTTAAAATAGAAGCAAGAGGTTTCATATTTTGATTTTCAATATCTTTAGTATTTGAAGGCACATGACTGATATTTTACGAGCAATCAAGTCTAGTATAGGCCTCCTAGCCATAAGAATACACGTTGTTTAGACGCTAGTATCCCTAGGTGTTTGGCAAGACTGACTGTAATGCTTCAGAATGAACAGAGATAGCAAAGTCGCGTCATGACATATCCAATCTCATTTCGGTGATGAGAAGATATATTTCTCAGCAATTATGCTAGTGCTCTGCCTAGAGTCCAAAAGTAATTAAGACAGAGATAACAGAGGCACATCATGACATATCGTTCGTCACTTGATTTGATGACGTGATATATTTCTCCGTGTAACACTATCATTGCTCTGCAAATTGATTTTCAAGAATTCCAGCTCATCAAGATGTTTAGAAATAATACTAAGCTCTAGAGTATCACCAAGAGTGTCATGAAGTCTGGAATTTCAGATATCAGGATAGTCATTCAAAGCATAATATGCAATCTCTAGTTAAGGGCTATTAAATCCACAGAACATAGATGATTTCAAAAGAAATATCAGAACTTCAAGGAAATCATTAAATTTGAACCATTTTTCATTGAATGGGCAATCATCAGTTCATATAATAGAAAGCTCTTACACTATAGTGATGTCTGTCTCTTGAACTTATTATCACACTGGAGACCATTAAGGTTCAGATGCAAAAAGGACGAATGAACCAAGAAGAACAACACGACTCCCCCTATGAATATGCAATGAAAGCATGCAAGGAGTGATGTTTGCAGTCACATAGAATGACGAATGTCAATGAGAGGTTTACTTGACCCATGCAGGGGTTGACCTTATGAAATATGAAATGCTTTAACCAACATAATGCATGATTTTACACTTATGAAATGCAACATAATGAATATGAACCATATGCACGAATGCCTTAAGAAGATAACTCCCCCTAGCTATATGGCCTATATGCGATAGTGACGCATGGTACTTGGCGGAGGTGAAACCTCACGCATGTTGAGTGCTTCGAGGCAAGCATAACCTGCTCTTCCATACATCAACATTTGATATACCATGGCCATGCACGAATGATATGATGTAAAATGATTCAAGCTAGGTTGATGTTGACTCCCCCTGAATACATGCAAGGGTTGGCAATGAACTATGCAGCCTAAGATTTATATGAATGCACAATGCAATTAAGATGCTGCAAAATGATTATGCATTATCATTTGTCTTCTAAACATGATGTGCATTAAGGCATGTGTGATTACAAGATGATGCAAACACAAATCATTCACAATTGATTTTGAACTGAATGTAACATGATGATGCCAATTGCTAGACTCCCCCTTTGAACAATGCTAATATGAATAACGAGTTGAAAATGCAACCATGGTTTGCATCATCAAAACCAAAGTCCAAGCATTTCATGTGGCTGATAGCAAGACTTGTGCAACTCATTATCACATCAACTTCATCAGCATAACAAATTTTTCATGAATTAAATAGCTGAAATCAAGCATGGTGTGAACAAGTTATCTAGCTCAAAAGTTCATCTCACACCATGGGGGGTTTTGCATTTCAAAGAGACATTCAGTTTGCAGAATCTAATGACATTGGGCAGACATATGATGCACTATCTACATGTCAAGACTAAACATGCAAGATGACTGAACTTCAAAAAGGTTTATGTACATACCTGTGCCTTGAGCTTTTATTTACCTTATGATCCTTTGTTTAGCTCCAAGGCATCCTGCACCCAAAATTCTCATTTGGAACTTTTAGGTACCCAAGATTGCTTGGGTCCTTGTGGGTTAGCAACATGTTTAGCATCTTGGCCCATCTTTTTCAGGGCAATCACATCATCCTCCCTCATTATGAGGCAATCATATATCTCATGCCCATTTTTCTCATAATAGAAACAACACACAAAAGATTGATTTTTCTTTTTATGTTCATGTGCGTGTGCATGTGGACTATGCTTTTGAGGGCGAGCATAATTTTTACCTTTCATGATATGAGGGTGATGTCTTTCTTTCAAATACCAGCATTCCTGGTCAGTGTGACCAGTCTTACCACAGTGAAGACAGCAAAGAGCAGCATTTCTTTTAAGGCCATGGGGAGTGTTGACCTGTCTGGATGGGAATGTCGACACTTCTGATTCTCTATGCGATTCTGTGCATAGTTCTGCTGAGCAAGCCTTCTGCCAGTGTTGACATGTTTCTTTCCTTACTCTTTCACTTGATCTCCTGCTCTAAGCTCATCATTTCTCAAAATAAAATAATCATGCATAGTGTGACCATGTTTACCACAATAATAACAATTGACATTTATTTTGTGGAAGGCATGGTATTTAACATTGGACATGTTATGGTGCATGTTTGGATGAGCATGCTGAATTTTACTTTTCTTTCGAGCAGTGTGCCCTTTTTGGTGACCATAGGAAGTGGTGCCTTCCGGTGAGCCAGAATCTTGGATTTGGGCAAACATTGACAGGAAATCATTCAAACCTTGAATTTCATTTTCAAGTGAGGAAATTTGCTGTTTAGATTCAACAAGGCCCTCTTCGCATGTTGCCAATTGCTCATTGAGCATGGCATTTACTGCTTTAAGATTTTGATTTTGTTGTTCTAAAGTATGTAAAGTTTCAGAGTGATCATCAATGACAGATTTGTCTTTTTCATGTGCAGCTAGTTTTTCATGCAACTCTTCTTCAGCTTGTTCAAGTTCAATTTTCTTTTCCAACAACTCTCTATTCTCTTCTTTCAGATAATCAATCAGATTTTGTTGCCATTCAAGATCATCATGAAGACCAACATTTATGTTTCTCAAGAATGAACATTTTTCACATACAAAATTAGCAGAGCATGAATCAGAATTTTTATTTTCTTCAATCAACCTCTCATCATGGATTAGCCCATCGGCCATAGTTTGATCATTAGAGATTGACTTAGGTTGGTTTTGAAGTTTTATTACAATTTCTTCCAACCTAGTGATTTCATCATGAAGATTTTCATTTTCTTCCCTTAGACATGCAATGCTTTGTTTATGCGTATCTAGATCAAATAAGAGAGTGTCGTTAAGCACTTTAAAAACAGAACACTTTTTACACAATGAGCTTTCATTTTGGTTGATTTTCTTGAGATCCTTTTTCAATTTTTTGTTTTCAGATTTTACCTTTTTGTATTGTGTGATCAATTCATCATAGACTTCCATAAGCTCTTCAAAAGTGAATTCCTCGGAATCAGAGTTTACCTGTGATGATGATGCATTGCTGGATTGTTCTATACGGTCGGCCATGAAGCATTCTTGTTCTTGTTCCTTCCCTTCATGGATTTTAACCAACTTGTCCAATACTTGCTTGGCTGTGCTGCAAGAGGACACAAGATGGGTTAGTCTTAGATCAACTGCAGCTGTAATTAAGTTATATGCAAGACGATTATCATTGTGTTTGGTCTCATGTTCGGCTAACCAATCAATTGATTATGATGGAAGCTCATGAGGACCATTGTATATAAGAGTCCATAATTGTGGATCTATGGAGCTAACATAAATGAACATTCTTCCAACCCATGTAGAAAAATCTGAACCATCATAAATGGGTGGAGAAGCCATCGAAGCAAGTGTAGCATGTGAATCCATCTAAATAAAAAACACCGGGATCTTTCCCTGCAGATCGTTGGATCTGGGAATGACAGAGCCTCGCTCTGATACCACTTGTTGGGTCCCGTGAGGTGTAAACGGATCTAGAAGGGGGGGTTGAATAGATCCTTTCACAAGCTTTGGCCTATTTAAAAACTCTTAGCTGGCAGAAGATTAAACCACTCTTATAAAGTGAATGAATCACTTAGACACAATGCACAGCGGAATTAAGTAGAGTGGCTCAAATGAAAAGACTTGAATTACAAGCTATGAAACGTCCACACTTCTTTAAGCACATTTGTGATCTTGAAAGAAATAAGCCTTGTAGTGCAGGGATCATAAAGCATAACACTAAAACATGCAATAGCTTGCAACAACCGTGCTTGTGTGTGTGTGTGCTATGATGATCACTCAAAGTGCATATGTGTGTGAACAATCTAACCAAGTATGGAAACACACGAACCTGTGAATGGGGTTAGAAGATATAGAGCAATCACACACAATAAACAACCCACAACACAGGGATTTTTAAGGTGGTTCGGTTGCAACCCCGCAACCTACGTCCACCCCTCACCAAAACTCGGTGAGGCTTCCTTGCTGACACACAGCTTGACCCGGGGACATGCCCCAAACCACAGAACAGAGAAACCCGTCTTTCTGTCTTCCTACACACAAAATCGGCAGGGACGGCTACACCGCAAATCGGAGAACTTCCGATTGCCTTCCTACTAACCACCGGTAGGGACGATTCTCAATTCCAAATGTTTGAATGAAATGGAAAACGAACAAATATGAAATCACTCAAACAAGATATAGAATATGCTTAAGAGAAAAGATCTTGTCTGAGGTTTGTTGGAGCTTGAATCTCATGAGGATTTGATGAAGAACTTCTTCCCGGAGTACTGTTCACAGCTACAGTAACTCGAACTCCTCTTCCTTGAACACACCCTTGCAGCCTCCTTTGATTTCCCTTGTTAGCCTTGCTTTCTTCTACTCTTCCTTGGAGGTTGCTGGATTGAGATATGAGCTTGAATCACCTTGAGTTGATGGAGAGATTATTGGATGTAGCTTTGATCTTCTTTGAATCTCCTTGAGTTGATGAAGAGGTGTATGGATGTAGCTTTGATCACCTTTGCAAGCCTTGAATGCTTCTTGCTTGATTGGAGGTTGCTTGGCTTCAGATCTCACCTTGAATCACCTTGGAAGGATGAAGAACTCCTGCCCGAAACACTGTTCACGGAGGTGCTACAGTGCTCTCGAAATGGCCTCCCTTGATTCACTTCATCAACTCCATCAACTAGGGTTTCTAACCCTCTCATGTTGGTTTTATAACCCTTGGAATGGTCCTTGGACACCCTCCAGACCAGATCCACAAATCATGGGAAGTTAGGTAAGGTTTGATTAAACAAATCCATGGAAAGGGGCTGGCCACGAGGTGGATTTCGAAGTCAAACATGGCTGCATCGGGGCTGGCGGTCGACCAGAATTCATGGGCCGGTCGACCGGAACCTGCTGCAGCCAGAACTTTTCGGCTCTGGCAAAACTGGTCGACCGGAATTCATGGGGCGGTCGACCGGAATGTCACAGACCCCGAACCTTTTGGTTCTGGGAAATTTGGTCGACCTAGCTACAGTGCCGCCGGTCGACCTAAAGCTACAGTAAATTCCAGATTAACACAATTCAGCCCCAAATGTCATTGTAACCCTTCCGAACTCTGTGGCATCAAACTCCTTTGATCTTGGGGAATATATATTGAGTGTTTTGGCCTGTAAAATCATATAAAAAGGATTAGAACTTTAGCTCAATAATCCATATAATAAATGTATGAAATACACATATGAAATCTCATGAATTAGTTATATGTGAACACTTTGAATCACAAGTGTTCTGAGCTAAAGATCAAGAAATAAGAGCTCAACCACCCCAAGTAAAATATCCATGAAGCACACTCATGGAATTTCAATAACAAGAAGGATAGAAAAGCTCATTCCCAAATTAACCATCCATATCAAAAGAGCAAGTTCATATGACAATGAATTTAAACGAATGGATGATCATCAAGTAACCCAAAGTTTCAAGATTGATGTGAGCATTCAAGAACCACATGTTCCTTGGTATTAATGCAATGTGAGAACATATAAGGCAAGTTGTGAATGGGCATCATGAAACCAAATACATGGAGAGTGATAAACAACAATGACTCATAGTGTTAAGCCATTATCAAAATCAAGAATACCATAGAACTCATATGACTATAGAATGATGTCGAATGACCCAAGAGACCACAGAATGACTCAAATGACCTCAGAGACACAACAACTTCATGATGAGTAGACTTGCCAACACAACTGAACCGTGTATAGACTTGAACAAGCAAAGTCTGTACAGACTTGAAGATTCACGATGTATAGACTTTGGCAAGAGACTGGCTGTACAGACTTCAACACAGCTACGATGTACAGGTTTTGACAAAGCAGCGTTGTACAGACTTGATGAAGCTTCAGATGAATGAATGTAAAGACTTCCCAAATGAATGTACAGACTTCAGAAGATGAAGACTCTATATAGACTTGAGTGCCTGAACCAGTGCTCTGTACAGACTCGCCACCGACCAATGTATAGACTTGAAGAAGTTGAGTGAACAATGTATAGGCTTTGAACTCTGTACAGACTTGAAGACCCTGAGCCAATGTATAGACTTTGCCTTAGAAACGAATGTATAGACTTGAAGCAGAAGCCAAGCTCACGATGTGTAGACTTGGCCAGAACGTAGGGAAAGGTATGAATGTATAGACTTGGCCAGAACGTAGGGAAAGCCGCCAATGTTCAGACTTGATCATCCAGCCGTGTATAGACTTTGTTTCGAGCAACGTAGGTAAAAGTGACAATGTATAGACTTTGCACAGGAGTGCCTGAAGCGATGTATAGACTTGGGGAATAGCTTGAGACACATAGACGCTGCTCGCTGTACAGACTTGATCAAGGCAGCTGAACAATGTACACACTTCCAATGTATAGACTTCTCATGAACAGTCCGATGTGCATACTTCCCTTCGATGCATCTACAGTGCAATGTATTGACTTTGAAGAATATGTACATGGCGTTGTACAGACTTTGAATGAAGAGCCCAATGTACAGACTTGGATGCCTAAAGGTAATGTATAGACTTGTAAGACACTCATGTACTGAAGATGTATAGACTCTGAAGAAATGAGGCGATGTGTAGACTTTGAGGTTCAACTGTGGATGTATAGACTTGGAAGGCTTTGAAGGTGATGTACAGACTCTACCAATGTGCAGACTTTACCTAAATGTAGTGTGTAGACATGGAGATATGATGCATGAACAAAATGGCGTTGTATAGACTTGCCGATCTGGGGGGTCGACCCATCAGGAAGGGGGGTCGACCCACTTCTGTCCAGACAATGCTGAAAGGTGTACAGACTAACATCAAACAATTCAGATAAAATGCAATTATAAAATGCATCAACAACTATGAAATGCATCAATGCATATACCACACAGCCTCAGCCTGTTCGTTGGTTATGTCATTCAGATAAGATGTTCAATGAAACATGCATATGCAACACAATGCAACACAAACAGATTTATATGCAGATTCAAATAGATGATGACTTATAGTGTTTGCTATCATCAAAATCACAGGGACACAATAATCTCCCCCTTTTTGATGATGGCAACACTATGAGTCATATTGACTTGATCCAAATATTTCTCCCCCTTTGACTTCAGCAAAAAGATATGAATTGAAGAGGGAAGAATAAGATTGCATAATATGAGTGAATTAAAAACTCCCCCTTTGACTAAGCTCCCCCTTTTCAGAAATGATTTGATGGATAGAACCAATTGTGAGGAAGGGAGAATATCAGCAAAAGCACAGGGACACTAAAGAAAGGTGACTAGATCTCCCCCTATAAGAAAAGCACTCATCATGACATGGAAGCTCCCCCTGATTGGATGGAGTGAAGTGATGAGCATCCATCAGCAAAACACATGGGTATCCAAGAATTACCACAAACTGTAATCACAGTGGATAAGTGAGGAGGACAGATTTTCAGTAGCACACTACAAGGATGAACTCTGGTTATCCAAAGAACTGCAAGTACACAGGTTAAACTGAGAGAAGTGCCTCTCATAAATGACAACCAGTCTGAATCAAAACACAGTGATAAAGAGACATAGGATGAGCAGATTCAACAATTAGTGATAATTGAGATATTGAACTTTTCAGCAAGATACCAACTTTATAGAGCATAATTTTAAGTTCTAGATTCCTCCATTATAGAAGCTTATGAAACATTGATTGTAAGATGTGGTTTAAGAATGATGTAAACCAAAATTTTTCAAAGAGAAATTGTACTCATATCTGAACCAACTCTTAATAAAAAGGAACTACAAGCTCATATAAGATTCTAGTTCAACCAACATCCATCTTACTTAGTTTACTTTCCATGACAGCTTTAAGAGAAACATAAGTGAATGCACCTGAATTTTAATTGTTCTTTCAGAAATTGATTTACACATATTCAAATTTTTTTTTAATGAACAATTTTGGTTCATCAGCACCTTTTGAGATGGGGAAACACCTTGATCAGATGCCAGAATCCCCAGTTACTCAGTGTGACAACCGTATTATTTCTTCCAATTTAGAGAACAGAGGTAGCATTAAAAGTATCTTTGGCATGAGGATACACCTTGATCAGAGGCTAGAATCCCCAGTTACTCAATACAACTATGCCATTGCTCTGTCATATTTTCACAATAATTTCCAATCATCTCTTTAAACAGAGTTAACCATGGTACTTCATGATACAATCCTTTGGACAGGTTTCTCAGTAACCATAGTCATTGCTCTGTCCATACTTTTACTCAAAATGGATTCAGAACAAGTTAGATGATTAGGAACAAACACATACATTATATATCTTAGTCAACGTAGACATGGATATCAACTTTTCAGATTTCATAAAGTCTTACATGAATTTACATGAAGCAGACAGTTAAAGTTTATTAAGAGGTTGAAAAAGATATTTTCAAGTTCCTTGTGTCCAAACAAGAGTACATAAGACTTAAACCAATTCCAGTTAACAAATGTTCTTAAGCATGTATAATGGAAGGTTCCTCATTAAAGATGTTTTAACTTTTATGAAGTAGTATTCAGGCTGAAGATTTACTTCATATCTCAGCTTAGTAATTCAAGTGAGAATATTCAACAGACAGCATAGATTCTGAAAACTTGTAGCAAAGGAGCTGCTCTTGAGCATAGAAGTTCAAAGATGACTGAATAGAAGTGAAGCTCTCCTTCAGCAGATTTAGGAGAGACAGACAGATACCTATAAGGTATGAATTCAGATTTTGAACAACTTCAGAAGCAGTCAAGAAATATCATTTGATACCACTTTGATGATGGAATCACTGACATTACAAATATGACTAGATGAGTCAAATAGATGGACAGGAAGAGTTCAGACAAAGACACTACTGAACGGATTAAGCATGCTATGTAATGACTCCCCCTACCTGAAAACACTGAAACATCCTATATGTCATGAAGACAATGCAGATGATGAATGACTATGCAAGAACAGATTTAACATGCTATGCAGTAAATCTAAAAACAGTTGTGTGATTTCAAGAGTATGAATAATCCTCCCCCTAAATGTATGCATTCAATCTATCTTTTTGGCATTTTCAATGTAATGAAATGCAATGCAATTAACTACATGTATGCACGGGCATGAAGCAAAATATTCACATGAAGATGCAGACATTCTCTGATATGTAAATTTGACCCTTGGTACTTGGCGGAGAACTTGGTCTAAAAGACCATCTCACACAAAGTAAGAACCTCCAGATAGATTTCCTCTGCCCTTTAGTAGCTTACCATTTGATATACCAAAGTGGTCATGCATGACAATGCAATACCAACAGTCCTATATGCATCAGATTTTCAATGATTGTATGTCAAGTGCATGATTATGCAATACTCATATATGCACTCAGCTCAAAGTACAAACAAGAAAGCCCACAAAGCTCAATGCAAGAGTCAAACCAAACAAAAAACATGTATGCATGAAACTATGACTTATCAGATCAACCATAAATTTCATTTGAACAAATGTGAATAATTTACTTGAATGGGGTTTTATTAACTTGGGTGTCTTGGTTTATTTCCCCCTTTTTTTTTATTCTTCAGCTTCCAAGGCACACCTGCAAGTTAGCACACTATGTTGCATGGGCAGGTACCCAAACAGTCTTGGGTCTTGCATGGTTAATAGTGACACCTTGGGCAGGTGTTCTAAACAACTTTTTAGCATGTAGGTCATCAGATCTCATCAAATAGTAATTGTTCATTGAATGACCTAATGCAGCACAATAATAGCAAGATGGAGCATATTTCAGATTTGATTTATGCACATTCTTATTAGCATGATTTCTATGTGCATATGCATGAAAATTTCTGTTAACAGAATTAAAATTCTGTTTACCAAAATAAGCCAGCCAACAGTCAGCAGCTCCATGGCCTGGCTTCCCATATTCAAAACATGTAAGTGTTTTCCTTTCAAACACAAATCCATTTCTACCAGAAATGTTTCTATTGACTGAGAATTTACCAGATTTATAGTTAGGCTTCCTTCCCTGAGCATACCAACATTGGGATGCAGTGTGGCCCATCTTGCCACAGTGAAGACATGAGTTAGAATTTCATCCACCAGCCCTCAGCCAGCATTCGGATCTCTTATGACCTAATTTTCCACAATTGAAGCATGTCATATGCTGGTTTATTGAATCAAATTTGTTCTTGTTAATAGCATGAAATTTAGCATGATATGAATGTGATTTTTCCTTATCACTTGCAAACCAGCACTGTGTAATTGTGTGTCCTAATTTACCACAGTGGAAACATTCAATTTTCTTTTTCTGAATTGAAGGATTTCTATCATGAAGTTTCCTAGCAGTCATATCATCCTTCTCCATCAATTTACATTCATGCATCAGATGACCAAATTTATGACAATAATGGCATGACATTATCTTTTTAGATGCATGTGAATGTGTGTGAGAACTGTGATCAACATGCCCTAGTGAACCCTTTTTATTTATTTTCTGTTTTCCAATCTTTTTCTGATTTTTGTTCTATTTTTCGGTTTTCTGAACAATGGGTTGTTTATCTTTTGAAGTGGTGGCTACATTTGAAGCTTTTACAAAAGATGTCATCAACTTGCTCTGAAATTCTTTCTTGTTAGCGTTATTGTAGCCCAGCCCTTCCTTCCTAGTGTTGATTTTTACACCTAGTAGCTTATCTAGGTTTTTCTGCCCACTTACGAATTTTGACAAAGTATTGTTCAGATCATTTATTTCAGATTGAAGAGAAGAGACCTGATGTTCATAGTTGACTATATCTTCTTCACATACCAGAATTTTTTGATGCATCACATCATTCAAAGTTTTAAGGGTATCAATTTCTGATTCTAGTTTGAGCTCATTTTGATTTTCATCAACAGATTTTCCTTTTTTAAATGTCAGCAATCTCTCTGACATGGTGGAGTTCAACTGTTTTAGTTTCTCAATTTCCTCCTTTAGACTAGTGTTCTCCTGCTCAAGTTTATCATCATCAAACAAAACATCGATTAGGAAACTTGGATAATCTGATTTACAGTTTTCAAAGTTTTCCTGAAACTTTAAGTTCGCAACACTAACAGCCTTGAACTCTTCATTGATCAATTTATTTTCATTCTCAAGACTGATTAGTTTTTGTTGAGATTCCTGACATTGTTTTCTGAGTTTAGTGTTTTCAGATTTAACATGATCAAGTTCTGATTGGATTCCATCTAGTTTCGACACTTGTCTTCTGAGCATCTCATTTTCAGTTTTTAGAATTTCAGGATTTTCAAGATTTTCAGTTCCAGAAATAGGATCCCCTAGACTTGTTAACTTCTTTATCAGACTTTTATTCTTCTTCCTCAATTTTTCATGGGAGTGTAACAGATTAGCATAGGCATCTTCCCAGTCATCTAAAGTGTAACTATCGAAAGGATTGATGACCTCTTTAGCATCTTCAAATTCATCTTGATCAGTGCTATGGTCGCTCTTATCAGCCATCAGGCAGCTGTCCTCATTCATCCTCTGAGCTAGCTTCAACTGATCCAGAATATCCTTAGCGGACCTGCAGTCATAAAAATAAGAATGTAGAGCCTTGTCAGCAGCTTCTTTCATTAATTTCAAAACTTTCTGATTCTCTCCATTTCTTGATCTGTCACTTTTAGTTCATTTGGACTCTTCCTATGGCAGACTATGAGGACCATGTGAAATTAACTTCCACAGATCTGGATCCATTAAATTCACATAGTTATGTAGACTGCTAACCCATGAGTTAAAATTAGAGCCATTGAAAACCGGTGGGGAACCCATTGATTAAATCGGCAAGCAGATTAATGCAGCAGAGAGTAAATTCAGAAATGCACCAAAGACAACAGGATCCTCTGCAGATCGTTGGATCTGTTCAGTCAGAGACCTATGCTCTGATACCAATTGATAGGATGCAAGGCCTGGATACAGAGGGGGGGGTTAATGTATCCTGCTCCAAATATCACCCAATTAAAACTCTAATGCTCAAGTATGCGGAATTAAGAGCAGTTGATGAAAAGTGCTGAAAATACTTAGAAGGAACTCAGCAAGACAACACAAATCTATTAGCCCTCACACGCTCCTAAGCAAGTATCTAAAGAGCGCAGCAGAGAAAATAACATACAAGGAAAAACAAACCTTAAGTGAACACCAAGATTTTTAGGTGGTTCGGTCCAAAGACCTACGTCCACCCCTCACTCCAAACTGGAGTGAGGCTTCCACTAGCTAGGCTAGAAACTGCAGACTCAGTCTGCAATAAATTGCTGCCACACAGCTTGACCAGGGGAACAACCTCCCCTCTTCCTCCCAACCGGAGGGACACCCCAAGTGACTCCCAGCCACTTGGAAACCAGAGACGCAAGTCTTTCTTCCTCCAGACCAGGAGGGAACACCTAGTCTTGCAACCCACAAGACCAGAACCGGAGGACCAATCCTCCCTTCCTCCAAATCGGAGGGGAACCTAGAGACCTAAGTCTCTCTTCCTCTGAAACCCAGAGGGAAGCACAGGTGACACCAAGTCACCTGCAAACTAAAGGTCTCGGACCTCTCTTCCTCCCAACCGGAGGGAACCCGACCTCACACTTGAGAGTCGGAAGAACAACTGGTGAATGGTTAAAATGAAAAACAAAAACGCAACAACAGAAAGCTGGAAGAATAAAATGCACAAAAGCTCTCGCAGGAGCTGGCTGGCCTAGATTTGATCCACGGTCCAGCAGGAACTGATTTTCAGTTGAGGCTTCCTTTGCTCTAGCTCTCTCTTCTTCTCACTCTTCTTTTTCTTCTCTTTCGCAGGCTCTCTCTCTCTGTCTCTTCTTTCTTCTTTCTTCTTCTTCTTTCTTCTTCTTCTGCTCACTGCCTTTCTGCAGCTCTATCTTCTATCGCGATCACTCTCTTCCTCTTTCTTATCTGATCTCTTATCCATCTTCTCCAGATGGAGGCGGCAATGTATTTATAGCTGCAGCATTTAGGGCGTTATCCTCGGATCACGTGCCAGGTGCCAACCTCGGATCACGTCCACTTCATAGACTTTACGAACAGTACCTGTCACACAGACATAAGAAGATATCAGTTGGATGTATATACATGGTTCAGGCTGTTAACAAAGTGAGTATAGGCAAGATGCAGCTTGATTGTATAGACTTGAAGGTTAACAAACGAGTGTATAGACTAGAAGGTTAACAATCGAGTGTATAGGGTTGAAGGCCTAACAATCGAGTGTATAGACTTGAAGGTTAACTGAGTGTGCAGACTTCGTGTGAAGGATATGCACATGTGCTGAAGTGTGTACAGTTTTCAGAGAAGGATGTTCAGACTTTAACTTCTGAAGAGTATATACTCTGCTGAAGAACGTTCAGTTGATGGACAAGCCACAGGCTGTATAGACTTCATACAAGACACATGCTGTATAGACTTCGATGCAAAGGCTTAACAACGAGTGTGTAGACTTGAATGCTTGGAAGGATGTATACACTTCGTCTTTGAAGGAGATGCACATATGCTGAAGTGTGTATAGACTTGCTGATCAAAGGAATAGAATGTATAGACTTGGTTGAAGACAATGCAATGTATAGACATTGATGAACATTATGCAATGTATGGACTTTGATGAATATATGCATTGTATGGACTTAACGACCCAACCGATGTATAGACTTAGAAACAGCAATGAAGCAAGTGTGTACAATGTGAGAGAGTGTATAGACTTAGCCAACTTGAGACACTGTACAGACTATGATGCACAAGCAATGTATAGACTTCGTGATGCCAACAGACAATGACTGTGCAGACTTGTTTTGAACAATGCACGCTGTATAGACTTGTAATGCAAAGGCTGATGTATAGACTTGGTAGTCTGGGGGGTCGACCCATCAAAGAAAGGGGTCGACCCATGATGCATGGATGTATGGACTTGAAGATTCGAAGCCCCACAATGTTTAGACTTTAAGATGCATACGCCAAGGCTGTACATACTTGAAGAGATGATGCACTGTAGGCTGCCAGACTCTGTACAGACTTGCAGCTTGAGACGCTGACAGAGACAAACCACTGTATAGACTTCAAGTCCAAGTGAGACAGTGGTTGTACAGAGTTGGGCTGTACAGACTTGGAAGGCTTGACACAGCAATGTACAGACATTGTGATGTATAGACTTAGGAGCATTTGCCAAGGCTGTACAGACTTCAGGCTGAACGTGTGTGCTGTGAGCAATGTATAGACTTGGTGAGCTACAAGGCACAATGTGTAGACTTGAAAAGGGAAAGGGCTATACAGACTTGAGCAATGCAAAGGCAATCGGATGTATAGACTTCATGATGAGTAGACATGCCAACACAACTGAACCGTGTACAGACTTGAATAAGCAAAGTCTGTATAGACTTGAAGATTCACGATGTATAGACTTTGGCAAGAGACTGGTGTAGACACGCCAAAATTGACGTTACTGTGAGTGCATCTCGTATTACCTTGTAATGCCCCAATTTGACCCTCCAATTAACTTTGTTTGAGTTATTTTCCCCAATTTTCTTAGATTTCTCCCTTTTTTCCCCTCTTCTTATTTTTCCCTATTTTTCTGGATTTTTTGGGCAGTTTTCTCTATTTTTTGGAATTCGCGACTTAAAGTAGGGCGTGTTTTAATTAACGGCCTGGTCTGAGGCGCGTTTTGAAGAAAGGACGACTAGAGGCAAAGGCGTCAGTTTCTGGAATTTTCTGGTTTCCAAAACATAAAAATAAGAATTAACGACCCTCCTTTGGTCGTGTTTTTAAATAACGCCTCTCCCTCAGGCGTCTCTTCATCATTTTTAAATACAGAAAGTTTTTATTGTTAAAATTAAATCCGTGAATTAACGCCTTTGTCCCAGTCGTGATTTCAATTAACGCCTTGACCAAGGTCGTCAATTCTTGTTCAATTCCGAACTCCATTAGCACCCCTTCCCTTCCTCACTTACACTCCTTTTTCACTTGCGAGAGGGTTCCTATGGCTTCCTAATATTGAAAGGACACTTGGAGAAAGGATCCCCCTTTCCATCCTACCAAAACTAAGTTTTCTAATTTTTTATGGAATTAATTCTGAATTTCCCTTCCTTTCCTCATTTAACCTCCTTTTCCACTTGGGAAAGGGTTCCTATGACTTTCCAATGTTGAAGGGACACTTGCCTAAGGTTTATCTCTTCCAAATCCAACTAAAACATGTTTTCTTATTTTCTCTTGAAATTAATTCCAAATTTCCCTTCCTTTCCTCATTTAACCTCCTTTTCCACTTGGGAAAGGGTTCCTATGACTTTCCAATGTTGAAGGGACACTTGCCTAAGGTTTATCTCTTCCAAATCCAATTAAAACATGTTTTCTTATTTTCTCTTGAAATTAATTTCGAATTTCCCTTCCTTTCCTCATTTAACCTCCTTTTCCACTTGGGAAAGGGTTCCTATGACTTTCCAAGGTTGAAGGGACACTTGCCTAAGGTTTATCTCTTCCAAATCCAACTAAAATATGTTTTCTTGTTTTCTCTTGGAATTAATTCCGAATTTCCCTTCCTTTCCTCATTTAACCTCCTTTTCCACTTGGGAAAGGGTTCCTATGACTTTCCAATGTTGAAGGGACACTTGCCTATGTTTATCTCATTCCAAATCCCACTAAAACATGTTTTCCTAATTTCCCTTGGAATTAATTCCGAATTTCAACCCTATAAATAGAATCTCTCTCTCCCTTGTGAAAAAATATAAAGATCATTTCAAGAGGAGGTGCTGCCGGACCAAAGGCTCAAGGAGGAAGACTCACATGCACCTCAAAGCTTCATCCATGGAGTTCTTCTTCCTCTATTGAAGATTTGAAGCCTCTACATCCATGGAGTTCTACATCATCTTCTTCCTCCATTGAAGATCTTCATCCTAGCTTGAAGCCAAATTGGAGAAAACCACTAAGCTTTCACCCTCCTATCTCTTATTTTTACTTTAGTTAATTGTATGCATCATATCATATTTTTCTTTTATCTCTTTTTATCTCAATATTGAGATCTTCTCATGTTGTGCACTCTAGCACATCTCCCTTAGTGCAACACTTGCACATCTCCCTCTATTCTTCATCATACATCATCTTTTACCTACCCTTTTGCATAGGGGTTTAAAGGCCAAACACCAATAAGGTGTGTTCATATCCATGCTTTCTATGTCCATATTTACATTTGGATTTGATGCTACACATCTTGGTTTCTAATCCATGTTTGTTTATTGGTGTTTGTTAATTTTGCAAGGGTAATCAATCAAGGAAAACTCTCTTCATCAGCCGGCCGATAGAAAGAGAAGGTGCACTCACAATCTCCCCCGCATTTAAGGTATTTATATCGCGATCCCTCCATTGATTATTTGTTATATCCTTTGAGGCCCTCGCGTCTCTGGCGATCACATTCCCCTTAGCATCCTCTCATGCTCCCCTTTTCTCCCTCTTTTCCCATTTTTCTATTAATTTTTCTTTTTCCTTTGGCAAGAGACTGGCTGTACAGACTTCAACACAGCTACGATGTACAGGTTTTGACAAAGCAGCGTTGTACAGACTTGATGAAGCTTCAGATGAATGAATGTAAAGACTTCCCAAATGAATGTACAGACTTCAGAAGATGAAGACTATGTATAGACTTGAGTGCCTGAACCAGTGCTCTGTACAGACTCGCCACCGACCAATGTATAGACTTGAAGAAGTTGAGTGAACAATGTATAGGCTTTGAACTCTGTACAGACTTGAAGACCCTGAGCCAATGTATAGACTTTGCCTTAGAAACGAATGTATAGACTTGAAGCAGAAGCCAAGCTCACGATGTGTAGACTTGGCCAGAACGTAGGGAAAGGTATGAATGTATAGACTTGGCCAGAACGTAGGGAAAGGTATGAATGTATATACTTGGCCAGAACGTAGGGAAAGCCGCCAATGTTCAGACTTGATCATCCAGCCGTGTATAGACTTTGTTTCGAGCAACGTAGGTAAAAGAGACAATGTATAGACTTTGCACAGGAGTGCCTGAAGCGATGTATAGACTTGGGGAATAGCTTGAGACACATAGATGCTGCTCGCAGTACAGACTTGATCAAGGCAGCTGACCAATGTACACACTTCCAATGTATAGACTTCTCATGAACAGTCCGATGTGCATACTTCCCTTCGATGCATCTACAGTGCAATGTATTGACTTTGAAGAATATGTACATGGCGCTGTACAGACTTTGAATGAAGAGCCCAATGTATAGACTTGGATGCCCAAAGGTAATGTATAGACTTGTAAGACACTCATGCACTGAAGATGTATAGACTCTGAAGAAATGAGGCGATGTGTAGACTTTGAGGTTCAACTGTGGATGTATAGACTTGGAAGACTTTGAAGGTGATGTACAGACTCTACCAATGTGCAGACTTTGCCTAAATGTAGTGTGTAGACAAGGAGATATGATGCATGAACAAAATGGCATTGTATAGACTTGCCGATCTGGGGGGTCGACCCATCAGGAAGGGGGGTCGACCCACTTCTGTCCAGACAATGCTGAAAGGTGTACAGACTAACATCAAACAATTCAGATAAAATACAATTATGAAATGCATCAACAACTATGAAATGCACCAATGCACATACCACACAGCCTCACATTCAGATAAGATGTTCAATGAAACATGCATATGCAACACAATGCAACACAAACAGATTTATATGCAGATTCAAACAGATGAGGACTTATAGTGTTTGCTATCATCAAAATCACAGGGACACAAAAAAAATATTTGGATCAAGTCAATATGACTCATAGTGTTGCCATCATCAAAATCACAGGGACACAACACTCTTCTCTCACGCTCTCTCTTCTCCCCCTCTCACTCCGGGCGGCCGACGGAGGAGGCGAGGGCAGGGTGGCGATGCTCATGGGGCGTGGAGCGATGAGCACGGGACGAGGATCGCGATGGTGGAGGCGGTTCGTGGGATCGCGAGCCGGTGAGGGTTTAAACGGCATTTTCTTGGCGGATCGATGTCCTTGGTGCGCGGAATCTTCGGTGGATGTAAGGGGATGGATCCTTAACCCCTATACTTCAATTCCCGCGAGTTTGGTAGCCCGAGGCGAGACGAGAGGGTTTATTTTCCCGCAAATGTTAAAATGTGTAATTTTGGGGTATGAGCCGGATTTCGGGTTTCAATTACGTTTTGGGGGTTTAAATGGGTCCTCTCGGTGCTAGAGAGGTTGGGGAATGGTTTCCCCTTATTTTCCCCTTCACATGGGTGTGATTGGGGTGTGGAATGGATTTTTCACGGTTTCTGCCATTTTCGGTCTCGAGTCAAGATCACGGCCATCACAGTGGTCGCGTTCTTCTGAAAAGGCGACATATCGCGCCACCGTGTTCAGCGAGGAAGTTGAACAGTAAGGCAGTTGCGAACGCGCCGCTCTGAAGTTGCACGTTCTGAACGTGACCCAGGTGAGGGGCACATTCTTCTTTAAGAATGTGACGCTCTGAAGTTGCACATTCTGAATGCGACCCAGGTGAGGGGCACATTCTTATTTAAGAACGTGACGCTCCAAAGTTGCGCGTTCTGAACGCGACCCAGGATAGTTGCGCATTCATGTCCTCTATCTTCCGTGTCTTGTTTGGGCTAACTTGAGCCCTGGTGGGACCAAGATTGAGCCCCTTATGGGTCTGTGACCCCGTAGATGTCTCGGACACCCCGTGTTAGCCGTGACCATATTTTTGGGTGCCCGGAGGTATCACTTTACCTTGATTAGCGTGCCCAAGGGTTTTAAGGGTTCGGGTGACCCTTTTGTGTTTCAAGCTTCTATGTTTTCACTAGATCGAGTCATCATGCATCGGTATGAGTGAGGAGGGCCTTCCCCGCATGGCATGGGTTTCTCCAGAAAGTGTTTTCCGTGTGCGCCATGTGGATGGCCTTGGTCTGTGAGTCCAGTCAACCAACCTGGGGCTGGAGGTTTCCCGTGTGTCCCTTGGACGAGGGATCAACTCGACGGCTCGTGAGCTGCCTAGGGAATCATGCCATTGTGGTTTCAAACCTAGGGATTAGGCTAGATTGATGGCGTTCTGCCATTATATACGACGATCTTGACCCCGAGTCGTGTGAATCAAGGACCGTCAGATTTAGTAGGTCTAGTGGGCTGTCCAGAGTCTGGTGGCGTTGAGCCATCTGCTACTCCACGTTACTCATGATGGGTGCATGCATGGCTTTCCGTGTTCACGTTTAGTGGCCTCCCACTGATCGTAGCCTTCTTACGGCACTCGTGTGCTGACCCACCCGGGAGTGGTGGAGCGGCTTACCCGAGAGAGATGATTTTTAGGCTGGTTACCGTAGGGCCCCCATGCGCAGCCTGAGCCTGGGCTTCGGGGGAAGTACCAGCTAGAGGATCTGACCAAGGGCGCATGGTCTCTATGTGCACACTTAGTTGGGGGTAGTCGGACCCGCGCTGACGAGCGCGACCCCAGCTAGTCCTTGTTTGTGTTCCTGGTTACTAGTACGGTGTCTCAGTCTATGCCTGGGGCATGGTAGGGAGAAACCTGGGGCTATGGACTAAGTTGTCAATGGATGCATCCGGCCTTACTTATGGTGGGTAGTGCTCCCGTCACGTGACGTGAGTTTCTTGTGACGTGAGTTTCCGCTTCCCGCCTGCGAGACGTGGTTTTATGTGTAGTTTCTAGGTGTGTTCCCGAGGCAGAGGTCTAGGGTTCCGGTGAGCGTCACCGAGGGTCTTCGCTAGACGGTGTTTGGTCCACGACAGCGTTGTCGTGATGTCTCTTCTAATAGCGTAGCCGGAGGTTTCCCCATTAGTTCGATGGTCCCCTGACTGTGAGATCGGGGCATGTTTTTGTGTACAGTAGGAATAGCTATAGTGCCGAGTTTTACCGGCCACCGAGTGTTGTTCCTGCTGTTGTTACTACTTTTCGCTACCGCCGTTGTTTACAGTTGGGGTTCCGCGGGACCCCTACTGAGCCAGTGACAGGAGGCGCACCCCTGCTTTTCAGGTGCGGCGGTTCTTCCTCGAGGTTTGAGGGTGTTGTGCGGAGGTTCTTAGTTGCCAGCTCGCCGGGCCGAGTTCTCAGCATTGGGTATGCTTCTCTACCTTAGACTGTACTTCTGTTGGACTGGACTCTGTTGTAGTTGTTTGTTTATTTATGTTAATTATTGAATTATCCTGCCTTATTTCCTATTTCTTTGTACCTCTACACTCCTTTTTAGCCCTTCCAAGCCTGGGCCAGGATTCGAATGATATCGGGTTCCTTTCCCGGTATCCGGATCTTGGGTCGTCACACATGCACTGTCTAGTTCGGTCAACAGAATTGCTCATTTCGGTCAACCGATGTCTCCATCTTCAGCTATTCTGTAAAATCTTAAAGAGAAGTCGACTCCTCATTCAAGAAATCAAATTGATCTCATAATTCTCATAGCTCTGGGATCAATTGTCTGTTACTCCTGCATTTGCTGAGGGGGAGGTTGCTGCCCTAAATTCATGTTGAGGAATTCACCCTAAAAGCATATCATGCCAGCCACATGATTAGCTTTGTGACTATTTCTTTGAAATTGTCTGCCTCTGCTCTCTTGACTATCCTTGTCATATCTCTGAGCTTGTCATTTCCTAGTCAATGTTAGCCACTTGCTTCGATTCTGTGCTATACTCTTGAGCTAGTTGATGGGAATCAACATTGGGCACTAACATTTTATTTTGCATTTGTACCCTTTTATTTGCATTTATACCCTTGTGTTAAATGGGTTTGCAAATGTATGGCAACTATAAGCCAAAGGGTTAGTCCTTAGAAGTCTTTGGGTTTCTTTGCAAAAGGTCATGTTGGCCCGGCGGGACCCCCACCTTATTCCCCATTAGTCCACCTAGGCTCTAGAGCCCATGTGGGGCTGGTTCAAAGTCCAAGATTGGACTTAGACCAAGGAGACAAAAGAAGAAAACTCAAAATTCTCCTCTCCCTTGTCCAAGGGGCGCACTCCCCTTATATTATATTTTATTTTGTTTTTTTTTTTTACCATGTGGGAGGACACTATCCTATCCCTTATTTGGCCCTCCCTAACCCTAGATCTGGGGTTAATTAGATCTTTTAGTGTGACTTATATAATCCATGTATTTTGCTATTTTCATAGAATATCAAGAAGAAGAAAATCAGAATTTGTGTGCAAGAGCAAGGGCGCAGCCCCCTCTCCCCCTTCCACCCCCTTTGCAGCTGAGATAGCATCCCTTCTTGAGGTGTGAAGCCTCCCTATCAACCCCTCTCTGAGTGAGAAGCTCAGCACCGCCGCCGCCGCCATCGAGCTGCCATCGCATCACCACTGCGGCCTCGTCGGAGTTCTGTCCATCTCTGGATAGCAAGCTGAGGCCGAAATTCTATCTCCCAGTCCGTAGATCTGTTCGACCCAAAATTTTGAGGGTTTGTTCTTCCTATCATCCCCCATCCCCAGTTCAAATTTCGTGTCATTCTGCCGTCATTTACTATTTTTCTCAGTAATTAAGTTTTCCCCCAGCAATTTGCTAGTTTGTAGATCTGCGGCATAGTAGTCTGTTGTTGTATTTTTTCCGCACACTTAGTCAACTCCAAAAACTCCCAAAAATTTATACGTGTTTCTCACATCCCCCCCTTGCACCCATAATTTTTCCAGAGTCCATGTCCATCGTTTTTATGTCGGTCAAAATTCAGTCTCAAGCAGATCTTGTTCTGTCCTGATTGTCTGTAATTCGAGCCAGTAGAAATACCTAGGTAACAGTCATTTTCATTTCTAATCCATCTATTGGGTGGACCTGAAATATTTATATGTTTTAGCACTTGGAGTCCTCTATCCAACGGCTCCAATCTCGCCTCGATCTGACACCGGATCTGGGCAGAACAATTCTTTTCGCCGGGTCGCACAAACTTGTTCCGTGAACAGGCCAGTAAAGGCAGCAGCAAGTTAATTCTTTCAAAATTCCTTCGGCGTCGATTCAGCCGCCGCCGAGTTCAGAGATCGAAGAGGGGTCTTCCACCGACGTCCCAGCCAGCCTCCGTGATCAGAAGGTGATCGAAAGCCGCCATCCTACTAGCCGAGTTCGGTTGCTGTCTAGCGACTCAGAACAGTGCCGAGTAGGACCAGCAGTCTGCCTCCGGTCCGAGAGCCCTTCTAGCTTGCTACCCATCAACCCGAGACCACTACTCCTAGGTCCCACTGTAGCCCTTTACCTCCTTGTGTGGAGTGGGCATAGAAATTCACTTCTGTAATTAATTACATTTATTGTACTGGGAGTTACGATCTTGGCCGGGGTCGTCTTCCCCACGCCCGGAGCGTGGAGATATACTCGCCACCCTCCTACTTTGGCATTTTGCTTACTTCGTATATCTTCATATGCCGCTGCTAGAGTGATAGGATAACTAGCTCGTTATAATTTTATCACTACTGCGACAGTGAGTGAGTGGAACCCATCCAGTGACTCGATCCGAGCACGCGGAAAAGTTGATACCCGAGACTCATTACCGGTTTCTCAACCGCGCAGATCCACGTGTTTCCCTCGCTTAGGGACGTCCGCAAGCTAGAGTTCCAGGTTCGCGTCCCGTCCCGCATCAAATTGGTATCAGAGCTAAGTCCAGTGTAGGGTAGTCGGTTAGTCGGTCCAAGGTGTCGCATTGCATTCCTACACCCTGTATATCAAAAGGTGTTCCCGGAATGATAGGTTACGCCTATCGGGAAGGTAGCACACCTGCGTGAGTGCGATCTTCGGATCAAACCTCCGCCACGTACCGGATACTGGTTGAGTCTAGGTTTGTAGTCGAGTCTGCATTCTAACTTTACATTGTTGTTTAAGGTCGTGTCTAGTGTCTTGTCACCAAGTGTCTACATGACCATCCTATAGCTCCCCGTGTCCCATGGATCCCCAAAAGCCCACATCATATGAATGGTGGCGACCCACCCGAGGATGGGGAACCCAACCCTTCCACCTCCGTAGGCCCGAAGCCCTGGACTTCTATGACTCCAAAGTCCCGAGCGACTACCTAAAGTGAGAAGCCGCTATGGACAACTACTTTGAGTGTTACGTTATGTCCGATGCCATGGAAGTTGATTTTGCCACAAAGCGGCTTTTTCACGAAGCCGCCGAGAAGTGGAGAGACATCGAATGCTTGAGGGAGATTAGAAGGTAATGGCCTATCGAGACATGGTGTGAGATGAAGGGCGAGCTTAGAAGGGTCTACCTACCCGGCCCAGTCACCTCCAACCGACCCCACCCAGTCACCTCCAACAAAGTGGGTCATAGTCGGAGGCAACAAGCCCTGCATGTAGATGAGCCTAGACCCAAGACTAGGCCAATTGAATACAAGCAAACCCACCAAGATGCCCCTAGTCCAAACCGCACCTTAGACAATCTCTTGTCAATGTTTATGGACCGGATGGATTGCATAGATAGGATGTGGGCACGACTCCTGCCCAAGCCTAAGGAGGTAGTAGCCGGTAGTCTGAACCCGGTGCTGTCTACGGAGTCCCCAAGTCCTCTCCCCATCATGGAGGAAGTCCCTTCCCCAACCGAGGGAGATGTCGTGCTAGAACCTTCACCCTTCAAACTTCAGCCGGAGCCATACCTACTTACTAAGGGTGAGATTGTCATTGTAGAGCCACTTCTTAGCTGGCTCAAGCAAGGCTTAGTCCCTAAAGCCTTTTTCCACCCATCCATGGACCCCACACTACCCTTAGTGCCAGTCAACTCATTCCATACAACATTTCGGTCTTGTCACCATGTTGATACATTGGATGACCTTATTAAGGGATTAGACTGGCAATGGAAGTTGACGAACATGTTGGCCCCAGGCTTCTACCAACCCACAAGTCGTAGCTTCACCCATCCCGCTTTGGGGTCCATTACCTCCGTGTGCACCGTGGGTCATGTCACCACAAAGGTTCTTTTATTCCTCCCTATGCCGGCCGAGCCGTATTTCATTCCACTTATCCCGAGGGAGGAACCATATCTACTATATGAGACCACCGTCCCATCTACCCCAGTGCATGAAGGTGACCACCTACACCTTCAAGAATTCCAAACGTGGGACCGTGACCTATGGGAACCCAGCTCGAGGGGTCACACATTCTTTGATCCCTTCGACCCCTTCCCTAGTGAACCCCTTGACCCACCACATCTACTCCACTTCTTCAGGGAAGTTCACTATCACACCACTACCCCACCGGCCAGTCCGCCTACACTCCGCAAGGAACCCGTTCATTAGGGTATGAAAGAAGGTGCATTCAACCCTCCTGGCCCACCCAAACCTCCCAAATCCAAAAGGCCGTCAGTGTATGAATGGTGCACTTTGGGATATCTAGGGGTCCATGATTCTGCCGACCGTTGGTTGCGTCTTGTGTATTCAGGGCACACATTCGGATGTCCCGGTCCACCATTGCATATGTATGGGTCGGTCTAACAGTAACTTTGTTTAGGGTCTTGTGTGAGTCTGTGTTTTTCTTTCTTTGTTCAGAGTCTATACATACATGTGTCGAGCATATTAGGAGTCGCATAGTCAGTCTCCTGTCCGCTTGTGATGTAAGCCCCTTTCGAGTGTGAGGCAAGTCGGGTCTACTGCGTACGTTGTAGACTTGTCGGAATTTAGGATTGGCTCTATCTCAATATCTCAGATCTAGTCACATATAGGGACTCCGCGATGATTCCTAGTGAGTCATTGAGCTGTCTCCTTCCTTTGAGAGTGACCCCACCCCGGAGTGTCCACCACTAGCCTCATTCCCACAGTAGCATATGCATATCGAATATATATAGAATGAGCAAGTGACGATTACTTGGGTGGAGCATACTCCGCGTTACCTGGTACGGTGACAGATCCGCAGGAGCCACACGAGCAGCCACACCCCTTACTCGACGGGGTCGAGATCTTCCCACCCGGGGAGAATTGATGGGAATCAACATCGAGCACTAACATTTTATTTTACATTTGTACCCTTTTGTTTGCATTTATACCCTTGTGTTAAATGGGTTTGCAAATGTATGGCAACTATAAGCCAAAGTGTTAGTCCTTAGAAGTCTTTGGGTTTCTTTACAAAAGGCCATGTTGGCCCGGCGGGACCCCCACCTTATTCCCCATTGATCCACCTAGGCTCTAGGGCCCATGTGGGGCTGGTTCAAAGTCCAAGATTGGACTTGGACCAAGGAAATAAAAGAAGAAAACTCAAAATTCTCATCTCCCTTGGTCCAAGGGGCGCACCCCCCTTATATTGTATTTTATTTTGTTATTTTTTTTGACCATGTGAAAGGATATTATACTATCCCTTATTTTCCCCTCCATAACCCTAGATCTGGGGTTAATTAGGTCTTTTAGTGGGACTTATATAATCCATGTATTTTGCTATTTTCATAGAATATCAAGAAGAAGAAAATCAGAATTTGTGTGCAAGAGCAAGGGTGCAGCCCCCTCTCCCCCTTCCACCCCCTTTGCAGCTGAGATAGCATCCCTTCTTGAGGTGTGAAGCCTCCCTATCAACCCCTCTCTGAGTGAGAAGCTCAGCACCGCCGCCGCCGCCGCCATCGAGCTGCCATCGCACCACCACCGTCACCTCGTCGGAGTTCTGTCCATCTATCTCCTAGTCCGTAGATCTGTTCGTAGATCTGTTCGACCCCAAATTTTGATCTGTCCATCTATCTCCTAGCAAGCTGAGGCCGAAATTCTATCTCCTAGTCCGTAGATCTGTTCGACCCCAAATTTTGAGGGTTTGTTACTGTGGGAATGAGGCTAGTGGTGGACACTCCAGTATATTGTGGGAATGACACATGCATACCGAATATATATGGAATGAGCAAGTGACGATTACTCAGTTCAAATTTCGTGTCATTCCGCCTTCATTTACTATTTTTCCCAGTAATTAAGTTTTCCCCCAGTAATCTGTCAGTTTGCAGATCCGCGGGATAGTAGTCTGTTGTTGTATTTTTCCTGCCCCCTTAGTCAACTCCAAAAAATCTCAAAAACTTCATACGTGTTCCTCACATCCTCCCCTTCCACCCATAATTTTCCCAGAGTCTAGGTCCATCGTTTTTATGTCAGTCAAAATTTAGTCTCAGGCATATCCTGTTCTGTCCTGATTGTCTGTAATCCGAGCCAGCAGAAATACCTGGGGAATAGTCATTTTCATTTCTAATCCGTCTACGGGGTGGACATGAAATAATTATACGTTGTAGCCCTTGGAGTCCTCTATCCAACGGTGCAGATCTCGCCTCGATCCGACATTGGATCTGGGCGGAACAATTCTTTTTGTCGGGTCGTGCAAACATGTTCCGTGAACAGGCCAGCAAAGGCAGCAACAAGTTAATTCTTGCAAAATTACTTCAGCGTCGATTCAGCCGCCGCCGAGTTCAGAGATCGAAGAGGCATCTTCCACCGACGTCTCATCCAGCCTCCGTGATCAGAAGGTGACCGGAAGCCGTCGTCCCACAAGCCGAGTTGGGTTACTATCCAACGAGTTGGAACAGTACCGAGTCGGACCAGCAGTCCGCCTCCGGTCTGAGAGCCCTTCCAGCTTGCGGTCCGTCAACCCGAGACCTCTACCCTTAGGCCCCACTGTAGCCCTTTACCTCCCTGCGTATAGTGGGCATAGAAATTCACTTCTATAACTAATTACATTTACTATACTGGGAGTTACGGTCTTGGCCGGGGTCATCTTCCCCACGCCCGAAGTGTGGAGGTACACTCGCCACCCTCCTACTATGGCATTTTGCTTACTTCGTATATCTTCATATGCCGCTGCTAGAGTGATAGGATAACTAGCTCGTTATAATTTTATCACCGCTGCGAGAGTGAGTGAGTGGAACCCATTGTAGTGCCCTAGAATTTTTATAAAATATTTCTGATATAATTAAGAATTTTCTAGAATTATTAAGGGTCTAAATGAATAAATTAATAAATATTGGGCCCAATTATGTTAAACAATTAATCCAGCCTTAACAAATAAAGCCTAATAGGTTCAAGGACCAAGCCCATTAAGTTTGACCCATATTCTAGAAGGTTATTTAGCCTATTCACGAATTATGACGATAAATACTCCTTATATAGATAATTAGGTGGATAATTAACAAAAAGAGTTTGAATAAAATTGAATTCTGCACACAGTGGATGCAGCGGTCTATCGTGCGACCGCCATAATAATGTAACACGCCCAACTTGGACCGTTACACTCTATCAGTTCTGTGAATGGAAGAAAGAACAAAAAGATTGGATCTTTGGGATCCTATCTACAAGAGACCTAATTAGAAGAATATGTAAGGTTACTAGGGACTCTTAGGGATCAGGTTCTGGCCAACTAAGGACTCTAAAATCGATCTAATCCTCAAACCCTAGCCAAAACCCTATAAATAGAGCCCAGCTCTGAACTGAGCAACCCTTACTTTTGGCTCGTGAAGAATCAAGGTAAGCAGATAGAATCTCAGGTAAGTTCTTTAGAGTCTTTTGTTCCTAATACGTTAGACTAATTACTCTCAAAATTTCATGTTAAGAGGACGAGTATCCAAGGAGTTAGGATCTTCCAAAGTTGATGGTTTCATCACGCCAACCCAGGAAACTGTGCGACAGGGTGCTGAAGATCAGGAAGTTAGAGAAGCTAAACGAGGTAATTAGAGTTAGATGCTTTAGAACTTTTTGTTCCTCTTAATTTCATCTTCCTAACCTCCAAATTTCACGTCCTTAGGGCAAGAGACTGAGGAGTTAGAGCGACGTTAAATTGCTGAAAAATCTCAGGAAGAGAAGAACTAGGGCAACTCTTGAAGGCTCAAATTAGAAGTTTAAAGTCAGTTAAGAGGTAGGTTATCTCATGAACAGCAAAAACACATGGTTAGGGATAAAAGCCCTCTACTTTATTTAGATTTCATGCATTATACTTCATGGATTTCATGTTTTAGGATTAGTCTATACATTCATGCATGCCTTCAACCCTAATTAAAGATAAAAGTTATCTCTTGTTATTTCATTACTACCTATGCATCTAGATGGCCTTTACTTTATTATCATGGCTAGAATAGTTAGTTATTTTGATTCTTCTTATATGGACATAGTTCCTTATCTTTATTATCAGCAGAAGCTCTAACGTATTAAAATAGGACCGTCACATGATTGTAACGGCCTTACGATAAGCTGTCACACCCTCTGTTGTGTTTAAAAATTCTCTGTTGTCTCTGACGCACCATAACTGGAGCGTTACAACATTGTAACAGCCCTACGATAAATCGTCACAGAAAGGTAACGTCCCCATGTTAGACCGTCAGACCACTGTGTTCTGTCACCCCGAGAAAGAATGGAAACCAGTCAAATTTACTTATAAATAAGCCTAGTTAGCTAAGTTTTAACCTATTTTCATGACCTTGAGATTATAAATTGACTTATGATAGAAATTGCATGTTTAAAAGCATCTCTAGTTATTTCAAGCATATGTTAATTTCATTAAGTTAAACTCCATAGTTTTGTATTTACACTATGATTTTAAATGATGTAATGACGGTGTTTTTATCATGGTTTCACATCGTTACACATTCTTTTCTATAGAGTCAATTTCCTTCAGTACATGGCATATATTCCGGTATATGGCCATTAGTTCACACTTTACACTATAGGAACATATTCTTGAACATGAGGACCTCTCTATTGGATGTTCCTTCCAATGGACTAGGAAATCTTGTTTCAAGGCCTCCGTAATTCTCTGCGAGCTTAGGATTCCCACTAGGATGTCGAGTTGGTTGTACCGTGAAAGCCCAAGTGTTAGAAAGCACTATCGATGTTTTCAGGTTCTGGATATGTAACGTATCTATATTCGACCGTCAAGAACATATAACGGTCCAATATATGACCGTCACACTGTTTGAGTCCATATCTATTTTCTTCTAAATTCAACCTTTCTAACGGCCCAACACTCGACCGTTATGTTCATGTAACGGCCCAGTATTAGACCGTCACAGTTCTAAATCCTTTAACCTGAGGTTTGACCAAAGGGTTGATATTCTAAGTTCCTAGATGGATTATTGATGGTCAAGCACTAGTCATATTGTTCAAGATACTTAATTTAAATTATGAAAGATAATAAATGTACCGTTATGCTGCCGAATTATTTCCACGAGCATGACATCGTCTTAAATCATCTTGATATCTCATGTCCTAAGTTGAAGCGTTCATTGTTGATTATTGTTATCAAGAACTTATTTGCATTCTTCGCCATATTTTATTGCTTGAAACGTGTAAATAGCTTGATTTATACTTGAAGATGCGACCGAGCACTGATTGTGTTCAAGGGCTCTATGCTAGTCCCCTCGGCTGATTGTCAAAAACATACTGTAAATCATGGGGTATGATGCTACTGGCGTCGCATTACGCTGGGAGTACTTTCTATATAAATAAGTAAAAATCAACGGGCATCATGAAGATACACGCACATGACTTTCTTGCCTGTTACATGATATTCCATAGAAATTCACCAAATACTTGCTCATAAGCAAAAGATGTTTGGGTGATGAGTATGTGAACTTGCTAGTACATTCTTGTTCATGAAAGGTCATTCTTGTTACATTCTTGCTAGTTCATACTTGTTCATTCTATCTTACATGGTCATCTTGTTACTTTGGTTACTTGTGATTTATCGTATTTGTATGATTTTACCTTATTCCTCTAGAGCTAAAATGTTAATTACTTTAATAGTGTCTTCATGTTGATGCGAAGATACCTACTGGGCAAGTGTGCTCATTACCTATTTCTAATCTTTTCAGGAGATGGAAGTGAGTCTGGATCGGATTCGGAATGTTCAAATAGCGGATCTGAGAGTGAATGAAGAATGAGTGAAGACTTAGGAAGTCTACATGTTTAGATTGAGTCTATGTAATTTTCTTATTTCTTGAGTCTAGTATGATGAAGAAAGTTGAAATGGTGATTGTATTTGAATATTTTGGTTTGATTATTAATGAAAGTTGAAATTGAGTAAATATTGTGCAATTGCATTTATGTGTGTGGTTATCTTACGCTCTGATCGTGCTTGCTTGTAAGAGGCTTACCATGCCGGTTGTTCACGTTCCTCGAGCTAGTCTTCCGCTGTAATAAAAGCTCGGGGCGTGACAGTTAAGTTGGTATCAGAGCCTAAGTCTCAGGACTTAGGGAGAAGAATCATGTCATAGGATAAATCCAAGGTTTAAGGACCCCTACCTATGAACTAAGGAAGAAATTTCCATACCCATGTGAGAATTGGGTAGAGCCCGGGATAAGATAGTTAATTAGCTTTAAGATAAATTTTCTTCCAATTCCATGAGAAATAACAAGTTGTTATATTTCTCTCAGGTACCTTATTTTACAAATGGCTCATCGCGTAGATTGGAATGGCATGCAACAAACAGTTGCCGGCCTTACTCAGGCATTACAAACTATGGCCCAGGCAGGCGCAGGGGTAAGGGCTGGTGACTTACATCGTAATTTTTAAAGTTTAAACCCTCCGCGTTTCTATGGTTCTTCTAATCCGGACGAAGCAGAGAACTGGATAGATGAGATGAACCGTATATTTGACGTCATCTAATGCACCGATCAAGAGAATATGTGTCTTGCAACTTTCCAACTCAACAAGGATGCCCGTACATGGTGGAAGTCAGTTTCGATACCTCCGGCCGATGCACCTCATACATGGGATGATTTTCTAACTTTGTTCCGTGCTAAATACTTTTCTGAGCATGTGAAAGAAAGAAAGGCTATGGAGTTAGCCTCTCTTTGACAAGGAATGATGACAGTTGCGGAATATGAACTTCAATTCTCTAGACTAGCACCTTATGCACCGCATTTAATCAGTACTGATCTATTGAAGGCTAATCGGTTTATGGACGGGTTACAACCCGATTTCATTCAGCAGCTCGGGACCCAAAATATCTGTACTTATGTGGAGATGGTACAGCGGGCATACTTATGTGAAAGGACCTTAGAAAAGGTCGAGAAATTGAAAGGAAAAGGAGAAGAGTGTAGCCGACGATCTGATCGGTGTTATAAGAAAGAAAAATTCAGCATCACGAAGCCTCACAAAAGCCGTGATAGTAAGAAATGGTCCAGGAGCGGGAACGGTGGAAGTTCCCAGAAGAACAAGAAGATTAAGGAAGAGGACCAAGTCACCACGGCTTGCACTTTTTGTGAAAAGTTCGGCCACTTGGCTGAAGAGTGCTGGAAGCACCTTGGTACTTGTTTACGCTGTGGAAGCAGGGAGCATCGCATGCCGAATTGCCCCCTTATGAAGGACCAGCCATCTGGTGGTGAACGCAGGAGTCAGGCTCGCCTCAATGCCATTCTAGAAGAAGAGGAAGCGCCCATGGATGGCGGGCTTATGGAAGGTACTCTTCAAATTTGTTCCCGTCCTGCATTTGTGGTATTTGATACTGGTGCCTCTCATTCTTTTGTCTCCACTACGTTTGCCAAAACATTACCAAGTGCATCAGTTCCTCTACCTTCAGATCCTGCTATAACCACACCCCTAGGTTCTGGAGCAAAACTTACTAGATATTACCCTGATAGTGAGGTGGTAGTAGAAGGTCACAATCTCCCCGCAAACCTAGTATGCCTTGACATGAAAGGTTATGATGCCATTTTAGGGGTAGATTGGCTTGTAGATCTTGATGCTGATATTAACTATCGAAATAGGATTATATCCATCTGAAAATCAGGTCTTCCAAGATTCTCTTTCCTTGGCATCAAGTATAGGAAACATCCTGCTATCATATCTTCTCTTCACGCTTCTAAACTCATCTCGCAAGGATGTGAAGCTTTTCTTGCTTCTACCATTGTTACTGAATCCAAGGAAATCGTCCGAGCAAACATTCCTATTGTAAATGAGTTCTCATATGTATTCCCATCCGAATTACCCAGTTTACCACCCGAGAGGGAAGTGAACTTCACTATTGAACTCATTCCAGGAGCAGCACCTGTTTCTATAGCCCCTTACAGGATGTCCCACACGGAACTTAAGGAATTAAAGAGGCAGTTGCAGGAACTACTAGACAAAGGTTTCATCAGACCTAGCACATCCCCCTGGGGTGCGCCAGTTCTATTTGTCAAAAAGAAGGATGGCTCTCTCAGGCTATGCATAGACTACCGGCGACTAAATCAACTTACAATCAAAAATAAGTATCCGTTGCTGCGTATTGATGAGCTCTTCGATCAGCTTTCAGGAGCAGTGTATTTTTCTAAAATAGACCTCAGATCAGGTTATCATCAGCTTAGAATTAAGGAAGAAGACATTTATAAAATGGCTTTTCGAAGTCGTTATGGTCACTATGAATTTGTGGTAATGCCGTTTGGGTTAACAAATGCCCGAGCAGCATTTATGCAACTTATGACCAGTGTTTTTCAACCATATTTGGACCAGTTCATCGTTGTCTTCATTGATGATATCTTGATATATTTCAAGATAAAAGAAGAATATGAAGAACATTTGAGGATAGCCTTGCAAACACTTAGAGAGCATAAACTTTATGCCAAGCTTAACAAATGTGAATTCTAGCTCAAGGAAGTTTCATTCCTAGGCCACACTATTTCAAAGGAAGGTATCGATGTGGATCCTTCGAAAGTCGAAGCTGTCAGAAATTGGAGCCGGCCAACGACTGTATCAGAAGTAAGAAGCTTTCTGGGTCTAGCTGGTTATTATAGGAGGTTCATTAAAGACTTCTCAAATATTGTTGTTCCTCTAACTAGACTCATAAGAAAAGAAAATCCTTTTGTCTGGTCAAACGAATGTGAGAAGAGTTTTCAAATTCTTAAGAATCACCTTACTACAGCTCCTATTTTAGCACTACCGGTGGAAGGTGGTAGATTCGAAGTATATACGGATGCATCTGGCATTGGCTTGGGATGCGTTCTGATGCAAGATGGAAAGGTAATCTGTTATTCTTCAAGATAATTGAAACGTCACGAGGAAAATTATCCCGTGCATGATTTGGAATTGGCAGCTGTTATTTTCGCCTTAAAAATTTGGCGTCATTATCTCTCTGGAGAGAAGTTCACGGTCTACTCGGACCATAAAAGCTTGAAATACTTATTCTCTCAAAAGGAGCTTAATATGAGGCAGAGGAGATGGTTAGAATATCTCAAGGATTTTGATTTTACTATTCAATATCATCCTGGCAAGGCTAATGCGATAGCAGATGCACTCAGCAGAAAACCAATGGGTATGCTATCAAGTCTTATGATTAGTATGACTAATCTTATTCCTCAATTTACTCAGATGAACTTAGATATTGACATAAAGGACGATGATTGTTTCATGGCTAATATTCGAGCTCAACCTACATTGATAGAGGATCTGGTCAATTTACAAAATGATGATCCCGTGTTACTGGAAATTAAAGCCAACATTGAACAAAGGCCGGATTTCTCTGTTTCCAATGACGGAAGACTGCTATTTAAGGGCCGAGTGTGTGTACCAGATCATGAGGATACGAAGAAATTGATCTTAGAAGAAGCACATAATTCCAAGTACACAATTCATCCAGGAGGCACGAAGATGTATCAAGATCTCAAAAGAAACCCCTGGTGGCCCAATATGAAGAGAGAAATAGCTGATTTCGTGTCCCGTTGTCTCACTTGCCAACAATTAAAAGTAGAACATTTTAGACCCGCAGGTAAATTACATCCCTTGATATTCCCGAATGGAAATGGGAAGGTATAGGGATAGATTTCATCATAGGTTTTCCTAAGACCAAAGGAGGACATGATGGTATATGCGTGATCATAGACCGATTAACTAAATCTGCACATTTCATACCAATCAAAGGTCGATGGTTAGTAGATATTTTAGCAGCATTATACATAAAAGAAATTGTCAAATTACATGGTGTCCCTGTCACTATTGTATCTGATAGAGATCCTCAATTCACATCATAATTCTGGAAGGGCCTACAACATTCACTAGGGACTAGATTGAATTTTAGTACAACATTTCACCCACAAACTGATGATCAGACTGAAAGAACAAATCAGGTAGTAGAAGATATGTTCAGGGCTTGTGCAATTGATTTAGGAGGAAGTTGGCATGATCACTTGCCTCTGGTAAAATTTGCATACAACAACAGTTATCAGGCCAGCATACAGATGGCGCCCTTTGAAGCTTTATATGGAAAAAGCTATAGGTCACCAATATGTTGGAACGAAATAGGGGAAAAGTAATTCCTAGGCCCCGACCTTATAAGGGATTCTACAGAGAAGATCAAGATCATTCAAAAAAGAATGAAGATGGCGTAAGATAGGCAGAAATCTTATGCTGACAATCGATGTCACGCCCCAAGCGCGGAAGGAACTCGGAGACGCATGACGAGTTTATATCGATCATGTCAATCAGAGCATTAGTGTATTCAACACAAAGACAGAGTGCGCAAAAGTAAAGATAACCCAATCCTTTATTCAATCACAACCTCAAAAGTACTTCTATTACAATCCACTTAATGAAAGTGCTAAGACTCAATAAAGGGAAAAGTACAACGATTGACTCAAAAATATAGAAAGATAAGACTAGTAGACGCTTGGATAGACGGATAGCTCTAATCTCTTCACTCTTGACCTTCCCCATCCGATTGAGTCTCGTCATCGGACTTACCTGAAAAAAATAGGGGAAAACACTGGATGAGCGAACGCTCAGTAGGAATTATATCACAAGAGGTAGCTTGCTTTAAGTAAATTACATGTTACGTGAATGTAATAAAGCTATGCATGTTTGCGTAAAACGACAAGAGAGAGAGTATAATAGAGATAATTGAGTGAACTAGCATGTCTTCCAAGAAATTATATCAATAAATGTCAAGAAATTCAAGCAAGTATACTCATCATGTCACGTCGGGAATTGGCTATCACGTTTCAAGCAAGTATATAAATACCCTTTCCGGGTCACGCAAGTCATGTCATGTCAAGTTGAGTATGAGATGGTGGAATGTCTAATCAAGCTAGTCATGTACTTCGGTGCAATGCCACACCGTGATCATTACAACTCCCATGGGTACAAGTACTTTCGGGTGCTCCTCCCATGACCAGATCGGGCCCTTATACGCGCAGACACTGATCGTGTATTTTTCGACATCCACTATAGTTATAGCCAATATAGAGTTTCAATGGAATAAGCTTGTAGGGACTTTAAGGTAGATCTTGTGGAATATAATTTCAAGGATTGAACATGATGTATAAAGACAACAATAACGGTATGATCACGATTAACGATAAAACTAGGTGGAATCGACTCCCTAATTGGGTGCCATGATAATAAGAATAAGCGCCCATAGAAACATGGTTGCTCATCCTTGTACACGAAATAGAATTAGTGTCCACAAGTACAACACTTAATTCTGAAGGAGTAATAATGGTATGGTTTCCCCATTCCGTTAGTTCAAGAATATTCTCATGACATCCACATAGCACGTCACGAGGGCCGGTTTACCATGTTTCTATAGAGTGACATGGTAATTAAGTAGTGTCATGGGTTTTAATGGTACAACCAGCTCGGCTGTCTTGAGGGAATCCAAGGCTAGCGGAGTCTTACGGAGGTCTCTATGATAAAGTCACCAATCCGAAGGAACGGAGTGTCCCGCGGAGGGTTCATCTATCACCGAGAAATAGTGGGTAATCGATAAAACAACGTGAAACGTGAGACTATATTCACGGAATGGAATATAGTGCCTAATACATAACTCACTGTCAGTGGGTCCACGAAAATCAAGAAAACAGGGAATTGACGACTTAGGTCACGTCTTCAATTCTAGAAATGGCGCCCTTATCAGGGTCGTCGGTTCAATAATTAACGACTGTTGGTACAGTCGTTATGATATTACCGTTGATATTAAAATCTGTAAGCATTTCCAATTTTCAGATATTACATAAATGGCGTCTTAGCTTAAGTCTTCAATTCAATAAATAACGCCTTAGTCACAGGCGTCGTATATAAAACTGACGGCAGGGGGCATGTTGTTATTTCCAATAATCAGGTGAATTTCATGAAAATGTAAAATTCATGGGTTATTCGTTAATTGGCGCCTGTGTACGAGGGTGTCCATTTAATTGACGACCTAGACACGGTCGTTATTTACTTGTCATATGATGGTTTTTGGAGTATGTCCAATCAAGGATCTAGAGACATGAACATATAGAGAAAAATATCAGGAATTTACTAATATAATCATGCATTAGTTAACTCATCAGGGTTCATAGTTATTAAAATTTGATCATGCGTAATTATTAATTGACTAGTTCAATTGACGACTATTCGCAAGGGCGTTAAATCAAAATAACGCCTTCAGTTAGGGCGTCATTTAACGTAAAAACTGAAATCATAAAAACTGATATATCAATATCACCACTAACAACCTACATACATGCAGATGGCCTAATAACCATAGGTTTTGCTTAACACTTGAGAAAACCTACCTTGGTTTTGATGATTCGGTTGATAGATGATGAAGAATATGAAGAGGAGTACAATATTCCGATACTCCATTTTCAACAGAGATCTCGGCAGCTGCAATATGAAGAAGCTTGGATGAACTATCAACAGCTCTTCTGCAGAAAGATGATTTCAGCAACGCAACAACCCTTTTAGGAAGAAAATAGAGAAGCAGAGGCTTCCCATGAATACTCCAAACCTTCAGAAGAAGAAGCAGAAGACAGCTTCCTCCCTTCACGGTATCGACAGCAAGAGGGAGAGGAAGAAGACGATGAAGAACAATAACCAGAACGATACTATGTTTTAATGCAAACAGAGGCAGCAGGAAGAAGAACAAGCGCAGGAGCAGCCTCCGGAGGAAGAAGCAGCTTGTTCTTCTGTTTCTAGTGATAGAAGAAAGGCTAGCAGCAAGGGGAAGATGAATCGCAGTAGCAGGGTGTCTTTGATCAATAATATCAACAGGAAGCTTGACGAAATGTGGGTATTTATAGGAGAAGGAATCCTAGTGGGTTTATAGGAGTTCGATTAGGATTAAAATCGTACATATCCACGTATGGATCCCTTTCCTTAATCCAAACTTACCCAGATAACATCCCTATTCGAACCAAACACCAACGGTTTTGTTTGTAAATGACGCCACAAGTTGGGGCGTTATTTCAATAAATGACGCTTGTATACACAGTCGTCAAAATTAAATAACGACTTGCTCAGAGGCGTCATTCACCTTTCCCTATTTGTTAATTTAAGGTGTAACGATCTTTCTAGATTTTTATCTCTTTTTTTTTTCTTGATGTGATCTAGATGGGAAATTTTAGAGGTACGAGTTTTTCATTTTTCTCTATTTTTTCATATAATTAGTTTTCCAAAATTCTTTAATTCAAAAACGGGCACTATTCATTTTAGAATAACATAATGACTTTTATTAAGTCGTCACATTTGAAATCAACGCCTAAAGCAATGGCGTCAATTGCAATTTGGCATTTCTCCTTAACCTCCAAAGGATTAATATTGTATATATATCCCTATTCTTTCTATAACTTTTAACTATATACTTTATTTGACTTTTGCTAATTTTTAAATAACGACTTGCATTAAGTCGTCTTTCACATTGGATACGCCTGTACGAAGAGACGTCAATTGAGTTTTTAGACTTTTCTTAATGCTCTTGAAAGAACCGAAATTACATATATGCTCATTCTTTTATCTTTTACATAGCTTTAATGTAATTAAATCTTATATATATATCCTTCTCCCTTCTAATAAGATTATAATGTAATAAATGTGGGATATTAAATTTTCTAAATTAGTAATAAAATATAAATTGACAATTTCTTCGAGATTTAGTGATTCTTAATTCAATTAAAATTACTTTGTGCATTAAATGCTTATCTAAAAATAACATGTCATTCTTAAATTTACTATAATACAATAGTAGTGTCCATAAGTTCTTTTGTCAGACTTTTTAGGACGAAAGAGGGTCATGTACAAGGTCTGGGCCTTGTTTAATTATTGTTTTTAATTTATTTAGACTTTCTAGTCCTTTAATTTACCAGGGTTGCTACACCCTCCCCCACTTAAAAGAATTTGGTCCCCAAATTCAATCGTATATAGACGTGGAGAGTGTAGAGTACATACATTTTTAGAATAATTCTGAGAATCATTTCCTCATAGACTCCTCGGTCTCCCATGTGGCTTCATGTTCTGAACTTTTACTCCATTGCACCTTGACCATGGGAATAACTTTGCTCCTTAATGTTCGTACTTCGCAATCGAGGATCTTCATGGGCTTTTGTTCATAAGTGAGATCCCTTTGAATCACCCTCCATGATCAATGATATGTGCCAGATCGTGCACATACTTCTTCAACATGGATACGTGGAATACATTATGAACTTCGGACAATTGAGAAGGTAAAGCGACGCGGTAAGCAACCTCGCCAACTCTTTCTAGTATCTCAAAAGGTCTGATAAACCTTGGTGTAAGCTTGCCCTTAACACCAAATCTCCTTATTCCACGTCCAGGTAATATCTTGAGAAATACGTGATCTCCGACTTGGAATTTGAGATCTCTTCTTCTTGTGTCAGCATAAGCCTTCTGTCTAGACTGCGCAACTTGAAGTCTTTCTCTAATTAACTGAATCTTTTCAGTGGTATCCCATACCATGTCTGGACCTAATAGTTATTTTTCGCCAACTTCGTCCCAGCACAAAGGCGATCGGCAACTCCTTCCGTATAAAGCTTTGAAAGGTGCCATTTGTATACTTTCCTGGTAGCTGTTATTATATGCAAATTCAACCAAAGGCAAGTGATCATGCCATCTTCCACCAAAATCAATGATACAAGCTCTGAGTACCTGATTGGTTCTCTCAGTCTGCCCAATTGTTTGAGGATGAAAAGTTGTACTAAAGTTAAGTCTCGTTCCCAGCGAATGTTGTAGACCCTTCTAGAAGTGTGAAGTAAATCGTGGGTCTCGGTCAGACACGATTGAGACAGGAAAGCCATGTAGTCTGACTATCTCCTTGATGTACAAAGTAGCAAGAACATCAACTAACCATCGACTCTTGATTGGCAAGAAGTGTGCCGATTTGGTCAATCGATCGATGATAACCCATATTCCATCATGTCCTCCTTTTGATTTAGACAGACCCATAATGAAATCCATACCGATATCCTCCCACTTCTATTTGGGAATATCTAGAGGATGTAGCTTATCAGTAGGCTTTTGGTATTCTGCCTTGACTTGTTGGCACGTGAGACAGCGAGACACAAAGTCTGCTACTTCTCTTTTCATATTGGGCCACCAGAAGGTCCTTTTCAAATCTTGGTACATTTTAGTAGACCCTGGATGAATCGTGTACCTTGATCTGTGAGCTTCATCTAAGATTTTCTTCTTTAGCTCTGGACAATCCGGTATACATGTTCTATTCCTGAACATCAATCTTCCATCCGAGGCTATCTTGAAATCAGGTTGTTCTTCCATTTTGCCCTTGATTTCCACTAGTACGGGGTCACTATCTTGAAGTCCTTGTATTTCGGATAGCAAGTCTGGCTGTATGCTCATATGGGCTAATGTGACACACCTACTATCCTTGTCTATGCTTATATTAAGTCTAGATAATTGTTCTAGCAACTTTCACTCCTGAATCATACAATTGGCTAATAGTACTCTCGGCTTTCGACTGAGGGCATCGGCTACAGGATTACCCTTTCCAGGATGATATTGTATATTGAAGTCGAAGTCCTTGGATATTCTAGCCAACGTCTTTGCCTCATATTCAATTCCTTCTGAGAGAAGAGATACTTAAGACTTTTATGGTCAGAGTATACAGTAAACTGCACTCCGTAAAGGTAATGTCTCCATATCTTCAGTGCAAACACTACTGCAGCCAATTCTAAGTCATGGACTGGGTAGTTCTCCTCGTGCTTCTTCAATTGGCGAGAAGAGTAGGCTATAACTTTCCCTTGTTGCATTAAAACACATCCGAGGCCAACGCCTGAGGCATCGGTGTATACCTCGAATTTCTCTCCTTCAATTGGCAAAGCTAATACTGGGGCAGTAGTTAGATGATCCTTGAGAGCTTGGAAGCTTCTTTCACATTCCTCACTCCATTCATAACGGATCTCCTTGCAAGTTAGCCTAGTGAGTGGTACGGCGATCTTGGAGAAATCCTTGATGAATCGCCGGTAATAGCCTGCAAGACCTAAGAAACTTCGGATCTCGCTAGCGTTGGTCGGTCTTTCCCAATTTCTTACAGCTTCAACCTTTGATGGGTCAACGGATAAACCATCCTTTGATATAACATGCCCCCAGAAAGATACTTCTTCCAGCCAAAACTCACATTTACTGAGCTTTGCATATAACTGATTAGTCCTCAATATCTGTAATGCAATCCTCAAATGCTCCTTATGTTCCTCCTTGGTCTTGGAATAAATCAATATATCATCAATGAAAACCACCACGAACTGATCTAGATGAGGTCTGAATATACTATTCATTAACTGCATAAAGGCTGCAGGGGCATTTGTTAGTCCAAAAGGCATACCAACAAATTCATAGTGCACATACCTACTTCTGAACGCGGTCTTATAAATGTCCTCATCCTTGATCCTCAATTGGTGATATCCCGACCGGAGATCAATCTTCGAGAAATACTTGGATCCAGATATTTGATCAAATAACTCATCGATTCTCGGTAGTGGATACTTGTTCTTGATAGTGAGATGATTCAACTGTCGATAGTCGATGCATAACCTCATGGATCCATCCTTCTTCTTTACAAACAGCACAGGTGCTCCCCACGGGGAAGTGCTTGGTCTGATAAAACCCTTCTTAAGAAGCTCCATCAATTGTTCCTTTAACTCCTTGAGCTCGGCAAGGGACATCCTATAAGGTGCCTTAGAAACTAGACCAGCATCGGGGATCAAATCAATGGTGAAGGCCACTTCTCGTTGTGGAGGTAATCCAGGCAAATCTTTCGGAAACACGTCCAGAAATTCTTGCACAACTGGGATGTCTTCTAGCTTAGTCTCCTTAGTCTCCTTTATGGTGACAAAAGCAAGGAAAGATACACATCCTTTCCTTATTAGCTTGCTACCTCGGAGAGCCGAAATAAGAGACGACTTGCTCCGACTCTTAGGGCTAGTATAGACTAGTTCCGGAAAGTCTTTGAAAGTAACTTTGCTATTACGGCAATCCACAGTTGCCTGATACTTGGATAACCAATCCGCTCCCAATATGACATCATATTCCTTTAGGTCTAAACATATGAGGTCGATAGGAAGATTTCTTCCCTCTACCAAGACTTCACTGTTTTGATAATGGTGAGTAAGGTCAACTTCGCTTCCGAGAGGAGTTGAAAGAACTAATTTCATCCATTCTGGTTCCATGGGTAATGGATTATCAAACTTCTTAGAAATAAAAGAATGCGATGCACCAGTATCAAATAAGACATATGCAGACTTGGAACAAACTTTCAATGTACCTTCCACTAGTCCGCCTTCGTATTGTTCTATCTCCTTAATAGCTTGGAGACGTGCATTCTTTGTCACTGGGCGCTTTCCGTCACCGGCTTGATCATTGAGTAGGGGACAGTCGGGAATCCGATAATCACGGCTCCCACAACGGAGACACGCTCCAAGTTTCCTCCAACATTCTTCGGCCTTATGTCTGGCATTGTCACAGTGTTTACACACCACTTTAGAAGGTGTAGTGGTGATGGAGAAAGGTTTGGTCTTCTTGAACTTTTGCTCTTGGGAGGGAGTACCTCCATTACTCGGCCTCTTCTTGAAATTAGGTTTGAAGGAACCTGAACGAGTGACTTGTTCCTTCTTATCCTTCCCACGGATCCTATCAGATAGCTCCGTGGCATCTTCTAGTAACTGAGCTCGGCGTACCATCTCTGAATAGACCTGTATGTCCATCGGCGCCAGCTGTGTGATATATTGGGGTCTGAGCCCATTTAGGAATCTCCTAGCTTTCATCTTCTCGGTACTAATTAGATGTTTAGCATATCGAGACAACCTGGAAAATTGTGCCTCATACTCAGCCACCGACAAAGATCGTTTTTTAAGTGCGGTGAACTCGGCGGCCTTCTTCTCCTGGACTCGATCTGAAAAATATTTATTGTTGAAATGTTCAACAAACTCCTCCCAAGTAACTTGTCCTTGATCTAATGTGGCTTCTACCGACTCCCACCAGCAGCGGGCGTCCCTTTCCAATTGAAACGTTGCTAACAAGACCTTCTCTTGGTCCGTGCATTGCATAACTCGAAAGATACGTTCGGTCTCCCGGATCTAGTGCTCGGCGTCATCCAGAACAGTGGATCCCATGAACTTAGGAGGGTTCATGTTCTTGAAGCTTTGGTGGAGATTTCCTGCTCCACAATGTGCACCTCCTTGTGCCACCTGTTGAAGTGCCTGGGTCATGCCTTGTAGAGTGTGTTGCATGTTGCGCCACTGGGCACGTTCGGCAGCCATTGTCCTACAATTACAATAACTATATTAATATGTGATTATGTTCAAAGGTTTTGATTCTATGTTAACTTAACCCTTGGTTCTACCCAATCTTACCGGTTAAAGGTTTTAAACCTATTCTTGGACTTGGGTTTCCTAGGAATTGAACATCCTAGGCTCTGATACCAAAAAAAACTGTCACGCCCCGAGCGCGGAAGGAACTCAGAGACGCGTGACGAGTTTATATCGATCATGTCAATCAGAGCGTTAGTGTATTCAACACAAAGACAGAGTGCGTAAAAGTAAAGATAACCCAATCCTTTATTCAATCACAACCTCAAAAGTACTTCTATTACAATCCACTTAATGAAAGTGCTAAGACTCAATAAAGGGAAAAGTACAACGATTGACTCAAAAATATAGAAAGATAAGACTAGTAGATGCTTGGATAGATGGAGAGCTCTAATCTCTTCACTCTTGACCTTCCCCATCCGATTGAGTCTCGTCATCAAACTTACCTGAAAAAAATAGAGGAAAACACTGGATGAGCGAACGCTCAGTAGGAATTATATCTCAAGAGCTAGCTTGCTTTAAGTAAATTACATGTTACGTGAATGTAATAAAGCTATGCATGTTTGCGTAAAATGACAAGAGAGAGAGTATAACAAGAGATAATTGAGTGAACTAGCATGTCTTCCAAGAAATTATATCAATAAATGTCAAGAAATTCAAGCAAGTATATTCATCATGTCACGTCGGGAATTGGCTATCACGTTTCAAGCAAGTATATAAATACCCTTTCCGGTCACGCAAGTCATGTCATGTCAAGTTGAGTATGAGATGGTGGAATGTCTAATCAAGCTAGTCATGCACTTCGGTGCAATACCACACCGTGATCATTACAACTCCCATGGGCACAAGTACTTTCGGGTGCTCCTCCCAAGACCAGATCGAGCCCTTATACGCGCAGGCATTGATCGTGTATTTTTCGACATCCACTATAGTTATAGCCAATATAGAGTTTCAATGGAATAAGCTTGTAGGGACTTTAAGATAGATCTTGTGGAATATAATTTCAAGGATTGAACATGATGTATAAAGACAACAATAACGGTATGATCACGATTAACGATAAAACTAGGTGGAATCGGCTCCCTAATTGGGTGCCATGATAATAAGAATAAGTGCCCATATAAACATGGTTGCTCATCCTTGTACACGAAATAGAATTAGTGTCCACAAGTACAACACTTAATTCTGAAGGAGTAATAATGGTATGGTTTCCCCATTCCATTAGTTCAAGAATATTCTCATGACATCCACATAGCACGTCACGAGGGCCGGTTTACCATGTTTCTATAGAGTGACATGGTAATTAAGTAGTGTCATGGGTTTTAATGGTACAACCAGCTCGGCTGCCTTGAGGGAATCCAAGGCTAGCGGAGTCTTACGGAGGTCTCTATGATAAAGTCACCAATCCGAAGGAACGGAGTGTCCCGCGGAGGGTTCATCTATCACCGAGAAACAGTGGGTAATCGATAAAACAACGTGAAACATGAGACTATATTCACGGAATGGAATATAGTGCCTAATATATAACTCGCTGTCAGTGGGTCCACGAAAATCAAGAAAACAGGGAATTGACGCCTTAGGTCACGTCTTCAATTCTAGAAATGGCGCCCTTATCAGGGTCGTCAGTTCAATAATTAACGACTGTTGGTACAGTCGTTTCGATATTACCGTTGATATTAAAATCTGTAAGCATTTCCAATTTTCAGATATTACATAAATGGCGTCTTAGCTTAAGTCTTCAATTCAATGAATTGCGCCTTAGTCACGGGTGTCGTATATAAAACTGACAGCAGGGGGCATGTCGTTATTTCCAATAATCAGGTGAATTTCATGATAATGTAAAATTCATGGGTTATTCGTTAATTGGCGCCTGTGTACGAGGGCGTCCATTTAATTGACGACCTAGACACGGTCATTATTTACTTGCCATATGATGGTTTTTGGAGTATGTCCAATCAAGGATCTAGAGACATGAACATATAGAGAAAAATATCAGGAATTTACTAATATAATCATGCATTAGTTAACTCATCAGGGTTCATAGTTATTAAAATTTGATCATGCATAATTATTAATTGACTAGTTCAATTGACGACTATTCGCAAGGGCATTAAATCAAAATAACGCCTTCAGTTAGGGCGTCATTTAATGTAAAAACTGAAATCATGAAAATCGATATATCAATATCACCACTAACAACCTACATGCATGCAGATGGCCTAATAATCATAGGTTTTGCTTAACACTTGAGAAAACCTACCTTTTTTCAATAGAAACCTAACCTAGGGGTCAATGGGAGAGTGTACACCTTACCAGAGGTAAGGAGAAAGCCACTCCACCATCTAACCACTAGGAGGCAAATGATATTTTCATTGATTAAGAATAAAGAATTACATCAATCTGATACTAGGCATGCCTAGTGAGTCTAGCCGAGCAGAGCCTTTTATAATGGAAGGGAGCTCACTGTAAGAATAAAAAGACTTACATTTGGTAATGCAAGCTAATGAAGCAAGAAGGGCTGCTACTGTATTGCCTTCTTTGTAGATATGAGAGATACTGTCGTGCTGAGAAATGATGCTTCGGATATCCCTGACATAGCTGAGAATGGACCAAGGACAGTGAATTTCCTTTTTGATAATCTTGACAAGGGTAAGGGAGTCACATTCTATAAATGCTGGCTTGGAATCCACAGTATGCAAATATTTTATGCCGTCAAGAAGGGCACGGGCTTCAGCAATTAAGCTATTGGATTGACCATAAAAATGAGAAAAAGCAAGGATGACCTTGCCTCTGGAGTCCCTGATAATGCCGCCTCCTCCAGAATCTCTAGATTGTTTGAAAGCACCATCAGTGTTTAATTTGAGAAAGGGCCAGGGAGGGCTAAGCCATTTCACAATTTTCAGCTGTTGTCTGCAGTGGAATTGGATTTTAATACCCAAATCTTCCAAAGTTTTCCTATTTTTAGTCTTTGGCTCCTTAAGTGCAGCAATCGAACAAACCATCTTCACTTGGGATGTGATATGATGAATGATGTTGGATTTTGAGAAAGAGTTATCATCATATCTGACCAAGTTTCTAGCTTTCCAAATTTCCCACATTCCAAGCCCAACAGATGCAAGGTTGAATAGAGCAAAGGCTGAACCTGACTGAGTATGGCTGAAGGAATTCAGAATGAGTTCCCTAGCAGTCCGGCCTTCAAGATGTAGACCGGTTACTTTTATAGCAGTCCAAACGTAACCTGCCAAATCACTGTTGGTTTTGATGATTCGGTTGACAAATGATGAAGAATACGATGAGGAGTACAATATTCCGATACTCTGTTTTCAACAGAGATCTCGGCAGCTGCAATATGAAGAAGCTTGGATGAACTATCAACAGCTCTTCTGCAGGAAGATGATTTCAGCAACGCAACAACTCTTTTAGGAAGAAAAGAGAGAAGCAGAGGCTTCCCACGAATACTCCAAACCTTCAGAAGAAGAAGCAGAAGACAGCTTCCTCCCTTCACGGTATCGGTAGCAAGAGGGAGAGGAAGAAGACGATGAAGAACAATAACCAGAACGATACTATGTTTTAATGCAAACAGAGGCAGCAGGAAGAAGAACAAGCGCAGGAGCAGCCTTCGGAGGAAGAAGCAGCTTGTTCTTCTGTTTCTAGTGATAGAAGAAAGGCTAGCAGCAAGGGGAAGATGAATCGCAGTAGCAGGGTGTCTTTGATCAATAATATCAACAGGAAGCTTGACGAAATGTGGGTATTTATAGGAGAAGGAATCCTAGTGGGTTTATAGGAGTTCGATTAGGATTAAAATCGTACATATCCACGTATGGATCCCTTTCCTTAATCCAAACTTACCCAGATAACATCCCTATTCGAACCAAACACCAACGGTTTTGTTTGTAAATGACGCCACAGGTTGGGGCGTTATTTCAATAAATGACGCTTGTATACACAGTCGTCAAAATTAAATAACGACTTGCTCAGAGGCGTCATTCACCTTTCCCTATTTGTTAATTTAAGGTGTAATGATCTTTCTAGATTTTTATCTCTTTTTTTTTCTTGATGTGATCTAGATGGGAAATTTTAGGGGTACGAGTTTTTCATTTTTCTCTATTTTTTCATATAATTAGTTTTCCAAAATTCTTTAATTCAAAAACAGGCACTATTCATTTTAGAATAAAATAACGACTTTTATTAAGTCATCACATTTGAAATCAACGCCTAAAGCAATGGCGTCAATTGCAATTTGGCATTTCTCCTTAACCTCCAAAGGATTAATATTGTATATATATCCCTATTCTTTCTATAACTTTTAACTATATACTTTATTTGACTTTTGCTAATTTGTAAATAACGACTTGCATTAAGTCGTCTTTCACGTTGGATACGCCTGTACGAAGAGACGTCAATTGAGTTTTTAGACTTTTCTTAATGCTCTTGAAAGAACCGAAATTACATATATGCTCATTCTTTTATCTTTTACATAGCTTTAATGTAATTAAATCTTATATATATATCCTTCTCCCTTCTTATAAGATTATAATGTAATAAATGTGGGATATTAAATTTTCTAAATTAGTAATAAAATATAAATTGACAATTTCTTCGAGATTTAGTGATTCTTAATTCAATTAAAATTACTTTGTGCATTAAATGCTTATCTAAAAATAACATGTCATTCTTAAATTTATTATAATACAATAGTAGTGTCCATGAGTTCTTTTGTCAGACTTTTTAGGACGAAAGAGGGTCATGTACAAGGTCTGGGCCTTGTTTAATTATTGTTTTTAATTTATTTAGACTTTCTAGTCCTTTAATTTACCAGGGTTGCTACAATCGAAGACGCGACTTGGAGTTTCAGGTGGGAGATCATGTGTATCTGAAAGTTTCTCCAGGCCGTGGTATTCGAAGATTTGGCATTAACAGAAAACTAACTCCAAGATTCATTGGCCCATTTGAAATTCTCGAAAGGGTCGGTGAAGTGACTTATAGATTGGCTTTACCTCCATAATTAGCAGGAGTTCACGACGTATTTCACGTCTCTATGTTGAAGAAATATGTATATGATCTTCATCATGTCATTACTTATGATAATATGGAGATCCAAAAGGACCTGACATACGAGCAGAAATCAGTCAGGATTCGGGAACGAGAAGTGCGTCAACTAAGGAATAAAACTATTCTTATGTTCCAAGTCCAATGGACGAAGCAATGGCCACACGAAGCAACATGGGAGACGGAATAATCTATGCGTAGAAGATTTTCAGAATTATTCAACTGTAAGTACACTCTCCATAAATCCATGAATTGAATTTGGACACCAAATTCTTCAAAGTGGGGGAGGGTGTAGTGCCCTAGAATTTTTATAAAATACTTCTGATATAATTAAGAATTTTCTAGAATTATTAAGGGTCTAAATGAATAAATTAATGAATATTGGGCCCAATTATGTTAAACAATTAATCCAGCCTTAATAAATAAAGCCCAATAGGTTCAAGAACCAAGCCCATTAAGTTTGACCCATATTCTAGAATGTTATTTAGCCTATTCATGAATTATGACGATAAATACCCCTTATATAGATAATTAGGTGGATAATTAACAAAAAGAGTTTGAATAAAATTGAATTCTGCGCACAGTGGATGTAGCGGTCTATCGTGCGATCGCCATAATAACGTAACGTGCCCAGCTTCGACCGTTACACTCTGTCAGTTCCGTGAATGGAAGAAAGAACAAAAAGATTAGATCTTTGGGATCATATCTACAAGAGACCAAATTAGAAGAATATGTAAGGTTACTAGGGACTCTTAGGGATCAGGTTCTGGCCAACTAAGTGCTCTAAAATCGATCTAATCCTCAAACCCTAGCCAAAACCCTATAAATAGAGCCCAGCTCTGAACTGAGCGACCCTTACTTTTGGCTCGTGAACAATCAAGGTAAGGAGATAGAATCTCGGGTAAGTTCTTTAGAGTCTTTTGTTCCTAATACGTTAGACTAACTACTCTCAAAATTTCATGTTAAGAGGACGAGTATCCAAGGAGTTAGGATCTTCCAAAGTTGATGGTTTCATCACGCCAACCCAGGAAACTGTGCGACAGGGTGCTGAAGATCAGGAAATTAGAGAAGCTAAACGAGGTAATTAGAGTTAGATGCTTTAGAACTTTTTGTTCCTCTTAATTTCATCTTCCTAACCTCCAAATTTCACGTCCTTAGGGCAAGAGACTGAGGAGTTAGAGCGACGTGAAGTTGCTGAAAAATCTCAGGAAGAGATGAACTAGGGCAACTCTTGAAGGCTCAAATTAGAAGTTTAAAGTCAGTTAAGAGGTAGGTTATCTCATGAACAGCATAAACACATGGTTAGGGATAAAAGCCCTCTACTTTATTTAGATTTCATGCATTATACTTCATGAATTTCATGTTTTAGGATTAGTCTATACATTCATGCATGCCTTCAACCCTAATTAAAGATAAAAGTTATCTCTTGTTATTTCATTACTACCTATGCATCTAGATGGCCTTTACTTCGTTATCATGGCTAGAATAGTTAGTTATTTTGATTCTTCTTGCATGGACATAGTTCCTTATCTTTATTATCAGTAGAGCTCTAACAGATTAAAATAGGACCGTCACATGATTGTAACGGCCTTACGATAAGCCGTCACACCCTCTGTTGTGTTAAAAATTCTCTGTTGTCTCTGACGCACCATAACCAGAGTGTTACAACATTGTAACGGCCCCACGATAAATCATCACCGAAAGGTAACTCCCCCATGTTAGACCGTCAGACCACTGTGTTCTGTCAACCCGAGACAGAATGGAAACCAGTCAGATTTACTTTCAAATAAGCCTAGTTAGCTAAGTTTTAATCTATTTTCATGACCTTGAGATTATAAATTGACTTATGATAGAAATTGCATGTTTAAAAGCATCTCTAGTTATTTCAAGCATATGTTAATTTCATTAAGCTAAACTCTATAGTTTTGTATTTACACTATGATTTTAAATGATGTAATGACGGAGTTTTTATCATGGTTTCACATCGTTACACATTCTTTTCTATAGAGTCAATTTCTTTAAGTACATGGCATATATTCCGGTATATGGCCATTAGTTCACATTTTGCACTATAGGAACATATTCTTGAACATGAGGACCTCTCTATTAGATATTCCTTCCAATGGACTAGAAAATCTTATTTCAAGGCCTCCGTAATTCTCTGCGAGCCTGAGATTCCCACTAGGACGCCGAGTTGGTTGTACCGTGAAAGCCCAAGTGTTAGAAAGCACTATCGATGTTTTCGAATTCTAGATATGTAACGGATCTATATTCGACCGTCAGGAACATATAACGGTCCAATATATGACCGTCACACTATTTGAGTCCATATCTATTTTCTTCTGAATTCAACCTTTCTAACGGCCCAACACTCGACCGTTATGTTCATGTAACGTCCCAGTATTAGACCGTCACAGTTCTAAATCCTTTAACCCGAGGTTTGACTAAAGGGTTGATATTTTAAGTTCCTAGATGGATTATTGATGGTGTAGGACTAGTCATATTGTTCAAGATACTTAATTTAAATTATGAAAGATAATAAATGTACCGTTATGCTGCCGAATTATTTCCATGAGCATGGCATCATCTTAAATCATCCTTGATATCTCATGTCCTAAGTTGAAGCGTTCATTGTTGATTATTGTTATCAAGAACTTATTTACATTCTTGGCCATATTTTATTGCTTGAAACGTGGAAATATCTTGATTTATACTTGAAGATGCGATCGAGCACTGATTGTGTTCAAGGGCTCTATGCTAGTCCCCTCGGCTGATTGTCAGAAACATACTGTAAACCATGGGGTATGATGCTACTGGCGTCGCATTGCACTGGGAGTACTTTCTCTATAAATAAGTGAAAATCCACGGGCATCATGAAGATACACGTACATGACTTTCTTGCTTGTTACATGATATTCCACAGAAATTCACCAAATACTTGCTCATAAGCAAAAGATGTTTGGGTGATGAGTATGTGAACTTGCTAGTACATTCTTGTTCATGAAAGGCCATTTTTGATACATTCTTGCTAGTTCATACTTGTTCATTCTATCTTACGTGGTCATCTTGTTACTTTGGTTACTTGTGATTTATCGCATTCGCATGATTTTATCTTATTCCTCTGGAGCTAAAATGTTAATTACTTTAATAGTGTCTTCATGTTGATGCGAAGATACCTACTGGGCAAGTGTGCTCATTACTTATTTCCAATCTTTTCAGGAGATGGAAGTGAGTCAGGATCGGATTTGGAATGTTCAAATAGCGGGTCCAAGAGTGAATGAAGAATGAGTGAAGACTTAAGAAGTCTACATGTTTAGATTGAGTCTATGTAATTTTCTTATTTCTTGAGTCTAGTATGATGAAGAAAGTTGAAATGGTGATTGTATTTGAATATTTTGATTTGATTATTAATGAAAGTTGAAATTGAGTAAATATTATGTAATTATATTTATGTGTGTGATTATCTTGCGCTCTGATCGTTCTTGCTTGCAAGAGGCTTACCATGCCGGCTGTTCACGTTCCTCGAGCTAGTCTTCCGTTAAAATCAAGGCTCGGGGCGTGACACTCATCCCGTGACTCGATCCGAGCACGCGGAAAAGTCGATACCTGAGACTTATGACCGATTTCTCAACCGCGCAGATCCACGCGTTTCCCTCGCTTAGGGATGTCCACGAGCTAGAGTCCCAGATTCGCATCCCGTCCTGCATCACTCGTCTTTCTGAAAGCTCACATCTACTGAACTATGAACATGTTTGTCTTAACTCAGACTGAATGTCTACAAGATTCTCACACACAGTCTGTATGCGTCTTGTTACTGTTTCTATTGTTAAATTGGCTGCTCCTGAAACACCTTTAATCTACTTGAAATTTAGGAAGATTTCAATTTGTATACCTAGATCATAAATCTGAAATCAATAAAAAAAATGAATCTTCTATTATATAGGATTATGAATGTCTAAAAGAATCAGTTGGTTTAAGATTAATGTATTCATTGTGTTTGGATATGAACATCTTGAAAATATCTAAGTCAACTTTAATAAATCTCAACCAACATATTCATGTTGTGTCATGTAAAATCTTTTGAAATCTGAAAATTTTGAAATCATGACTCTCTTTGGTTGAGATACATGTAGTCAATATTGCTTTTAAAAATCTGAATGCTCTGAAACGTTCCTAAGGGTACATTTATGTCAGAGCAATGACAATGGCTACCGAGAAATCATGTCTAAAATGGACTGTGTCATGAAGTGCCATAGTTATCTCTGCTGAAAAATTATTGCAAAATCAGATAAAAGTATGGCAAAGCAATGGCATAGTGTGGTGAGTAACTGGGTCACTTCACCTAAGATGTGTTATGCCTCATGTCAAAAACTATACTACTGTTATCTCTGTTCAATTTGAAGTATGACAGTTAGTCATATCAAGTGCTTAGGGATATTGGTGTCCAAACAACGTGTATCCTCTAGTTATAAGGTATGTACTAAACTCAATTGCTCTTGAATTTCTGAATGAAAATTATTATTGAACAAAAGAAACTTTTGAAAAAGTTTGAAAAGAAAGATTGTTGAACCTCAGGAACGAAATCTGAAATTTTTAGGGTTGTTTAACCTCTATACTAATGAATGTAACTCCTAAAGAAGTCATTGAAATTGAATGAGTAAGATGAAGGGAGGTTAAATAAGATGTAAATATGAGGGCTTGGTTCATTTTTATTAAATGTGATTCAGATATGAGTACAAATTCTTATTAACAAACTTTGTATATATCATATTTAAACCATGCTATTCAAATAAGATTCATTCATAAGCCATTATAATAGAAGAGTCTGAAACATCCTCACTTTTAGATTTATGAAATTGGTATCTCATTGAAAACCTTCTTGAATTACTTGGAACTTCAGTTGGAATTATTGTGTTCAGATCTTCTATCTGTTGAAACTCTTGAATTCAGATTGCTCATGTCTTCTCTCTAAATTTCACTGCACATTCAATTCAATATCAGATTCTGCTCATTGTTGTTCACTACTTCTTGAATTAATTTCACATGACCTTAAATTATCCATGACTGGCCTTGTGCTTTTGCTGCACTCATCATTGTACATGTATCTTAAGCATATGAACATGAGTATTGTCTGCTATGTTAAAAAGGGGGAGATTGCTCCTTTTTCCTTGAAAGAAAAACCGTGTCTCCTATTAAGGGGGAGAATTGTCTGCACTAAGTACATCTCTCCTCGCTCTCTTTTTTTTTGATGAAGTCAAAGGGGGAGAAAAGAATATGAATATGAGTATGAGTCAGATTTGGATTTGAGTCAGCATGTTCATTGTTATTTTATGGCCCAGTTTTATGACTCATAGTATTCATAGTGTTGCCATCATTAAAAAGGGAGAGATTGTTGTATCCCTGTGATTTTGATGATGTCAAACACTATGACTCATCATGAGTCTGTGTGTGAATGTGGTTTTGATAAAGTCATAGATGAAGTCATATGTGTTGATGTCGAACACCATGAACATTATGAGTATGGTCTTGATGACATTGAATACTGTGTCATATCATGAGTCTACATGTGCATAGATTTCATGCTTCATCTATTACCTTGTGCATTAAGTCTTATGCTTGATGTATTTATTTTACGCTTAATCTCTAATGAACTCTTGAAGAACAGGCTGTCAGATAAAGGCCAAGCTACTAGTCATCTCATATGCACTTGAAGTAACTCTATCTGAAAATCATCTGTAGAAGATGTTGTGACTCCTTTGTGTTGATGATGTTGACAATTGCTTTATTTCATTGGCAACACCTTGTTTTGATTGATTGGCAACTGTTTATATTTTGATGAAATTGTTTTATCAGATTGTCTGTGTGTTCTATGCATTTCACAAGTCTACACACTGCACACACACACAAGTCTTCACACTCAGCATAGTCTATACATCGTGTTGTGTTTGTGTTGTGTTTGTGCATCGTTGAGAACGTAAGTCTATACATCCATGCATCATCACTCTCAGCATAGTCTGGACATGACTGGGTCGACCCCCTTCTTAGATGGGTCGACTCACCCAGAACACAAGTCTATACACTGTCATTCAAAGTCCATACATTAGTGAAGTATGTATAAGCGTCATGCATCATTCTTCAAAGTCCATACACTACAATGTAGCTTGCTCGAGGTGAAGTCTGTACATCCATCAGTGAACTTCCAAGTCTATACATTGGTGAAGTCTGTACATTCACCAGTTGAACCTTCAACGTCTGTACATTCACCTGTTGAACTTTGAAGTCTATACATTGGGATCTTTACCTACGTTCAGTCTTGCAAGTCTATACATTGGGCTGTCAGATAAAGTCTATACATCCTAGAACTGTGCAAGTCTGTACATCGCTGCTTTGTCAAAGTCTGTACATCGCAGCTGAGTTGAAGTCTGTACAGCCATTCCCTTGCCAGAGTCTATACATTGTGATCTTTCAAGTCTGTACAGACTTTGCTTCACTCAAGTCTGTACATCATCCAGTTGTCTTTGGCAAGTCTACACATCGTGAAGTCTATACATTCAACTACTTTGCTTTGCTCAAGTCTGTACAGTCCTTCTCTTGGCAAGTCTGTACATCGCTCATGATGTCTGAACAACGAGCAAGTATGTACATCGGACTAGTCTGCATCGGCTAAGTCCATACATCGTCCAGTGCATTGCATGCATCATTCATGAAGTCTGTACATCGCACAGCATTCAAGTCTGCACATTGTGCATCATGTTAGTTGAAGTCTGTACATCGTGCATCTAGTGTTTCAAAGTCTATGCATAGTTGCACGTTGTGTCTGTCTAAGCCTACATAGTGCTCCTTCATGCATTGAAGTCTGCACATTGCTGCATGCTCATCAAGTCCATACACTAGCAAGTCTTTACATTGCTTGGCTGTTGAATGTTCTTCAAAGTCTGCACATTGCATTACACTTCAGCAAGTCTGTACAGCGGTTGCCTTCATATAGGAAGTCTGTACATGCCTTAGCTCTGCATATACAGAGTCTATACATTGCATAGCATTGTATTCATAAAGTCTGAACATGGCATAAGCCCTGCATGCGTAGAGTCTGTATAGGCCATAGCACTGTATTCACATAGTCTGTACAACGCATAGCCTCGCATTCACAAAGTCTATACAGTGCAAAGTCTATGCAATGCACTGCATCCTACAAAGTCTGTACAGGGTTTATACTTAAACTGATAATTCGATCCTCTGTCTGACAGGGACTCCTGGCTGAGATTGATGACTTGGCTCATGATCCAAGGAAGGACGAGGTGCCCAGATGGTGACACGTGGAAGCAGCCCATCCAGGATGTTGCCATGTAGATGAAATTTCCTCGGATCTGGCGAATTCTTTGGGCGGGAAATGTGGAAGCCACACGCCCTTGTCCAATCTACTGCTGGTATAAAAGAGAGCCTTCTTCTTTGGATGAAGGCTGATCGAAGTGTGGTAAAGTCTATACAGTGAGACTGAAAGTCTGAAGTAGCAGAGAGCCACCAAGATCCACAGAGAAGAAAAGCAGAGAAGAAGAAAAAGAGAGAAGAGAAGATTGAGAGAGATGTGTTGAGAGAGTGAGATTGAGAGAGTTTGATTGAGAGGTTGTATCTCAGACTCTTGGTTCAGATACCAGAGCTGAGCTTTGCTCATTCGAGCTACATTCCCAGTTGGGTTTTCTTAGTTTCGTTTGCTTCTGTTTTTGCTTTCGAACACTTTTGTTTCTTCAAGCTGTGAGGCAGCATTTGTAGTGGAGGTTTCCACTGGACAGGTGAAGCTGTAATCCTCAGCAGGGGAGACTTGGTCTCGGACGGCTAAGCTGTATTGCCCAGCAGTTGCAGAGGATCTGTTCCTCTGGTCGGCAAGCTGTAAAGCCCAGCGAAGCTGTGTATCAGCGGTTGTTGGCAAGCTGTGAAGCCCAGCTGTTCAAGCTGTGAGTCAGCAGTATCCACACTCTAGTTGGAGTGTGGGGTGGACGTAGGTCTCTGACCGAACCACCTAAAAATCTTGGGTGTCTTGTGTTTGTGAGATTGCTTGTGATCTGCTGTGTGGCTATATGTGTCGACACTCTTCATAGTGTTCTTTCTATCGTTCAACAACTGTTTGTTTTAAATTCCGCATTATAGTTCAACTGTGTTTTAAATTAGTCAATAGATCTATTCAACCCCCCTCTAGATCCACACTTCGTGGAGATAGACTGCGTCCATCTAACATAACAGTTGGTATCAGAGCCATACTCTTCTACAGGGACTCATCGCCCGAAGAGGAAAGGCAAAGATGGATGCTCGAGGGATGATAGTTGAAGGACACTCAACCATAAAGCCCCCATTCTTCGATAGATCTAACTATGCATACTGGAAGAATCGTATGCAAGTATTTTTGAGGGCTAAGGATTACGAGATCTGGAAGGTAGTCAGCAAGGGACCTTATGAGCTGTCCCCTAATGAGAAAGTCTGGACCAAGGAGGAGATCAGGAGGTCTACACTAAATTGGAGTGCAATAAACGCCATTCAATGCTCTCTCCACCCTACAGAATTCTCCCGCGTCTCAGCCTGCAGTTCAGCTAAGGAAATGTGGGATGCACTGGAAGTCATTCATGAAGGGACTTCTCAAGTTAGAGAGACGAAGGCCAATTTCCTTGTGTCCGAATATGAAGCGTTCAAGATGAAGCCCAACGAGACCATCAAGGAGATGTATGCTCGATTGACAACCATTACTAATGGTCTTAGAGGTCTCGGGAAGGCTCAGACAGAATATGATGTAGTGAGGAAGATATTACGCTCCCTGACTCATGCTTGGCATACTAAATGATGCGGGACGAGACACGGACACGACAAGCTCGCGATCGTCCCTTAACGAGGGAAGCGTCGGACGTGCGTGGTTGAGAAACCGGCAAGAGCTAGGGTGGTCGGCTCGCACTTTCGTGTCCGGATCGGGTCACGGGACGGTCACACTCTCTCTCGTAGCAGAGGTGAATGATAATATAGCGAGCTAACGGACCTAAAGCATGCTCTCTAGCAGCGGCATAAACAAGTATATATGAAAATAAGCAAATGCTGAGTGTAGGGAGCGAGAACGATACCTCCACGGGCTCGGCGTGGGGAAGACGGACCCGGCCAAAAATTCGTACTCCCGGGAAACTTAACACACAATAATTACAGCAATGGGAACATGCCCACTCCACGCAGGGAGGTAAAGGGCTATACAAATGGGCCCGGGAGGACCGAATTCGGGTTGACGGGCAGCTTCGTGTGTTGATTCGGCTACACGCGTGTTCACGACCGTGGGGCCCACGTGCTGTCCGGAGGGGCCGTGTGGGACCCAGTGGTACCGCTGTAGTGGAGACACTTGGAGAAGCGCTCCCCGGGCTGGCGGCACGCTGGTTCACCGGCCGGAGGCCGGGCGGCTTCGTTCGGCACCGGTCGGAAAAACCGATCGGAAATCTGCCGGTTCTGTATTTCAGCGCGCGCTCCGGCGAGAACGGACGCTGCAATCCGCACCGATGTCAGAATGCAACGAGATCAGAGCCGTTGGAAAGCTGCTTCAAAGTACTACAATCTAGTGGCCTTCAGAAAAATTCACCAGATTTGTACTTTGTGTTGGCGAATTTTATATGCTGCTGTTGTACAGTAACCGAAGACTCAGATCTGCAGATAACTTTCCTGTTGATTGCCGTTGACCGTGAAGTAGATGTCCGAATTTGAAGATGTGTTCTTCAACAAGGTTGTAGGAAATCGAACAAGGAAACCAGGAATATTTTTGGATCTGGATTTGGAGGTGGTGGTGATTTGTTTTGATTTGTGAAGTGGAGGGTGGTCGGATCTGGGATCTGATTAAAAACACTGTATCAGAGGAAGAACATGAATTTCTAAAAATAGCTAGAAGGCTGATAAAAAATTAAGAAAATGTGTGGAGGTAGAGGGTGATGGACAGAACTCTCAGTAAAATTGGGAGGGTTTGGATAAATCAAAAAGATGGTCGGAGGGGGAGAACTCAGAGGTTCTGTCACTGTAGACAGAAACCTGGCAGATCTCGGATGACAGATTAGACGAAAATGTAAAACTACTAAACAAGGGAATTATGGCGTGAAAATTTAGGTGGATCTTGGGATGCAAGGGCTGAAAACACCATAAACATTTTAGATCAATCCAAGCTCGTGGCTGAGACAGACAATTCGTTGAAGCTTCTGTGGTCGGATGAAGATAGAACAGCAGAGGCGGCTCGATGGCGGCACGAACGGCGGCGGCGGCGGCACAGACGATCACCGGAGGTTGAGAGGAGATGATAGAAGGTAAAATCACTCTAGAACTTGAGGTTGGAGGAGAGGAACCAGAGGGGAGAGGGCTGGGGGCGCAATATGCTCCTTGGCTTTCACAAAATTTTCTGATTTTTTCATTGAATTTCACATGAAAATACAAGCTTATATATGGTTTACATCAAATGCAATGTGGACCCTTGGATCTAGGGAAGGGGATTGAAGGGCTAGGATTGCATGCCACAAACACAAAAAAAAGAATATGATATGCAAGGGGGGGTGCGCCCTATTGACCAAGGGGTAGAAGTTGAATGGGTGGTTGAATGGTAGGTGGCCTACCTTGGACAAAATGGGCCACTTGTCTACCCATGTGGCATATGACTAGTCCAACCTTCTAGATGTCCACCTAGGATGGTTGACTACCCCCACAAGATGACATGGACCAATGTGAAAGGGCTGAGGGCCCCCTTGCTGGTCCTACTGACAAATTACATAGAAACCCACACAAACTACGGGAGTGACGCATTGGCCGATGAAGCCGTACAATTGCGCGTATACTTTCCCGTGGATATAAAAATAAACTAAAGGATATAAATGCAATATGAAAAGGTACTGGCTCGGTGTCGATTCCCATCAACTCTCCCCGGGTGGGAGGAACTCGACCCCGTCGAGTAGGGGTAGGGATGCTCAAGTACTCCGGCGGATCCGTCACCGTGCCAAGTAGCGCGGGTATGCTCCGCTCCAAGTGATCGTCACCTGCTCATTCCATATATACTCGATATGCGAACTGCTATGGGCTAAAGGTGGTCACTCCGAAGGGGCACTCTCAAAAGGGAAGAAAACAGCTCGAAGACTCACTAGGAATCACCGCTGAGTCCCTATAGGTGACTGATCCGGGTATAGATGTGGAACCGATCCCATACTCATCAAGTGAGTCCACTCGCCTCTTACTCATAAGAGACGGACAATGAGCTTGCACAAGACTCATGCAGACTTACCATGCAATACACACAACAATCGACTCGAAACACACCACACAAACAAACCACACAAGAAAACACACTGACTCATGCACGACTCGAGACTAAGGTGGTAGCATCGAGCCCACTAGGTGGCGGCATCCTGGGCGGCAGGAGAGCTGTCCCACTCTTCCCCCCCCCCCCCCCGCAAGGCATAGTACTCATCGGATAGTGCCTCATCGGCCACGTAATTGACACACTCAAGCTCGGGAGGTGCAGACTCTCCAATACCTATGGCTAGGGTGGCGCGAGCGGGGCACTCGCTGGCAATGTGGCCATACCCGTGACAGTGGAAACACTGCACTCTCGACCGACTACTCTCTCCTATAAAAGGGGCCTTACCTTTATCATCCCGTCGGGTAGGGGGTGTAGGCAGCAATGGGGGAGATGTAGGTGCCTTGGACAATAGTGGAGGGGGTGCCGGTGCCAGAGGACGGGCTATAGGAGCCGGGGGACGAGCAACGGGTGCCGGTGGTTGGGGTGAAAATAGATCCCGGGGTGGAGGAGGGCGAGGTCTAGGAGCGAAGTGCTCCTGACGGGCGGGCTCCTGAGGACGAGCCATGGGTCCCCTCGGGTATGAACCTAAGGAGCCACGGGAATCACTACGGGGAGGAGCGGGGCTCCACCGGGGAATAGACTCGAACTCACCCTCGAATTGCTCCATTTCGAGAGCAACTGGGTATGCATCCTCTAGCTTGTCCACCTTACGACGGAGAAGCTCATACCGTAGGTGCGGGCGTAGACCACGCCGAAACCGAGTGACGGTAAGGGAATCCTCCTCCGTGGCATCACATCGCAAGTAGTATTCATCAAACTCGGCGATGTAATCCGAGATAGACCGGTCTCCTTGTGTGAGGCTTTGCCACCTCTCTATAAGACGCTGGCGGTAGGAGGTAGGGAGGTACTTCTTCCTAAGTTTCTCCCTCATCTCGGTCCACGTATCGATTGGAGGTTCATGACGATGAAACAATAGATTTTCCATGTTCCTCCAATGTATTTGGGCTTGGCCCAAAAGTTTCATCCTGGCAAACTTGACCTTCCTTTGGTCCGACATCTCGAACCACTCAAAATATCGATCCATGCCAGCCTCCCAATCAAGATAGACCTTTGGGTCTAAGGACCCGTCAAAGGTTGGAGGGTAGGCCGGAACGGTCCTAAGGGCCCGTTCATCCATATCTTGGTCGTGGGTATGCCGTATAGGACGACGATCATGACCATATCCCCGATGCTCATTCTCGGACTCATAGTCATGCACTTCGGGGACTTCGTGCCTCCTATTAGCTACCCCGTGACCCCTTGGAGTCGCGGGTCGCTGACCCAGCTCCGGTTGACCTTGTGTAGGTGGGATGGGTGCTTGGACTGGAGCAATCGGATGTGTCTCAGCTGGTCCTTTCTCTAGTGCGGTGACTCTCCCGATCAATCCCTGAACGGACTGACTTGACCCGGCGGCCCTATCCTCTACGGCTTTCATCCTCTCTTCTAGGCGGGTGCCTAGACCGTTCACTCGGGTACTCACTCCTTCCATCCTATCCATTCGGGTACTTAAATCACCCATTTGCGTGTCAAACCCATCAAGACGTGTATGTAATCCTTGCACTTGTCCCATAGGATTTTGGAACATTTCGAGCACAGCTGACGCATCGAGACTAGTGGCTCGGGGATCCGCCATAGGTGGGGGTGGGGGTGAGTACTGAGTACCCCTACGAGTGGGCATGCAAACACACCGACTAGATGACGCCGACTAAAGCAAACACACTAATGCGAAATGATGCGCCTAGACTTAAACCAATATCCGGTACGGGGCGAAGGTAATCGACCCGAGGGTCACTCGCGCAAGTGTGCGGCCTTCCCGATAGGCGTAGCCTAACATTCGGACAACACCTTTTGATATACCGAATTATCGGGATGAAATGCATTTTAAAACACTCTTTTTTTTTGTTTTAGAAATATGATGATCCTAGACTCGACTTAACCCGACTAATGACTAGACGTAAATGACACTTTTTTTTCTTTTTGACACCCTAGACTCAAACTCGCTCTGATACCAAATTGATGCGGGACGAGACACGGACACGATAAGCTCGCGATCATCCCTTAACGAGGGAAGCGTCGGACGTGCGTGGTTGAGAAACCGGCAAGAGCTAGGGTGGTCGGCTCGCACTTTCGTGCCCGGATCGGGTCACGGGATGGTCACACTCTCTCTCGTAGCAGCGGTGAATGATAATATAGCGAGCTAACGGACCTAAAGCATGCTCTCTAGCAGCGGCATAAACAAGTATATATGAAAATAAGCAAATGTCGAGTGTAGGGAGCGAGAACGATACCTCCACGCGCTCGGTGTGGGGAAGACGGACCTGGCCAAAAATTCGTACTCCCGGGAAACATAACACACAATAATTACAGCAATGGGAACATGCCCACTCCATGCAGGGAGGTAAAGGGCTATACAAATGGGCCCGAGAGGACCGAATTCGGGTTGACGGGCAGCTTCGTGTGTTGATTCGGCTACACGCGTGTTCACGACCGTGGGGCCCACGTGCTGTCCGGAGGGGCCGTGTGGGACCCGGTGGTACCGCTGTAGTGGAGACACTTGGAGAAGCGCTCCCCGGGCTGGCGGCACGCTGGTTCGCCGGCCGGAGGCCGGGCGGCTCCGTTCGGCACCGGTCGGAAAAACCGATCGGAAATCTGCCGGTTCTGTATTTCAGCACGCGCTCCGGTGAGAACGGACGCTGCGATCCGCACCGGTGTCGGAATGCGACGAGATCAGAGCCGTTGGAAAGTTGCTTCAAAGTACTACAATCTAGTGGCCTTCAGAAAAATTCACAAGATTTATACTTTGTGTTGGCGAATTTTATATGCTGCTGTTGTACACTAACCAAAGACTCAGATCTGCAGACAACTTTCCTGTTGATTGCCGTTGACCGTGAAGTAGATGTCCGAACTTGAAGATGTGTTCTTCAACAAGGTTGTAGGAAATCGAACAAGGAAACCAGGACTATTTTTGGATCTGGATTTGGAGGTGGTGGTGATTTGTTTTGATTTGTGAAGTGGAGGGTGGTCGGATCTGGGATCTGATTAAAAACACTGTATCATAGGAAGAACATGAATTTCTAAAAATAGCTAGAAGGCTGATAAAAAATTAAGAAAATGTGTGGAGGTAGAGGGTGATGGACAGAACTCTCAGTAAAATTGGGAGGGTTTGGATAAATCAAAAAGATGGTCGGAGGGGGAGAACTCAGAGGTTCTATCACTGTAGACAGAAACCTGGCAGATCTCAGATGACAGATTAGACGAAAATGTAAAACTACTAAACAAGGGAATTATGGCGTGAAAATTTAGGTGGATCTTGGGATGCAAGGGCTGAAAACACCATAAACATTTTAGATCAATCCAAGCTCGTGGCTGAGACAGACAATTCGTTGAAGCTTCTGTGGTCGGATGAAGATAGAACAGCAGAGGCGGCTCGATGGCGGCACGAACGGCGGCGGCGGCGGCACAGACGATCACCGGAGGTTGAGAGGAGATGATAGAAGGTAAAATCACTCTAGAACTTGAGGTTGGAGGAGAGGAACCAGAGGGGAGAGGGCTGGGGGCGCAATATGCTCCTTGGCTTTCACAAAATTTTCTGATTTTTTCATTGAATTTCACATGAAAATACAAGCTTATATATGGTTTACATCAAATGCAATGTGGACCCTTGGATCTAGGGAAGGGATTGAAGGGCTAGGATTGCATGCCACAAACACAAAAAAAAGAATATAATATGCAAGGGGGGTGCGCCCTATTGACCAAGGGGTAGAAGTTGAATGGGTGGTTGAATGGTAGGTGGCCTACCTTGGACAAAATGGGCCACTTGTCTACCCATGTGGCATATGACTAGTCCAACCTTCTAGATGTCCACCTAGGATGGTTGACTAGCCCCACAAGATGACATGGACCAATGTGAAAGGGCTGAGGGCCCCCTTGCTGGTCCTACTGACAAATTACATAGAAACCCACACAATCTACGGGAGTGACGCATTGGCCGATAAAGCCGTACAATTGCGCGTATACTTTCCCGTGGATATAAAAATAAACTAAAGGATATAAATGTAATATGAAAAGGTACTGGCTCGGCATCGATTCCCATCAACTCTCCCCGGGTGGGAGGAACTCGACCCCGTCGAGTAGGGGTAGGGATGCTCGAGTACTCTGGCGGATCCATCACCGTGCCAAGTAGCGCGGGTATGCTCCGCTCCAAGTGATCGTCACCTGCTCATTCCATATATACTCGATATGCGAACTGCTATGGGCTAAAGGTGGTCACTCCGAAGGGGCACTCTCAAAAGGGAAGAAAACAGCTCGAAGACTCACTAGGAATCACCGTTGAGTCCCTATAGGTGACTGATCCGGATATAGATGTGGAACCGATCCCATACTCATCAAGTGAGTCCACTCGCCTCTTACTCATAAGAGACGGACAATGAGCTTGCACAAGACTCATGCAGACTTACCATGCAATACACACAACAATCGACTCGAAACACACCACACAAATAAACCACACAAGAAAACACACTGACACATGCACGACTCGAGACTAAGGTGGTAGCATCGAGCCCACTAGGTGGCGGCATCCTGGGCGGCAGGAGAGCTGTCCCACTCTTCCCCCCCCCAAGGCATAGTACTCATCGGATAGTGCCTCATCGGCCACGTAATTGACACACTCAAGCTCAGGAGGTGCAGACTCTCCAATACCTATGGCTACGGTGGCGCGAGCGGGGCACTCGCTGGCAATGTGGCCATACCCGTGACAGTGGAAACACTGCACTCTCGACCGACTACTCTCTCCTATAAAAGGGGCCTTACCTTTATCATCCCGTCGGGTAGGGGGTGTAGGCAGCAATGGGGGAGATGTAGGTGCCTTGGACAATAGTGGAGGGGGTGCCGGTGCCAGAGGACGGGCTATAGGAGCCGGGGGACGGGCAACGGGTACCGGTGGTTGGGGTGAAAATAGATCCCAGGGTGGAGGAGGGCGAGGTCTAGGAGCGAAGTGCTCCTGACGGGCGGGCTCCTGAGGACGAGCCATGGGTCCCCTCGGGTATGAACCTAAGGAGCCACGGGAATCACTACGGGGAGGAGCGGGGCTCCACCGGGGAATAGACTCGAACTCACCCTCGAATTGCTCCATTTCGAGAGCAACTTGGTATGCATCCTCTAGCTTGTCCACCTTACGGCGGAGAAGCTCATACCGTAGGTGCGGGTGTATACCACGCCGAAACTGAGAGACGGTCAGGGAATCCTCCTCCGTGGCATCACATCGCAAGTAGTATTTATCAAACTCGGCGATGTAATCCGAGACAGACCGGTCTCCTTGGGTGAGGCTTTACCACCTCTCTATAAGACGCTGGCGGTAGGAGGTAGGGAGGTACTTCTTCCTAAGTTTCTCCCTCATCTCGGTCCACGTATCGATTGGAGGTTCATGACGATGAAACAATAGATTCTCCATGTTCCTCCAATATGTTTGGGCTTGGCCCAAAAGTTTCATCCTGGCAAACTTGACCTTCCTTTGGTCCGACATCTCGAACCACTCAAAATATCTATCCATGCCAGCCTCCCAATCAAGATAGACCTTTGGGTCTAAGGACCCGTCCAAGGTGGGAGGGTCGGCCCGAACGGTCCGAAGGGCCCGTTCATCCATATCTTGGTCATGGGTACGCCGTATAGGACGACGATCACGACCATATCCCCGATGCTCATTCTCGGACTCATAGTCATGCACTTCGGGGACTTCGTGCCTCCTATTAGCTACCCCGTGACCCCTTGGAGTCGCGGGTCACTGACCCAGCTCTGGTTGACCATGTGTAGGTGGGACGGGTGCTTGGACTGGAGCAATCGGATGTGTCTCTGCTGGTTCTTTCTCTAGTGCGGTGACTCTCCCGATCAATCCCTGAACGGACTGACTTGACCCGGCGGCCCTATCCTCTACGGCTTTCATCCTCTCTTCTAGGCGGGTGCCTAGACCGTTCACTCGGGTACTCACTCCTTCCATCCTATCCATTCGGGTACTTAAATCACCCATTTGCGTGTCAAACCCATCAAGACGTGTATGCAATCCTTGCACTTGTCCCATAAGATTTTGGAACATTTCGAGCACAGCTGACGCATCGAGACTAGTGGCTCGGGGATCCGCCATAGGTGGGGGTGGGGGTGAGTACTGAGTACCCCTACGAGTGGGCATGCAAACACACCGACTAGATGACGCCGACTAAAGCAAACACACTAATGCGAAATGATGCGCCTAGACTTAAACCAATATCCGATACGGGGCGGAGGTAATCGACCCGAGGGTCACTCGCGCAAGTGTGCGGCCTTCCCGATAGGCGTAGCCTAACGTTCAGACAACACCTTTTGATATACCAAATTATCGGGATGAAATGCATTTTAAAACACTCTTTTTTTTTGTTTTAGAAATATGATGATCCTAGACTCGACTTAACCCGACTAATGACTAGACGTAAATGACACTTTTTTTCTTTTTGACACCCTAGACTCAAACTCGCTCTGATACCAAATTGATGCGGGACGAGACATGGACACGACAAGCTCGCGATCGTCCCTTAACGAGGGAAGCGTCGGACGTGCGTGGTTGAGAAACCGGCAAGAGCTAGGGTGGTCGGCTCGCACTTTCGTGCCCGGATCGGGTCACGGAATGGTCACACTCTCTCTCGTAGCAGCGGTGAATGATAATATAGCGAGCTAACGAACCTAAAGCATGCTCTCTAGCAGCAGCATAAACAAGTATATATGAAATAAGCAAATGCCGAGTGTAGGGAGCGAGAACGATACCTCCACGCGCTCGGCGTGGGGAAGACGGACCTGGCCGAAAATTCGTACTTCCGGGAAACATAACACACAATAATTACAGCAATGGGAACATGCCCAATCCACGCAGGGAGGTAAAGGGCTATACAAATGGGCCCGGGAGGACCGAATTCGGGTTGACGGGCAGCTTCGTGTGTTGATTCGGCTACACGCGTGTTCACGACCGTGGGGCCCACGTGCTGTCCGGAGGGGCCGTGTAGGACCCGGTGGTACCGCTGTAGTGGAGACACTTGGAGAAGCGCTCCCCGGGCTGGCGGCTCCGTTCGGCACCGGTCGGAAAAACCGATCGGAAATCTGCCGGTTCTGTATTTCAGCGCGCGCTCCGGCGAGAACGGACACTGCGATCCGCACCGGTGTCGGAATGCGACGAGATCAGAGCCGTTGGAAAGCTGCTTCAAAGTACTACAATCTAGTGGCCTTCAGAAAAATTCACCAGATTTGTACTTTGTGTTGGCGAATTTTATATGCTGCTGTTGTACACTAACCAAAGACTCAGATCTGCAGACAACTTTCCTGTTGATTGCCGTTGACCGTGAAGTAGATGTCTGAATTTGAAGATGTGTTCTTCAACAAGGTTGTAGGAAATCAAACAAGGAAACCAGGACTATTTTTGGATCTGGATTTGGAGGTGGTGGTGATTTGTTTTGATTTTGGAAGTGGAGGGTGGTCGGATCTAGGATCTGACTAAAAACACTATATCATAGGAAGAACACGAATTTCTAAAAATAGCTAGAAGGCTAATAAAAAATTAAAAAAATGTGTGGAGGTAGAGGGTGATGGACAGAACTCTCAGTAAAATTGGGAGGGTTTGGATAAATCAAAAAGATGGTCGGAAGGGGAGAACTCAAAGGTTCTGTCACTGTAGACAGAAACCTGGCAGATCTCGGATGACAGATTAGATGAAAATGTAAAACTACTAAACAAGGGAATTATGGCGTGAAAATTTAGGTGGATCTTGGGATGCAAGGGCTGAAAACACCATAAACATTTTAGATCAATCCAAGCTCATGGCTGAGACAGACAATTCGTTGAAGCTTCTGTGGTCGGATGAAGACAGAACTGCAGAGGCGGCTCGATGGCGGCACGAACGGCTGCGGCGGCAGCACAGACGATCACCGGAGGTTGAGAGGAGATGATAGAAGGTAGAATCACTCTAGAACTTGAGGTTGGAGGAGAGGAACCAGAGGGCAGAGGGCTGGGGGCGCAATATGCTCCTTGGCTTTCACAAAATTTTCTGATTTTTTCATTGAATTTCACATGAAAATACAAGCTTATATATGGTTTACATCAAATGCAATGTGGACCCTTGGATCTAGGGAAGGGGATTGAAGGGCTAGGATTGCATGCCACAAACATAAAAAAAGAATATAATATGCAAGGGGGGGTGCGCCCTATTGACCAAGGGGTAGAAGTTGAATGGGTGGTTGAATGGTAGGTGGCCTACCTTGGACAAAATGGGCCACTTGTCTACCCATGTGGCATATGACTAGTCCACCCTTCTAGATGTCCACCTAAGATGGTTGACTAGCCCCACAAGATGACATGGACCGATGGGAAAGGGCTGAGGGCCCCCTTGCTGGTCCTACTAACAAATTACATAGAAACCCACACAATCTACGGGAGTGACGCATTGGCCGATAAAGCCGTACAATTGCGCGTATACTTTCCCGTGGATATAAAAATAAACTAAAGGATATAAATGTAATATGAAAAGGTACTGGCTCGGTGTCGATTCCCATCACTAAAGCTACAGTGATGGAGGAGTCAAGGGATTTGCGAAATACGAGCTGATGGCATATGAGATTAATATGCCAAGGATAGAAGAAGCTGAGAGGAAGAAGAAGCCAATCGCTCTGAAAGCTGGTGCCAGTAAATCCAGCAAGTCCAGCATATCAAGCTCTAGCAGTTCATCATCCGAGGAAAGCCTGAATGAAGAAGATATAACTTGTACTGAGATGGCAATGATGACCAGAAAGTTCAGGCGGTTCCTCAGGAAAAGAGCAGGGTGATTCAGCCAAAAGAAGTACAGTGGCAGTCGAAGGGATAAAAGGTATAAACATAACCCTGCAAAGAAAATTGAATCTAATACTTGTTATCAATGCAGGAAGGCAGGCCATATGAAAGCTGACTGTCCAGAGAATCAGAAATACAAGGACAAGTCAAAGAAGAAGAACACGAAAGGGAGAGCTATGGTTAGCACCTGGAGTGATGAATATGAAGGCTCCCTGAGCAATACTTCTGACAGTGAAGCCGAATCTGAGAAGTCCATTTGTCTTATGGCAACAAGCTCTGAAGACAGAGAGGAGGACTCAGATGAAGTAATCACTATATTTGAAAATTTCACTATTGCTTATTGGGTAGATGCCTACCATGACATAGCTGAAAGAGCTGATGATATTAGAAAGGAAAATAGACATCTAAGAAGAAAGATTAACTCCATGCAAAATGATACAACTCTAACTGATAAAATTGCATGTCTAGAATCTGAGAATGAAAAATTGAAACTCACATGTTCTGAATTAGAAGAAATCAAGAATGAGTCAAAAGCCTCTAAAGAAGAAAATGAGAGGTTAGAAAAAGAAACTGATGAACTGAAATTGAAAATTCAGAAATGTGAGAGTGAGATAAAAATAGTGAATGAAAAATATCAAGCTGTCCTAAGTGTGAATTCAGAACTTAAGAAATCCATTGAAGATATTCAAAAGGATAATGAGGACAAGCTTAAGACTATTGAGAAAATGACCCAAGGTACAGATAACCTAAATGTTTTGTTAGGGTCAAAGGTCAACTTCAGAAAAGAGGGTCTTGGATTTAATTCTAGTGCAACAAAAACCTTTGGAATGAAAACTATCTTATTTGTTGCACAAAAAGAGAAAGGACCTCTAATTAGCATGAATTCAAACATTTCAATGATCAAAACTGCTAATCTGAAAAAGCCCAGTGCTGAGGAGAAGGGCAAACAACAGCTGAATGAGACTAGTAGAGCTAGCACATCCAAACAAAATCCCAAAGCTCAGTCTCAGGTTAGGGGTCAACCTATACAGTCTTATAAATCCCATGTTAAGGTCACCAAGTCTCCACCATCACCACCACCTATGAAAAAGACTCAATACACACCTATGAATAGGTCAGCAGGGTCCAAGGTGCAGGGGAGGCAGAATACTTTTAGAGCTCAACCCAAACATTTCTACCAACCTAGAGCCCAGTCCCACTTCTTTGCACAGTCAACCTATCCAAATAGGTCAGGATGGACTAGGACTCAAGGAAGGTTTACAGGTTATGGACATCAGGCTACACAGTCCTATAAACCTTACACTAGGAATTGGGTTAATGGGTATGGCTCTTGGACTCCTAGGAACCAATATTTCCACAGCCAGCCCAATGATCACTATGGCCAAAATTTCATGAATACACCCCGGCCAAGGCACTGGCACAAAAATAAACAATCAGTAAATAATCATGCTAGTGTCAACAAGAAAAAGTAAAACAAAAAGAAATCAGGAAAATCCACTGAACAGAACTGTTTCAAACAAATGTGGATTCCTAAAAGTCTGCTTTCTTGTTTTAATTGCTTTTCATCTTCTCTGGAGCCCAATCAGTCTTGGGTTCCAAACTTCTCTACCTGATTGTGTGTGCAGGTATGCCTGACAGCCAAGAATAATTTGTGGTACTTGGATAGTGGCTGCTCCAGGCATATGACAGGGGATAAGGCCAAGTTCTGCATGCTGACAGAGAAACAAGGAGGCCTAGTCACCTTTGGTAGCAACACAAAGGGTAAGATTGTTGGAACAGGTAAAGTAAGTAAGTGTACTACTTGTTGCATTGAGGATGTCATGCTGGTTGAAGGATTAGCTTATAACTTACTTAGCATCAGCCAGCTATGTGATAAAGGATGCAAAGTGCTTTTTGACTCTCAATGTTGCAAAGTTTTTGAACCTGACTCCGAAACTGTTAAATTTTCTGGTAAGAGGATAAATAACACTTCCATGATAGATCTAGATGATATTCAACATTCTAACCTATGCCTTACTGCTAGTAGAGAAGACTTAGCATTTTTATGGCATCGTAGGTTAGGTCATGCTAGTTACACTGTTTTGCATAAACTAAATAAGCATAGCATGGTTAGAGGACTTCCTGAAGTTTTATTTAAGAAAGAAAATAAAATCTGTGATGCATGCACTCAATCAAAGTTAACTAGAAAGTCATTTAAATCTAGAACATAAAATATGTCTTCTAAACCCTATGAGCTGATACACATGGACCTTTTTGGGCCAACCAGATCTGTCAGCCTATCAGGGAGGAAGTATGGGTTTGTCATAGTAGATGACTTCTTTAGGTATACTTGGGTATATTTCTTATCACATAAAAGTGATGCATTCTCAGAATTTCAGGAGTTCTGTCTTAAGAAAAATAAGAAAATTGAAAATATTTTGACTGATCATGGAGGTGAGTTTGAAAACTCACAGTTTGATGAATTATGCAAGTCAAATGGAATTAACCATAGGTTCTTCTCACCAAGGACACCTGAGCAGAATGGAGTTGTGGAGAGAAGGAACAGAACCCTAGTGGAGATGGGTCGTACACTCTTGGTGGAAGGTGGTCTACCAAGGAAGTTCTGGGCTGAAGCAGTAAATACTGCCTGTTATGTAATTAACAGAGCCATGGTAAGACCTTCTACCCAGAAAACACCCTATGAGATCTTAAAGGGTAAGAAACCTTCTATTGCTCATTTCAAGGTTTTTGGTTGTAAATGTTTTATTTATATAAATGATAAAAGAGACCTTGATAAATTTGAACCTAAAGGTGAACCAGGAATTTTTCTTGGTTATTCTGAAAACACCCGAGCATATAGAGTGTACAATCTGAATTCCAAAACTGTTGAAGAATCTCCACACATAGTTTTTGATGAATCCTTACTAAAGACTAATGTTGGTCAATGCAGGAATGAAGACAATGGTGATATTTTGAAGGAAGGAAATCCTGCAGACAAATCCGAGGATGAGGAAGGAAATGAAGAGCTTAATGAAGAAGAGCCTACAGTTCAGGGGGAGGTAAATGAAACTCATGGTGATGAAATTGTCAACATTAGATATCTAAAAGATCATCCTATAGATAATGTAATTGGCAATCTGCATGACCCCCCTAGGACTAGAGGTCACTTAAGAATTCAAAATGAATTGAATGCATATGCGTTTGTTTCAAATGTAGAACCCAAGTCCATTGACTGTGCTCTCAAAGATGTGCATTGGATTAATGTCATGCATGAGGAACTCAATCAATTTGACAGGAATAAGGTGTGGCATTTGGTTCCACCTCCTGATCATGAAACAGTCATAGGGACTAAATGGGTGTTCAGAAGTAAAACTGATGAATCAGGGAATGTCATTAAAAATAAGCCCAGACTTGTAACTCAGGGGTATAATCAGGAATTTGGAATAGACTTTGAAGAGTCTTTTGCCCCTGTAGCCAGGTTAGAAGCAATCAAAATATTATTGGCTTATGCATGTTCCCTAGGAATAAATCTTCAGCAGATGGATGTAAAATCTGCATTTTTGAATGGGGAAATCAGTGAGGATGTCTATGTGAGACAGCCTCCTGGATTTGAATGCTTAGATTTCCCTAATCATGTCTATAAACTCAAAAAGGCTCTCTATGATTTAAAGCAAGCTCCTAGAGCTTGGTATGACAGGTTGAGCAAATTTCTCACTGATAAGAACTTCACAAGAGGTGTAGTTGATCAAACATTGTTCACCAAGGTGAGTCATTCAGATATTCTTATCATTCAAATTTATGTGGATGATATTGTGTTTGGGTCAACTAACCCCAAATTGTGTGAGGAATTCTCTCAAATTATGACTAATGAGTTTGAAATGAGCTCAATGGGCGAGCTTAAACTATTTCTTGGACTGTAGGTTACATAAACAAAGGATGGTACCTTCATCTCTCAGTCAAAGTACATAAGGGATCTATTGAAGAAGTACAAAATGGACAACCTCAAGAAAATAGCTACTCCAATGGGTACCTCAACCAGTTTGGATGAAGATCCTCAAGGTAAACTAGTGGACCAAAGGCTATATAGAGGTATGATCGGATCCCTTCTATATCTTACAGCATCTAGGCCTGACATTCAATTTTCAGTGTGTTTATGCTCTAGATTTCAGGCTAGTCCCAAAGAATCACATCTTAAATCAGTGAAAAGGATTTTTAGGTATTTACTAGGCACCCAAGAGCTAGGTCTTTGGTATCCTGCCAAGTGTGAGTTAGAACTTCTAGCTTACACTGATGCAGATTATGCTGGGTGTCGAGTAGAGAGAAAAAGTACTAGTGGATATTATCAATTCCTAGGTGGCTGTGTAGTATCTTGGGCATCTAAGAAGCAACACACTGTAGCTTTGTCTACAGCTGAAGCTGAATATATTGCAGCTGGTAATTGTGCTACCCAAGTACTATGGATCAAGCACCAACTACATGATTATCAGATAAAATTGGGATGTATTCTAATGTTATGTGATAATACTAGTGCTATATGTCTTGCTAAAAATCATGTTCATCATTCTAGGACTAAGCATATAGAGATAAAACACCATTTTCTTAGAGATGTTTTAAATAAAAAGGAAATTGAAATGAACTTCATTGAAACTGAAAAATAAATTGCTGATATCTTTACTAAGCCTCTTGGGAATGAAAGGTTTAAATTTCTTAGAAGAGAACTTGGCTTGTGTAAATTTCAGCATAATGAATAAATTCTCTGATGACTTGAATAAAATGTGTGAATGTTGAATGTAGCAACAGACTCATGATCATGCATGACACTCATATTTTTTTTACACTCATGATCATCACTGCATATCATTTAGTCATGAATGTGTCTAAAACCACATGCATATCATTCATAATTTTTTATGACATAGTTTTCATTGCATATCATTCATCCATGACCTATGTCTAAGCTCTCTCTCATTTAATTCTTGCCATTCATTTGTAAAACTGCATGCATATAGACAGGGGGAGTCTTGTTAGAAATTTAGAGTGGTCATCAACTTTCTTGAATTCATTCATCCTTTGACTCTGAATGATTGAGTCTGACAATATGGTAATCTGTTAGTCAGTTCTGATTCCTAAGCAATAGAAAACAGACTTCTTCTCTTATAAGAATTTTAATTGCTTAAAGACTGACTTTGATGGTTTAAATTTTATAAACTTTAAAGTTTAAAGATTGCAATCAGTAAATAAGAAAGCTGAAAATTGATAAAGCTCTCAACTCTTATCTTATTTCATGTCAGACAAAGTTAATCATATCTGAAATCTGAAAACTCATCTTAAATCATGTTAGAGAAGCTAAGTATGTGTATTGTTTTTAAACAAGTCACTCTGAAACAAATAAAGGACAGCTAAGAAAGATATTAAAAAACATTAAAAATTAATTGAAAATAACATTGGCAGAGCAATGACTGGTAAAATACTGAGAAACTAAGTGATCCATCAAAGAAATAGACAATACTTAAGTCATGAGGTGTATCAGTTATCTCTGTATAAAATGATCAAAATAGTAGGGTGGTTTCACTGAGTACCTGGGGGTAACTGGCGTCTGATAAACGTGTACCCTCACACAAAAAGGTGTAAATCAGTTCTATTGAATTTGATCATGGCAGAATGGTCCATCATGTTGAGTATCTAGGGATATTTGCGTCTGATAAACGTATACCCTTACGTAAAAAGATAAATGGTACCTGAATGCCCTTAATGACCTAATATTGAAAATACTGTTCCTTCAAAAGAAATTTCATAGATGTCAATTTGTTTAATTTCAATACATGACCTGGTAACTCTTCACATTTTTTTACTGAGTTTATGAAAGTAAGATATTTTGAAACTGAATCTCTCATGCAAATGTGATTCTGGTTTATTATTTTATCATGCACAGCAAACTTATCCATTGATTGTAGTGCATGAACTCAAAATTTTATAGTCTTTAAACCAGAATTCTATCAGAAAGTAGTTTCTAAATTCATATGACTGAAGACTCTGTGCTTTAGAATGCTTATTCCTGAACTACTTGTTCAGAATGCCAGTCAGATGATCTCTCTTGTTCCTTCTTTTGTAATCACTTTCCCTCCTCTTTGTTGATGGCAAAGGGGGATAATATTGTCTGTTTGATGAATTCTGAATTCATTCCAGGGGGAGTGTATGAATCATGTTATGGCAAAGGGGGAGATCTTGTAAGCAGAGAGTTAGTCTTTATTTCGTAGCATGCATTCATAGCATCTGCATGACAATCTGAATAATAAATCATGTCTTTCATCAAAAATTCATCTGAATGACAGGTTGTTGCTCTTTTACATGATAGGGGGTTGCCATCATCAAAAGGGGGGAGATTGTTGTGACTCCTTTGTGTTGATGATGTTGACAATTGCTTTATTTCATTGGCAACACCTTGTTTTGATTGATTGGCAACTGTTTATGTTTTGATGAAATTATTTTATCAGATTATCTGTGTGTTCTATGCATTTCACAAGTCTACACACTGCACACACACACAAGTCTTCACACTCAGCATAGTCTATATATCGTGTTGTGTTTGTGTTGTGTTTGTGCATCGTTGAGAACGTAAGTCTATACATCCATGCATCATCACTCTCAGCATAGTCTGGACAGAAGTGGGTCGACCCCCTTCTTAGATGGGTCGACTCACCCAGAACACAAGTCTATACACTGTCATTCAAAGTCCATACATTGGACTGTAGCATGCACGAAGCTAAGTCCATACAATAGTGAAGTCTGTACAAGCGTCATGCATCATTCTTCAAAGTCCATACACTGCACTATAGCTTGCTCGAGGTGAAGTCTGTACATCCATCAGTGAACTTCCAAGTCTATACATTGGTGAAGTCTGTACATTCACCAGTTGAACCTTCAACGTCTGTACATTTACCTGTTGAACTTCAAAGTCTATACATTGGGATCTTTACCTACGTTCAGTCTTGCAAGTCTGTACATTGGGCTTTCAGATAAAGTCTATACATCCTAGAACTGTGCAAGTCTGTACATCGCTGCTTTGTCAAAGTCTGTACATCGCAGCTGAGTTGAAGTCTGTACAGCCATTCCCTTGTCAAAGTCTATACATTGTGATCTTTCAAGTCTGTACATCGTCCAGTTGTCTTTAGCAAGTCTACACATCGTGAAGTCTATACATTCAACTGCTTTGCTTTGCTCAAGTCTGTACAGTCCTTCTCTTGGCAAGTCTGTACATCGCTCATGATGTCTGAACAACGAGCAAGTATGTACATCGGACTAGTCTGCATCGACTAAGTCCATACATCGTCCAGTGCATTGCATGCATCATTCATGAAGTCTGTACATCGCACAGCATTCAAGTTTGCACATTGTGCATCATGTTAGTTGAAGTCTTTACATCGTGCATCTAGTATTTCAAAGTCTATGCATTGTTACACGTTGTGTCTGTCTAAGCCTACACAGTGCTCATTCATGCATTGAAGTCTGCACATTGCTGCATGCTCATCAAGTCCATACACTGGCAAGTCTTTACATTGCCTTAGTCTATACATTGACTGCTGAATGTTCTTCAAAGTCTGCACATTGCATTACACTTCAGCAAGTCTATACAGCGGTTGCCTTCATATAGGAAGTCTGCACATGCCTTAACTCTGCATATACATAGTCTATACATTGCATAGCATTGTATTCACAAAGTCTGAACATGGCATAAGCCCTGCATGCGTAGAGTCTGTACAGGCCATAGCACTGTATTCACATAGTCTGTACAACGCATAGCCTCGCATTCACAAAGTCTATACAGTGCAAAGTCTATGCAATGCACTGCATCCTACAAAGTCTGCACAGGGTTTATACTTAAACTGATAATTCGATCCTCTGTCTGACAGGGACTCCTGGCTGAGATTGATGACTTGGCTCATGATCCAAGGAAGGACGAGGTGCCCAGATGGTGACACGTGGAAGCAGCCCATCCAGGATGTTGCCATGTAGATGAAATTTCCTCGGATCTGGCGAATTCTTTGGGCGGGAAATGTGGAAGCCACACGCCCTTGTCCAATCTACTGCTGGTATAAAAGAGAGCCTTCTTCTTCGGATGAAGGCTGATCGAAGTGTGGTAAAGTCTATATAGTGAGACTGAAAGTCTGAAGCAGCAGAGAGCCACCGAGATCCACAGAGAAGAAAAGCAGAGAAGAAGAAAAAGAGAGAAGAGAAGATTAAGAGAGATGTGTTGAGAGAGTGAGATTGAGAGAGTTTGATTGAGAGGTTGTATCTCAGACTCTTGGTTCAAATACCAGAGCTGAGCTTTGCTCATTCGAGCTACATTCCCAGTTGGGTTTTCTTAGTTTCGTTTGCTTCTATTTTTGCTTTCGAACTCTTTTGTTTCTTCAAGCTGTGAGGCAGCATTTGTAGTGGAGGTTTCCACTGGACAGGTGAAGTTGTAATCCTCAACAGGCGAGACTTGGTCTCAGACGGCTAATCTGTATTGCCCAGCAGTTGCAGAGGATCTGTTCCTCTGGTCGGCAAGCTGTAAAGCCCAGCGAAGCTGTGTATCAGCGGTTGTTGGCAAGCTGTGAAGCCCAGTTGTTCAAGCTATGAGTCAGCAGTATCCACACTCTAGTTGGAGTGTGGGGTGGACGTAGGTCTCTGACCGAACCACCTAAAAATCTTGGGTGTCTTGTGTTTGTGAGATTGCTTGTGATCTGCTGTGTGGCTGCATGTGTCGACACTCTTCATAGTGTTCTTTCTATCGTTCAACAGCTATTTGTTTTAAATTCCGCATTATAGTTCAACTGTGTTTTAAATTAGTCAATAGATCTATTCACCCCTCTCTAGATCCACACTTCGTGGAGATAGACTGCGTCCATCTAACATAACAGAAGAAGCCCAGATCAAAGTGTGACATGTCAAAGCAGTCCAAGCTATGGAATCTAAGTGAATCAGACCAACTGGAAGCTTACACTGAAAGGCCAGGTTGAAGCAATAGGTTGTGATCCGACGCCTCAGAGGATTTGGTTCGGAACTTCAAGGTTCTGAAAGCCTAAGTAAACACAGCTGAGTTCATAACTGCAGTACAGCATTTAGATAGCATATTCAAGAAAATCTGAGTCAGAATAATCCAAGGAAAGGATCTCAAAGAGCATGGATTAGTTGATATGATGAGGCGAGGTTAGACAGATGCATCGACACATCTAGAAGAAACCTCGATGCAGCCACAAACCTTCGAGCAAATTTGGAATGTTGCATCGACGTAACAAGGGAAGTACCTCGATGTAGTCAACATTATCGAAGCAACTTCAGTATGATGTATCGACGCATCCAACAGATGTCTCGATGTAGTCACACTTCCGAAGAGAGTTTCACAGAGCTGACTAGCTGGAATCAAGAGATCTCTCGACACATCAAGTTTCCATATCAAAGGAACGACACTTCAGAACATGCAGTCACTCAGATAGGTCGATGCACCCGGCAGATGCATCAACGCAACAAGATGCTACAAACAGTTTCAACACTTCATTTGAAACCTCATGCCTCGACACGCTAAGAAGATCAATTGTCAGATCACGTATGAAGTCTACGCATCAGAGTGATGCACTGATGCATCAAGATAAGATATGAACCTTCAAAAGCAATCACGACAACTCATCAGGGTGATGCACCGAAGCACCAGTCAAGGCTCAGATTCTAAGGAGCAATAACGTCGAAGCATCAAGATCATGCATCGACGCATCAAGCCACAAGCCATGTCTAAGGATAAAGCCAAGATCCAATGCTCCGACATCTCTGCCATCAACACATAATGATTGTACTTCAATGCCTCGACCTGTCAGTCATGTGCCATGCTCCATATCATTTGTCCATATAGAAGGATTATCTTCTGACTTATTTGGATTGTTTAAAGTCTCATTCGACCTGTTAGAGGTTCAACATGATATATGGAGCATCAGTGAAGGGTAATTAAGGAAAACATGAACCGCAAAGAAGAATTTGCTTCAGGCACGTGATCACTTGATGAATGAACACGTGATGACCATACTGAAAGAGAATTGGCACGAAATCTTCAGCACACGCGACTGTCTTCTGGAAATTCTGATTGCTATCAGAATATTCTTTATCCACGTGGACTAATCAAGTTTTAGTTGCTGATCGGGATTGCGAAAAGAAGGTAGATACTCTACCCTATATATTTGAGCTCTTTCATTCAGAAAGCGGGCCGGAAATGTGCATAAAGAAGACCACATCTGAGAGTTCCTCCAGAGAGAAAAGAAAGAAGAGAACTCCACTAAGAGAGGGAGAGAAGCTCATCTAGCCAGCCAGTCTTACTGAGAAAATCAGAGAGAGAAGTTTGAGCGAAAAAGAGAAAAGGGAAAAGCAGCCAGTTTCATGAGAGAGAGTGCATCCAAGAGCTCAATTGAAGATCTGTGGTGTTGATTAGCTCGTGGATCAAATCTAGAGCTGTTATGCTCCTAAGGAGCTACAGTTTGTCTGTTCATTCTTTTATATTTTTCTGATGGGGACATCACCTCCCATGCCCACGTTCACAGCTCGTCTCCTCGCCCCGGTTGCATCCGGCATGGTCTAGTCATTTAATTTTGAGTCCTATGTAATTTTTATTTGAGTCATTTGATGTATTTTCCCTTTTATTTGAGTCATGTTCCTAGGTCTTGTGTTCATTTCCCTAAGTTTGAGTGTCATTAGGTTGTCTAGTTAGCTATTGGGCCCAATTCATTGGGCTTGGCCCAAGGGCTCTCCCCTACCCCCTCGGTTATTTATCATTGAGTCAATTGTCAGGGACTTTTGTAGAAATGTGGGTTTCCTATATATAGGACCCCATTCCCCCCCATTTCAACTTAATGAATCAATGAATGAAAAACTTGCCATTTTGAGAGTTTACACTTCTTATCTATTGGAGAGATTCCATTTTTTGGGTGAGATACCCTAGGGGAGAGATTCCCCACCCATCCCTCTCTTAATCTCTCTTTTTCACTCCACTTTCTCTCTCCTCCACACCCAAATTCGAATTTTCTTCTCTCTCCTCCCTTCCCAACCACCTCCACTCCCCACCTACCCCATTTAAGCCTCTTCCCATTCCCCACAACCCTCATCAATACTCCATCCCTTCCCAAGACCCCCTCCACCAATCCTCTCCTCACCATCCAACCCCCAACTACCCCTCCCACTTTCCCAAGCACCCTTCCCACTACCCCAAGCACCCATTCCCTTCCCCAACACAACCCCCCCCCCCATTCCCAAGACAAACAAATTAACCCCACCCTTAAACCCATTTTCAAATACCCTTTCCCTCTCACCCACCTTCCCAAATTCGCAGCCCCCACTACCACCATCTGTTGGGCCCTCTTCCAGACCTTATTCTCCACCTCCCACACCTTAGAACATCCCCTCTAAGACCCCCTTACAACCAGGGGTCACTCCCACACTCATCTACCTCCTTCCCCTTCTTCTTTCTTGGTCATTGGAAGCTACTTCGAAGTTGCAGTTTGCTGTCAAGAGGTTGCAGATGAACCAGCGACTTGCAGCGGCCACCACGACTTCCTCCGGATGAGTTTGAAGACCCAAGAGCCATCGTCGGAAGTGTCTACCAGTCTCCTTCGCAACAGAAGTGGTTTCATCTTCTTCCGATCTCTGAGCCGTCCAGGAGGTCCATTCTCCCACAACTGCACAGTTCTACCTCGGCTGAGAACCTGAGCCAGAGGAGAAGCTCTGCCACGACGAACCCCGGAGGAATCATCCCATGAGTTCTTCTTCAAAATTCTTCATCGCCTAGTCTACTTCCAGAATCAAGAAACAGAACTTCATTCGGCATTCGTGATCCAGAGTTCTCATTTTTCTCCCTCAGCTACACAGATCTGCTACCCACAGTCTGCACCGACCAGTCGCCATTGTTCTGCATCCCCTAGTCTTCTCCGACAACGGTTGGCTTCCCCGTCAGTTTTGCTGCGAAGAGGACTCATCCACGATTCCAACGACTCTGACGGCGCTTGATTCTGAGGTCGGGAGCTGCTGGGGCATTCTCTGCAATCTGTTGTTATAAGTCTGCAGCTGCCGGTCCGAGAATCTGAGGCTCTGTTCAAACCTCCATCCCGGCCAGCAGAGACTCCAGAAGAAATTAAAGAAATTCTGAGGCATTCCCTTCTTAGCTAAGAAGATTTTCCCATCGGTCTCGCCACCAGCAAAATTCCTGAGCGGGTTCTACAGCAGCAACACCGACTATCTTTCCCTGTTCGCAGATAGCAAGCAGATTCGGTGCCGTTACTTAGTCATCCCTCTTTAGTCTAATTTCCCCGCCCCGCTTGGCCAGCTGAAGGCCCCTCCCTGCGTGGAGGTAGTATTGTTTGTAATCTCATTAACCCCCACCCCAAGATCCCCCTCCTGCGAGAGGTGTAGTGGTGTAACTTGTTTGGGCAGGTCAAGCTACCCCGACGCGGCGTGTGGGGATCCACTCGCCTCCCCGCTCGCCCTCGTCTCCGACCGGCACCAGTTTCTTCAAACCGGTCGAGTAAGTGCTCAATCCTTCACTCCATTTAGTGCTTGTCTTTCAATATTCGTTCTAGTTCCGCTGGTTATGCGAGTGAGAGCTCGATCCTCAAGCCCCGTTGTCTTGAGTGATCACCGTGGGAAGGGAATCACCGGTGCCTTTGGCACTTTGTCGGCCCCCTTGAATTGGGCATCCACATCCATTGGGAATCAAACATTGGTCTTGCTGGCCCCTACCAGTAAGGGTCCAACCCCACTTCCTCCACTTGGCATTGCCAAGTCACCCCGGGCTTGGGTGAGTGTCGATAGAGCGGTGGCCCAATTCGGCCCATTTGAATGCGATTGTGCTTGCTTGCCTAAGTCCAAGGGTGTGTCACATCAAATTGGTATCAGAGCAAGTTCACAACTTGTCCCTCCACAAGTTGGTCCTAGGGCATGTTTATGCATTTAGAGTCCTCGGTTGCATCTCCCATGTCCACTAGAATGACCACTTCATACCCGTCATATCCATCCCCATCAACTTTCTCGAGAAGCCCAAATCCTCATGGAAGTTCCATTGCCAACAAAGTGGGTAGCAACACCTCTATCATAGAAGCCCTACCTAATGTCCTTAATCGGCTTGAAGATATCATGTCTCGACTCGACCGACTTGAAGGAAATAGCCGTGCACCAAGAGTGAATGAGAGTGACCTTTGGGGAAATCTAGAAACCATATTTTTAGAACACTTGAAAATCAAAACCCCAGCCTTTGATGGATCCAACAGCCTAAGCCTTTACCTAGATTGGGAGATTTCCATGGACTAATTCTTTAAAAGTTGCCCCTTGAACGAAGGAAGAAGAATGAGGCTAGCCAAGGCACACCTCTCCAAACAAGCTAAAACTCATTAGTTAGTTGTGGAAGGTTTGAGAAAGATCCGTAGGGAGGCCCCAATTAGCACTTGGGATGAGATGAAGACCGATCTTAGAAAAACCTACACCCTCCAACCCTCTCCCTCCTACTCAAATCACCAAAGTCCAAGGAGCACTTCAACTCCATCATCCCCACCCGGTCAATCCAAGACCCCAATCACACATTCCCCACCACTTCCCATCTCTCCTACCCCAACCACTACATTTACACTCCACCTCCAAGTCTATTCCACAACCATAGGTCCCCATACCCAATTGGGCCCCATGGCCAACTCTCCACCTAGGCCCGTGGTAACCCCCATCACTACCTCTCCATCACCCCCAAAAGGGGACACTCCTCCCAAAACTAATCAACCCAAACCCCTTCAACCCACCCATCTTCCTCTCCCTACCCCAATCCAACTCCCACCAAAGCCTCCACTACTACCCTTACATATCCTAACCCAAGTTTCCCACTACCTACCACCCCGGATACACTATGCCCCAATCATCACCACACCCTCAAAAGCCCCTCTCATCTCCTTGGAAGAAGAACCCATACCCCACCCCATAGTGGTGAACACTTCAAACCCACTCTCCACCTAGGAGGAAACCCAAGTCCAAGTTGAAGAAGAAACAACATGCGAGGGTCTTCACCTTACATCACCATCTTTAGGTGGAGTCAATCTCATCTTAGGGGAACCCCTTGTTAGTTGGCTAAAGGAGAGCCCAATAAGAGAGATCACGGCCCACGATTTTCCACCCATGAAGGAAAACTATCCTATAGTGCCTATCTCCTCTTATCACACCACAATCCAAGCATCTTATCAAGTAGAGACCTTTGAGGATTTTCTTAGAGGCTTAGCATGGCAAATTGAGTTCACTAGCATGTTGACCCCTATGGCCGAACAACCTAGGAGCCTTGGCCTCCTACACCCATGCATCGGGTCAATCACCTCGGTTTATACCATTGGTTGCTACACTAGCGACCTCCTTTTTCTTCTCACTATGGTAGAAGAACCTATCTCGATCCACTCCCCTACCATTGAGATACCAAATACTTTGATCGGCCAACCCACTAGAAAACTTGGCCCAATTACCTTGGAGGAGGATGACTCACAATTTGGGAACCTTGAAGACATAGAGTGCCTCCCTCTAGGAAGACCTTTCCACGACCCCTTTGATCCCTTCCTATGGGAGTCTAGTTCCCCATGTGACCCAACCATCTTATCCACCACCCACCTTTCCTTATCCCAACCCACCATGTTTAACCCAATCCACCCCATCCTAGACCCGGGTTACACCTTGGGAGCCATGACCTTGGACCACATATCCCTAGGTAATAAGGTTGTGTCCCACCCCATGATGACCACCTTCTTAGATCCATTCGATCCTTTCCAATGAGAGTTCAAAGGTTGTCCCACACCTCTACACATGGAAGTCACCTTTGGGAAAAGCATGCATGTGTCTAGGCTTACCACACCCCTTGGCATGAACACTATGTTGGGTCCATTCATTCATATCACCCACATGTCAAGTAGAAAATATGAGTGGTCTATATTCGGATGTCATGGTCCACCTTCATTCATCATGGGTCTTAAGCATGTCAAAGGCATCTACGGATGTGCGGGTCCCCCGATGTTTATCACCAAATTGCATGATAGGGCCACCTACGGGTGCCCCGGCCCACCTAGGCTAACCAACGTCTACACTGCATCATTACATGATAGGTCTACTTTTGGTTGCCCAGGTCCACCCATCACCCCTAGAATATCTGCATTCACAACATTACATAAAGAGATCCGCAAGCACATTAGCAAGAAGAATGTGACTTATAAAAGGCGAGCCGACTCTCATCGACGTCACCAAGAATTCCATGAGGGTGACTTTGTGATGGTAAGGATGGAGAGGCTCTCCCCGGGAGCCATCTCCAAATTGAGGCCACGTGGGGCTGGTCCCTTCCAGGTCTTGTGGCGCATTGGTGCAAATGCCTTTGAGTTAGATCTCCCCGAGGAATATGGGGTAAGTCCCACATTCAGTGTCGCCGACCTAGTGCCATACAAGGGACCCACGGTGGTACCTAGTGATGATATTGAGCATATTCCCTCCGTTGAGAGAGCACCCACCCGTGAGGAGAGTCCACCAGCCAAGAGAGCCCAGCGTGAGCGCATTGAACGAATATTGGATGAACATGTCACTACCACCAGGAGCAAGGTATACGAGCGCTATCTCGGCAGGTGGATGGATCGGTCTCGTTCGGAAGACTTGAGGGCAGTACCACTTCTACACCCTCCAAGGAGGGAAGGACACTTACTCGACGGAGTCGAGTTCTCCGCACCCCGGGAGTATGATGGGGACATCACCTCCCATGCCCATGTTCACAGCTCATCTCCTCGCCCCGGTTGCATCCGGCATAGTCTAGTCATTTAATTTTGAGTCCTATGTAATTTTTATTTGAGTCATTTGATGTATTTTCCCTTTTATTTGAGTCATGTTCTTAGGTCTTGTGTTCATTTCCCTAAGTTTGAGTGTCATTAGGTTGTCTAGTTAGCTATTGGGCCCAATTCATTGGGCTTGGCCCAAGGGCTCTCCCCTACCCCCTCGGTTATTTGTTATTGAGTCAATTGTCAGGGACTTTTGTAGAAATGTGGGTTTCCTATATATAGGACCCCATTCCCCCCCATTTCAACTTAATGAATCAATGAATGAAAAACTTGCCATTTTGAGAGTTTACACTTCTTATCTATTGGAGAGATTCCATTTTTTGGGTGAGATACCCTAGGGGAGAGATTCCCCACCCATCCCTCTCTTAATCTCTCTTTTTCACTCCACTTTCTCTCTCCTCCACACCCAAATTCAAATTTTCTTCTCTCTCCTCCCTTCCCAACCACCTCCACTCCCCACCTACCCCATTTAAGCCTCTTCCCATTCCCCACAACCCTCATCAATACTCCATCCCTTCCCAAGACCCCCTCCACCAATCCTCTCCTCACCATCCAACCCCCAACTACCCCTCCCACTTTCCCAAGCACCCTTCCCACTACCCCAAACACCCATTCCCTTCCCCAACACAACCCCCCCCCCATTCCCAAGACAAACAAATTAACCCCACCCTTAACCCCATTTTCAAATACCCTTTCCCTCTCACCCACCTTCCCAAATTCGCAGCCCCCACTACCACCATCTGTTGGGCCCTCTTCCAGACCTTATTCTCCACCTCCCACACCTTAGAACATCCCCTCTAAGACCCCCTTACAATCAGGGGTCACTCCCACACTCATCTACCCCCTTCCCCTTCTTCTTTCTTGGTCATTGGAAGCTACTTCGAAGTTGCAGTTTACTGTCAAGAGGTTGCAGATGAACCAGCGACTTGCAGCGGCCACCACGACTTCCTCCGGATGAGTTTAAAGACCCAAGAGCCATCGTTGGAAGCGTCTACCAGTCTCTTTAGCAAAAGAAGTGGTTTCATCTTCTTCCGATCTCCGAGCCGTCCAGGAGGTCCATTCTCCCACAACTGCACAGTTCTGCCTTGGCTGAGAACCTGAGCCAGAGGAGAAGCTTTGCCACGACAAACCCCGGAGGAATCAGCCCACGACTTCTTCTTCAAAATTCTTCATCGCCCAGTCTACTTCCAGAATCAAGAAACAAAACTTCATTCGGCATTCGTGATCCAGAGTTCTCATTTTTCTCCCTCAGCTACACAGATCTGCTACCCACAGTCTGCACCGATCAGTCGCCATTGTTCTGCATCCCCTAGTCTTCTCCGATATCGGTTGGCTTCCCCGTCAGTTTTGCTGCGAAGAGGACTCATCCACGATTCCAACGACTCTGACGGCGCTTGATTCTGAGGTTGGGAGCTGCCGGGGCATTCTCTGCAATCTGCTGTTAGAAGTCTGCAGCTGGCGATCCGAGAATTTGAGGCTCTGTTCAAACCTCCATCCCGGCCAGCAGTGACTCCAGAAGAAATTAAAGAAATTCTGAGGCATTCCCTTCTTAGCTACGAAGATTTTCCCACCGGTCTCGCCACCAGCAAAATTTCTGAGCGGGTTCTACAGCAGCAACACCGACTATCTTTCCCTGTTCGCAGACAGCAAGCAGATTCAGTGCCGTTACTTAGTCATCCCTCTTTAGTCTAATTTCCCCACCCCGCTTGGCCGGCTGAAGGCCCCTCCCTGCGTGGAGGTAGTATTGTTTGTAATCTCATTAACCCCCACCCCAAGATCCCCCTCCTGCGAGAGGTGTAGTGGTGTAACTTGTTTGGGCAGGTCAAGCTACCCCGACGCGGCGTGTGGGGATCCACTCGCCTCCCTGCTCGCCCTCGTCTCCGACCGGGCACCAGTTTCTTCAAACCGGTCGAGTAAGTGCTCAATCCTTCACTCCATTTTGTGCTTGTCTTTCAATATTCGTTCTAGTTCCGCTGGTTATGCGAGTGAGAGCTCGATCCTCAAGCCCCGTTGTCTTGAGTGATCACCGTGGGAAGGGAATCACCGGTGCCTTTGGCACTTTGTCGGCCCCCTTGAATTGGGCATCCACATCCATTGGGAATCAAACATTGGTCTTGCTGGCCCTCTACCAGCAAGGGTCCAACCCCACTTCCTCCACTTGGCATTGCCAAGTCACCCCGGGCTTGGGTGAGTGTCGATAGAGCGGTGGCCCAATTCGGCCCATTTGAATGCGATTGTGCTTGCTTGCCTAAGTCCAAGGGTGTGTCACATCATTTTCTTTTCGCTTGTTCTTCATTTTTTCTTCTTATTTTTTGATACCCTGTTTGGGGATCGGGGTTCCTTCTGAAGTTTTAGAAGAAGGGAGATCTAATTATTGAGTTTCCCTCTGTGGCTTCAGAGGAAGAGAGGATCTAATCCTCTGAGTTTTTTGGTGAGCAGTGGGTTGCTGTTCACGTCCCTTCTGCATTTGCAGAAGAAGGGAGATCTATTCTCCGATCGCTGCGGGTAGCAGTGGGGTTTGCTCTTGTGGGTAGCAAGATCGGGTCAGAGGGATTTGTCTCCCTCGGTTTCAAGCTGTTTGGAATGAATGTTTGCAGTATGAGTCTGCGTCTTGCTTGGGCAAGGGAAGCCTCACTCGGGTTTAAGTGAGGGATGGATGTAGGTCTGTGGGTAGCAGACCGAACCATCTAAAAATCTCATCTACCGTGGTTTGTCTTGCGTACATTTCCATATCATCTATCCCCCTTTCACAGGTTGGATGTGTATTTGATATCTGAAGTTCCCCTTGATGATATCTGTTTGAAACCGTCATAGCTTCTATATGTTTGTCTGTGTGTTTAGCAGAGACCTTTGCTTCTAAGTGCCTTCTGTGGTAAGAGCTCATTGAGGGCGAAGTGTTTGAGTGTTTTCATGAGTACTCTCTGTCTAGTGGTGCACACATTCTTTTACTCCTTGTGTTCGAGAGCTATTCTGAGTTGGGTGTTCTGCAAATCTGTCCGTGCACTTAGAAGAATCACAGGTTGTGTGTGTGCGCTTAAGTGTTTTAGTTCATTGTTGTGAAATCTCTTTTGCAATAGTCTGATACCTTAGTGTCCAACGTTACTTCTGCTTGAGGAAGTTATTTGGTAAGTGTACTCTGCACCTCTACCTTGCAGTTCAGTTGTTCATCCAATTCTTGCGTAGTTTAAATTTAGTGGGAGAGAATTTTTAATTGAGGCCAAGTTAATTTTTTAGGGGACCTATTCACCCCCCCCCCCTCTAGATCCCAGCCTTGCACCCTATCAGTCATCTTATAACTCAGATAAGTCTAAAACAAAGTGGGGCTTAAGACTTAGACGATGACATCGTCCAAATCTCCAAATGCTCAAAAAATCATCGTTTGTATTTCATCGTCTATTTTGGAGACTGAGACGATAATCCTAGGGATGTCAATGGATCAGGTTCGGCTCGGGTAGGCCAATAGCATACCCTATCCGTGAAAATTTTACTAATACCATACCCGGATAGTACCCTATTATTTTCGCGGGTATGGATACGGGTATATCCGTCACGGGTATGGATATATCCGCGGATATCCGTATCCATCCATAAAGCACGAGTCCACATTCATATCCAAAGAAATATGAGATTTATGAGAATTAGAAAAAAAGAAATTCGGTCAATTCTTTCCTTTCTAAAGTAGTTTTTATGTTTTATACAAACATCCTTATAATTTTAACAATAAGTCTAAACTCACAAACTCAACAAGACGGGCAACGGATTGGGTTCATGTCAAAATCATAGGCCTAACATGCACAATTAGTTATTAAGAGCGGGTTCGGATCCGGTACGGGTTTGAGTGCACTAAATCCATACCCTATCTGAATATGAAACTGGTATTTTAAACGTATCCGAACCCGAATCCATATCCGTTTATTCGAGTATTACCCGACCCATCACGGGTCGGGTAATGTGGGTAATCGGGTTTGCAGGTATTTTTGTCATCCCTAGATAATCCATTCTCCATCCTCCAAGCCTCCATGACTACAACTGTTCTTCCAATGCAATATGTTTTATTCCAGTTTTAAGATTATCATTATAGTGTATTATGTTTCAGTCCAGTGCAGTATGCTTCACTCCAGTGCAAACTTTATGACTGCTGGAGAGGGGGATTCCTGCAGCCCACTCAAAGAGCAGACCCAACTAGGCCCAACAAGGCCCAACGAGGCAAGCTCGCCCAAGTGACAGCCCGCAGGGCCCACTCGGAAAAGCCCAATAAAATAATGCTCGAGGAAACAACTCTCCTAGGCGGCCCCAAGGCTCGGAGAGCCCGAGCCTCGGTCAGGTCACAGGAAGACCCGCACACGAGCTATCCCTCCGCACGAAGGGGGGAAGCGCTAGACGGTCTATCCGACCCATCTCCTCATCGAGCTAGGCCTATCGCCCGATAGGGCCGGCCCCCTTAAGCTCGGAACGACCGATGAAATATTCATCACTGTAGTCGTTAGAGTCCACAGCGGGCCAAACGCTAAGAAGTCCAGGAGCTCCGGCTTCCCCGCGAGGATAACGCCCCCACGATGAGGCCATCAAAGCCCACGACGAGGACGTAACCTCCACCGGAGACCTCTCAGCTTGCAGGACTCCAGAAGGCGGCGCACTATAAAAACCTGGGATACCCTCCTGCGAAGGGTAAGTCCAAAAGGGCATTGTTCCACCCCCAACTCCTGAGCAAGGATCACTTCACCCCATTGGTGGAGAGGGATCTCGCGCCTTCACCTTCTCCTCCCTATCGCTGCTCCCACCATTGCTCTACTGACTTGAGCGTCGGAGGGTTTTGCCCCAGGGAATCCCCCTGGGCCCTCTGACCCGTTTCCCTATCTTGCAGTTCATTATCTTGGTGATTACCAGCCAGCTCAGGAACCAGCGCGAGATTTCGCCTCTTCATCTGGCGCTGTCTGTGGGAAACGCACGAAGAGCCAACATGGTGAGAAGGAGCTCAGGGAGGAGGTCCGCCGGTGAAAAGGGTAAGGTCATGGTAGCAGCAGGGGATGGTCCTTCCAGGGCCTCACAGAACCCTCCCTCCAATGCCAGCATCCCCGCCGACGGACCACCACTCCCCCCCCCCCGCGGGGCTACCCCCCTACGGCGGCGCCAAAGCCTTCCAGGCCCTCAACGCCAAACTGGATGTCCTCGTGGATGTCATGAAGACCCAGGCGGCCAGGGATGCAAGGTCCCGCGCCCCGTCAGGGAGCCCCCCCCCCCCCGCAGGAGTACGTCCCAGCACACGGATGGGGGTCGCTTCACCCTCCGCGGCCAGCAGCTCATCCGTAATAGGGTCGGAGGACCCTCGCAAGCTCCACCTCCAGAGCAAGAGGCCTCCTCCACACCGAGGAAAGGAAGGCGGGGGACGCAACAGCCAGATCCGGAAGCCGACGTTCCCGGAGACCGCCAAGGCACCCCCCTAGCCTCGCGGCACGACAGCAACCGGAGTTATCCCTCCGGTTGCGAGATTTCGAAAGGCGCTTCGCTGAGCAGGAGCGTGCCCTTCGCGCCCTGCAGAAGGCCTCTTCCCTGGAAGATGAGGAGAAATCCCCGTTCTCCGAGTATATCTTGAAGGCGGAGGTATCTCCCAGAGCCCCCATACCAACCTTCAAACTTTACGATGGCCAAGGCGACCCGGCCGACCATTACGATAGCTTCGACGCCCTGATGACTCTACAGGGAGCGTCGGACCCTATCAAGTGCCGAGCCTTCGTGACCACTCTGGTCCAGGGCGCTCAAGCGTGGTTCTGGGCTCTCGCCCTCGGATCCATCCGAGACTTCAAGCAGTTCGGGCGAGTCTTCAAGGAGAGCTTCGCCGGAAGTGCCCCCCCAAGGTCGGTAGCGGGGCTCTTGGCTCTCAAACAGGCACAAGGGGAAAGGCTCCGGGCTTACGTCCACCGGTTTAAATCAGAAGCCCTCCGAATCCCCTGCCTGGATGTGGCCTCGGCCATAACCGCACTGACCGGGGGTACCCGGGACGAGAACCTCCACCGCGAACTCATCCTCCACCCTCCCTTGACCCTTGCCGAGCTAGTGACTCTGGCTCTACGCCACGCCGAGTGCGAAGAAGTGCTCAGCGCTTGCCGAGACGCAACCGGCTCGGGTCGGGAGGGGGACAAGAAGCGGGGCCCCGAGCCAAATCCTAGCTCGGGAAAGAAGCGAGACCGAGATGGAGAGCGCAAGCGGAAGTACGAGCGGTACACCCCGTTAACCGCCCCGGTCTATGAAATCTACGAAGATGTCAAAGACTCGGGACTTCTCCGTCGGCCCGAGCTGATGAGGTCGAAGAACCGCAAGCGAGATAGACATTTTCTATTCCACGGCGATCATGGGCATCACACCGGTGATTGCCACCAGCTCCAAGATGAAATCGAGCACCTCGTCCGCCTAGGGCACCCGGCTCGGTTCACTGCCGAGCGTAGAGAAGATCAAGGCGCCGCAGAGGAGATTGACAACGCCCCCCGAGGGGTCCACATCAACATCATCTCTGGAGGAATAGCATCAGGAGGCGACAGCAGCCGTGGAAGGAAGCGTCATGCCGAGCGGGCGAGCCGAGCCCCAGAGCCACCCAAGGCCCCGCCCCAGGTCATAGTCTTCTCCGATCAAGACCTGGAGGGGCTGAGCACCCCGCACGATGACGCCCTCATAATCTCGGCCACTATAAACCATTGTAACGTAGATCGGATTCTTGTGAACAATGGAAGTGCCCCTGATGTGTTGTCTTATGACTGTTTCCTCAAAATGGGAGACGGTCCATCCAAACTCCGCCCGATCCGGACGCCCCTCTGTGGGTTCAATGGCCTGGCCACTCTCCTCGAAGGAGCCCTAAGCCTGCCGATCACCCTCGGCACCCCACCCAAAATTGTTACGGTCATGGTAGACTTCATGGTGATCAAAGGGATGATAGCGTACAACGCCATTTTCGGCCGGGGAATCCTCAACCGAATCAAGGCAGTACCATCTACCTATCACCAAAAATGAAGTTCCCCACCAAGAACGGAGTAGGGGAAATCCGAGGCAACCAGGCCACGGCCCGAAGGTGCTACAACATCTCGGTGGAGGCCACGCGGCCAGACGGGAATAATAAGGGCCCCCGGGAAGTCGAGGAAAAATCCGCAGCTACTAAGCCAGGTGGCGAGTTGCTGACAATTTTCCTAAACGACGACCCGACCCTAGGAGTAAGGATCGGAGCCCACCTACCACCCGAGGAACAGCAGCAATATAAGAATTTTCTTTCTGAATACATCCGAGTATTCGTTTGGTCCGACGATCAGCTCCCTGGGATACCAGAGGAGACCGTGCTGCACCGACTCAACCTCAACCCCACCATGAAGCCCGTGCAGCAGCGCCGAAGGAAGCACGCACCAGAGAAACAGACGATCATCAAGGCGCAGGTCACCAAGGGGCAAGAGACTGGTCTTTTTAGACCGGTCCTGTACCCGACGTGGCTAGCCAATGTCGTCCTGGTACCAAAGGCTTCCGGCGAGTGGCGGATGTGCGTGGACTTCACCGACTTGAATAAGGCGACCCCTAAGGATTGCTATCCCTTGCCCAGCATCGACCAACTGATCGACTCGACATCGGGCAACGAGATGCTCAGCTTTCTGGATGCCTATTCGGGTTACCATCAGATCAGAATGAATTCTGAAGACGTCGAGAAGACCGCCTTCATCACCGACTATGGCGTGTACTACTATACCCGGATGTCTTTCGGGTTGAAGAACGCCGGAGCCACATACCAAAGACTGGTCAACCACATGTTCGAGGAGCAGCTAGGTTGGAACGTCGAGGCCTACATTGACAACATGCTCGTCAAGACCCCCAAGGCCCAGGACCACTTCACCGACCTCGCCGAAGCCTTCGGCGTCCTCCTGAAGTACAACATGAAGCTCAATCCTGCCAAGTGCGCCTTCGGAGTAAGATCCTGGAAGTTCCTGGGTTTCCTGGTCACTCAGCGTGGGATCGAAGCTATCCCCGACAAGGTCCAGGCCATCCTGGACATGCTCCCGCCCGCCTGCATCAAGGACGTCCAGCGTCTGACAGGGCGTATCGCCGCTCTCAGCCGTTTTTTATCCCGTGCGACCGAACGATGCTTGCCCTTTTTTAAAATGTTGAAGGGGCCCAAGTTGGCATCTACTACGTTCGCATGGGATGAGGAATGCCAGAAAGCGTTCGCTGAGCTTAAGGAGTTCCTGGCTTCGCCCCCAATGCTCTCCAAGCCCGTGCCGGGCGAAGCTTTGCTACTCTATCTCTCGGCGACGTCATCAACGGTCAGCTCGGTCCTAGTCAGAAATGACTCGGGAATCGAAAGACCAGTCTACTATACCAGCAAGGTGCTTAGCGAGGCCGAGAGGAGGTACCCCGCAACTGAGAAGCTCGTGCTAGCGCTGGTTACCTCCGTGAAACGCCTCCGACCCTACTTCCAGGGGCACCCCATCACCGTGCTAACCGGCAAGCCGTTGAAGAAGATTTTGGCCCACCCCGAGGCCTCGGGGCGACTCGTCAAATGGGCCCTTATGCTTGGGGCCTACGACATCTCGTATCGCCCGCGCTCAGCTATAAAAGGTCAAGCGCTCGCCGACTTCATCGCCGAGAGCACCATCTCGACCGAAGGGAGGCTACTGACCATCCCCGGGCCAACCTGGGAACTGTACATCGATGGTTCTTCCAACTCTATCGGTAGCGGTGCTGGGATCCTCCTAAGATCCCCCGAAGGAGTGGAGCTGCAGTACGCCTTGAAATTCAACTTTCAGGCGTCCAACAACACTTCCGAGTACGAGGCCCTTATATCAGGAGCACGCATGGCCCGGCGGTTGGGGGCTGAGTGAGTCAGGATCCACACCGACTCTCAGCTGGTCGCGAGCCAGGTCAACGGCGAGTACGAAGCTCGAGAGGCACCCATGATCAAATATCTCCAGCTGGTCAGGAGCTTGGCCCAACAATTCGAGGGATTCGAGGTAGTCCGAATAGCCCGGGAAGAAAACTCCCGAGCGGACGCCCTCTCTCGATTGGCCTCCTCCCTAGACCCAAAAGGTACCCGATCGGTCCTCCTCGAAGAGCTAGAGCGCCCGAGCATTGACTCGGAGCTCCTCGCTGTTGACTCGGCCGTCCCGAGCGACTAGCGCACCCCCTACCTGTCTTGGCTTCGAGACTCCCAAGAGCCCTCCGACCCTCGAGAAGCACGCCGAATGAAGTACCAAGCCCGGCGCTTCGTCGTCCTGGACGACACACTCTACCGAAGGTCTTTCGCCGGCCCTCTCCGGAAGTGCCTCGGCCCCGACGACGCCAGTCGAGCCATTCGAGAGGTCCATGAAGGCTTGTGCGGAGCGCAGTGAGGGGCAAGGTCACTGGCCAGAATCCTGTTACGACAGGGGTACTGGTGGCCCACCCTGCAGCGCGACTGCTCGGCCTATGCTCAACAGTGCGACCGATGCCAGCGGTTCGACCACTTGGTCCATCGGCCGGCCACAGAACTCGTCACCCTCGCCGAGCCTTATCCCTTCGCTCGGTGGGGGATCGACATTCTCGGACCATTCCCCACGGCTCAGTCGCAGAAAAAGTGCATCATCGTCGCCATCGACTACTTCACTAAATGGATCGAGGCCGAAGCCACTGCAAGGATCACCGAGACAGTCGTCTGGAGTTTCGTCTGGAAATCGATCTGATGAGGGCATCACTCACGATTCCCTCTGGCTTGGCACCTCTCTCCCTCCCGGAGGCAGCTAGGGAGCAGCCCTTCTTCTGGATTGGACCTTAGTGCTTACCATTGGGTCATCTTGTTGTTTTCTCCTTTTTACTTGAGTCATAATCATGTAATTTGCCTTTCATTTGAGTCTTGTACCTAGGTTATCCAGTCATTTCCCTAAAGTTCGAGTCTCATTAGGCTATGGTGCTTGCTAGTGGGCCTATGTCTTTGGGCTAGGCCCATGGGCGCACCCCCCCTTCCTTGGTTATCTGTTAGTATGTTAAAAGTCAGGGTCTTATATGTAAAAGTGGGTTTCCTATAAATAGGACCCCAATCCCTCTTTTGAAGGTTAATGAAGTATTGTTGAAAATTGCCACTTAAGTGCTCTTCTCTCTCTCACTAGCTCTCTCTCGTCCTCTCTCTCTAGGGGGCGAACCCCACTCTCTCTCTCTCCCCCTCCCTTGGGTGAACTAGCCCCTTCACCTTCCCCTCCCCCTGCCATCTCAGCTGCCACCTCACCCTCCACCCCTTCACCTCCCCTAGGCCACTTAATACCCCATTTACTCCCACCACCCCCCAAGCAACCCTTCCCCTTCCCCATACAACCTTCCATCTTCCCAAGAGGAATCCCCACTTCCCAAGCATCTCTCCACATCCCCAAGGCAGCCCCTTCCCATTCCCTAGACTACCATTAACCCTCCATTAACCCACCACTCCAAATCCAAAGGCAACATCCCCACTCCCCTAGACCATTTGCGCCCCCACCCCCATCCTTGGCCGCACCCCTCTCCCCTCCCCTCCACCTACCAGCTGCGGCCATCTCACCCCCCTCCCTCTTGGATCTCTCTTCTCCCCCCCCCTGCTCAACCCCTCTCATCACCCTAGAAGCATCCCACCCCACCCACCATCCACACCACTCCACCTCCATTGCTAACCCCCACCTACCCCAACCAAGTTCTTCCACCCCTCTCTTCCCCTTTGATCAGTCTGCAGGTGGCAGAGAAAGGGCTGTCTTACAAAAGCTGTCACGGAGTCACACGGCGACCTCTGAAGATGTACCATACATTTCTGGAAAGGTCGACCAGTCGGCTTCGCAGGAGAGGTGGTCTCATCCTATTCCGAGTTCGGGGCTGTCCGGGAGAGCCATTCTCCCCTGACTGCGCTGGACTCCCTCTGCAGAGTACCTGAACCCGGTTAGAAGCTGCACCACGACAAACGGAGAAGGATTCAGACTACGAGCTCTTCTACAAAGTTCTCCTTCCTCAAGTCCTCTATCAGGATCAAGAAGTAGAACTGTGTTCGGGGTCCGGAGGCCAGAGTTCTCATTTTTCTCCCTCGTCAGGTCGGGTCTGCCTCCCACAGTCTGCAGCGACCTGCCCCCACTCTTCTGAGCCTTCCCGTCCTCACCGAAATCATACGGCTTCCCCATCAATTTTTCTGCGAAGAGGGCTCGACCACGGTTCCAGAAACTCCAGCGGCTTGTGATTCAGAGCTCGGGAGCGACCGGGGTAGCTTCTGCAAGTCGCTGTTTGTATCAGGTAGTTCCTGCGGCCAGAATCTGCCACCCTGTTCGAAGCTCGACCCGGACCAGCAGCTGCAGCAGAAGAAATTGTGAAAATTCTGGGTCATCCGCGTACCAGATACGAAGATCCCCACGCTGGTCTCGCCTCCGAAAAAATTCTGGAACGCGATCTACAGCCTCGGGACCATCTGGCAGTCAGCCATCACAGCCTGCACACAGAAACAGCCTCGGCTTCCCTCTTCCGTTCTCCGACGATTCTCCCGTCCCCGCCTGGCCGGCTTACCGCCCCTCCCTGCGTGGAGGTAGTGTTTGATTGTATTTGATCATCCCTTCCCCGAGGTCACCCTCCTGCGTGAGGTGTAGTGGTTGTATTAAGTTGAACAGGTTGAAGCTTCATCGGCGCAGTGTGCGGGGACCCACACTTCCCAGCTCGCCCTCGTCTCCGACCGGGGTTGGTTTCCTCAAACCAGCCAGGTGAGCCTCTACCCTTGCTCATTTACTCCTGTTCATTTCATATCGGCGAAACTTATCTGCTGGTCGGTGAGAGAGTGCCCGATCCCGGAGCCACCAACCCTTGTGTGGTCACCGTGGATGATAGTGAGCGAGTGACCTAGTGCCCCAAGGCACCCGGTCGCCCTTGTTTGTGGGCTTCATATCCTCGGGAGGGACAACCTTAGCGGTGCTGGTCCACTAGCCAGCCAAGGACTTTCTCCACAATCTCGACTCGGCATCACCGAGTCACCCCGGGAAACGTATGCGCGCGGTGTGACGGCGACTCTCAAGTTGCTCCCAATCTTGTGGTTGTGATTGCGAATTAAGTCCTAGGGATCAAATTTCTATTACTGTATATTGTGTCACATCAAGTGGTATCAGAGCAAGTTTTAGACTTGTCTCTACAAGCCTAGGTCCTAGGGCAATTGCATTACCATCCCGTGTCGGTCACCTTGTCATTGTGCATGTCCACCCGTAGGGGTACCATATACCGGACCGATCCTTCTACTTCTTATCCACCTATGGATTCCAATTTCCAAGGCACCCAAAACATCCCTAGGGAAGCTCCCCAAGCTCCTATGGATCGACTTGAGGCTGCCATTCAAGTCCTCACGGAGCAAATGAATGGTTTTTCCACCCGATTAGAGAGATTAGAAGAAACTAGGGCCCCACCTAGGAATCATGTCCAAAGGGCTCCTCCTCCGCGGGTTGAACATGAGAGGGAAGACCTAGAGAATGAGTGGTATCATGAGCAAGAGAGAGCTCCACAACCTCGGTACCATGAGAGGCGACCATGAGAGGATCCGGATGACTTCCTCTTAAGGATGATTAAAGTGGAAGCCCCGAATTTTGACGGGTCTCATAACCCTAGTGCCTATAAAGAATGGGAGCATGGCATGGACCAATACTTTGATTGGTACCCCATGTTCGAGGAGAGAAAGGTTAGGTTGGCCAAGATGCACCTTCTTAAGCTAGCCAAGACCTATTGGCTAAAGGTAGAAAGCCAAAGGAGAATCAGGCGTGAGGAACCCATTGACACTTGGATGGACATGAAAGTCCAGCTTAGGAGTAAATATCTTCCCAACTCCTATAGCCAACTTCTCCTTGATGAATGGCAAAGCCTTACCCAAGAGGGAAAGACCGTGGAAGAGTATGTTGAGAAATTTGACTCATATCTCGTAAGGTGTGGTGTCGTCGAAGAACCAGCCGTCACTTTATCCTGGTTTAGGAATGGTCTCCTTCCCCACATCAAACGGGAGCTTTTCATGAGGGAAGCTCATAGCCTTGAGGTTGCCTATCAAATAGCCCGTGATGTAGAAAGGTTTTCTAGGAACCCAAGGTTTGCCCCCCCCAAGGGCCCGGGACCCCGTCCCAACCTGCCTCCTCTGTTAAGAACACCTCCTCCCAGTGGGGGAACCCCCACTCGGCCCTATCCCCAGCCAACCAATCCTACCCCCACAAAGGCCACTCCACCCAACCCTCCTCCCCGAAGGGAGGAAGCCTCCAAAGGGAAGACCCCAGGGAGTAGTACGATTAAATGTTTTCGGTGCCATGGTTATGGCCACATAGCCTCCCAATGCCCTTCCAAGGGGTTGTCGAGCCTTGTTATTGAGGGCGGGCCTACCACATCCCAGGAAACCCATGAGGATACTGTTGAGGAGTACGAGGCTGCTTTAGGGTGGGAAGAGGAATACGAGGAGCAATTCTTTGAGGAAGGTGTAGAAGATGACCCCCACTCCACCCACCTAGGGGTGATAAGGTGCACCCTTACCCAACCTCAAGAGGACGACTGGCGGAGGACTTCCATTTTTCACACCTTCATCAAAATCGGGGACCATGTTAGGAAGGTCATCCTAGACAACGGAAGTTGTGTCAACGCCGTGTCCCCGGACACCTTCAAGCTCCTAGGGCTTACCCCAACACCCCACCCCAAACCATATCGTGTATCTTGGATAAACAACCATTCCCTACCCGTCAACACATGTTGTCTTATCCCCATCACCTTTTCATCCTACCAAGGACAAATATGGTGTGACATCATCCCTATGACTGTAGGAAGCATCCTACTAGGGAGACCTTGGATATATGATGTTAATGCTACCATCTATGGGAAAACGAACACATGCACCTTTGAACATGAGGGGAAGACCATTCGCCTCAACCCTTCCCCACCCCGAAAGGAACCACCCTCCAAGGGAATTCTCCCTACACCACCCCAAAGCCCAGGGGTCTCATCACCCCCAACCCAACCAACAAGTCAACCGTCCACCCATGAGCGCCCCACCAAGGGCCTACACCTCATCACTAGACAAGAACTCGAGGAAGAGGTAGCTCTCGGAACACCCATATACGCTGTAGTCATATGCCTCGGGGAACCCACCCCCTCCAACCCTCATCCCGTGGAAATCCACCCTCTCCTAGAAGAATTCAAGGATGTGTTCCCCGAAGAGCTCCCCGATCAACTGCCACCCATGAGGGATGTCCAACATGCTATTGACCTTGTCCCAGGGGCCACCCTCCCAAACCTTCCCCACTATCGCCTCAACCCCACTGAGCATGCTGAATTGAGGAGACAAGTGGAGGAACTCATTAGAAAAGGCTTCCTCCGTCTTAGCAAAAGTCCTTGTGCTGTCCCAGCCCTCCTCACACCAAAGAAAGATGGGACATGGCGAATATGTGTCAACAGCAGGGCCATCAACAAGATCACAGTCAAATATAGATTTCCCATACCTAGACTTGACGATATGCTTGACATGCTAGCCGGAGCCACCATTTTTTCCAAAATAGATCTCAAAAGTGGCTACCATCAGGTTAGGATAAGGCCAGGGGATGAATGGAAAACTGCCTTTAAAACCAAAGATGGGCTCTATGAATGGCTAGTGATGCCTTTCGGGCTTTCAAATGCCCCGAGTACCTTCATGCGTCTCATGACGGAGGTCCTTAGACCTTACATAGGAGACTTCCTAGTGGTCTATTTCGACGATATCCTTATCTACAGCAAGACCAGGGAAGCCCACTTCAACCACCTTAGGCAAGTCTGCACTGTCCTTAGGAAAGAGAGTCTCTATGCCAATCCAGAAAAATGCCACTTCCTGACTGAGTCCATTACTTTCCTTGGGTATATGGTTTCCACTAAGGGAGTGTCCATGGACCCCGAGAAGGTCCAAGCTATCCTTGACTGGCCGGAACCCCGCACCCTCCATGAGGTTAGGAGTTTCCATGGTTTGGCCACCTTTTACCGAAGATTCATCCGTGGGTTCAGCACAGTCACAGCCCCTATCACCGACTGCCTTAAAAAGGGGACCTTTGTGTGGACCAAGTCGGCTTCTAGGGCCTTCCAGGAGCTCAAAGAGAGGATGACCCAAGCCCCAGTATTATGCCTCCCTGACTTCTCCAAAGTCTTTGAGGTAACTTGTGATGCTTCTGGGGTAGGAATCGGCGGAATCCTCAGCCAAGAAGGACACCCAATAGCCTACTTTAGTGAGAAGCTGTGTGACGCCAAGTTGAAATACTCTACCTATGACAAGGAATTTTATGCAGTGGTGCAATCCCTCCGCCATTGGAGGCACTACCTCTTGCCCAAGGAATTTGTCATATTCTCCGACCATGAGGCCCTAAAATACCTCAACTCCCAGCAGAAACTGAATGCCTGGCATGCCCGATGAGTCGAGTACATCCAGGCCTACACATTTGTGATCAAACATAAGGCCGGAAGTGAAAACCGTGCTGCTGATGCACTCAGTAGGAGAATCTCCCTGCTAGCTACCATTCAGGTAGAAGTAATAGGGTTCGATCGGGTTAAGGAAGAATACCCAAACTGTCCCGATTTTGGACATATCCATGCCATCCTAATCACCCATTCGCCCCAGGAACACCAGGGTTTTATCCTAGAGGACGGATTCATCTTCAAAGGGCATAGACTCTGCATACCTAGAACTTCACTGCAGGATTTATTAGTCTGGGAATTACATGCAGGAGGCCTGGCTGGGCACTTTGGGGTTCACAAAACCATTGCCTTGGTTGAAGGACAGTTCCATTGGCCCAGCCTCAAAAGGGATGTGACCAAAATTGTGGGGCAATGTCCTACATGTGCGACTGCTAAGCAAGTTAAATAGAACACGGGCCTATACACCCCTCTTCCCGTCCCGGATCGGCCATGGCAGGACCTGAGCATGGACTTCGTGTTAGGACTACCTCGGACCCAGAGGAAACATGACTCCATCTTTGTTGTAGTGGACAGATTCTCAAAAATGGCCCACTTCATCCCCTGCTCTAAAACCTCTGACGCCTCCCATGTGGCCCGTCTATTCTTTGATGAGGTAGTCCGCCTCCATGGCTTGCCCAAGACCATCATTTCAGATAGGGACGTCAAATTCACCAGCTACTTTTGGAAGACCCTCTGGCATCTAATGGGGACCCTGCTTAAATTTTCCATGGCCTATCACCCTCAAACCGATGGCCAGACCGAAGTCGTCAATCGGAGCCTAGGGAATCTCCTGCGGTGCCTTGTTGAGGACCGCCCTGGAAATTGGGATCTCATTCTACCTCAAGCCGAGTTTGCATACAATAATTCCACCAATAGGTCCATAGGCATGAGTCCTTTCGAAGCTGTGCATGGTTACAAACCCAGGAAGCCAATAGATCTCATTCCCCTACCCCCTCATGCTAGGGTATCCATCACTGCTGAGTCTTTTGCACAACACCTTAGAGAGTTGCATGAAGATATTCGCAAAAACATCCACAAGAGCAATGAGATTTACAAGAAGTCAGCTGATTCCCACCGCCGCCACCAAGAATTCCAAGTTGGTGATTTTGTGATGGTGAGAACTGAGAGGCTATTCTCTGGGAATACCTCTAAGTTGAGGTCTCGTGGAGCCGGCCCCTTCCAGGTGCTGAGACGACTTGGCATCAATACTTATGTGTTGGACCTCCCTGAAGAATATGGAGTAAGTCCCACATTCAATGTGGCTGACCCGGTACCCTACAAGGGCCCCACGGTGACACCCAGTGAGGAGATCCAGCCTATTCCACCCCTTGAGAGCGCCCCCACACTTCAGAGAGCTCCACCCAACTTGAGAAACCAGCGTGATAAAGTGGAGCGGATATTAGATGAACAGGTCACCAACACAAGGAGCAAGGCGTATGAGCGATACCTGGTCAGGTGGAAGGGACGACCACCCTCGGACGATGCCTGGGTGAGCCGGGAGGATCTCCAGCAGCTGGACCCCGATCTTCTAGAGCAGTACCGCAGTAGGGAGGGCCTTTACTCGACAGAGTCGAGCTCTTCGCAGCCCGGGAGAATTGATGAGGGCATCACTCATGATTCCCTCTGGCTTGGCACCTCTCTCCCTCCCGGAGGCAGCTAGGGAGCAGCCCTTCTTCTGGATTGGACCTTAGTGCTTACCATTGGGTCATCTTGTTGTTTTCTCCTTTTTACTTGAGTCATAATCATGTAATTTGCCTTTTATTTGAGTCTTGTACCTAGGTTATCCAGTCATTTCCCTAAAGTTCGAGTTTCATTAGGCTATGGTGCTTGCTATTGGGCCTATGTCTTTGGGCTAGGCCCATGGGCGCACCCCCCCTTCCTTGGTTATCTGTTAGTATGTTAAAAGTCAGGGTCTTATATGTAAAAGTGGGTTTCCTATAAATAGGACCTCAATCCCTCTTTTGAAGGTTAATGAAGTATTGTTGAAAATTGCCACTTAAGTGCTCTTCTCTCTCTCACTAGCTCTCTCTCTTCCTCTCTCTCTAGGGGGCGAACCCCACTCTCTCTCTCCCCCCCTCCCTTGGGCGAACTAGCCCCTTCACCTTCCCCTCCCCCTGCCATCTCAGCTGCCACCTCACCCTCCACCCCTTCACCTCCCCTAGGCCACTTAAATCCCCATTTACTCCCACCACCCCCCAAGCAACCCTTCCCCTTCCCCATACAACCTTCCATCTTCCCAAGAGGAATCCCCACTTCCCAAGCATCTCTCCACATCCCCAAGGCAGCCCCTTCCCATTCCCTAGACTACCATTAACCCTCCATTAACCCACCACTCCAAATCCAAAGGCAACATCCCCACTCCCCTAGACCATTTGCGCCCCCACCCCCATCCTTGGCCGCACCCCTCTCCCCTCCCCTCCACCTACCAGCTGCGGCCATCTCACCCCCCTCCCTCTTGGATCTCTCTTCTCCCCCCCCCCTGCTCAACCCCTCTTATCACCCTAGAAGCATCCCACCCCACCCACCATCCACACCACTCCACCTCCATTGCTAACCCCCACCTACCCCAACCAAGTTCTTCCACCCCTCTCTTCCCCTTTGATCAGTCTGCAGGTGGCAGAGAAAGGGCTGTCTTGTAGAAGCTGTCACGGAGTCACACGGCGACCTCTGAAGACGTACCATACATTGCTGGAAAGGTCGACCAGTCGGCTTCGTAGGCGAGGTGGTCTCATCCTATTCCGAGTTCGGGGCTGTCCGGGAGAGCCATTCTCCCCTGACTGCGCTGGACTCCCTCTACAGAGTACCTGAACCCGGTTAGAAGCTGCACCACGACAAACGGCGAAGGATTCAGACCATGAGCTCTTCTACAAAGTTCTCCTTCCTCAAGTCCTCTATCAGGATCAAGAAGTAGAACTGCGTTCGGGGTCCGGAGGCCAGAGTTCTTGTTTTTATCCCTCGGCAGGTCGGGTCTGCCTCCCACAGTCTGCAGCGACCTGCCCCCACTCTTCTGAGCCTCCCTGTCCTCACTGACATCAGACAGCTTCCCCGTCAATTTTTTTGCGAAGAGGGCTCGACCACGGTTCCAGAAACTCCAGCGGCTCGTGATTCAGAGCTCGGGAGCGACCGGGGTAGCTTCTGAAAGTCGCTGTTCGTATGAGGTAGTTCCTGCGGCCAGAATCTGCCACCCTGTTCGAAGCTCGACCCGGACCAGAAGCTGCAGAAGAAGAAATCGTGAAAATTCTGGGTCATCCGCGTACCAGATACGAAGATCCCCACGCTGGTCTCGCCTCCGAAAAAATTCTGGAACGCGATCTACAGCCCCGGGACCGTCTGGCAGTCAGCCATCACAGCCTGCACGCGGAAACAGCCTCGGCTTCCCTCTTCCATTCTCCGACGATTCTCCCGTCCCCGCCTGGCCGGCTTACCGCCCCTCCCTGCGTAGAGGTAGTGTTTGATTGTATTTGATCATCCCTTCCCCGAGGTCACCTTCCTGCGCGAGGTGTAGTGGTTGTATTAAGTTGAACATGTTGAAGCTTCATCGGCGCAGTGTGCGGGGACCCACACTTCCCCGCTCGCCCTCGTCTCCGACCGGGGTTGGTTTCCTCAAACCAGCCAGGTGAGCCTCTACCCTTGCTCATTTACTCCTGTTCATTTCATATCAGCGAAACTTATCTGCTGGTCGGTGAGAGAGTGCCCGATCCCGGAGCCACCAACCCTTGTGTGGTCACCGTGGATGATAGTGAGCGAGTGACCTAGTGCCCCAAGGCACCCGGTCGCCCTTGTTTGTGGGCTTCATATCCTCGGGAGGGACAACCTTAGCGGTGCTGGTCCACTAGCCAGCCAGGGACTTTCTCTACAATCTCGACTCGACATAACCGAGTCACCCCGGGAAACGTGTGCGCGCGGTGTGACGGCGACTCTCAAGTTGCTCCCAATCTTGTGGTTGTGATTGCGAATTAAGTCCTAGGGATCAAATTTCTATTGCTGCATATTGTGTCACATCGCGATCATTTGTCGCTTTGGCATCCCCCGAGTGATAGTGAGCGATAACGATTGGCAATTCGATTCTTGATATTTCCGAGACAGATGCGTCGACCTAAACATCCGCAACCACTTCATTTCGGTCGCCCACCCTCAGGCCAACGGGCTAGTCAAAAATGCCAATAAGACTATCTTGGAAGGCATAAAGACCAGACTTGGCAAAGCCAAGGGTAGTTGGCTCGAGGAATTGCCTAGCGTACTGTGGTCACACCGAACGACTCCAAGGACGGCAACCGGTGAAAGTCCTTTTCAGTTGGTGTACGGCACTGAGGCCGTCATTCCATTAGAGATCGCCAACCCGTTTCTCCGAGTCATCCGCTACTCGACCGAGGAAAACAACCAAAAGTTACTCGAGAACCTCAACCTAGCCGATGAACTCCGGGATATTGCCAGCATCTGAGCGACGGAATACCAGCGACGCCTCACTCGATACTACAATGCCAGAGTCCGAAGCAGACACTTCCGACCAGGAGACTTCGTCCTCAGAAAAGCCGAAGCCTCTCGACCACTAGAGGCGGCGGGCAAGCTGTCCCCTAACTGGGAAGGCCCCTACCGAGTGGTCGAGACACTCGGGAAAGGTGCGTACAGGTTAGCAACAATGGAAGGGGATCCCATTCCTCGGACATGGAACGCAGCCGCACTACGCAAATTCTATTTTTGAAATTGTACAACAAGAAGGACGAAATAAATTCCTTTCCATTCAAAACTATTGATACATCAGAAAGGCAAAGGCCAGTACATTGCATGACAAAAAGTAAGAAAATCCGTCTAACACCGCTGCAAGGGGACATCGCTCGGTTGACTCGATCTCGATCTCCTCGCGTCCAGCCACTGACTCTGCCTCGCGTAGAAACTGGCTCGAACAAGAGGGGGCCGATCCAGTTGGCTCAGACGACCCCCGACAAAGGTGACAGAGGGACTGCAGAGAAGGTAGCCACCTTCTAAAGTCGGAGAAGGCCACCTTCCAAGTTGATGGAGGCTAGGGAGAAGGAGCGTCGTGAAGACCCTTTTTTTCCCAACCTGCCAACTTCTTGGAAGGGAACAGAGAGCAAGCAGCCTCCGAAGAGTGAAAGAAATGAAGAGCAGAAGAGGGAAAAAGAGGCTGCAGACGGAGGAAGGCTTCGGTGAGGAGGGAACTTGATGCGCCCCCCCCCCCCCCATGCGGAGGGGGAGTGGCGGCAGGCGTCCCTGATACCCCCATCCGTCCTCCGCCTCGGTGCCCGCCTGGAAGCCACGTCGGAACTGAGAAAGGGCAAGAGCCGTGCCCTCGCACGTCGAAGCCCTCTCCAGATCTGCACGGCGACCGTCGGACCCGTCTCAAACCCGCGCGGCTACCATGGGACCCGTCCAACAAGCCAGGACAGCAAGAGCTCTCTGCTCCCCGTCGTCAGCGGCGTCACCCTCCAAAGGATCCTCCATGCAACGGCACAACGCAGAGTGAAGAAGAAGGAGTGAGGGAAAACTGTTAGAGAAAATCCCAAGCGGTAAAGAGGGAAGGGCGCCTTTCGGTCCTTCTTATAGGCCAAAGGAGGCTACACGCCTTAAACGCCCCCCCCCCCCCCTCAAAAACACGCCAAAGGATTTCTCCCCTGAACGGTCACCTCTAACTCCTCATTTCCTGCCCCAGCGGGATTCACGAAGCGGCCTGACATTCAAAGCGCGAGGGAACGAAAAGACGCCCCGTCAAAAGCCTACCAAATCAGCGTGCGAAAATCACGCAGGACATATCGGCACTTTTTCAACTACTCCAGATACGCCAGCCAAATCACAGCAAGGATGGCGATCAAACAAGTAAGTCATTTATTATCTCATAAAGAGGAAACTCCCTAAAGGAGGAAAGAGAGACAAACAAGAGAAAGGGGCAAAATAAGGCAAAATGCATCAGGCCTCGGGCCCACTTTGAAGTTCGGAAGCGACGGAAGTAGGCACGTCACCCCCAGCACCTTCGGTGACGGCCGACCCGGGCACTGACCTCGCCTGTGCGAGAACTGTCTCGGTCGCGAGCCCTCCCAAGGCGTCCGGAGTTGGTGACCCCATCGTAGGAGACCCCTCTGGATCTTCCCCGCTCGACGCAGAGGAGCTAGAAACCGACTCATCCGAGTCATAAGCCTGGCCCAAAGGGAACTCGATCCCGGAGTCTCGATCGAAGGCGTAGTCCACCGCCCGACGATAACCCTGCTTAAACCCCTTTCGGGCGCCACGGCAAAGCGCTACCTCGTAATATGGTAGGGCGGCTCTCTCCAGGTCGACTGAGTAAGCGTTCGAGCTTCTATATCGCTCGATCACCTCCGCCTCGATCTGCTCCGTCCTTCCAATGAGCTCGACTCGAGCCCGCTCCGCCTCGGCCGCACGCTCCTCTGCTCCCGCCAGGCGTTCCTCTGTCGCGACCATCCCTCGCTCGACCGCCTTTCCGCCCGGACTCGGTCCGCCTCGGCCACAGAACTAAGGCGCTCCGCTACCTCCGCCCGGTCCAGTAACTCGGCCCGTTCGAGCTCCCAGCGACCGTCCAGCTCGAGGTGACGCAGACTCTCCTCTTCCAAGAGTTTGCTTTTCCTCTCGAGCGACTCCTGGGCCTTAGCCAACTGCTCAGTCAGCGCCTCGGTTTCTAGCCGGCTCGCCCGTGCCAAGTCCCTGATCGCGGAGAACTCCCATCGGAGCCCCTCATGTTCCTCGCTGAGGCGGGCCAGTTTCCTCTCGCCCCCCCCCCCCCCCCCCGAGGGCCCAGGCGAGACGCGATCGCTCCGCCTCCGTCCGAGCATACGTCTCCGCCATCAAGGCCGCCGACCGAGCCATGACTAGGCCACCCTCCATGAGGACGTCGAGGACGCCGGAGGGGGAGTGGCGCTTGTCTCCCCCCCTCGTCTTTGCGGCAACCTCTCGGCAAACCCGGTACAGGTCGCCCGAAACGCCGAGCCTTTCCAAAGCCTCCGGCATGGAGATACGCTCCCCACCGGACGCCCCGCCAGAAGGATCGGCCCGAGCGACGGGGCCGACCGCCCCGCTCGCCGTGGTCGGTTGGGGTTGCGACGCCTCCCCGGGCGAACCCCCAACCTCGACCGACGCCGCAGGATCGACCGCACCAAGAACTTCGGGCACTTGGGGCTGCGACGCCCTCGCGGGCGAACCCCCATCCCTATCTGTCTCGACCCGCGCCTCTCCGCCCGAGACAGCGCCGACCTCGACCGGTCTCCCGGTCTCGACGCCGGCCGCTACAGCGCCGGCCCCCTCCATCCCCGGGGAGGGGAGAACTAACCCATCTCCACCCTATGAGGGGCCCCCGGTCTCTTCGGCCCCCTCTCGCCTGGTAGGTGGGGGAGCTGGCCCGGAAGGGTCGGCCCCACCTTGCCCCCGAGAGGGGAGCGCCGCCGAGCCAGAATCACCCCCGGCAGCGGTAGGATGGCCGGCCTTCTTGGCCCATTTCTTGGCCTTCGCGGCTTCCCGCAATCTCCCCTCCAGGGGATCCTTACGCTTCGCCCCGCTTGATCGCGAAGATCCCTCAGAGGCCGCCCCCTTGCCCTTATCCCGGGCTTGGGAACGACCCGCGGGAGCGACAGGCTCATCGGCCGCCGAATCATCCCCAAGATCGACGACCTCGGTGACCTCTTCCAAGGGCTCCCGCCGGATGTCTGCAATGAAGAAGAAGATTCGGTTAGGAAACGAAAAGTCGACCCTCCGACCCCGCAGCAGAATCCGAAGAATGGCACCTGATGGCTTGAGCTGTGTAAGCAGATACCGCTCCACGTTCTCCAGCGTCACCAGCTCCTCAGTCGACCGGCGATTTGTCAACAAGAGAGCGGCGTACTCTTCCACGTCGGCGGGGAACTCCTCCTAGCGCGGGGGAAGATTCGAATGGAAGTTGGGCATAACCTGGCACCTCCAGGACTCGTCCACTGCTTCCGCCTTCACCCAGAAAAACTGTCTCTTCCACCCTTTGTGCGAAGAAACCTTCGCCGCCAGCGGAATACAACTTCGATTCCTACGCGCCTGGATAAAATAGAAGCCTTTCCCCGCCGACGGATGTGCCTTCAGCTCGAAGAAATAATGAAAAAGATCCAGCGACGGGGGAACCCCCTGCAGGCGGCAGAGGATCCGAAAGGCAGAAAGTAGGAGATACAAGTTGGCCACCAACTGAACAGGCGCCAACACGAAAAAATTGAGAAGCTTCAAGACGAAAGGCTCAAAGGGGAGGCAGAATCCGCTCTTCCACGTCAGGGGAAAAGTACAAATATGGCTCGTACGGCTATCCAAGCTCGTCTCGTATGGGGTAGCAGCTACAAAGCTATATCGAAGAGGCAGGCGAAACCGATGCTCCAATTTCTTCACATCAGTCTCCCCCAACTCGCTGCGATTGGGGACGGGCTCCCGCCTCACCTGCTCGACTTCCGAGCGCAGATCCGCCATCGAGCTGGAAGAAGAACCTTCACTAGAGCCCGAAGACTCCGGAGGAGAGGGAAGCCGCCGGATCGCCTCCGCGGTTACACGCGCCAGCTCCTCAAATGCCGCCGCAAGAGCTTGCTCCCCCGCTGTATCTTCACGGCGCATCAAGGAGCCCCAGAAGCAGAGAAATGGAGGAAAGGCCGAAAACCCTAAAAAGACTAGGAGGAACGAGCAACGCCCTACGCCTATAAACCCTCGCGGGAGGCGGCGCGCCGTTTCAACCTCCGAGAAAAAGGGGGCCCCTTCATTTCAAAATCCGTCAGGATCATTATTACTATGGGCCCAGGCGACCGCTACACGTGGCATCATCACGCCAACAGGATTCCACCCACCCGAGCCACGCCGGTCGAAAGCCTCAAAAAATTACTCAACCGAGCCTCCTTGGCTCGGGAGTAGGAGGGGGATAGGTGGAGAGGGGGATTCCTGCAGCCCACTCAAAGAGCAGACCCAACTAGGCCCAACGAGGCCCAACGAGGCAAGCTCGCCCAAGTGATAGCCCGCAGGGCCCACTCGGAAAAGCCCAATAAAACAATGCTCGAGGAAACAACTCTCCTAGGCGGCCCCAAGGCTCGGAGAGCCCGAGCCTCGGTCAGGTCACAGGAAGAGCCGCGCACGAGCTATCCCTCCGCACGAAGGGGGGAAGCGCTAGCCGGTCTATCCGACCCATCTCCTCACCGAGCTAGGCCTATCGCCCGATAGGGCCGGCCCCCTTAAGCTCGGAACGACCGATGAAATGTTCATCACTACAGCCGTTAGAGTCCACAGCGGGCCAAACGCTAAGAAGTCCAGGAGCTCCGGCTTCCCCGCGAGGGTAACGCCCCCACGATGAGGCCATCAAAGCCCACGACGAGGACGTAACCTCAATCGGAGACCTCTCAGCTTGCAGGACTCCAGAAGGTGACGCACTATAAAAACCTGGGATACCCTCCTGCGAAGGGTAAGTCCAAAAGGGCATTGTTCCATCCCCAACTCCTGAGCAAGGATCACTTCACCCCATTGGTGGAGAGGGATCTCGCGCCTTCACCTTCTCCTCCCTATCGCTGCTCCCACCATTGCTCTACTGACTTGAGCGTCGGAGGATTTTACCCCAGGGAATCCCCCTGGGCCCTCTGACCCGTTTCCCTGTCTTGCAGTTCATTATCTTGGTGATTACCAGCCAGCTCAGGAACCAGCGCGAGATTTCGCCTCTTCAACTGCAATGCAAACTTCTTCAGTCTAGTGTAATACATTTCACTCCAATGCGTAACATTTTATTACCATGCAAACTGTTGTAGTCCAGTGTAATATGATGGAGAATGAAGGATGGTTGTTTGAGACTTGGACAATGACATCATCCAAATCTTCAAATGCTCAAAAAGTCATCATTCATATTTCATTGTCCATTTTCTAAACTTGGATGATCATCCATTATCTATCATCAAAGTTTCCATGACTGTAACTTTTCTTCCAATGCAATATGTTTCATTCCAATGCAAAGTCTATCTTTACAGTGCACTATGTTTCAGTCTAGTGCCATATGCTTCACTCCAGTGTAAATGTTACGACTATAGTGCAACCTTTAATCTAGTGTAATATTTTTCACTCCAGTGTGTAACATTTCATTATAGTACAAATTGTTTCAATCCAGTATAATACGATGGTGAATGGACGATGGCTCTTTGAGACTTAGACGATGACATCGTCCTAGTCTCCAAACGGTCAAAAAGTCATCGTGCATGTTGGAGACTTGGACGATTGTCCATTCTCCGTCGTGCAAGTTTTCATGTCTAGAGTGTCAAGAATAAATATGGCTTGGATAAATAATTGCATACACTCTAATATCAAAGAAACTATTTTGATTTCTCTCACTTTGTCCGCCAAAGCACAATATATATTCTTGGCCTCTACCACCGATCTAACCAATCATATATACATAGAAGCAAAAAAAAAAATGCTACTTGTTCTTCATGAGTCTAGGGCGGGTCTATGGCATGCATATGGGTGGAGTGTGGTGGTGCCCCTTTATGATTATCCAAAACCCAACACACGAGCACTTCAGAGAGATTGGCATCATCTTCCTCCTCTTTTTTGTCATGTTGTCGCCCCTCCTCGAAGATAGGTAGGTTGGGCTACGACCTCCACGTTCCTCGTTAACATCGATCAAGACATGTCATGTTACCTGATGGTGTCTAGCTCTCCGCTACCCTCCAGCTCGTGCTGTCGAAGGGAGTGTTGTCGACGAGAGGTTGTTGGCCGCTCTGATCTCCCACATGCTACACAAACCCAGCTAGTGACCGCTGGTTGAACTAGGTGTCGGGCTGCTACTGTGATTGGTTGCCCTGCGAAGGCAGGCCGAAGGGGAGATTCTTGCTGTCCTCGATGGGCGCCGTGAATGGCGGCTTTGCCTACAATGTTGGTTGTAGGGCTACCAATGGGCCGGGCCAACCCGATAGGTCTGCAGGCCTAGCCCGATTTCGAGCCGAGTCGTAAGACCTTTTTGACCCGTGGGCCCTTAGTTGGGCCTAAAAATCCGATCCAACTAGGCCCACGATCAGACTCGAGCTTTGAGTTTGACCCATGGACTGACCGAACCCGTTCTCTTTTTTACGTCCTTCAAATTTTAAAAATTATTTAATTAAAATTATATTATTTTACTTAATCAAAAAAAATAAAAACTCAATTTCAAAATAAATAAAATAATTAACATAAAGTTCTAATTAATTTAGTGAGACTATAAATTTTATATCATTGAATTTATTATTATTTGTTATTTTTATTTTATTTAAAATTTTAGACCAGACTAGATCTTAATCGAGACTTTACATTTTTAAAAAAAAAATATCAGGCCAAGCCATAGCTCAGGTCCGATCGGGCTAGGGCTTTATTATTGACTAATCGTGTCCAGGTCCGGCTGGCCTAATCCCAACCCATTAGGGGGCGTCGATAGCCTTGTACACTAGCTCTCCGTCGTGGATCACGAGCCAGAGTTCACCTGCAACGTGAGAAACCTTGGTTGAGTTTCATTTTTAGGTTTTCCCGCCGAGATTGTAGTAATGGAAGAGGAAGAGGGGTAAAATGAGAATTTACAGCGTGTGTTCACGTTGGATAACGTCGCCTATCTAATTAATGCGCTATCCAAAAGGGGCATGGCAATCTCATTTTCTCTGCGAGAGGGTGCCACGTCATGCCTCCCTCGGTCCATCCAAGTGCGTGTTGTGAGTCGACGAGGCGTACGATCGCGTTGCACGGAGGATTACTCACGGGTGCGTGCATGGTCATTGAAAACAGTTTCCTGTTTTGATGCACAGAAAAGCAGACGATTATAAAAAACACATGACCGGTGGCCCTTCGTATTAGAACCCTGCTACCTGTTGGGTTAATAAAAGAGGGAGGTGGATGGGGGCAAGGAATTGTGTCACAAAAGTTTTGGTGGGCACTTTACCAAAAAGTCACGCACAACGCATGCTACCGCTCATCATCATTGTATTTTTAAAGGAAGAATTCTTTAACCCTCCATATCCATTTTTAAAATGTCCAAAATAGATCTAAAAATTGAAATAAGCCTTGCCAAGGATAAAGCGGCCTTGAATCCTTGGATATATAAAGCTAAAGCCGGATTTTCGGAGAGACAAGACCTACGATCATCATGACGTTGGAAATTATATTTACACTGAAGCTAAAAAAAAAAAAAAAATTCAAGCCAGGGCAATCTTTTTAGCACCCTTTTCCACGCCTGCCGTGAAACTCTCGATACTAATTCATATGCACGGAGGATCAAATGTGTCACACATAATGCAATCAGAGTTACCAACAGATTCTTACACTTGGCGTTCTATGCATGAATAAAAGCTTGGGGGCGCAGGATTACTTGAAAACAGGGCAACAACGGGCATTCATCAAACTCCAAAGTCCTCAAATGCATCTCGGAGGATCGAGGTGCGCGCTACAGTAGCTCGACGGAACAACGGAGAGTTCCAATCGTCCAGTCCACTCCTCACCGGGTCTTAATGTGATTGGCCTCTCGACCGCTGCACCGTCGACGCACAACGTCTGTTTATACTCCTCGTCCCCGAAGTCCATCATGGATTTTGACTTCTTCTCCCATGGATTCCAAACAACTGTGCAAACCATGTCGTGTAACACATCATGGCACGGAAATATGGTAACGAGTGTTGGATTCACAAGGCACGTGCTACGTTTAACATGTTAATAAAGCATAACGAGCATGTCTAGGACTCTTAAATCCTTCCACAAGAACAATGTAAGATTTCTAAATGAATCTAGGCATGGCAATTCCTTTCAAAGACATTGCAAGCTTGTGCTTTCTCTAGATTTCTCCACCATTACCTTTTGCTCTGTAAACCCATGCCTCCCTGTTTCAGGTGCTTCCCCTTCAATATAATTCACAATTTCTCGCTTATTGAATTGGTAACTGTGTCCTAGATGTTTGCCATGTAATATTCTGGCATATCTTGAGAACAATTGTGCAAGCGGAGACGATACATTAGAAATTAAGCTAAGACCCTATAAAATTATATAAGAAAAATTATCTTACCAATATCAGGGAGTCCTTCCTTTCTAATAAGAAAAGTCCGCTTCTTTTCATGATCGAGAACTGCTACCACATTAGGTGAACCAAGATAAACTCGATCTACCTGCCAATGAGAGAAACTTACATGAGCATCCTTCATATCATTAAGCTATATGTTCGGCAGAAGGCACCATTTCATCTCCTTCTCAAAATTAGTTTTATTTTCCCAAATGATGGATTAAATATTCTAGGAATAGAATTTCTGGCAGCAGACACCGATGCACCAATCGGCGTGCCAGTACATTTCCCTTCTTCACTTGTCACATGTTCATAGATCACAAGATTCACAGCATTTACTGAGAAGGTCTCCAAGTTTTTTTGAGGAATATCCTTCAACATTCCATATAACACAATTACGCAAGTGTACACAACTGTCTATGGCAAAGTGTGCAGGATTGGATCGGATTGGTCCGATCCGATCAGTTTTGGGTCCAACCGATCCAAAGCCCAATCCAGCAATCCCGATCCTATGAACAGGATCAGTCGGGATCAGTTGGGATAGGTCGATCCTGACTAGACTAGGATCATCCAATTCTTGAATTCTGGACATTTTATTTTGACTTCCAAACTTTCTTTTTTTTTTTTTTTTGAATGTGGGGGATCCAAGCAGGAGCATTCCAATCAAGGGTCCCAAAGGCAAATCCACAGCTTCTGCTCAGCTCTTCATATTGAAGAGCCACTGGAAAGTCCCAGCAGTCTTTTTTTTTTGACCTACTGGGAAGCCTTCAATGGTATTAAAAAAGAAATCGACATGGGCAACTCCAAGCAGCCATTCAAATGTATGAACATTATGGGTTTCTCATCTAAAATTGTGTTTCTGCATTATTGGGACAACTTTCCTATTTTTAAAGATTTTTTGTCATTTTTTGAATTTTTTCTACACTCCAATGGGTGGGTGGCCTGACTCAGCCGACACGGATTGGGATCCGCTGATCCCACCAATCCGGATCAGTTTTGGGATGGCCGATCTGATCCCGATCCCTGAGTCTTCCTTCCTTGCTATACCCCAATGTAGCCACCTCACACTCAAATGCTAAAGCATGTCTATTATCTGCTAAGAGGACTGAAAATGATAAGGTTGTCTTCAACATTTTTTCTAGTAGGCAGCTCTAACAAGGTAGTTACCTCAGATTCAAATGTTAGAGCATCTCCTTGTTCAGTAAAACGTTCTCGCTGGCAGAGGTTGTCCAGGTAATCAAGCGTCTCCAAACCTTCAATTCTCACTTCACTGTAGATAAAAAAGCATGCAAGATATTACACTACAGTAGCTCCAAATTGGAAAACTTCTTGGTTACATTGAAGTAGCTCCAAAAAGCAGCAAAAGAACACAGCAGTGGTCAAATGATAAATAGAGCCAAACGTGGCAACCACATCCCCTGAATGGGGCCAATCAACTTTGATCTTTGTTCCAATAAAAGTGAATTTCCTTGTGTTAGTTCCAAAAAAAGTGAAGTTGCACATCCAATATTCACAATCTGTACTCCAAGCACCTCAATCAATTCATATAAAGAACTAGTAAACTATGAGGTACATAACATATATTTCTAATCAAAATGTTGGATTGCTTACCTGATGTCAGAAACAGAAAAGTATGTGTGATATGCAAATGAGAAGCTAAACAGCTTTCCATCAATGTTCCTTATGCGTGAAATCATTGATAGATAACCATCCATTCCAAGAGATACTCTGAGGCGAAACTCAAAACTGCAATGTAGAAATAATTTAATAATCAGATAATATAATCTCTGATAGACAACTGAAATTGTTATTTCCAAATGAGGAACTTCTCGGCATTCTGATTCTAGATACCAACAAGCACAAAAAGGATTAGATCAGGCAAAGAAGAAATATGCTTGATCGCATTGCTGAACACATTTCAGAATTTAAAGGATGGGAAGGGCCGTTTTCACAATCTGGCATGGATCAAGCTCTATATCAAAGCCTTGGAGTAATATCCAAAGGAATAAAACTTAATATGGATTAAGGGCTGGTAGAATTAAGGGCAGAAAGAGAACAAAGAAGGTAAAGATCATGGCAGAAGTACCAAATGAATCTACAAATGTTCAATTTACACAACTGGATATAGAAACTGTGGAAATGCATTACAGATATGCCAGCAAAAAATGTGTATAAAGAACCCTCAAATTGAAGCCAACACTTCAAATGTCTCCACATAGAGGGTGAGTGCAGAAATTCATTCACCTTTTCATCAACCTCCGGCCCAGACTGGGCAGGTGTGTGTGAAGAAAAAGGGTGCATGCGTGTGCGTGTGTGTGTGTGTTCTTTTTTTTTCTTTTTTTTTTTTTTGGGGGGGGGGACTGGGGAGTGGGTTTGGTTGATGGACTCCCCACCTTGAGGGTGAGTTTGTCAGCATCCATGGCCCAGATTCTCCTGTGAACACTCTTGCAGCTGACGGCAGAAGGCAAACAGGGAGAGGGGAACGGGAGCAGGAGCATGGTTGGGAAAGGGGACCAAGGGGAAGAAAAAGTGCAGTGAGAAGAGAGGACAGGAAGAGCATGATGGGGCTAGGAGCACGAGGAGAAGGGATTTTCAAATTTTCCCCCTTCTCTTGGGCTCTGAGCCAGGCCATGCAAAGCCCAGGCTTGGCCCATGTATCGGTGGCCCAGACTGGACTGAGCCACATTTAAACTGCATGCTTCTTTTTGACTTGGGCCATGTTTTAAACAGGCCAGGCTTGGCAAGCCAAGAACATCCCTACTTTTCAGAAGACAACAAATGAAGTTTCAAATTGCTAAACTGCAAGCACATATAAAACAGAAAAAACATCCTATTTAGAGGGGTGAACAATATTACTACCAAATGCATATCAATAATGAAGATGAGTATAGTTTATTTTCCCAAGACTTTATTCACTCGAACATTAAGTTGCATTAGAATAATAAAGGGACATACGAAAAAAGCACTGAAACATAGGGAGCACAAGGATAACTTTCAATGACACATAGACTTCATATCAGTGATACAAATGAACGGAAGTTTCAGAACAAAACTGCATCATAGGCACTACTGCAGTCAGAGAGCTATAGCATTTTGTAAAGAATATCAAATCATATGTTCAGTATATGGTAATAAATCCGGTAAATTTGGGGTTCCAAATGCTTATGGAGGAGAGAATCATAAGTTTAATACCAGTGTGGCCAGCACTTCAAATCTTCTTCTGATGGTCTCAGTAGCAAGTCAACAGAAACTTTGCCATTGCAGTCCTTGGGGTGAAAAGGCGGAGGATCATCCTCAATTGTCCAAATCTTGTTCCTTGCAAACCCATGTTGCTCCAGTGATCCACAGTTTCCAAACTTCAAGCATGTGATGAATCAAATATGATCATTACTTTAAGTGCCACAAGAATGAGGTTAGATTTTTTTTTCCTTTTTTTTTGAAGTGTTGAATCGGGTTAGTGTTGTTGAGATACCTGAGGGAAACAAAGAGGGATTCCTCCACGAATTGCCTTCGGTGGCTTAAAGATTGCCTGCACTCAGATATGAGCAAAAAATATAACTACTTCTTTGCTAAAGCAGCCATGATTATAGAGCATCATAAAAAAAAGCTGTAGTCTATAGAAAACTGATATGTCCGGTCATGCAAAAAAGCACCCATGATATGTTTGGTCATCCAAAAGAAGAAAGTAGTGTATGTATTCCAAAAACAAAAATGAAATTACATGCATTTAAATCCAGCCTTTGTTTTCAATGAAGCAATGCCAGACAGTGAATGTGGCTGAGAACAAAAAAGGAAAATACTCACTAAAACAGGAGTCAAATTCCACTTTAGTAGTGCTTCAGAACATGGAATGGACAAGTCCATATTCATTAAGGAGAGGGTACACTTTAGACAAGGGTCAAGGATAATTTATCTTGTGATTTGGACATCTTATGTTGTAAAATGATACATAGTGAATATTGAATTAAGACAGCACCTTTTATGCAACATCAATTTAAAAAATATAATTTTGTAGTTTTTTCCCTGATTTGACTACAACAATATTAATGAGTTACTTAATCTCACGTCAACTTACCAATTTTCTTTTCAACCCTTCTTTCATTAAAAAGATGATATGTTAAAGCAAAGTTCTTCTTGATGTTATGTTTCTCTCAATCAGTTTTTGACCCTATTCAAAATTGTGGCACCAACCATCCAGCGATACATGGTTTACCAGTCTCAGTTCAAACAATCAGGTGGTAGAACTGAAATCTAAGTCTTATCTTTAAGCAGAGAATTTGAGCTCAAGTTTGCAACTCAAAGTCAATCGCATGAGAAAGATGATGATATAAAATCACATCGAGCAATTTTGATGTGACAAGTGGACAAGTATTACATAGAAGAACATGCTACATGTTAGAAACACTTTTTTTTTGAAAGTGGGTAGTACCACTATTGTATAAATGAAAAAAAAGGGGATGTATAAGTATAGTCAATGAGCTCCCAAAATTCCCTGTACAAAAGACACACCAAGATGGTGTGAGACACACTAACCTCCCATCAAAAACAAAAAGAGGAGAGTAGAGTTGAGGGAATTCACATTACGAAGGAACTCCGCCCATTCTTTCACTCTGTTATAAATGAAAGAAACAAGAAAGTCCTCTGCTCTAGCCTCCCTCCTAAAAATCCTATTGTTAGAACTACAAGGCTTTTACGCTACATGTTAGAAACACCTTGAAAAAAGGAATTGTTTATAAAAGTCAAGTTTTGGACTACAAGGCTTTTACCAGTGAAAGGCTACTCGTTTTCACTTTCTTGTTAAAAAGAGCTTTGCACTTGGGGAGCTTGGCTATACAAGCTAAAATAAAAAGGTTATTCCTTCACATCTTTCTATTTTGCATATTCTAGAAACATCTTCTCTGCATTTCCTTACTATGTTTCTTCTTTCTTTAGTATACTTTCAACATTCAAGTGGGGAATAGCTCTTGCAATTCAACAGCTCTTTTCTTTTGGTCAGTAATACATCAGATAAAACCACATGGAATGATTAGAGAAAGTAATTCAGTAACTTCTTAATGCACCTTACTACTGGTGAACAAAAGCTCTTCACCCCGGTCATTCCTCCACGAGATGACCTGCCCTCCATGCAAGCTAACCTGAAGTCCTGACAAATACACCTTTAGAATAGTGCCCCAAATTTAAAGACAATAAACTGCAGAATTAGGAGTGTAGAAACTAAAATTTCCAATGCCAAATAATAGCGGGTGATCAATGGAAAAAGGCATTAACACGTAATTGCGTGTAAATACAAGTGCCAAAAACCAATTAAATGCTGGACTTTATCCTACCCGAGCAGAAGCTCCCCGTGGCACTCGAAGAACAACCAGATCAATCCCATTCCAGTCCTTCACAAGTTCTAAGGCAGCCCTCTGATCCCAAGAAGCTACTGAATGACCCATCTCGGAAGCCCAACTTCTGATCCAGAAATGAAAACCCTGGTCCGCTTCTTACTTCAAAGGGACCTCCCAAAATCTTGATAACAAGCTCACCACCTTAAAAACCACCCACCCCCCTCCCAAGTCACGAGAGAAGTCACTCCATTCTTAGCCCAGCCAAAGAAGAAATAGAAGGCCTCCACTGCTTGACAAAAAGAAGCAGAATGGTCACGGTTAAACAGTTGGCAATCTACACGGTGCCCAACACCTTTCTTGTGGAGAGAAAGCCCTATTCTCGTGAACCAAAACCACCAAGCATTCCCTCGAAGTAATAGCATATGAACATAATAACCCAGAATCAGAAAAAAAAAGTTGGAAGTTGAAACGTGACCACGTATCGTGACACTTCTAAACTCCTGCCACTGAAGGAACACCAAACAAACCCCACCCCCCTCAAAAAAAAAAAAGGTGTGAACTTTCCCTCGCAATGGAAACCAGTTAGTCCTCAATCGTCAGTGCAAAACATCTCCCAAAGCCATAGCCAAATTTAAAGGGCAAAAAAGGCGCCTTTCTCCAACTCCACAAACACTATCCACTCCAAGAGGACCTAGAGACGTTGACTCAAACGAACAGCATTGCGTGCACAAGAAAAAGAAAAATTAATAATAAAACAGAGGGTTTGACTTTGAAAAACCCCTCTTCTTCCTGCCCGAAAGGGAATCAAAACGGTCCAAACCAGGGTGACACAGGCGAACAACTTCCGGCAGATCCCTATAGTCTGCATCCGTGCGGCATTGACCTGCTTCCCCACATTATATGCCCCAGGGATCCCTCCACTAAACTCTCCCACAAAACAAACGGAGGTCAACACGAAACGCCAAGTCTTCCCCCCTAAGGAACATGCATAAAGGGACACAAGACCCAAATCCCCCGGATGCTACAATACAAAAATGAACACAGCCTTTAATTCCCAATGCTCGCTCCAGGGGAGCGGATTTAAAAGGTCCTCGGGACGCGCTAGCGCCTCCAAGCATCAAGGAGAGATCAAAAACCAAAGAAAGAAGGGAAAAAAAGGGGGGGATTCCAGAGGAACGAACTGGGGATTCACTGAGAGGAGAGGAAGCAGTGAGCTCGAAATGCGCCATCACGCACGATGTCATTCCCCCCAGATCGGTCGCAACACCATGGAAGTGAGGACCATCTTGGTGGCCAAGGCGGGGTGGCGGTGTGTGGAGGAGACGGGAGACGGCTGGCACGGGTCCCCAAGAACTCCGCACGTGAACGGGGTCGTCCGGCGTGGAGTGCACTCCCCTTTGGATCTCGCGAAGGCGGCCCTCGCGCTCGTGTAGACCCAGTTGAGGGGCGCCGGAGATTCCGATCACGCCCGGTCCGAGACGCGGGGGGGGGGGGGGGGGCGACAGCCCACGAGGACACGCCGGGGAAACCCCCAAGGCTCGGGACTGGGGAGAAGGGACGGTGTTAACGGGAGTACGGAGTTTGAATTTTTTTTTTCATCTTTCTTTTTAAGTCAGGGTACATACTATATATTCCTCTTAATTAGGCGATTAATTTAGATTCTAAATTTTCATAACAAGGAATAAGTTATCCGAATCTTAGAATCTTGCCACGTGTAAGGAACACTCGAACGCACATTGGTCGACTCAGTGACTCGCATTGGATCGAGATCACCCTAATCCGATACGATACGTCTTACTCAGATGTAACTCGAGTCCACTCGGTCCGAGTCCTGTCCCCCCTTGCTCCCCCCAACCCTACCCCGACAAACCCTCTCCCCCACCCTGGCAGCCTATAGCAACCCGAATCTAATAATGAATAGATTATGTTTATTTAATTTCTTTTTAAATTAATAATAATAATAATAATAATATGAAAAATTAATAAATCGTTAGTGAATATAATTGCTAACATAATTGCTAAAGTGGATAACCCCAAAAGGAAATTCAAAATAGAGTTATTGGGCTAAATTGGGGTTAACTAGGAGGTTAAGAAAAATCCACCCAATCTAGTCTAATTGGACCTCGAACCTTGACCTAATGGGCTCAAATCGGAGCCTAAACCCTAGCCCATCTATGATGGTCGACCATCCTTCGAAACCTTAGCTATAGGGAACCCTAATTTGGGGGCGGCGGTGCTAGATAGGGTCGACTGCGAGATTTTCACCGATTTTTGTCTCCGAATTTCTATTGATCGACCGAGGACTCTTCGAGTCTCCTTAACCCTATAAATAGAGGGCCACGCTCCCAGAGAAACCCTATTTGCTCTGGGAGGCAGCGGCAGGCGTGGTCGAGGGTGAATCGGGTGGTCGAAGGCAAGGTGTCTGGGGTTCTGACGTCCATCTTCCCCTTCTTCATAAATCGATTAAGGTAGGTGTCTCTAAAGCCCAAACCTATAATTCTATACATCAAAAGTTGCGTCTTTAAGTGCTCTTTCGTTTGATATCATTTTACCCAATTTTTATCAGATGTATCGAGCGAAATCGTGCTTTGAATCGAGGTGTATCAGAGTTCGCCGAAGGGTGAGTTTTTGTCGCAGATCGCGGTGGGGTCAATGACCACGACTTGAACACAGCACCGCGATCGACCGCGACCACAGTTTTTTTTGAAATTTCTAATTTTGTTAAAATCCCTTTGAACACGGCCCTCACATGACCACATCTCCCTAGTCGTGGCTCTATACCAGACCGCATTCTGGCCAGGTTTTTCCAGCAGAAACTCGAGTTTCCCCGTGATTAAATCTTTGTTATCCCTTGCTAGACAGCAAGTCTTCAAGTTAAAAATGTACAGAACACACTATGTAACTAGGATCATGAATATGGTTAATCTATCATGAGTTGATTGACATCTATGTTCCTTCATCTCTTGAGTGTTTACATCGTCTCCCTGATATCTCATGCATAAAAGAGTAGAATAACTGGACATTCAACTTATTAAAAGTTCTTAATTTTTGTGGAATCATGACTTGCTAGTCTCTGTTGGGTATAGTTTTTGTTTTGATGATGTCAAACCAGCATGTAGTCATTTGGGTCTATGTCCTAAACATTTTACTCTTTAAATTATGCACATCTCATAATAATCTTGAGGCTGCAGTTGCATGTCTGAAATCACCAAATGTGTCTGTGCATATTGTGCTCCTCATACAACTTTGAATATTTTGTTCCTCATGCAACTGTACATATTTCGTTCATCATATCTCTACATTCCTTAATGATCTTCAGACTGAAATTGATTAACAAGTTAAGTTTTCATGTTGACTGCATTTTATGACCCTGATAGAAGAAGAAGCCTTAATATAGTCGAAGTCGACTTCAGAAGTTCTTCGAGTCGACTTGAAGAATGGCCAAAGAAGAAGACTTCACGTTGATGGAGTTGACGCCAGAAGCTCACAGCGTCGACGCCAGAGCAGCTCGCAAGGCAGAAAATTCTGAAGTCACCTACTAGCCAATTGGTCACATATCAATGACAAATGGTCCCGTATCGGTGAAAAATAGATGTGTATCAGTGAAAAATAACTCGTAGCACTGAAACATGAAGAGCTATCAAGTCCAATTGAAGGAATCAACTCTGAATGGGTTTTCTATCACTTTTATATTGAATCTGGAGTTCTCTTGAGCATTGGACAAGCTTGATTAACATCTTTCAAAGATCAAGAAACAGGATTGCTTAATGTCTTGCAAGAAAGCAACTGTTCGATGAAATGCAGTTCAATGCACCAGTAACACCTTTGAGCTCTTCACTTCAGCAAGCCATGCTCTAAAGTCATAGCAAGCCAGAAGCCATCAAACTACGCAATACATGCCAAAAATCCAGCAGAGTGAGTTACCAGCTGTCCAGCATGAGCAGCACTTGTTCGAAAGCTTCTTCAACGGACACTAATATGATCACTCCGGCAAACAAGAGAAGAAAAGAAGAAAATGAGAGCAAGATCAAAGAGAGAAGAGGAGAGATGAAGAGGAGAGCAAGAACGAAGGCTAAGAAGGAAGATGGAAGGAGTGGAGATGTCTCTATAGGCAAATGGAGTCAATACAAGACTAAAAATTGAAGCTCACAAGCAAGGCAGACAAGAGTGACAAATAGTCACCTAAGGGTGACAAATAGCTTGGTAAGGTTGAAAAATAACTGTTTAAGGGTGACAAATAGGTCGCCAGTAGAGAACATCACCCGAACACGTGAGGAACGTGTGGGCTGTCATTGTGCTTTCGACACCCATGATTGGCACGTGATCCTAAGATGTCAGGCTCGCTCACAGACGTTTCTAGAAGAGAATATTCTCCTTTGCCAAGTGGACCAATGGAATTTCAGTGGATTAATTAGGTTATCCTGAAGGGCTCTGGAGGCTCTGTTGTATATAAACACTCCAAACTTCTGAAGAAAAGGATGCCGCCTTCAAAGAGAAAGAGAGCCCATCTGAGCTACCTCGTGAGCTAGAAAGAAAGAGAGATAGAGAGAAAGAAAGTGATCGCAGCCTAGTTGAGAGAAGATCGTTCTGATTTTGAGAAAGTCTATGAATCAATATTCAGAGCTACATTTGATTCTTTCATCTATTATTTTTTTTTGTTTCTTTTTGTGTTTTTGTTTTGCTGAATTCCTTTGAGTCTATTTGGTTGTCATTCTCTGATAGTGCATTGTTGCATTTATCGGAGGTGTGATCAGTCTGAACTGGTCACGTCCTGATTTGTACTCCAGGGTGCGAGGTGGGTTCCTCGTGTGCTGCCATAGCGCAGTGTTGGGGTTCTACTAGGGTAGAATCAGTGATGTGTTCATCGGGTTGGTAAGCACGGGTTCCCTCTGGGTCTTCAGAGGAAGAGAGGAGATTGTTCCTCTGGCGGGTAAGCTGTGTGATCAGCCATTGTAGTGGTTTCATCCAAGCTTAGTGAAGCCTCGACCTGATCAGGCGAGGGGTGGATGTAGATTACTGGATAGTAATCGAACCACCTAAAAATCCTTGTTGCTTTTGTGGTGTGATTTCCATATTTCCTATCCCCGTTCTCTAGCTGACTTGGTATATCAAAAGGCATTGCTAGAACGATAGGTCAAACTTATCTGGACAGCTTCCCCTTGCGCGAGGAAGTACTTATACTGGTACTCCGCCTTGTACCAGTCTTACGCTCGTACGGTGTTTGTGAATGTTTTTTTTAAATGGCTTGAGCTGCATCTGTGTTTCATCCATCCAGTTTACTAAGCGTTAGTTTAAATTTGTGAAATCAAGTTTTTAAAGGGGCGGTCCTATTCACCCCCCCTCTAGAACCGCATTGCCATACACATCAGTTGGTATCAGAGCGGGTTTCCCACAATGTGGTCCAACGACCCGGGAAGACCGGAAACTAGCAATGCTCGCAGCTTCCTAGCTGAGGGGCATTCTGTCACGTCCCGAGCCTTTATGACAGCGGAAGACTCGCTCGAGAAACGTGAACAGCTTGCATGGTAAGTCTCTTGCAAGAAAGAACGATCAGAGTGCAAGACAATCACATACATAAATGCAATTGCACATTTTTTACTCAAACTTCAACTTTATTTTATAATAATCAAATTCAATACTAAAATACAATCATTAATTCCACTTATTCCAATATACCAGACTCAAGAAAATAGGAAAATTACACAGACTCAATCTAAACAATTTAGACTTCATAAGTCTTCACTCTCATCTTGACAATACTTTCATTCGCTCTCGGACCCACTACTTGTATAACCCGAATCCGAATTCGAATCACTTCCATCTCCTGAAAAGATTGGAAATAGGTAATGAGCACACTTGCCCAGTAGGTATTTTCACATCAACATGAAGGCACTATTAAAGTAATTAACAATTTAGCTCTAAAGAATAAGGTAGAATCATACGAATGCGATCAATCACGCGTTTAAACCAAGTAACAAGACGATCATGTAAGATAGAATGAGAGCAAGTATGAACTAGCAAGAATGAAACAAGAACATGATATGACCTTTCATGAACAAGAATGTAACGAGAATGTACTAGCAAGCCACATAATCATCACTCCAGTATCTTTTGCTTATGAGCAAGTATCTCGTGAATTTCTATGGAATATCAAGAAAGTCAAGTATCAATCATGCTGTATTGTGTTGTGGATTTTCACTTATTTATAAAGAAAGTACTTCCAGCGTAATGCGACGCCAGTAGCATCATATCCCATGGTTTATAATAGTATGTTTCCGACAATCAGCCGAGGGGACTAGCATAGAGCCCTTGAACACAATCAGTGCTCGATCGCATCTTCAAGTATAAATCAAGTTTTATCCACGCATGTAACAATAAAGTATGGCCAAGAATATACAATTCCAACAAGCTCTTGATAACGATAATTCAATAAATGATTGCTTCAATAAGAATTATGAGGAATCAAGAATGACTTAAGTAAGGTTATGCTTATGGAAATAAATCGGCAGCATAATGATACATTCTTTATCTTGCATTCATTATATTAGGTTCCTTGATCAATATGATAAATTCTAAGAGTCTATGTAGAACATTGGAATATCAACCCTTGGTCAATCCTTGGGTTAAAATACTCAAGTAATGTGACGGTCGTGTACTGGGCCATTACATGATGTGACGCTCCAGTATTGGGCCGTTATATTAGTCCGAATCCAGAACTAAGAAATCAGACTCAGTGGAATGTGACGGTCGTACATTGGGCCGTTAGATGCTCCTGACGGTCCAGCGTAGAGCCGTTACATTACCGATAACCAAAAATATCGATAGTGTAATCTAATCAATGGGCTTTAATGGTACAACCAACTCGGCGTCCTAGTGAGAATCCCAGGCTCGCAGAGAATTACGGAGGCCTTGAAACAAGATTTCCTAGTCCATTAGAAGGAATATCCAATAGAGAGGTCCTCATGTCCAAGAATAGTGTTCCCATAGTGCAAAGTGAACTAATGGACAGCATACCGGAATATGCGCCATGTACTTAAAGAAATGACTCTATAGATGGAAAAGAATGTGTAACAATGTGAAACCATGAGAAAACTTCGTCAATACAACATTTGGAAAATCGTGATTTAGAATATAAAACTATGGAGTTTTAGCCAATGAAATTAGCATAACTTAAAATAACCTAAGATACATTAATCATGCAATTTGATTATGAATCAGTAACTAAACTTGAAGTCATGATAACAGGTCCATCTTAGCTATCTAAGCTTATTTATAAGTAAACTCTAACTGGTTATCATTCTGCCTCGGGCTGACAGAACACAGTGCCTGACGGTCTAGGATAGGCGCGTTACAGTATTGTAACAGTTTATCGAGGGGCCGTTACAGTGGTGTAACGCTCCTGCTAGGGTGCGTCAGAGACAATAGAATAAATAAAAACACAACAGAATGTGACGGTCTATCGTAAGGCCGTTACATGCATGTGACGGTCTCACGTTAGTGCGTCAGAGAACCTGCTGACAGTAAACTAAAGTGAAGGTTTATGAAAACATAACATGCCTGGAAATCAACATATTACCACTGTCCTAGTCATGATAATGATGCATAGGCCAACTATATGCAAGGGTTTAGTGAATAGACAAGATAATACCTTTTAATTTCCATTTAAGGCTAAGAGATGCATGAATGTATAAAACTATGAAATCATGAAATTCTTAGTCTATGATGCATGAAATCAAGCACAATCAGAGGGTTTTTATCCCTAATAAGTTATTTTCGTCAATCATGAGATAACCTACCTCTTTTAAGACCTTCAAACTTCGAATTTAATGCTAGGTGCAACCCTTAGACCCTTGTACTTCTTGTGATAAATCAGCAACTTCAATCTGCTCTATTTCCTCAGCCTCTTGACCTAAGGATGTGAAATTTTGACGGTAAGAAGATGAAACTATTGGGAACAAAAAGTTCTAAAGGATCGTACTCTAATTACCTCGTTTAGATGTCCTAATGTCCTGATCTTCAGAGGACTTTCGTTCAGATTCCTGGGTTGCTAAGGTTGAATCAACAACTTTGGAAGCTTCTATCTTCTTGGTTGCTTGGTCTCCTAGCACGAAATTTGGAGAACTATTAGTCTATAATATACTAAACAAAATCTTCTAAAGAACTTACCCGAAATTATGACTCCTTACCTTGATTCTTCACGGGCCAAAAGTAAGGGTCGCTCTGTTCAGAACTAGGTCATATTTATAGGGTTTTGGTTAGGATTTGAAGATTAGATCGATTATAGAGTCCTTAATTTGTCAGAACCTAATCCCTAAGAGTCCTTAGCAATGTTATAATCTATCCCAAATCAATCTCTTGTAGATAATATTTCAAAGTTCTAATTTTTTTGTAATTTCCTCACCTTACGGAATCTGTAGGATGTAACGGTCGTGTCTAGGTGCATTACAGGGCTGTGACGGTCGCTCGATAGACCGTTACATGTAACGTGTATGGAGTTTCACTTTAATAAAACTCTTTTATTCGTTGATCCATATAATTATCTTATATAATTAGTATTTATCCTTAAAATACGTGAATAAGCCAATTACCCTTCTAGAATATGTGCCAAACTTGATGGCCTTGGTCCATAAACCTTTTGGACAATTATTAGATAGGCTAGGTTAACTAATTAGCCTTTTTGAGCCTTATATTGACTTATTAATCCAATAACCCCTTCATTAATTTATTTAAGCCTTTATAATTTCCAAAAAATTATTTTAAAATTCAAAAATTATAGATATAAATTCTGGGGCACTACACATTCAATCAATAGACCCCCATTTTTTGATGGTGCTAACTACTTGTACTCGAAGAAAAGGATGGAGGTGTTCTTACGGGCTCAGAGCCATGAGCTGTGGAGAGTCGTCACTAGCGGTCCATTTCAACTCTCGGATGATGAAACTGCTTGGACCAGAGAGCAAATACGTTTGTCAATAGTCAACTAGACTGCCATGAACATCATGCAGTCCGCGGTTCACCCAAAGGAGTACTCATGAATTTTTGCCTGCAAATCCGCCAAGCAAATGTGGGACGAATTGGAATTAATCTATGAGGGAACATCCCAGGTAAGAGCCACCAAGGTGAATATGCTCATTTTAGAATACGAATTGTTCAAAATGAAGCATGATGAACCCGTGTCTGAAATGTATGCTAGGTTCTTACAACTTGTGAATAGTCTTAAAGCCTTAGGAAAGCAATATCCGGACAATGAGCTTGTTAGAAAAATTCTTAGGTCCCTAACCCTTATGTGGCACACTAAAGCCACTATGTTAGAAGAGTCCAAGGATCTGTCCACCATGACAGTGGGAGAGTTGATAGGTTCGTTAATGGCCTATGAAATCAATCTTACGAAGAATGCTGAAGATAACAGGAAACTGAAGTCAATAGCTCTCAAAGGATGTGAGAGCAATAAAGAGGGTAGTGAGCATTTAGATAATTTCTCAGACTTAGATAATCATCAACAAGCCCTCCTGACCAGACGATTCCAAAACTTCCTGAAGTCCAGGGGTAAGACTTTTAGAAAGAAAAGGCCACAACAAACCGGTAAGAGCTCGAACTCTAAATCTGACAGAAACAAAAATTCTGACAAAATCATTTGATATCATTGTAAAGAGGCAGGTCACATGAAAGGAGATTGTCTAGAATTGCTGAGGAAGAAACCCAGGGCAAAGAAGAAGAAGCCTCAAGCAATGCTGTGTACCTGGAGCGATGAGGAGGAAGTCACTGAAGAAGAATCCTCCTCCGAAGAAGAAGAAGGATTGTGCTTAATGGTAGACAGCGAAGAGGAGGTAACTAATCTCTTCGAGAATTTTACAATTGATGATTGGGAGGATACTTATGGTGAACTCCTTGACAAGTTTAATTCATTGAGTAAAGAACATAGAGTATTGAAAAGAAAATTGACCACGGGTGTAGAAGACAAAGATATCACTCAAAAAGAAAAAGAAAAGCTCAAAACTGAAATGGAAGATTTAAGCTCTCTGAGAATTGAAAATAAAGATTTGAAAGCTGAAAAAGAGAAAATCCAAAAACAACTTGATGAATTTAGGTTGAAGTTTTAGGAAATTTAGAATGAGAACAAATTGATTGTCGAGAAGTATGAAGCTGTAAAAAAGTGCAAATTCAGAAATCCAGAAAATAAATGAAAAACTTCAAAAAGATCTTGAAGACAAACAAACCACACTTGAAAAGTTTGTCCAGGAGAAGTCAAACCTAGACACCATGCTAGGAGTAAAGGTAAACTTCAATAAGGAAGGTCTAGGCTTTGACCCCTCAAACAAAAGACCATTTGAGTTTAAAATAGTCACATTCTGTCCTGGAAAGGGAAAAGAGAGGCTGGACATTCCATCCAGCTCAAACAGTAATGCCCAAAATTTAGGGGCTAAAAATTTGGCTAAAACAACAAAAGCTGTCAATGGGAACACCAAGTTTAGCCAAACTTTCAAGGGTCAGACTTCTCTGAAGAAAACAAATCCAACCATGAACTCTAACCTAACTCAATGTGCACCAAACAGAAAATTCAAACAAATGAGAACACACCCCTTCTTTGATCAAAATGTCTTCAATCCATATGTTTTCTATAGGCCAAGGAAGTTTGTCGATCAGCCCAGAAATCACTTCGGACAATGGAACAACAAATTCACCAAAATGAACCAAACAAATTCAAAACCAAGGGCTATTATGAATAAGAATGACAATGCCAGAAAATTAAATCAACAGAAAATAGTCAAACAAATTTGGATACCAAAAGATTTGTTGAAGAGTATCAATAATGCTTGTGGACCCAATTTATCTTGGGTTCCAAAACATTTTGCATGACTTATCTTGCAGGTTAGGTTGGCAGCCATGAATAATAGATGGTACTTGGATAGTCGCTGCTCTAGGCACATGACTGGAGACCGGATAAAATTCCGTAAGCTGGAGCTGAAGGTAGGAGGGATGGTCAAGTTTGAAGAGAAGAACAAAGGTAAAATCATTGGATCCGATATAGTTGGTAAGTATCCCTCCAACACAATTGAAAAATTTTTGCTTGTAGATGGACTAGAACACAATCTTTTGAGCATTAGTCAACTCTGTGACAAAGGTCACAAGATTGTTTTTGATGATCATGCATGCAAAATCCTTGAAATCAACTCAGAAACAATAAAATTTATAGGCCACATAATAAACAATGTGTACATAGTAGACTTAGATGATAATTCTGAATCCAATCTGTGTTTAACTGCTAGCTCTGATAATAATGCCTTCAATTGGCATAGGAGATTAGGCCATGTTAGTTATAACATTCTGAACAAATTAGTCAAGCATGACTTAGTCAGAGGAATGCCTAAAATTCATTTCAAAATCAATACAAGAATATGTGATGCATGTGCTTCTGAAAAGCAAACGAGGAAGTCTTTCAAAGTGAGACAGGAACCTCTGTCATCAAGGCCATTAGAATTCCTGCATATGGATCTATTTGGTCCTACTAAGACTCAAAGTATAAATGGCAAAAGATTTAGGTATGTCGTTGTAGATGACTATACTAGGTTTGCATGAATATTCTTCTTAGCCCACAAGAATGAAGCATTTCATGAATTTCAAAATTTCTTCAACAAAATAAAATACGAGGATAGGCACAAGATTTGCATCATACAATCTGATCATAGGGGGGAGTTTGACAATTCATTGTTTTCATAACTCTGCAATAAAGAAGGACTCACTCATAAGTTTTCTTCTCCGAGGACCCCAGAGCAGAATGGAGTGATAGAAAAGAGAAATAGGACAGACAAGAACAATGTTGATTGAGAGCCAACTCCCACAGAAATTTTAGGGAGAAGTTGTAAACATAGCCTGTTATATAATTAATAGGGCCATGGTAAGACCTGTCCACAACAAAACTCCATATGAGTTGCTGAAAGGTAAGAGACCTACCTTGGCTTACTTTAAAATTTTTGGTTCTAAGTGTTTCATTCATAATAATGATAAAAAGGACTTAGGCAAATTTGAAGCCAAGAGTAGTCCAGGTATTTTCTTAGGATATTCTGAATTGTCAAGAGCCTATAGGGTCTTTAACATTCATGATCAATAAGTAGAAGAGTCCCCTCATGTAATATTTGATGAAACATTTAACTCTACTAACACAAATGATGATGACAGAAAATCAAAAGGAGATGGAGAATTTCTGGAAGAAAAGTAAATTAAAGAATCAATTGATCAAACTGAACATTCCAGTGCTGAGCAAGGTCGGACGATCGATCCAACATTTCAGTTGACCGAACAAGGTGAGTCTTCTAACAATGTAAGATTTCTAAAAAAATCACCATGTTGAGAACATTATAGGAAATCTTCATGATCCCACTAGAACTAGGTCCTTTCACAGAGAAGTCAATAATCAAGACCTAGTAGCATTAGTCTCACAAATTGAACCCAAATCCATAGAAGAAGCCTTAAAAGATGAATCATGGATAAATGCAATGCATGAAGAATTGGGTCAATTTGAAAGAAACACTGTCTGGACATTGGTTCCCAGACCTGAATAATTCTGTCATAGGAATCAAATGGGTATTTAGAAATAAAATGAATGAGGATGAGATAATCTATAGAAACAAGGCTAGGTTGGTAGCTAAGGGCTATTCTCAAGAATTTGGGGTAGACTTTGATGAATCCTATGCACCAGTGGCTAGGATGGAAGCAATTAGAATCCTAATATCTTTTTCATGCTCTAACAATATAAAACTTCAACAAATGGATGTGAAAAGTGCATTTTTAAATGGCATCATAAAAGAAGAAGTTTATGTTGAGCAACCTCCTGGATTTGAATCTATTGAGATGCCTAACCATGTTTTCAAACCGAATAAAGCCTTGTATGGACTAAAACAGGCCCCTCGGACTTGGTATGATAGACTGACTAAGTTTCTGATCAACAAAGGGTATTGCAGAGGTAAGGTCGATCAGACCCTTTTTACTAAGCATATGGATCAAAAAATGATTATAGTTCAGGTATATGTAAATGACATAGTGTTTGGTTCCACCTGTCCTGAACTATCTGAAGAATTTGTAAGCTTAATGTCTAAAGAGTTTGAGATGAGTCTGGTTGGTGACTTACAATATTTCCTTGGTCTACAGGTTAAACAAATGGTGGTAGGATGCTTTATCAGTCAGACCAAGTATGCATCTAAAATTATGAAAAGATTTGATATGGACAAGTTGAAGCACATGAATACACCAATGGGAGCAAACACATCACTGGATGCTGATGAGTCAGGTAAACCAGTGGACATAAAACTCTACAGAGGTATGATTGGATCATTACTCTACCTTACCGCTTCTAGACCTGATATCCAATTCAGTGTATATTTATGTGCTAGGTTTCAAGCTAACCCAAAAGAATCCCACTTGTCTATTGTTAAAAGAATTTTCAGATATATTGCTGGCACACATAATTTGGGTTTATTTTTCCATGCATCATGCCACTTATATTTAATTTCATACACTGATACAGACTATGCTGGTTGTAAACTAGATAGGAAAAGCACTAGTGGCTATTGCTAATTCTTAGATGGGTGTCTGGTTTCTTGGACTTCCAAGAAGCAACACTCAATAGCTCTGTCAACCACAGAGGCTGAGTATGTGGCTACTGGTAGCTGTGGCATACAAGTGATATGGATTAAACACCAGCTGCAAGACTACAATATAGATCTTGGTTGCACACCCATTTTCTATGATAACACAAGTGCTATAAATCTATCTAAAAATCCAATCCAACACTCACGTGCAAAACACATTGACATTAGATATCATTTCATAAGGGATGAAATTTCAAAGAAAACTTTTGAATTAATTCATGTTGGCACAACAAATCAAATTGCAGACATCTTTACTAAGCCACTTGATAATGAAAACTTTTCCACCTTGAGAAGAGAATTGGGTCTTTTCATATCAACCTGACTATGCAACATTTCTTGATTTCAGTCAGTTGTAAGCCTCATTCTATAGCTGCAATAAGTGAGGGAGAGCTAGCCCCATTATTTTTTTTTTCATCACTGGCTGCTGACCACCCTATGGTATATCAAATGGTGTGTTGCTGAAGGGCAAATAAGGCCTGTCTGAATGCTCTCACTATGCGTGAAGTGGTCTTATGACCTAAATTCTCCGCCAAGTACCAAGGGCAGTAAATGCATCTAGTAAGGGGGAGCTGAAGGTCTTTGAGTCCATGTTCTATCTCCAAGCTTGTTCACTCTCTTGTGTCAATAAATCATGTTTGTCAGGAAGAGCAGTCTAGTTCATGTCATTTCTTTTGTCAGTAAATCATCTTAGTCGTCTTGACATGTGCATAACAATTTCTAGAGAGATTATGCTGAGTCTCAAACAATCCTTTTACAGACTTGATGATTTCTGCATTCAGGACTTTCCTATTAGGCAAAGATCAAGTTAGCCATGCTCAGTATAGTGGTTTAAGATTCATAACCATGCAAGAACAAAATAAAAGAGTTTTGAAGAATAATTCTATACAAACTTAATGGATTAAGAACATCTTAGATGTATTGTGTCCAGAAATCTTCTTAAAGCCTGGAATTCATGTGTAAGGGGGCAACTTTAGTTGAAAATCTTCAAATTAAGTATTGTCTTCAAACACTTAAACCATCTAAATGAATTCAAAAAGGGGGAAACAAGGTTTCAGAGCAATGGTTCTGGCTTACTGAGAAACTAATTACCCTTCTCCTTGAAGTGAATTGAATTATGTCATGAGGTGCCAGACTATCTCTGATTAAAAAATTATTGTGCTGAAAAAAAAAACATGACAGATCAATGACATAGTAAGGTGAGTAACTGGGTCACTTCACCTGAGACATGTTGTACCTCATGTAAAAAGTCATTTTTATTGTTATCTTTGTAATTTCTATAGGTAAAACGGTTAACACACTGAGTAACTGGGGATTTCTGCATCTAAACAATGTGTTTCCTCATGACAAAAGGTCTAGATTGAACCAGATTGTTCATATAAAGAGAATTCTACAGAAATTTGCCATTTTGAAAATAAAAACATCATATAGTGTACCCCAAAAATAAATTCAATAAAGATTGGTTACAGGTGCTTGTCCTCAATACTAGTAGTAGATCTTCCTAAATAAGTCCATGCACCATTGATTAGTAAAGCTGCAGACTGATCATCTAGACACACAAATCAACTTGTTCCTTCTCCATTGCTTGAGTATCCAATATCTTCATACCTTTTTCTCTATTGTGTTCTTCTGAGTTATCAGTCGTAAACCATGAAACTTATGTTAGCTGATGCACTTATCTTCCGAAAAGAATTGCTTTTGAAGGTAGTCAGTTGCTTGGTCTGTAAATTCATTATTTCTGCTACTCACAGCTCAATCTCTTTATTGCCTCCCTATTGTTTAGTTTCCTTTTGATGATGTCAAAGGGGGAGAATAAGTCTTGGGAGTCATTGCATATCATTCATTGCATATCCATTACATATCATTCCTTCAAGTTCATTCATTTCTGTCTCAGTTCTGTCAGTTCACAAGTTCACTCCTTGCTTAGTAGTTGTGGATTATTGCATATCCTGTAGAAGTCATCAAACATCAATTTATGGTCATCAATTTTCTATTCAATGTGAACACAATAAGCTCAATGACTCATGTGGTTGCCATCACCAAAAAGGGGGAGATTGTTGGATATAGTTTTTGTTTTGATGATGTCAAACCAGCATGTAGTCATTTGGGCCTATGTCCTAAACATTTTACTCTTTAAATTCTGCACATCTCATAATAATCTTGAGGTTGCAGTTGCCTGTCTGAAATCACCAAATGCATCTGTGCATATTGTGCTCCTCATACAACTATGCATATTTTGTTCCTCATGCAACTGTACATATTTCGTTCATCATATCTCTACATTCCTTAATGATCTTCAGACTGAAATTGATTAACAAGTTAAGTTTTTAGGTTAGAAGAAGAAGCCTTAATATAGTCGAAGTCGACTTCAAAAGTTCTTCGAGTCGACTTGAAGAATGGCCAAAGAAGAAGACTTCATGTTGATGGAGTCGACGCAAGAGTAGCTTGCAAGGCAAAAAATTCTGAAGTCACCCGCTAGCCAATTGGTCCCGTATCGGTGACAAATGGTCCCGTATCGGTGAAAAATAGATGCGTATCGGTGAAAAATAACTCGTAGCACTGAAACATGAAGAGCTATCAAGTCCGATTAAAGGAATCAACTCTGAATGGGTTTTCTATCACTTTTATATTGAATCTGGAGTTCTCTGAAGCATTGGACAAGCTTGATTAATATCTTTCAAAGATCAAGAAACATGATTGCTCAATGTCTTACAAGAAAGCAATTGTTCGATGAAATGCCAGGTTCGATGCACCAGCAACACCTTCAAGCTCTTCACTTCAACAAGCCATGCTCTAAAGTCATAGCAAGCTAGAAGCCATCAAACTGCGCAGCACATGCCAGAAATCCAGTAAAGTGAGTTACCAGCTATCCAGCATGAGTAGCACTTGTTCGAAAGCTTCTTCAACGGATAGTAATATGATCACTCCGACAGACAAGAGAAGAAAATGAGGCCTCGGTGCATCTTTTATGAAAAGGCAGGTCAAGGTCGTTACCAGTTTTGCCTCGGTGCATGTTTTTACCTCGGTGCATGGCTAAAGCCTATTCACAGACGGTGCAGGTTTTTGTCTTAAACATATTAGAGTCGGTGCTAGTTTTTGTCTAAGGCATACTGTGGCCAGAGCACATACCAACTCTGAGCTACCTAGGGTCTGAGCATGTGATAAGGTCTGTACATGTTTTAAGGTCGGTGCAATATCTTCACTAGCACGAGGACTCGGTCGGTGCAATATTGGTCGGTGCATGTCTGTATAAGCATACAATAGTCTGAGCATTTTGACTTGACTTTGACCATATAGTATTGACTAAGTGCTTTATTATTTGCAGGGATTTAATTAATTCATTAATGCACGGAACCATTGATTGGGCACGTGATCCTGAGATTGGCTGGAAGCTAGCACGTGATCCTAGGCATACATTTCATGGAGATTCTGACACGTGGCTCCTTGCTCTCATCTGATCGTAGCACGTGGATAGCAATCTCTCATAGTCTGACACGTGGACTCTAAAGGAGCGCTGCTTTTCAAATTCATTGGGTGGGAAACATGGTTTATACGCGCCCATCTCTCAGAAGCCTCCATATATATAGGCACATGTAGAGAAGAAGAATAATGAACAAAAGATAGGAAGAAGTAAGAGAGAGAGCACCAAGAAGAGAAGAAGGGGCGTGCAGTCTGAAAGAGTAGCACGAGAGCAGTGAGAAAGAGAAAGAAGAAGAGATCAGAAGAAGAGTATAGCTAAAGAGAGGAAGAGCAGAGCGTGAGAGAAAAAGAAGTAGAAGAAGAGGAAGAGAGAGAGAGAGAGAGAGAGAGAGAGAGAGAGAGAGAGTGAAGCCATAGCTGAAGATCCGTTTCTACTGGACTTTGGATCAGATCCAAGCTAGTCAGCTCCTGCGAGAGCCAAATTTGTTTTACGATTTCTTCCAGCTTTTAGTTGCTGTGTTTTCCACTTCTTGTTTTTTCTTTTAAACCCTTGTTTCTTCAAGCTGTGAGTCAGTGGAGCAAGCTGTGTTGCTCAGCGGTTACAGAGGATTGGTTCCTCTGGTCAGCAAGCTGTGATTACTCAGCAGAAGCAAGCTGTGTTGCTCAGCGGTTGTAGGCAAGCTGTGATGCCCAGTGGTTTAAGCTATGTATCAGTGGGAAGCCTCACTCTGGTTTGAGTGGGGGATGGACGTAGGTCTGCGGGCAGTAGACTAAACCATCTAAAAATCCCTTGTCCATCGTGGTTTGATTGTCTTCTCTGATCCGCTAGATGTATGCTTAGGCTCGATCTGAATCTTCTGTCTAGCGAGAATTTTGGTTGTATATCATTCATTTGATATTGGTCTTGAGATATTCACTTTGAATAGTTAATCATTGTTACTAGAGAGTGTCCAATTTGCTCAAGCCATCTGAGTGTTTTAGTTGCATTTCATCGCTTGATTGGGTTCGATCAACAGTATAGATTTGCTCAGGAGTCTACACTATAGCAGTCCAACTGTTTGATTTAGCGCACCATTGACTCTCATATTCTGTAGAGTTTAACTCGATTTAATTTCGCATCATTGTCCAGTATTGTTTTAATTGGGCAAAGTTTTGAAGAGGGATTCATTCACCCCCCCCTCTGAATCAGGTTTGTGCATTCGCACCTAGTCCTTACAGACTAACAATTGGTATCAGAAGGGTCTCTGACTTTCCCGATCCAATGATCTGCAGAGGATCCTGCTATCTTCGGTGCTATCTTGCTTTTGGTATATTTCTTATCGATTGCTTTGTGCGTTGAATCTGTTTGCTATCTGTCTTAATGGCTTGTCATTTTGCGTTTAATGGTTCTAACTTCAGTAAGTGGTTAGGCGGCCTATGTGTCTATATGAATTCCATTGACCCTAATCTATGGAATTTAGTTTCAAAAGGCCCATACCAATTACCTCATGATGAGACCAAGTGGTCTAGAGAGGACAGAGTAAAGAACCGTGATAATGTCACAGTTCTTAATACTTTGAAAGCTGCAGTTAATACTGACAGATTTCCTTTTGTTCTCAAGTGAGCTTATGGAAAGGAAATCTTGGATAGAATAACTGCTACAAATGGGGAGCAAGAGGATCAATGCTTGATGGCCAACCGGGGTGATCACAACTCTGATCAACATGAGGAAACGTCATCCAAGGTAAGCTTTGGATCCGAAGAGATTTTGTTTAATGATTTATGGAATATAAATGAAGAACTTACTGATAGATGTAGGAAATTAAAATCTGAAAATAAAAGGTTGAAAAAGAAATGTGATCAGATTAATTCTAATGTTCCTTGTGAAAACTGTCAAAAACTGAGAAAATCTGATGATATCTGCTTAGCCGATGTTAATAAGAGTAAGGAACAGATTTCTTTATTGGAAAATAAAAATCAGAAACTCACAAATAAGATCTCTGAACTGGAAGAAAAACTGAACTCAATTAATGGTGATCAAATCTTACTAAATGAGCGAGTTCGGAATGAAGAACTAATAAAATAAAATGAAAGAATGACGGAAGAAATGAAAATTTTGAAGGATCAAAATAAAAAGCTCATGGTCTTAAATACTGTTATGAGAGAAAAATGGTTAACCATTGAAAAGGGAAAGTGTGTTGAAAATGACTCTGAACAAAGATTGAAACAGGAAATTAATACACTCAAAAGTATGAATGATGTTTTACATCAACAGGTTATCAGCTGTGAATCTGACATTGCTTGTTATGAGGTTGACATTATTTCTCTAGATTCTGAAATTCAAGATCTATGAAATTTTATGTCTAAATCTGTGAAGGATAAAGGCAAAATGAAAATGCCTCTGGAAAATAATATAAGTGGTCAAAGAAAGGGGACTGGCAACATTTCTGAAATTAAGCAAGCCAAGAGGAACCAGCTGTACACCACTTTTATTCGAAGCTCTGAAGTAGCTGGAACCACAAGACAATCCCCAAAACAGTCTATTGCAACTGAAAATCAAAAACCACTAAAAAATAAAAAGAACAATCTACATGCTAAGAACTTATTTGATAAAAGCCATGCTTCAAAGAAATCCAATAATATTTCATGTCATTACTGTGGCAAGTATGGTCACTTCATGGACAATTATCTTGTGTTGAAAAAGGATGATCTGAATGTTGATAGAATGCATGCTATGAATTTTCATGCTAAGAAACCTTCTTTTGTTCAAAAGAAAAGAATTCACTACTTTTACTGTCATGAGATAGGTCATCTCATGCATGAGTGTAGACAAATGAAATTAGATGATCTAACTGCTGTAGGAATGCATGATAAACAACTCCATACTAAATATCATGTAACTCCTAAAAGAAAACTTCATTGCTTTCATTGTGGCAAATTGGGCCACATTGCTGCAAAGTGTTGGCATGCTAAGGGAAGAACACTTAACTCCAAACCTGCTAAAATCCCTGCAAAAGATATGCATTTTATGAGAATTTTAACAGAATGAATTATTCATGTTTTGAATGTGGAAAACCTGGCCATAGAGCAAATCAATGCCAGTTGGCCGGTTTCAGAAAACAGAACTTTCATGTGCATAATAATAGAAACTTCAATGTTCATAGATTCAATGATCACAATAATGTGCATAAAAAGAGCTTGAAATCTGTTACTTGCCATTACTGTGATCAGTTTGGACATTCAATGTCCAATTGTAAGCTGATGGATCTTGATGATCTTAATGCTCAAAAATGGTGGAGAGCACCCTTCAAAACACCCACTATCATTTCAGGACCCAAGGCTGCTTGGGTTTCTACGGGATCAAGATAACCCAGCTGTTGCAGGTGTGTCTTGGAAAGGAATAAAGGGGTAATAAACTAGGGCACCTGAAATGACCCCATTTCTGAGCTTTCCAGGTAAACTCACTGTATTCTCTGTCTTTACATTCATTGCTTAATTTGTCAGTTAAATTAATTGATTCCATAGCATGTTAAATTTGGTTCAGCATTATATGCATTGCATATCTCTTGCATAACATGTTAATTCATCTCTGTGTCTTCTAATTGATCTTCTCTGAAAATCTGAATTGATCATCAAGATGATTGTAGCATGTCTCAGTTGGAATTGCATATTTGTTTCATGAGCATATTTCATGATTTTCATCACACAATGTTTTGTGTGTTTGTAGCACTTAAATGATAGTTTCATAATGCACATAGTCAGGGGGAGTAAGTCAAAGTATTTCTTGTGTATCATGCATACTTCTTAGGCTAATTCCCTGCATGGTCTTCATGTCATTCATGAGTGGGTAATGCATATGCATACATGTAGTAAATTGCATAGCACTTCATTAATTTTGAAAATTTTAAAAAGAAATGACTCATTGCATCTAGACAGGGGGAGCATTTTAGACTCATTCGTCTTTTTCAATCTGAACCCTTCTTGTCAAGTCACTTAAATCATTCTCCTACTCCTGTGTGGTGATTGGCCTCTGAATTATCCATCATCTGAATTCATATCTTTTCTTGAAGCTGAAATCTGTGTATGCTTTTCCTTAAAGTTGCTGAAGGAATGTTGCACTTGAATTCATTCTTGACAAGCTGATTTGTCTGTATTTTAGACTCAGCTACTAGCTTCTGAATTTAGTTACTCAAGTGCATACCTCTTGTTGCATCTTTGCAAACTCTCTCTATCTCCTGAAAATCTATCTGATTCATAAGCATGTGCTCCAACTCTTTCACTCTCTATGCATGCTTTATAATATCTTCTGTTGTTGGACGTTACTGTCAAAATATTGATTGAACTGATTTTGAAGAGACTTAAATCTGTGTACCTCAGTTATAAATCTAAAATCTTAAAAGAAACTCCTATTATATAGGTTTAAGAATAACTGATTGATCTACGTTGGTGTAAGTCTAATGTATTCACGAATTTGAATTTGAAAGACTTGAAAGTATCTGAATCACAAGTTTTAAGAAACTTTAACCAACTGTTTCATGTAATCTCTAGACAAAACCTTCTGAAATCTAAAAATTTGAAATCAAGGTTACTTTGGTTGAGATACATGTTGGTAGTATTGTTCTTAAACATTAAATCTGTATGAAGTTAACTAAAAAGGAAAATAAAAATCAGAGCAATGACTTTGATCACTGAGAAACTGGGTCCTCTTTCAAAGAAATAGAGTAAACCCATGTCATGAAGTGCCATAGTTATCTCTGGTGTAAAAATAATTGAAAAGTTTGACAGAGCAATGGCATAGTTGTGTTGAGTAACTGGGGATCCCGGCCTCTGATCAAGGTATTTTCTCATGTAAAAAGACACTTCAATTGCTAACTCTGTTCTCATGTTCTAGAGGCAATGCGGTTATCACACTGAGTAATTGGGTCATTTCACCTAAGATGTGTTTTACCTCATGTAAAAAGGTGTTGATCAACCAAGATTGCTCAAGAAAAATAAAGTGAAGTTCAAAAGTAAAATATAAAAATGGATATCAGAAAATTTTTGCCAACATAGTCAACTTCAAATACTATTAAAGGTGTTTAATCTCAATACTACAATGTGTAACTCCTAAAGGAATCATTGAGATTATTTGAGTACGATGGAAGAAGATTGAACTGGAATATCACATGAATAATTGATTGACCTTTATTAAAACTCAGGTTCAGATATGAGTATTGAATATAATTGACAAATTTGGTATACATTATGCTTAAACCTGTCGTGTCATACAGTCTAATTCATAAGCCCTTATGATAGGAGAGTCTATTTGTACTTGGATTTATAACAGTGATACATGCTAGGAGATTCTTCTGATCAGTTACTCTTTGGAAAACTTCATCACCCTTGTGTTTTGCTGATGCTTTCTTAGCAGTATCCTTCTGAGGGGGAGAATAGTCTATGACTTGTCTTGGCTATATCAAGGGGAGCATGTGATTCTTTGGCATTTTCTTAATTTTCAGCTGCTCATGATATCATGTTGTATTCTGATATCTTTACCCACTCGCTCTCACCATTTGAATTCCTTCTTTATCTTTCTTTGTGATGAAATCATAGGGGGAGGTTTGTCAAAGTGAACATAGACTTGATTGGTACTTGATTGTCTAACTACCCCTGTGTTCTTTCTGATTTAATTCCTTCATCCAGGGGGAGAATAGTTCTTTTGTGCCTTAATGATGAAATCATGCATGTCTGTATTTCTTGTTTCAAACTATTTTTTCTTTTTGATGAAGTCAAAGGGGGAGAATAGTTTGACATAATGAGTCAGTGACATGATGAGTCAGTGTGACTCATAGTGTTAGTGTTGCCATCATCAAAAAGGGAGAGATTATTGTGCCCCTGTGATTTTGATGATAGCAAACACTATAAGTCACCATGTGCTTACATGAAAGATTGAATGAAAGATTGAACATACTTTTGTTTATGCATCTGGTCTTTGCACTACACATTAATAAGGATCGTTTGCTGTGCATTGATGTTTGTGCATTAATGTTATCATAATAAACATTTGCATGATATGTGATTTCTCATGATAGATGTTTTGCTATGTTGCATAGAACTTCATCAAAGTGCATGCACGATCATACAGGTTGCAGGCACACACACATTTTCATTTGCGTCTCTTGCTTGCATCTCATGTTTAAATGCGTCTCTTATTGCGTCTCATGAACATCTGTGTCTAAGTGCATGTTCTGCGTTTTATGCATATGTGCATCTTATTTTACGTCTCATGTGGCCTAGGTCAGTGCATGTGTCCATCTTATATTGCGTCTCATGTGGCCTAGGTCAGTGCATGTGTCCGTCTTATCTTGCGTCTCATGTGGCCTAGAGTCAGTACATGTGTGCGTCTTACATTACGTCTCATGTGCATTTGTGTCTCAGTGTATGCGTCTTATCTTTGCGTCTCATGTGGCTTAGGAGGTCAGTGCATCTTCTGCCTCGGTGCATGTTTTTCTAAAGCATACAAGAGGTCAGTGCATTTTCTGCCTCGGTGCATATTTTTCTTAAGCATATAGGAGGTCAGTGCATCTTCTGCCTCGGTGCATGTTTTTCTAAAGCATATAGGAGGTCAGTGCATTTTCTACCTCGGTGCAAGTTTTGCTTCAGTGCATACCACGGTTCCTATGCATATAAAGGTCTGAGCATCTTTTGTCTAAGGCACATACCATAGTCGGTGCATATTTTGTCTCGGTGCAAGTTTTGCCTCGGTGCATACCACTGTTCCTATGCATATAAATGTCTGAGCATCTTTTGTCTAAGGCACATATTATAGTCGGTGCATGTTTTACCTCGGTGCATCTTTTATGAAAAGGTAGGTCAAGGTCGTTGCCAGTTTTACCTCGGTGCATGTTTTTGCCTCGGTGCATGGCTAAAGCCTATTCACAGACAGTGCAAGTTTTTGTCTTAGACATATTAGAGTCAGTGCTAGTTTTTGTCTAAGGCATACTGTTGTCCGAGCACATACCAACTCTGAGCTACCTAGGGTCTGAGCATGTGATAAGGTCTGTACATGTTTTAAGGTCGGTGTAATATCTTCACTAGCACGAGGACTCGGTCGGTGCAATATTGGTCGGTGCATGTCTGCATAAGCATACAACAGTCTGAGCATTTTGACTTGACTTTGACCATATAGTATTGACTAAGTGCTTTATTATTTGCAGAGATTTAATTAATTCATTAAAGCACGGAACTATTGATTGGGCACGTGATCTTGAGATTAGCTAGAAGTTGGCACATGATCCAAGGCATACATTTCCTGGAGATTCTGACACGTGGCTCCTTGCTCTCATCTAATCGTAGCAGTGGACAACAATCTCTCACAGTCTGACACGTGGACTCTAAAGGAGCGCTGCTTTTCAAATTCATTGGACGGGAAACGTGGTTTCCACGCGCCCATCTCTCAGAAGCCTCCATATATATAGGAACCTGTAGAGAAGAAGAATAACGAACAAAAGACAGGAAGAAGTAAGAGAGAGAGCACCCAGAAGAGAAGAAGGGGCGTGCAGTCTGAAAGAGTAGCACGAGAGCAGTGAGAAAGAGAAAGAAGAAGAGATCAGAAGAAGAGTAGAGTTGAAGAGAGGAAGAGCAGAGCGTAAGAGAAAAAGAAGCAGAAGAAGAGGAAGAAAGAGAGAGAGAGAGAGAGAGCTTGAGGAAGAAGAGTGAAGCCATAGCTGAAGATCCGTTTCTACTGGACTTTGGATCAGATCCAAGCCAATCAGCTCCTGCGAGAGCCAAATTTATTTTATGATTTCTTCTAGCTTTTATTTGCTGTGTTTTCTACTTCTTATTTTTTATTTTAAACCCTTGTTTCTTCAAGCTGTGAGTCAGCGGAGCAAGATGTGTTGCTCAGCGGTTGCAGAGGATTGATTCCTCTGGTCAGCAAGCTGTGATTGCTTAACAGAAGCAAGCTATGTTGCTCAGTGGTTGTAGGCAAGCTGTGATGCCCAACGGTTTAAGCTGTGTATCAGCGGGAAGTCTCACTCTGGTTTGAGTGGGGGATGGACGTAGGTCTGCGGGCAGCAGATTGAACCATCTAAAAATCCCTTGTCCATCGTGATTTGATTGTCTTCTCTGATCCGCTAGATGTATGCTTAGGCTCGATCTGAATCTTCTGTCTAGCGAGGATTTTGGTTGCATATCGTTCATTTGATATTGGCCTTGAGAGATTCACTTTGAATAGTTAATCATTGTTACTAGAGAGTGTCCAATTTGCTCAAGCCATCTGAGTGTTTTAGTAGCATTTGGTCGCTTGATTGGGTTCGGTCAATAGTATAGATTTGCTCAGGAGTCTGCACTATAGCAGTCCAACTGTTTGATTTAGCGCACCATTGACTCTCATATTCTGTAGAGTTTAACTCGATTTAATTCCGCATCATTTTCCAATATTATTTTAATTGGGCAAAGTTTTGAAGAGGGATTCATTCACCCCCCCCTCTGAATCAGGTTTATGCATTCTCACTTAGTCCTTACAGACTAATAGTAAGGATTAGGGGAATCTGTCGGCATGTTTGCTGGTTGAGTACCCTTTCCTTCCTCTGTAGCTTTTTCTTGGATGTTGTGCTCTCGGGACGTGATCGTGGTCCTTGAGGTGCGTTCTCCGAGATTATTATTGTTGTTGTGGGTCCTTGTTGGTGAGCTGTTCGCAGTATGGCTTGTATGTGTGAGCCGTGTGTTCAGCTGTAATTGTGCCTTGATGTGACCTAGCTTGCAGTTGTGTCCCATGGTTCTATGTTCAGTACGGAGCCGAGATTCTGGAAGTGCTGTTGTTGTTGTTGTTGCTGTTTGTTGGTGGTCGTGTTCAACTAGGGAGGATTTCCTTGTGAGTCTGATTTGGCATCATGTGGACCGAGGTCTTGTCGGTTGGTTTTACTTTAGTCTTCTGCCATGATAGAGTTGGCATGCGACTCGAATCAGATGTGATGTCTGAGTAAGGACTGACTTGATTGTGCTCGTGGTCCAGTACTATTGTTGGCGTTCTGCGTGCCAGATTTGTTATTTTTAGCGCGGAAGCCGATGTTGTCGAGCTGTCAGTTGAGGACTATGTTTCCTTATTTAAGCTGATGCTTGTTGTGTTTTCCGTGTGTTTTATTGATAGCTATTTTCGTGGCATGAGCCATGTCTCCTTTCCCAATGACACGGAAGTGACGTTGCCTTGTTTCGGAGGTGTTGGACTGGGTTCACTTGGGTGCCGTACTCATTCTGTGGATCGATTTGTCTTGAGATCCAGAGCGTGTGCCTGTGATTGTGGTTTGGCAGTGTTCCTCTCGATTGTGTTTTTTGAGATTTGTGTTGCCGTGTTCTAGGTGTTGGTGTTGGCTGGAGCTTGGTGATCATTGCCAGCGTTTGGGTTTATTCTTCCCTGCTTCTTCCTTGTTAGCTCCTTTAGGTTCGAGGATGAAATTCTTGTAAGAGGGGGAGGACTGTAAGACTCTGAGTCTTTCGGATCTTTATCGGAGAGTTTCGGATCGCTTTTGTGGGTCCTGAGTTGTATTTTACGATCCACGTGGGTTTTTCTCGCGTACAAGTTACGGAACCCCATGGTGAGTTTATTCTTGCATTCATCGACTCGAGGATGCTACAGTTGCGTTGTATTCTTTCCGAGGATCGTTTAGACTATTTTTCCGTATTTTTCTGAATTAGTGCATTTTCGGACCAAAAATCAGATTTTACAAGAATTAGGAAATTCCTAATTTCCTTTTTCTTTTAACCCTCTCTCTCTCTCTCCTCTCTCACCCTCACGATCTCTCACTCTCTCCCTCGCCGAAGTGGATTGGCCATTTCGGTGTGTGAAATCTCCGGTGGAGGTAGGGAGATGGACGCCCTGCTCCTGTTCTGCGTTTCCTCGCAATTTGGAGCCGAACCGTGCGAGAACGAGTGTGTTTTACCTCGTTTTGGCTGAAAGCGTATTCGGGGGGTGTGAGACGTGTTCGCCTCTTTCGGCGACGGTTTCTTCCTATATTAGTTTCATTTGAACCCCTGGCATGTCGGCATTCCATTTCCGCTGGTTTCATTGCGATTGGTGGTCATTTGGGACTAGTGTGAGCCCGGGAACCCATGTGACTCATTTTGGATCGATTCGGTAGAATCGCCCGTTTCTTGTATTTTTGGTGTCGTTTGGACCCCTTCCGATCTGTGGAAGGTTTATTTGGCTATTAGGGTTGCTTCCCCTTCGTTTAGAAGCGAACGGGGCGTGGAACGGTCGTGATCGGCCATTCCCCTGTTTTACCCACCGTAACACTTTAGCGGTCTTACCAGAGACCATTTTTAAGCCTTTAGCGATCCTTGGGTGACCGTTTCTTCTTTTTGAACAGTAGGTCTGTTTAGGTCTTCGCGGTCGTGTGATAGACCGTTTCTTCTGGCCCGCGATCGAATGGATGACCGCTACTCTCTGACAGCGGTCGCACGATAGACCGCTAAGGGGGGTTGTGTATGTCGGTTCTGCTTCACGGTCGTGTGATAGATCGCTAAGCTGGGATTGGCGGTCTGAGAGACGACCGCTAATCGTTGTTTATGTCGGTTCAATAGTTTTAAGCCGGTTGGGCTAGCGGTCCTAGCCTTGACCGCTTAGCGTCCTTAGCGATCCATTGGGAGACCGCTAAGCTGTATGACTATTTTAAGTCGGTTCGGGGGTTGACTGGGTTTAGCGGTCATACGGATGACCGCTACTGTCTCCATGCGGCCCTGCGATAGATCGCCTACCCCCTATGCTTTTATAGTTCTGATCGTTGAGTCTTTGAGTGTAGCAGCCATGTCCTAGACCGCTTATCTCAGTGAGACGGCTTATGTGTAGACCGTTTATGTGTTGGCGCGTCCTTTTCTTGACCGCCCAATGTCTGTATTCTCTGTGTGAGGGTAGCGGCCTTTCGCTGACCGCTTGGTTTACCTAGCGGCCTAGCAGATGACCGCTTACTTCCCAGAGCCTTGTTTTCCTGATGTTTGGCCTCCATTTATCTTGGCCTTACCTTGTGGCTTGCCCATTATCCCGTGGATGTCTTGGATATCCTATGAGGGCTGTGACCATATTATAGGGTCGCCAGGGAGTGCCATTATATCAAGTAGTAGTCCGTGATAATTCAGAGTCATGATTGGTTCTGGTCAACCCGGTGTGACCCAGTGGTTGACATGTGGCCTGGTGAGTGTCTCAGTGATCCGGTATGGATCAAGACATGAGTTTTGGACGCCTAGAGATATCGTCTTACCTCAGTTTACGTGTCCATATGTTTTGACGGTCTTGATGTAATATCCCAGATCCTTAGTGGATCTTTGTTGGATCTCTATTAGGTCTTTCGGATCCTTTTTGGAGAGTTTCGGATCGCTTTTGTAGCTCCCGAGTTGAGTTTTACGATCCGTGTGGGTTTTTCTCTCGTACTAGTTACGGAACCCTACGGTGAGTTTATTTCTCAATTCATCGACTCGTGGATGCCGCAGTTGCGACGTACTCTTCGAGCCGATCGTTTTGACTATTTTTGCGTATTTTTCTGAATTAGGGCATTTTCGACGCATTTTACAGAATTTCAGAAATTAGATAAAATTTCTAATTCCTTTTTTATATAACCCCCCTCTCTCTCTTCTCACTCACGCCCTCACTCCCTCTCTCTCCCGTTCTCTCTCGTTCTCTCACCCTCTCAGCTCTGACTGCTGACGGAGGTGACCGTGGGCGAGGTAGCGACGTCGGGGAGCTGCTGAGGCGCGTGGTGGAGCGAGGATCGGTGCGGTTTGGGCGCGATCCCCAACGGTGGATTCAAAGCTGGCGATTCGGTTCGCGATGTGGTTTTTGACGCGGTTTAGTCGCTTCGGCGCTCGGTTTCTTCGGTGGAGGTAGGGAGATGGACCGCCACTTCGTTCTACACGTTTTCCCTACCCATGCATGCGATTTGGTGCTCGATCGGGGGAGGTTGGGCCGTTTTAGTGAAAATCGTAGTTTTTGGGATTTTCAGGGTTCGCCAGAAAATGGCAACCATTCGCGGCGTGGTTAGCGTCAATATGACTGCTGGGATGTCTGGATCACATTCACGTCAGTTTCGTGTCAATCGGTTGTCATTCAGGGCCGGTAGGAGTTCGGGAACCCCGGTGACCCGTTTTGGGTCGATTCGTCAGAATCGCCCCGTTCGTGCGTTTCGGTGCATGCATGTGGCGTTTTCAGGCTCCGGGGGTGTCTTCCTATCGCGTGGCGTTGTTTCCCCTGCCCTACGGCGTGAATGGGGCGTGGAATGGGCCGATTTGGCCGTTCCCCTGTTCTGCGCGTCGGGTCGATGTAACGGTCGTTCCAGAGGCCGTCACTTGCTGTGACGGTCCCTCGATAGACCATTACGCTTGCTACTTGCTTTAGGTCTTTCGGGGTGAGCGTTCTGTGACGCGTCTAGCCTAGACCATCACATGGTCGTGACGCACTAGGGGAGGTGCGTTACGACGTGTTAGTCATTTCGAGGCTGGGTGAGCATGACGGTCCAGTCTTCGACCGTCACACACCTCTGACGCGCCTATGTTGGTGCGTCACAGCCTGGGCGTTCCGCGAAAATCGTGTCAGTCGGTTTGTGTAGTGGCTCATCCTTCGTGCGTCACAGCCTTGTAATGCGTCTTCCTTGGGCCGTTACATGCTGTTTGACCTGTTTTGACTGGCTAGGTCGGTTGGTGTAACGCACCTAACCCCGTGGGCCAGGTGGCTGTGGCGGACTCAGGCTGATCCGTCACACGCCGTTTGTCGGTGTTGAGGCTTCGGGTTCGTTGGCCCTGACGGCCCTAGTTGGGTGTGTCAGAGCGTGTAACGCGCCTGTGCTAGGCCGTTACAGTCCTGTTGTGGCCGTGATGGCCGTTGGGTTGTTCGGTGTTCGCCCTTGTGTTGGTCGGTCGTAGGTTCGTGTTCTAGGGCTGTGTTTGTGTGGCAGTGGTCTTCTGGATCAGTTGGGTTAGGTGACTGGGTGCGGTCTTTTCCCTGACTGCGATAGTTCCCTAACGACGCAATCCAGAACTGCCAATGCCCTTGTCACTGGTTGCGTGGCGGCTGTTCCGTGACTGCCGGGTCTGCCTAGCAGTTGAATGACGGTCCGTTTTGCCCAGAGTGTCATTATTGCTGCTTCAGTTTCTGCTTGTCTCGGCTTGATCTCGTGGTCGGCCCGTGACCCGTGGGTGTCTGTTGACGTCCTATGAGGGCAGTGACCATGATGGGGCAGCCAGGGATGCTTGTGCTTGCTGCGTGTGGGTCTGTGCGTCAGTTGTTTGTGTCGGTGTTGTCTGGCTCCGGTCAACCGGGGGTTACCCAGGGGTTGACAAGTGGCTTTGTGTGTCTTGGCGGTTCTGTCCAGTTCGAGACATTGGTTCTGGATACCTCGAGGTGTTGTCTTACCTCGATCTCTGTGTCCAGGTGTGCTGAGGGTTCTCGGTGTTCCCTCAGGTCTCCGTGCGATGTGTTCTTGCGGAGTATGTTGTTTTCTCTGGCTTAGGTTTTAGACCGATTGGCGGCTTGTTCCGCTGTTCATGACGATCTTGCCTTCGAGTCGTCCGACTCAAGGATCATTGCGCGGGTAGGTCTAGTTGCCCTGCCCTGAGTCGATCGGCAATTGTCAGTGCTGCCATTGGTGCCTGGAAGTATGAGTGACAGTGTTTGTTTAACCTGTCTGTACTTCGGCACTCGTGTTTTGGGTCTCTGTGTTTCGTGAGCCTCCACTTTCTGTTACCCTCGACTTTCAGTTGTCGACCCACCTCAGGAGTGGTGGGAGGGGTGTTCCCGTTAAAGGGTTCCTAAGCTAGTTTTGTGGTCTCCTGGCTCGGTTACCGTAGCGTCCTACGGGGGGAGAATACTAGCTAGAGGCTTGGCTTAGGTGAGATCCAGTGTGTGCACACGTGGTCAGGGGCGTTGGATGAGACGCCGACAGGCGTTCCCCTGTCTAGTTACTCGAACTCGGTTGCTGTCCTGGTTCTGGTTCGGACAGCGAGTACCGGAGACTTCGCCTATTCGGTTAGGCGCCGTTAGGCTCGGTACGTGTGGCACGGATAAGACGTCAGTGGACGCAGCTGGCTGTGGAGAGGCACTCCCGTCACGTGACACGTGACTCTCGGTGTTTCTGTGCGTCGTGACCTTCCTGGGTTAGCCTTTCTGTGGCTGTACTCCAGGTCGGTGTTCTGTCGCCTCCGCGATGTTCTGGTCGTGCGTGGGGCAGTGTGCACGACGTTCTGGTCGTGTTGTCGGTTGTCGGTCTAGGTTTTCCTAGGCTTTCTTGTTGTCCTTGCAGGTCTTCGCTTTAGGCCTGGCATTTTGTCGACAGATCGGCAACTCCTGACCGTGTCAGCTCTGAGTCGCCTTCCTGCTGTTGCTCGGAGTAGTTTGGGGTGCCGAGGTTAGTTCGGTAGCCGTTGTTTGGCACGGGCTCTTCCCCCTCTTCCTTAGCTTGCTCCCTACTCCTGCTTCCCATCTATTCCTTTACTGCGTTCTAGTGTAGATTTGCAGCTTCCTAGTGTAGCTTTCTTGTTTGGCTACTACTGTCGTTTACCTGCAGTTTTAGCGTGTTACTGCGTGTTTTTAAGTGGGGATCCGCGTGACCCCTACTGAGCCAGTGACACGAGGCTCACCCCTACTTTTCAGGTGGGGTAATGTTAGTTCTGCTTCCGTGGCTCTTGGGTTTGCGTGCTGTCGTGGCCAGCTGGTACCCTCGTCGGGTTTCCCCTGACTCTCTGGTACGTCTTTCTTCTCTATCGACTGTACTTGGTAGACCTGCTGTCTTTCCTTTGGACTTGACTCTGGGTATATAATTATTAATTGTAATCTGTTAATTAAAAAGTAATTTTATTTCTGCTATTTCAGCAACCCGGTCTAATGAATTTTAATTGCTTACTGCTATATCTATCAGTTCAATGTGCTACACGATAATCCTTTTTCCTTTCGGAGCTTTACTGCTCTTTGGAGGCCTCGCGGGTTCCATGTGGTATCAGGTGTATTCGATTATCCTATCGGGAATATCTCGTATCTGGGATCCGGGTCGTCACAGTTGGTATCAGAGTGGTGTTCTGAGATGTTTGGAGTTCTTTTCTGAGCTATCAAAGCGTTGTTGTGTGAAGTACATGGGGATCTCAGATATGCAGTTACCAGAGTCGTTAAAGTCAAGTGCAGTCCTCAGCTGGCTTGGGTTTTTGCGATTCCTTATCGCTTTGTTTCCGTGTGTTGTCTTGTGTGTGCTGTTCTAGCACTATGCACGGTGGTTTTGCTCTCGTCGGGGTGTGATGAGGTGCCTCTTTACCGTTGTGATGTTTGCCTCGATCTTGTCGTACTTGTCGGTGTTCACCGGAAGGCCTGAATCTGCGGTATGTTGTTCGAGGGTTTCCTTGTAAGTTGTTCAGGTTGCTGTTGACCTTTGGTCTTGGTCTGATGATCGTACATGTTTCCACGTTGTTTTGGTCATCCCGGCTTGAGTCTATTCAGCTACTGAGGTGTCCTGCTTCTGTTGAAGTGCTCGACTAGATTCCGTGATTGAGAAGTTACTCAGGCGAGCTAGGATTTTCCCTTCCTGGTGAGCTTTCATTGTTGAGCTTGTTGCTTCTCGTTCCTACTGGTGGAGTCTTTTCGAGGTTGGCCTTGGAATTGCTGTCTTAGTGGTGCCTTTGTCTTGTGTCTACTTAAGTATGGACAGCTTTACTCTGAGCCTGATTTGTTCCTCATTTTACGGTTGCTTGGCTTTGGACCTAATCCTTGTGTCGAGAGCTGTCGCGTGCCGTGTTCTGTCGTGCCGTGTCCAACGGCTGATGTGTTGTGAGGGCTCATTTATCATTTCAAGACGTGGAGGTAAGCTAAGATTAGCATTTTTCCCTAGGCCTTATGCTGAAGCTGCTTCTCTTCTCCTGTTGCACTTAGGCTCTTGTGATCGATTATTCGTTGGGTCGGTACTCATGGCGTGTTATTTGCGATCTCCATAGGTTGCGATGGCGCCTGGTATGTGCTGAGATGCGACCACCGAGGTTGTTCTGTTGCCTATGTGCGTTCCTTGTGTGCGCGGCGGAAGCGTGTGGGTTGGCTACCCACTGGTCCAGGATCGTTGTTGTTAGATTCTGGCCGAACGAGAGATTTGCTTCTTCTCGATGTGACTTCATCTTGGCTTCTTGTGCGTTGACTTTGTCTGTTGTCGTGCTGTTGTTGGTGATTTTCTACTATCGGTATTGGTCTTTGCGAGTGTTGGGGAATTTGTCGGCATTCCTACTGATTGAGTACCCTCTACTCTGCATTTCTTCTCATGGGTGTTGTGCGCTCGAAGCATGTCGGTGGTCCTTGAGATGCGTTCCCCGAGATTGTGACGTTCCTTGTCGTTTTCTCGTTGTTATGGGTCTTTCTTGGCGAGCTGCTCGATGCATGACTTGTTCTCTATAGTCGTGTGATCAGCTACCGTTGTGTTTTGATGTGACCCTGCTTGCAGTCGTGTTCCGTAGTTCTGTGTGCTGTACGGAGCTGGAATCCTGCGAGTATCGCTGCTGTGTGATTTTGTGTTTCTGCCTTGGACCATTGTCTTGTCAGTAGCTTGCCGTACTTTTCTTTCCTGGTAGAGTAGCTCACGACTCGATCAGATTGTTTTATCTGATGAGGACTGACTTGATTGCGCTTGTGGTCCAGTGGTGTTGTTGTCATTGGCGTCCTGTGTGCTAGGTATTCCCTGCCACCGTTGGCACTAGAGCCGATGATGTGGTCGAGTTTGCAGCTGAGAGGACTGTGTTTCCTTGTGTGAGCCGCTGCTTGCCGTGTTGTCGTTGTGTTCCTCGGTTTCGGTTGTCTGTTGTTGTGGCAGTCGTGTCTCCATTTCTGGTGAGACGTGAACGACGTTACCCTGTTTCAGAGGTGTCGAACTTGTGTTCACTTGCGCTATGCTCTGCCCAGAGCGTGTGCTTGTGATGGTAGTCTGACTGTGTTCTTCTGAGCTGTGTTTCTCAAGATTTGTGTTGTTTCGTGGTTGTATCCGTCGGGTTGTCCGTCCCTGCTTCTTCCTTCTTGTTAGTCCTTAATTTCGAGGATGAAATTTCTTGAAGGAGGGGAGGATGTAATATCCCGGATCCTTAGTGGATCTTTGTTGGATCTCTATTAGGTCTTTCGGATCCTTTTTGGAGAGTTTTGGATCACTTTTATAGCTCCCGAGTTGAGTTTTACGATCCGTGTGGGTTTTTCTCTCGTACTAGTTACGGAATCCTGCGGTGAGTTTATTTCTCAATTCATCTACTCGTGGATGCCCCAGTTGCGACGTACTCTTCGAGCCGACCGTTTCAACTATTTTTGCGTATTTTTCTGAATTAGGGCATTTTCGACGCATTTTACGGAATTTCAGAAATTAGATAAAATTTCTAATTCATTTTTTTATATAACTCCCCTCTCTCTCTTCTCACTCACGCCCTCACTCCCTCTCTCTCCCGTTCTCTCTCGTTCTCTCACCCTCTCGGCTCCGGCTGCTGACGGAGACGACTGTGGGCGAGGTAGCGACGTCGGGGAGCTGATAAGGCGCGAGGTGGAGCGAGGATCGGTGCGGTTTGGACGCGATCCCGAACGGTGGATTCAAAACCGGCGGTTCGGTTCGTGATGTGGTTTTCGGTGCGGTTTAGTCGCTTCGGGGCTTGGTTTCTTCGGTGGAGGAAGGGAGATGGACCGCCACTTCGTTCTGCACGTTTTCCCTACCCATGCATGTGATTTGGTGCTCGATCGGGGGAGGTCGGGCCGTTTTATTAAAAATCGTAGTTTTTGGGGTTTTCAGGGTTCGCCAGAAAATGACAACCATTCGCGGCATGGTTAGCATAAATATGACCGCTGGGATGTCTGGATCCCATTCACGTCAGTTTCGTGTCAATCGGTTGTCATTCGGGGCCGGTAGGAGTCCGGGAACCCCGGTGACCCGTTTTGGGTCGATTCGTCAGAATCGCCCCATTCGTGCGTTTCGGTGCGTGCATGTGGCGTTTTCAGGCTCCGGGGGTGTCTTCCTGTCGCGTGGCGTTGTTTCCTCTGTGCTACGGCGTGAATGGGGCGTGGAATGGGCCAATTCTGCCGTTCCCATGTGCTGTGCGTCGGGTCGCTGTAACGGTCGTTCTAGAGGCCGTCACCTACTGTGACGGTCCCTCGATAGACCGTTACGCTCGCTACTTGCTTTAGGTCTTTCGGGGTGAGCGTTCTGTGACGCGTCTAGCCTAGACCATCACATGGTCGTGACGCAATAGGGGAGGTGCGTTACGACGTGTTAGTCATTTCGAGGCTGGGTGAGCGTGACGGTCCAGTCTTCGACCGTCACACACCTCTGACGCGCCTATGTTGGTGCGTCACAGCCTGGGCGTTCCGTGAAAATCGTGTCAGTCGGTTTGTGTAGTGGCTCATCCTTCGTGCGTCACAGCCTTGTAACGCGCCTTCCTTGGGCCGTTACATGCTGTTTGACCGGTTTTGACTGGCTGGGTCGGTTGGTGTAATGCACCTAACCCCGTGCGCCAGGTGGTTGTGGCGGACTCAGGTTGATCCGTCACACGCCGTTTGTCGGTGTTGAGGCTTCGGGTTCGTTGGCCCTGACGGCCCTAGTTGGGTGCGTCAGAGTGTGTAACGCGCCTGTGCTAGGCCGTTACAGTCCTGTTGTGGCCGTGATGGCCGTTGGGTTGTTCGGTGTTCGCCCTTGTGTTGGTCGGTCGTAGGTTCGTGTTCTAGGGCTGTGTTTGTGTGGCAGTGGTCTTCTGGATCGGTCGGGTTAGGTGACTGGGTGCAGTCTTTTCCCTGACTGCGACAGTTCCCTAACGACACAATCTAGAACTGCCAATGCCCTTGTCTCTGGTTGCGTGGTGGCTGTTCCGTGACTACCGGGTCTGCCTAGCAGTTGAATGACGGACCATTTTGCCCAGAGTGTCGTTATTGCTGCTTCAGTTTCTGCTTGTCTCGGGTTGATCTCGTGGTCTGCCCGTGACCCGTGGGTGTCTGTTGACGTCCTATGAGGGCAGTGACCATGATGGGGCAGCCAGGGATGCTTGTGCTTGCTGCGTGTGGGTCTATGCGTCGGTTGTTTATGTCGGTGTTGTCTGGCTCCGGTCAACCGGGGGTTACCCAGGGGTTGACATGTGGCTTTGTGTGTCTCGGCAGTTCTATCCAGTTCGAGACATTGGTTCTGGATACCTCGAGGTGTTATCTTACCTCGGTCTGTGTGTCCAGGTGTGCTGAGGGTTCTCGGTGTTCCCTTAGGTCTCCGTGCGTTGTGTTCTTGTGGAGTTTGTTGTTTTCTCTGGCTTAGGTTTTAGACCGATTGGCGGCTTGTTCCGCTGTTCGTGACGATCTTGCCTTCGAGTCATCCGACTCAAGGATCGTTGCGCTGGTAGGTCTAGTTGCCCTGCCCTGAGTCGGTCGGCAGTTGTCAGTGCTGCCATTTGTGCCGGGAAGTACGGGTGACAATGTTTGTTTAACCTGTCTGTACTTCGGCACTCGTGTTTTGGGTCTCTGTGTTTCGTCCACTTTCTGTTACCCTCAACTTTCAGTTGTCGACCCACCTCAGGAGTGGTGGGAGGGGTGTTCCCGTTAAACGGTTCCTAAGCTAGTTCCGTGGAATCCCGGCTCAGTTACCGTAGAGTCCTACGGGGGGAGAATACTAGCTAGAGGCTTGGCTTAGGCGAGAGCTAGTGTGTGCACACGTGGTCTGGGGCGTTGGATGAGACGCTGACGGGCGTTCCTCTGTCTAGTTACTCAAACTCGGTTGCTGTCCTGGTTCTGGTTCAGACAGCGAGTACCGGAGACTCCGCCTTTTCGGTTAGGCGCCGTTAGGCTCGGTACGTGTGGGGCGGATAAGACGTCAGTGGATGCAGATGGCTGTGGAGAGGCACTCCCGTCACGTGACACGTGACTCTCGGTGTTTCTGTGCGTCGTGACCTTCCCGGGTTAGCCTTTCTGTGGCTGTACTCGAGGTCGGTGTTCTATCGCCTCCGCGACGTTCTGGTCGTACGTGGGGCAGTGTGCACGACGTTCTGGTCGTGTTGTCGGTTGTCGGTCTAGGTTTTCCTAGGCTTTCTTGTTGTCCTTGCAGGTCTTCGCTTTAGCCCTGGCATTTTGTCGGTAGATCGGTAACTCCTGACCGTGTCAGCTCTGAGTCACCTTCCTGCTGTTGCTCGGAGTGGTTTGGGGTGCCGAGGTTAGTTCGGTAGCCGTTGTTTGGCACGGGCTCTTCCCCCTCTTCCTTAGCTTGCTCCCTACTCCTGCTACCCGTCTATTCCTTTACTGCGTTCTAGTGTAGACTTGCAGCTTCCTAGTGTAGCTTTCCTGTTTGGCTACTGCTATTGTTTACCTACAGTTTTAGCGTGTTACTGCGTGTTTTTCAGTGGGGGTCTGCGTGACCCCTACTGAGCCAGTGACATGAGACTCACCCCTACTTTTCAGGTGGGGTGATGTTCGTTCTGCTTCCGTGGCTCCTGGGTTTACGTGCTGTCGTGGCTAGCTGGTACCCTCGTCGGGTTTTCCCCGGCTCTCTGGTACGTCTTTCTTCTTTGTCGACTGTACTTGGTAGACTTCCTATCTTTCCTTTGGACTTGACTCTGGGTATATAATTGTTAATTGTAATCTGTTAATTAAAAAGTAATTTTATTTCTGCTATTTCAGCAACCCGATCTAATGAATTTTAATTGCTTACTGCTATATCTATCAGTTCAATGTACTACACGACAATCCTTTTTCCCTTCGAAGCTTTACCGCTCTTGGGAGGCCTCGCGGGTTCCACGTTGTATCAGGTGTATTCGATTATCTTATCGGGTATATCTGGTATCCGAGATCCGAGTTGTCACAGTCTTGGTGATCTCTCAAGTCTCTGTGGTTTGTGTTGTGCGGAGGCGTGGATCAGGTGATCCGATGCTGTTTCCTTTATTGGTGTTTTATTGTGACCTTGGCTTAGGGAGTAGGCTGATTAACAGCGTGAGCTGTGATATGCGACGATCTTGACCCTGAGTCGTGAGACTCAAGGATCGTTATGTTAGCCGATCTAGTTGTTGTCCTGAGTCTGGTGGCAGTTTGGTGTGCTACCTCGTGTCTTATGCTTGTGCTTCGTAGTACGTGCGGTAGTGCGTGCTTAGCCTGTCCGTACTTTAGCACCAACATTTTGGAGTCGTTGTGTCTAGTGAACCTCCACTAGTCGTAGCCTGAAGACACTTTCCTGTGTGTCGGCCGACCTAGGAGTGGTGGCGGGGCGTGTTCCCGATATACGGTTTGTAAGCTAGTTTTCGTGGGTCCCCTTGCCTTGCGGTAGTGTCCTATTGGGGGGGAAAGCTGGCTAGAGGCCTGGCTCAAGGCATTGAGCTTGTGTGTGCACACATGTTCAGGGGCGTTTGGACGAGCGCCGACGGGCGTGACCCTGACTAGTCACTTGTTACTGTGGTACCTTGTCCTTAGTTCTGTGGTACTGTTGTTCCTCATACTTGGTACTGTTGTTCCTCGTACTTGGTTTTGTGAGTGTCCTAGTTACCACCATTCTCGATGTGTGGGAGACACTAGTGGTGCAGTGTAAGACGTCAGTGGACGCATGTAGTGCCCCAAAATTTATAAGTAGTTTCTAGATTATTTATTGAATTTTTTAGAATTTATAAAGGGCAAAATAGATTAACAAATGAATTAATGTTGGGATTATAAGGCCCAATTATGTTAAATAACTAATTTAGCTTTAATAGTTAAAACCCAATAGGTTTATGGACCAAGCCCATTAAGTTTGACCCATATTCTAGAAGGTTACTTAGCCTATTCATGAATTATAAGGATAAATACCCCTTATATATATAATTATGTGGATAATTAGCCAAAGAGTTTGAATTAAGATGAATGTCCACGCCCAGTTGAAGTAACGGTCTATCGGGCGACCGCTACAGTCACGTAACGCACCAGTCCTGGTCCGTTACATTCAGCGGATTCCGTGAGAAGAAGAAGTTGCAAAAAGATTGGAACTTTGGGGTTCTCTTGGCTAGAGACCAACTTAGGAGAACTTATAACATTGCTAAGGACTCTTAGAGATCAGGTTCTAGCCAACTAAGGACTCTAGAATCGATCTAATCCTCAAACCCTAGCCAAAACCCTATAAATAGAACCCAGTTCTGAACTAAGCGACCCTTACTTTTGGCTCGTGAAGAAACAAGATAAGGAGATAGAATCTCAGGTAAGTCCTTTGGAACTTTTTACTTCTAATACTAAGGTCTGACAACTCTCAAAATTTCATGTTAGGAGGTCGAGTATCCAAGGAGTTAGGATCTTCCAAAGTTGCTGGTTTCATCACACCAACCTAGGAAACTGTGCGACAGGGTGCTGAAGATCAGAAAATTAGAGAGCCTAAACGAGGTAGTTAGAGTTAGATGCTTTAGAACTTTTTGTTCCTCTTAGTATCATCTTCCTAACCTCCAAATTTCACATCTTTAAGTCAAGAGATTAGAGAGTTAGGGCAACATGAAGTTGCTGAAAAATCACAGGAAGAGAAGAACTAGGGCGACCCTTGAAGACTCAAATTAGAAGTTTAAAGCCCAGTTAAGAGGTAGGTTATCTCATGAATGACAAAAACACATTGTTAGGGATAAAAGCTCTCTAGTTTATTTAGATTTCATGCGTTATACTTCATGAATTTCATGTTTTAGGATTAGTCTATACATTCATGCATGCCTTCAACCCTAATTGTAGATAAAAAGCTATCTCTCGTTATTTCATTACTACCCATGCATCTAGATAGCCTTTTCTCGTTTTGACTTGATTAGAGTAGTTAGCATGCCATGAATTAATCATAAATTTCTATAGTTTCTATTTCCTGTCAGCAGAGGACCTAACGGTCTATCGTAAGACCGCCAGGGACGTGTAACGGACCTACCTTAATCCATCACACCTCTGTAAACGATTGGAGGGTTCTGAGAACTCTGACGGACCTACAGTGGACCGTTACCATATTGTGACGCGCCCAGACAAGTCCGTTACACAGCACTATGTTCTGTCAACTTAAGGCAGAATTAAGATTGGCTCAAATAGCTTATATATATGCCTAGTTAAATAGATCTTAACATGTTTTCATGATTTTTAAGTTCAGGTGTTGATTCATGTTAGAATTGCATGATTTATGGTACTTTAGAGTTATTTTCAAGTATATGATAATTTCATGCCAAAGCACTATAGTTTTGTATTTAAACCTTGATTTAGAAAAGATATTGATGAGTTTTATCATGATTTTATATCGTTACACATTCCTTCTATCTATAGAGTCAATTCTCTAAGTACATGGCATATATTCCGATATATGGCCATTAGTTCACACTTCACACAATAGAAACATATTCTTGAACTTGAGGACCTCTCTATTGGATATTCCTTTCAATGGAGTAGGAAATCTTGTTTCAAGGCCTCCGTAATTCTCTACGAGCCTGGGATTCCCACTAGGACGCCGAGTTGGTTGTACCGTGAAAGCCCAATTGTTAGAAAGCACTATCAATGTTTTTGGATTCTGGATATGTAACGGATCTATATTCGACCGTCAGGAACATATAACGGTCCAATATATGACCGTCACATTGTTTGAGTCCATATCTATTTTCTTCTGAATTCAACCTTTCTAACGGCCCAACACTCGACCGTTATGTTCATGTAACGGCCCAGTATTAGACTGTCACAGTTCTAAATTCTTTAACCCGAGGTTTGACCAAAGGGTTGATATTCTAAGTTCCTGGATGGAGTATTGATGGTCTAGGACTCGGCATATTATCTAAAGATACTTAATTTAAATTATGAATGATAATAAATGTACCGTTATGCTACCGAATTATTTTCATGAGCATGACATCATCTTAAATCATTCTTGATCTCTCATGTCCTAAGTTGAAGCGTTCATTTGTTGATTATTGTTATCATGAACTTATTGAACTTGTTACATTCTTGGCCATATTTTATTGAAACGTGGAAATAGCTTGATTTATACTTGAAGATGCGATCGAACACTGATTGTGTTCAAGGGCTCTATGCTAGTCCCCTCGGCTGATTGTCAGAAACATATTGTAAACTATGGGGTATGATGCTACTGGCGTCGCATTGCGCTGGGAGAACTTTCTCTATAAATAAGTGAAATATCCACGGCTCGTGAAGTGAAAATCCACGATACACGTACATGACTTTCTTGCTTGTTACATGATATTACACAGAAATTCATCAAATACTTGCTCATAAGTAAAAGATGTTTGGGTGATGAGTATGTGACTTGCTAGTACATTCTTGTTCATGAAAGGACATTCTTGTTACATTCTTGCTAGTTCATACTTGTTCATTCTATCTTACATGATCATCTTGTTACTTTGGTTACTTATGATTTATCGCATTCGCATGATTTTACATTATTCCTCTAGAGTAAAAATATTAATTACTTTAATAGTGCCTTCATGTTGATGCGAAGATACCTACTAGGTAAGTGTACTCATTACCTATTTCCAATCTTTTCAGGAGATGGAAGTGAGTCAGGATCGGATTCAGAATGTTCAAATAGCGGGTCCGAGAGTGAATGAAGAATGAGTGAAGAATTGGAAGTCTACATTGTTTAGATTGAGTCTATGTAATTTTCTTATTTCTTGAGTCTAGTATGATGAAGATTAGTGATTGTATTTGATATTTGATTGATAATGAATTGAAAGTTGGAGTTGAGTAAATATTGTGTAATTACATTTATGTGTGTGATTGTCTTGCACTTTGATCGTTCTTGCTTGTAAGAGGCATACCATGTCGGCAATTCACGTTCCTCGAGCTAGTCTTCCGCTGTAATAAAGGCTCGGGGCGTGACAACGCATATGGCTATTCTTCTAGTGAGGAGGTGCTCCTGTCACTTGACACATGAATCTCGTGACTCTCGTGACCGGTTTTTGTCATGATTGACGTGACTTATCGGGTTGTAGTGCCCCAGAATTTATATAAGTATTTTCTAGATTATTTAATAATTTTATGGAATTTATTTGTAATTTATAAGGGCTAAAGAGAATTATAAAAGGATTATTGAACGTTTATAAGGCCCAATGAATTAACCTAGCCTATTTAAACAAATCAAATGGGTTTAAAGATCAAGCCCATTTAGTTTGGCCCATATTCTAGAAGGTTATTAAGCCTATTCTCAGATTTTTAAGGATAAACGTCACTTAATAAGATAAGTTAGTGGATAATGGATAAAAGGGTTTTATTTAATTAAAACTTTAAACACATTTAACGGTCTATAGCCCGACCGTAACATGCATGTAACGCATAGAAGCTCGACCGTTACTCTATATAAACTCCAAAAATTGAAGAGTTTGATTTCTTTTGAACTCTGGGAACGAGTAATGCAACGGTCTATCGCGAGACCGTCACATGCCTCTAACGCACCGGCAGCCGACCGTTACATCCTGTTAGTTCCGTAAAAGAAAGAACGAGTACAAAGAACAAAACTTTGGACTCTTATCCACTAAGGATCGACTTGGGAAGAGTTATAATAATACTAAGGACTCTTAGAGATTAGGTTTTGATAGATTAAGGACTCTAGAATCGATCTAATCCTCAAACCCTAGCCTAAACTCTATAAATAGGGCATAGTTCTGAACTGTGCGACCCTTATTTTTGGCTCGTAAGGAATCAAGGTAAGGAGTCATTATCTCAGGTAAGTTCTTTAGAATAATTTGTTCCCAATACTTTAGACTAACTCCTCTCCAAATTTCACATCTTTAGGTCAAGAGGTCGTGGAGTTAGAGCCCAAGGAAGTTGCTGGAAAAGTCACAGAAGAAGGAAATCTAGGGCAGGATTCTGAATCCAAATCAGAAGCAACAGCCTAAGTTAAGAGGTAGGTTATCTCATGAACGGTAAAAACAATCTGATAGGACTAATATCCCTCTGGTTTGATTGAATTTCATGCATTATAGATCATCAATTTCATGTTTTACTAGTTCTATGCATATCATGCATCTCCTAGCCCTAATTGAGAAATTAAAGCATGTTATTCATCAAATTCACTAATACCATGCATATAGATAGCCTATACTTCATTATCATGTCTAGAAACTTATGATGTTTTGATTATAGACATGATGTGAATTGATCTCTTAGGTTTCCATCGTTTTCTGTTAGCAGACGCTCTGACGCATCAGCGTAGGACCGTCACACTCATGTAACGGCCCTACGACAGACCGCCACACACCCTGCTGTTTTATATTTTCACTGTTGTCTCTAACGCACTGGGACAGACGCGTTACGTTCATGTAACGGCTGGTTCTTGACCGTCACGTTCATTGTGACGCCCCATCTCCAGACCGTCAGAATCTGTGTTCTGTCAACCCTAAGACAGAATATAACATGCCAATATTATTTATTGTTAAGTCTAGTTACCTAAGTTTTAACCTGATCATGTGATTTTAAGGGTATTTGATTGTTCATGATAGGTATTGCATGATTTGGGGTCTCATAGTTATTTTAAGTAATGATAGTTTAATGAGCCTAATTCTATAGTTTTGTATTATAAAGCATGACTCTTTTAAAAACATTGTATTGACGGAGTTTCACCATGATTTCTACATTGATTTTACATATCTCTCTCTGTCAATAGAGTCATTTCTATAAGTATATGGCACATATTCCACTATGTTGTCATTAGCTTACACATTGCACTATAGGAATACAATCTTGGACTTGAGGACCTCTCTATTGGATATTCCTTCCAATGGACTAGGAAATCATTGTTTCAAGGCCTCCGTAATTCTCCGCGAGCCTAGGATTCCCACTAGGACGCCGAGTTGGTTGTACCATCAAAGTCCAATAACTAGAATACACTATCATTATTTTCTGGATCTTGTAATGTAACGGCCTTGCACTGGACCATCAGGATCAAGTAACGGCCCAATGCGAGACCGTCACATTTTCACTGAGTCTAAACTAGAATGCTGGACTCTGGTCACTGTAACGGCCCATTATGGACGCGTTACATAGTATAACGGCCCAGTAAACGACCGTTACATAGCTTGTATATGTTAACCCAAGGTTGACCAAGGGTTGATATTTCAATGATTCTAGACAAACCTTGATGATCTAGAACTTATCATATAGCTTAATAGACTTAATATAATGGATGAAAGTTAAGGAAATATATTGTTATGCTGCCGATTTATTCTATAAGCATAACATAGTTTAAATGTCATTCTTGATCTCATATATTCAAATTAAAGCATTCATTCATTGATTATTGTTATCATGGAATTATTGAACTTATTACATTCTTGGCCATACTTTACTGTTACATGCGTGGAAGTAGCTTAATTTATAACTGAAGATGCGATCGAGCACTGATTGTGTTTAAGGGCTCTATGCTAGTCCCCTCGGCTGATTGCCGGAAACATACTATTTTATAAACCATGGGGTATGATGCTACTAGCGTCGCATTGCGCTGGGAGTACTATTTCTATAAATAAGTGAAGATCCACGACACGACATGACATTCTTGCTTGATATTCCACAGAAATTCACGAACTATGTACTCTAAAGAGACTAGTGTGATGAATATGTGGCTTGCTAGTACAATCTCGTTACATTCTTGTTTATGGAAGGCAAATATCATGTTCATGTTACATTCTTGCTAGTTCATTCATGATCATTCTATCTTATCTTGTTACTTTAGTTTAATCGCATGATTGATTCGCATTCGCATGATTTTACCTTATTCTTTAGAGATAAATTGTTAATTACATTAATAGTGCCTTCATGTTGATGCGAAGATACCTACTGGGCAAGTGTGCTCATTACCTATTTTCTAATATTTTCAGGAGATGGAAATAGTTCGAATTCGGATTCGGCTGATTCAAGTAGCAGGTCCGAGAGCGATTGAATGTTATTGTGACAAGAGTGAAGACATAGGAAGTCTACATTGTCTAGATTGAGTCAATGTAATTTTCCTATTTCTTGAGTCAATAGATGGAGAAGTTGAAGTTGTGTATTATGAATATTGATCATTTATGAAATAAAGTTGGAGTGATGGAGGCATCACCCGTGACTCCCTTTGGCTCGGGTCTTCCTCACACTCCGACACCATTTGAGTTCGGGCCTCTCTCCATAAAGGCCCAATTATCCTTTTTGTGCTTTCTATTTGAGTCATTTGATGTAATTTTCATTTTCTTGAGTCATGTCCCTAGGTCTTGTGTTTATTTTCCTAAGTTTGAGTGTCATTATGTTGTTTAGTTAGCTATTGGGCCCATTTCTTTGGGCTTGGCCCAAGAGCCCCCCTACCCCCTCGGTTATTTGTCATTGAGTCTTTTGTCAGGGTCTTATTGTAAAATGTGGGTTGCCTATATATAGGGCCCCATTCCCTTCATTTGGAACTAATGAATCAATGAATGAAAATCTTGCCATTTTGAGAGTTTACACTTCTTATCTAGTGGAGAGATTCTATTTTTTGGGTGAGAGACCCTAGGGGAGAGATTCCCCACCCATCCCTCTCTTAATCTCTCTTTTTCACTCCCCTTTCTCTCTCCTCCACACCCAATTTCAAAAATTTTCTCTCTCCTCCCTTCCCAACCACCACTCTCCCACCTACCCCCATTAAAGACCACTCCCCTTCCCCACACATCCCATTACTCCACCCCCTAGTCCCAAGAGAGCTTCAACCAATCCTACCTCCACCTCCCAACCCCCAACTACCCCACCCACTTCCCCAAGCACCCTTCCCACTACCCAAAGCAGCCCTCCACCTTCCCAAGGCATCTCTTCCCATTCCCAAGACCACCATTGACCACCCCACATTAAAGGAAATTCAAACTCACATGCCCTCCACCCACTTGTGCCCCCCCACCTTTCTCCTTCTCCATCCAAGCCCAAATTCGTAGCTCCTCCTCCCACCACCTGTTAGACCCCCTTCCAGACCCTATTCTTCCCCTCCCACACCTTGGAACACCCCCTCCTAGACCCCCTCACAGCCAGGGTTCTCCCCACACTCATCCACATCTATTTCCCCTCCCATATACCCCATTTCCCCCCACCATCTTCAACCTCCAGTTTTCAGTTCACTGGCAGTAGAAGAGTAGTAGTTTGCATAGGTGACCCCGACCACATACCAGAGAATCTGAAAGCCCAAGAGGTATCCACGGAAGCGTCTACCTGTCTTCTTCGCAACGGCGGTGGTCTCGTCCCCTTCCAAGCTCCAAGCTGACCGGGAGATCCGTTCTCCTACAACTGCGCAGAGCTGCCCCTGCTGAGCACCTGAGTCATAGTAGAAGCTCTGCCGCGACGAACCTTTGAAGATTCAGGCCACAAGTTCTTCTGTAAAGTTGTTCCTCTTCCTGTCTAATTTCAGAATCAAGAAGTGGAACTTCTATCGACGTCCGTGGGCCATAGTTATCATTTTTCTCCCTCGGGTACGCGGTTCAGCTTCCCACAGCCTGCACCAACCTGTCATCAGTGTTCAGAGTCCCCTGGTCTTCTCCGGCATCGTTTGGCTTCCCCATCAGTTTTTCTGCGAAGAGGACTCGTCCACAATTTCAAAAACTCCAGCGGTGCTTGATTCTGAGTTTGGGAGCTGACGGGGCATCCTCTGCAACCTGCTGTTGGCCGCCAAAAGCTGCCAGTCCAAGAATCTGCTTCCCTGCTCGGGCCTCCACCCAGACCAGCGTCGACGCCAGAAGAAATCAACAAAATTTGGACGACTTCCCTGGCCTCCTACGAAGATGTTCCAGGTGGTTTCATCCCCAAAAAAATTCAGCATCAGTCGCAGCAACCATTTCTTCGATCATCTATCAGCACCCACAGAACGTGGACAGAACCGGCGACCTCCCATCTTCGGTGTTCCTCTCTCAAGTTCCCCTCCCCGCTTGGCCGGCTGAAGGCCCCTCCCTATGTGGAGGTAGTTTTAGTTGTAATATCACTTAACCCCTACCCCAAGATCCCCCTCTTGCGAGAGGTGTAGTATTGTAATCATTTGGGCAGGTCAAGCTACCCCGACGCGACGTGTGGGGATCCACCCGCCTCCCCGCTCGCCCTCGTCTCCGAGCGGGACCGGTTTCTTCAAACCGGTCGAGTAAGTGCTCCAAACTTTGCTCTAATTTGTGCTTGTTCTTTCAATATTAGTTCATAAACTCCGCTGGCCGTGAATGAGAGCCCGATCCTTAAGCTCCTTTGCTATAAGTGATCACCGTGGGAAAAGAGTGGAACCCGTGCCCTCGGCACGACGTCGGCTCCCTTGAATTGGGCTGCCATTACCCTTGGGAATCAACTTAGGCCTTGCTGGCCCTCTACCAGCAAGGGCCCAGCCCACACAACCTCCACTTGGCATTGCCAAGTTACCCCAGGTCTTGGTGAGCATCGGGTGAGCGGTTGCCGACATCGGTCCATTTGATTGCGATTGTGCTTGTTTGTTTAAGTCCTAGGTTGTGTCACATCAATTGGTATCAGAGCAAGTCATTGACTTGTCTCTACAAGTCAAGTCCTAGGGCATGCTTGCATTATTGTCCCAACCGTGCATTGTCAAACCCATCATTGTTAACATTGAGTCTTGGGTCACATGGCCCCTCTTCCAATCATATCCCATGCATACTTACCTAATGGAGAGCCCGTAGAAATTGATTTCATTGACCTAGAATCTGAAAATTGGGTGTCCCCCGATATCATTACCTCTCTTTGTAGGACCAGACAAATTGTACACAATGGAGACCAAGTCTTTATCGAATTCCATAAATGGTTCGGGAAAACTAAGTATTTGGATGGGGCTTGGTGTCAAAAGGGAACATTGGCGGGTCCATGTATAATCCTAGGTAAGAAATGGTTAGATGAAAGGAATGCCGACATCGACCCAACACGTCAGAATTGCCTAGTGCATCCGCCACACCTTTCAGGAACCTTTAAATTCAACAACCTTGTATTCTCCCACCCGCGGGAATCCCGCCCTTGTTCACCACCCCAGGTGCACCATACTCCGGCCATCATCACCCCACCATCAAAGAACCTTCCCACTTCATTAGCTTTGGAAGAAGTAGTCCACCCACTTTACCACATGAAGACAAATACCTCTCGGGAACCTATCCCCTCCATGGAGAGCACCCATGCCCCAATTGAAGAGGAAGCCTCGCACGAGGATCTTCACCCTCCACCACCCCCTCTAGATACGGCCGAATTCATCTTGGAAGAGTCCCTTATTAGTTGGCTAAAGAAGAGCCCAATAAGAGAGATCACGGCCCACGATTGCCTTCCCATAAAGGAAAACCTTCCCATAATGCACATCTCCTCCTATCACACCATAATCCAAACATCATACCAAGTGGAAACCTTAAAGGACCTTCTCAAGGTCTTAGCTTGGCAATATGAGTTGACCAGCTTGTTGACCCCCATGGCTCACCAATCTAGGAGCCTTGACCTCCTACACCTTTGTGTCGGGTCTATCACCTCGGTTTGCACCATTTGTTGCTACACTAGCGACCTCCTTCTATTCCTCCCCACACCCGATGAGCCCGACCTTCTCCTCAATTTGGAGCTTCTTATATCGGGTGGAAAGTCAAGCCCTCCCCTCATGGCCGACCCACTCACAAAGAACTTCGGCCCAATTATCTCATTAGAGGAGGATGACCCATCACCACTTGAGGATCTTGAGGACATAGGGCCCCTCCCCCTCGATAACCCTTTTTATGATCCCTTTGATCCCTTCTAATGGGGGTCAAAGAAACCATGGGACCCAACCACCTTATCCACCACCCACCTTTCCCTATCCTAACCCACCATGTTTGACCCAATCCACCCCATCCTAAACCCGGGTTACACCTTGGGAGCCATGACGTTAGACCACATATCCCTTGGTAATAAGGTTGTGCCCCACCCCATGATGACAACCTTCTTAGATCTATTCGATCCTTTCCAATGGGAGTTCAAAGATTGTCCCACACCTATACACATGGAAGTCACTTTTGGGAAAAGTATGCATGTGTCTAGGCTTTCCACACCCCTTGGCATGAACACTATGTTGGGTCCATTCATTCATATCACCCACATGTCAAGTAGAAAGCATGAGTGGTCCAAATTCGGATGTAGTGGTCCACCTTCACTCATCAAGAGTCGTAGGCATGATAGGAGTATTCATGGATGTTCGGGTCCCCCAGCATTTGTCACCCCCATGCATGACCGGATCACCTATGGATGCCCCGGTCCTCCCCATTCCATCAAAGTCTTCTTGGCATCAAAGCATGATTGGTCTACTTTTGGTTGCCCAGGTCCACCCATCACCCCTAGAATGTCAACATTCACAAAATTGCATGAAAGCCTTTGCAAGCACATAAGCAAAAAGAATGAGGCTTATAAGAGGCGGGCCGACTCTCATCGACGTCACCAAGAATTCCATGAAGGTGATTTTGTGATGGTAAGGATGGAGAGGCTCTCCCTGGGAGCCACCTCCAAATTGAGGCCACGTGGGGCTGGTCCCTTCCAGGTCCTGAGGCGTATTGGTGCAAATGTCTATGAGTTAGATCTCCTCGAGGAATATGGGGTAAGTCCCACATTCAATGTCGCCGACTTAGTGCCATATAAGGGACCCACAGTGGTACCCAGTGAGGAGATTGAGCCTATTCCTTCCCTTGAGAGAGCACCCACCTGTGAGGAGAGACCACCAGCCAAGAGAGCCCAGCGTGAACGCATAGAACAAATATTGGATGAACAAGTCACTACCACTCGGAGCAAGGTATGCGAGCGCTATCTCGTCAGGTGGAAGGATCGGCCTCCTTCGTAGGATTCATGGGTGAGTCGGGAGGATCTCCAGCAGTTGGATCCCGACCTTCTCGAGCAGTACCACAGCCGGATGGACCCCTACTCGACGGAGTCGAGCTCTTCGCAGCCTAGGGGATTTGATGGAGGCATCACCCGTGACTCCCTTTGGCACGGGTCTTCCTCACACTCCGGCACCATTTGAGTTCGGGCCTCTCTCCATAAAGGCCCAATTATCCTTTTTGTGCTTTCTATTTGAGTCATTTGATGTAATTTTTATTTTCTTGAGTCATGTCCCTAGGTCTTGTGTTTATTTTCCTAAGTTTGAGTGTCATTATGTTGTTTAGTTAGCTATTGGGCCCATTTCATTGGGCTTGGCCCAAGAGCCCCCCCTACCCCCTCGGTTATTTGTCATTGAGTCTTTTGTCAGGGTCTTATTGTAAAATGTGGGTTGCCTATATATAGGGCCCCATTCCCTTCATTTGGAACTAATGAATCAATGAATGAAAAACTTATCATTTTGAGAGTTTACACTTCTTATCTAGTGGAGAGATTCTATTTTTTGGGTGAGAGACCCTAGGGGAGAGATTCCCCACCCATCCCTCTCTTAATCTCTCTTTTTCACTCCCCTTTCTCTCTCCTCCACACCCAATTTCGAAAATTTTCTCTCTCCTCCCTTCCCAACCACCACTCTCCCACCTACCCCCATTAAAGACCACTCCCCTTCCCCACACATCCCATTACTCCACCCCCTAGTCCCAAGAGAGCTTCCACCAATCCTACCTCCACCTCCCAACCCCCAACTATCCCACCCACTTCCCCAAGCACCCTTCCCACTACCCAAAGCAGCCCTCCACCTTCCCAAGGCAACTCTTACCATCCCCAAGACCACCATTGACCACCCCACATTAAAGGAAATTCAAACTCACATGCCCTCCACCCACTTGTGCCCCCCCACCTTCCTCCTTCTCCCTCCAAGCCCAAATTCGTAGCTCCTCCTCCCACCATCTGTTAGACCCCCTTCCAGACCCTATTCTTCCCCTCCCACACCTTGGAACACCTCCTCTTAGACCCCCTCACAGCCAGGGTTCTCTCCACACTCATCCACCTCTATTTCCCCTCCCATATACCCCATTTCCCTCACCATCTTCAACCTCCAGTTTTCAGTTCGCTTGCAACAGAAGAGTAGCCGTTTGTAGAGGCGACCCTGACCACATCCCAGAGAATCTGAAAGCCCAAGAGATATCCACGGAAGCGTCTACCTGTCTTCTTCGCAACGGCAGTGGTCTCGTCCCTATCCGAGTTTCGAGCTGACCGGGAGATCCGTTCTCCTACAACTGCGCAGAGCTGCCCCTGCTGAGCACCTGAGCCATAGTAGAAGCTCTGCCACGATGAACCTTGGACGATTCAGGCCATAAGTTCTTCAGAAAAGTTGTTCCTCTTCCTGTCTACTTTCAGAATCAAGAAGTGGAACTTCTATCGACGTCGTGGGCCATAGTTATCATTTTTCTCCCTCGGGTACGCGGTTCAGCTTCTCACAGCCTGCACCAACCTATCATCAGTGTTCAGAGTCCCCTGGTCTTCTCTGGCATCGTTTGGCTTCTCCGTCAGTTTTTCTGCGAAGAGGACTCGTCCACGATTCCAAAAAATCCAGCGGTGCTTGATTCTGAGTTGGGGAGCTGACGGGGCATCCTCTGTAACCTGCTATTGGCCGCCAAAAGCTGCCAGTCCAAGAATCTGCCTCCCTGCTCGGGCCTCCACCCAGACCAGCGTTGGCACCAGAAGAAATCAACAAAATTTGGACGACTTCCCTGGCCTCCTAAGAAGATTTTCCAAGTGGTTTCATCCCCAAAAAAATTCGGCATCAGTCGCAGCAACCATTTCTTCGATCATCTATCAGCACCCACAGAACGTGGACAGAACTGGCGACCTCCCATCTTCGGTGTTCCTCTCTCAAGTTCCCCTCCCCGCTTGGACGGCTGAAGGCCCCTCCCTATGTGGAGGTAGTTTTAGTTGTAATATCACTTAACCCCCACCCCAAGATCCCCCTCCTGTGAGAGGTGTAGTATTGTAATCATTTGGGCAGGTCAAGCTACCCCGACGCGGCGTGTGGGGATCCACCCGCCTCCCCGCTCGCCCTCGTCTCCGAGCGGGACCGGTTTCTTCAAATCGGTCGAGTAAGTGCTCCAAACTTTGCTCTAATTTGTGCTTGTTCTTTCAATATTAGTTCATAAACTCCGCTGGCTGTGAATGAGAGCCCGATCCTTAAGCTCCTTTGCTATAAGTGATCACCGTGGGAAAAGAGTGGAACCCGTGCCCTCGGCACGACGTCGGCTCCCTTGAATTGGGCTGCCATTACCCTTGGGAATCAACTTAGGCCTTGCTGGCCCTCTACCAGCAAGGGCCCAGCCCACACAACCTCCACTTGGCATTACCAAGTTACCCCAGGTCTTGGTGAGCATCGGGTGAGCGGTCGCCGACATCGGTCCGTTTGATTGCGATTGTGCTTGTTTGTTTAAGTCCTAGGTTGTGTCACATCATGGAGTTTGATTAAATTTTATGCAATTGTATTTATGTGTGTGATTGTTTCGCGCTCTGATTATTCTTTCTTGCAAGAGGCTTACCATGCCGGCTGTTCGCGCTCCCCGAGTGAGTCTTCTGTTGTAATAAAGGCTCGGGACGTGACAGTTAAGTTGGTATCAGAGCCTAAGTCTCAGGACTTAGGGAAAAGAGTCATGTCATAGGATAAGTCCAAGGTTTAAGGACCCATACCTATGAACTGAGGAAGAAATTCCATAACTATGTGAGGATTGGGTAGAGCCCGGGATGAGATAGTTATTTAATCTTTTGTTTTCTCTCAGTCTCATAAGAAATAACAAGTTGTTATTTTTCTCTCTCAGGTACCTTATTATTCTTATCATGGCTCATCGCGTAGATTGGGACGGTATGCAACAAACTGTTGCCGGCCTCACCCAGGTACTGCAAACTATAGCACAAGGTGGTGCAGGGGCAAGGGCTGGAGACCTACATCGCAACTTTCGGAGTCTAAATCCTCCGCGATTCTATGGATCTTCTAATCCCGATGAGGCAGAAAATTGGATCGATGAGATGAATAGGATATTTGACGTTATTCAATGCCCTGATCAGGAGAAAGTCCGTCTAGCAACGTTCCAATTAAATAAAGACGCCCGTACTTGGTGGAAATCAATCCCGGCACCTCCGGCCGATGCACCGCACACGTGGGATCGTTTTCTCACCTTATTGCGTGCCAAATATTTCTCCGAACATGTGAAGGAAAGGAAGGCTATGGAATTTGCCTCCCTTCGTCAAGGGATGATGTCAGTAGCAGAGTATGAGTTGCAGTTTTCAAGGCTAGCACCGTATGCACCACACCTGATTAGTACGGAATTATTAAAGGCGAACCGATTTATGGACGGATTACGACCCGGTTTCATTCAGCAATTGGGGACACAGAATATTCGCACTTATGCGGAGATGGTTCAAAGGGCATATTTATGCGAGAGGACCTTAGAAAAGGTCGAAAGGTTGAAAGGAAAAGGAGAAGAATCTAGCCGACGCTTAGATCGACATTATAAGAAAGAGAAGTTTAGCATCACGGAACCATACAAAAGCCGTGATAATAAGAAAAGATCAAGGAATGGGAACGGTGGAAGTTCCCAAAAGAATAATAAAAAGGTTAAGGAAGAGAAGGAGCAAGTTGCCTCAGCATGCACCTTTTGCGAGAAATTTGGCCACTCGGCTGAAGAATGCTGGAAGCGCCTCGGTGCTTGTTTACGTTGTGGAAGTAGGGAGCATCGTGTGCCAGATTGCCCCCTTATGAAGGATCAACCAACTAATGGAGGACGTATGAGGCAGGCTCGTCTCAATGCAGTTATAGATGGAGAAGAAGCGCCCAGGGATCTAAATGATGGGCTTATGGAAGGTACTCTTCAAATCTGTTCTCGCCCTGCATTCGTGCTATTCGATACTGGTGCTTCTCATTCTTTTATCTCCACCACATTTGTAAAAACTTTACCCATTGCATCAGTTCCCCTACCTTCAGATCTTGCTATTACTACACCTTTAGGATCTGGAACTAAGCTTACCAAGTATTATCCTGATTGTGAGGTAGTGGTAGAAGGACACAATCTCCCCGCAAAATTAGTATGCCTTGATATGAAAGGTTATGATGCCATTTTAGGGGTTGATTGGCTTGTAGACCATGATGCTTACATCAACTGCCGAAATAAGATTATATCTTTCCGAAAGCCCGGTCTTCCAAGATTTTCTTTTCTTGGCATCAAATACAAAAAATATCCTACCATTATTTCTTCTCTTCACGCCTGCAAACTCATCTCGAAAGGATGTGAAGCTCTTCTTGCTTCAGTCATTGTTACTGAATCTAAGGAAATTGTCCTAGAAAATATTCCTATTGCAAACGAGTTCCCAGACGTGTTCCCATCTGAACTACCTAATTTACCGCCCGAGAGGGAAGTAAACTTTACCATTGAACTCATTCCAGGTGCAGCACCTGTTTCTATAGCCCCTTACAGGATGTCCCCCACGGAACTCAAGGAACTAAAGAAGCAGTTACAGGAACTTCTAGACAAGGGTTTCATTAGACCTAGCACATCCCCTTGGGGTGCGCCTGTTCTATTTGTCAAGAAGAAGGATGGTTCTCTCAGGTTATGCATCGATTACCGGCGACTGAATCAGCTTACAATCAAAAATAAATATCCATTGCCACGTATTGATGAGCTCTTCGATCAGCTTTCGGGAGCAGAATATTTTTCTAAGATTGACCTCAGATCAGGTTATCATCAGCTTAGAATCAAAGAAGATGACATTTATAAATCGGCTTTTCGAAGTCGTTACGGCCACTATGAATTCGTGGTAATGCCGTTTGCGTTAACTAATGCCCCAGCAGCATTCATGCAACTTATGAACAGTGTCTTCCAGCCATATTTAGACCAATTCATCGTCGTCTTCATCGACGATATCCTGATATACTCCAAGACAAAAGAAGAACATGAAGAACATCTAAGGATAGCTTTGTAAACACTTAGAGAACACAAGCTATATGCCAAACTCAATAAGTGTGAATTCTGGCTCAAGAAAGTCTCATTCCTAGGCCACATTATTTCAAAAGAAGGTATTGTCGTGGATCCTTCTAAGGTAGAAGCTGTCAGAGATTGGAGTCGACCAACGACTATATCTGAAGTAAGAAGCTTTTTGGGTCTAGCTGGTTATTATAGGAGATTCATAAAGGACTTTTCAAAGATCGCGGTTCCTTTAACTAGACTTACAAGAAAATAAAATCTTTTTGTCTGGTCGAAGGACTGTGAAAAGAGCTTCCAAAGTCTTAAAAATCATCTTACCACAGCTCCTATTTTATCACTACCAATGGAGGGTGGTGGATTTGAAGTGTATACAGATGCATCTGGAATTGGCTTAGGATGTGTCCTTATGCATAATGGAAAAGTGATTTGCTATTCTTCAAGACAATTGAAGCGTCACGAAGAAAATTATCCTGTACATGATTTAGAATTGGCAGCAGTTGTTTTCGCCTTAAAAATTTGGCGTCATTATCTTTATGGAGAAAAGTTCACAATCTACATAGACCACAAGAGCTTGAAATATCTATTTTCTCAAAAAGAGCTTAATATGAGGCAAATGGGGTGGTTAGAACATCTCAAGGACTTTGATTTCGCTATTCAGTATCATCCTGGCAAGGCGAATGCTGTAGCAGATGCACTCAGTAGAAAACCAATGGGTATGTTATCGAGCCTCATGATTAGTGTAACAAACCTTATTCCTCAATTTACTCAGTTGAATGTAGATGTTGACGTTAAGGAAGAAGATTGCTTGATAGCAAATATCCAAGCTCAACCTACATTGATAGAAGATTTGGCCAAGTTACAAGTGGATGATCCAGTTTTACTGGAAATTAAGGCCAACATTGAACAAAGACCGGATTTTGCTATTTCTGAGGACGGAAGATTATTATTCAAGGGCCGAATGTGTATACCCGATCGTGAGGATACAAAGAAATTGATCTTAGAAGAAGCACGTAAATCAAAATACTCCATTCATCCAGGAGGTACGAAGATGTCTCAAGATCTCAAAAGGAACTTTTGGTGGCCCAATATGAAGAGGGAAATAGCAGACTTTGTATCTCGATGTCTCATATGCCAACAAGTGAAGGCGGAACATTTTAGACCTGCAGGAAAATTACATCCCTTAAGTATCCCAGAATGGAAATGGGAGAGTATAGGAATGGACTTTATCATGGAATTACCTAAGACAAAAGGTGGACATGATGGAATATGGATAATCATAGATCGATTGACTAAGTCTGCACATTTCATACCAATAAAGAGTCGATGGTCGGTAGATATCCTAGCAGCACTATACATCAAGAAAATTATTAAACTACATGGTGTCCCTGTTTCTATTGTATCAGATAGAGATCCTCGATTTACATCGCAATTCTGAAAAAGCCTACAACATTCACTAGGAACCAGATTAAATTTCAGCACAGCCTTTCATCTACAAACTGATGGTCAGACGGAAAGAACAAATCAGGTGGTAGAAGATATGCTCAGGGCTTGTGTCATTGATTTTGGAGGAAGTTGGCATGATCACTTGTCTCTAGTGGAATTTGCATATAATAATAGTTATCAAGAAAGCATACAAATGGCACCTTTTGAAGCTCTATATGGGAAAAGTTGTCGATCACCAATATGTTGGAATGAGATAGGGGAAAGGTAATTTCTAGGCCCCGACCTTATCAGAGATTCTACAGAGAAAATAAAGCTCATACGGGAAAGGATGAAAATGGCACAAGATAGGCAAAAATCTTATGCTGATAATCAAAGACGTGACTTAGAGTTTCAGGTAGGAGATCATGTATATTTGAAGGTTTCTCCAGGTCGTGGTATTCGAAGATTTGGCATCAAAGGAAAGCTAACTCCAAGGTTCATTGGCCCGTTTGAAATTCTTGAAAGGGTCGGTGAAGTGGCTTATAGACTGGCCTTACCTCCACAGTTAGTAGGAGTTCATGACGTATTTCACGTCTCTATGCTGAAGAAGTATGTGTATGATCCAGATCACATTATCACTTATGACAATATAGAGATTCAGAAAGACTTGACGTATGAACAAACGCCAATAAAGATTCTGGAACGAGAAGTGCGTCAACTCAGAAATAAGGTCATTCCTATGGTTAAGATTCAATGGAAGAAAGCATGGCCTTATGAAGCAACATGGGAAACCGAAGCAGCTATGCGGAAAAGATTCCTAGAATTATTCAACTATAAGTACACTCTCCACAATACATGTATTGAATTTGAAGACCAAATTCTTTTTAAGTGGGGGAGGGTGTAGTGCCCCAGAATTTATATAAGTATTTTCTAGATTATTTAATAATTTTCTGGAATTTATTTGTAATTTATAAGGGCTAAAGATAATTATAAAAGGATTATTGAACGTTTATAAGGCCCAATGAATTAACCTAGCCTATTTAAACAAATCAAATGGGTTTAAAGATCAGGCCCATTTAGTTTGGCCCATATTCTAGAAGGTTATTAAGCCTATTCTCGGATTTTTAAGGATAAACGTCACTTAATAAGATAAATTAGTGGATAATGGATAAACGGGTTTTATTTAATTAAAACTTTAAACACAATTAACGGTCTATAGCCCGCCCGTCACATGCATGTAACGCATAGGAGCTCGACCGTTACACTCTATGAACTCCGAAAACTGAAGAGTTTGATTTCTTTTGAACTCTGGGAACGAGTAATGTAACGGTCTATCACGAGACCGTCACATGCCTCTAACGCACCGGCAGCCGACCGTTACATCCTGCTAGTTCCGTAAAAGAAAGAACGAGTACAAAGAATAAAACATTGGACTCTTATCCACTAAGGATCGACTTGGGAAGAGTTATAATAATACTAAGGACTCTTAGAGATTAGGTTTTGATAGATTAAGGACTCTAGAATCGATCTAATCCTCAAACCCTAGCCTAAACTCTATAAATAGGGCATAGTTCTGAACTATGCGACCCTTACTTTTGGCTCGCAAGGAATCAAGATAAGGAGTCATTATCTCAGGTAAGTTCTTTAGAATAATTTATTCTCAATACTTTAGACTAACTCCTCTCCAAATTTCACATCTTTAGGTCAAGAGGTCGTGGAGTTAGAGCCCAAGGAAGTTGCTGGAAAAGTCACAGAAGAAGGAAATCTAGGGCAGGATTCTGAATCCAAATCAGAAGCAACAGCCTAAGTTAAGAGGTAGGTTATCTCATGAACGGTAAAAACAATCTGATAGGACTAATATCCCTCTGGTTTGATTAATTTCATGCATTATAGATCATCAATTTCATGTTTTACTAGTTCTATGCATATCATGCATCTCCTAGCCCTAATTGAGAAATTAAAGCATGTTATTCATCAAATTCACTAATACCATGCATATAGATAGCCTATACTTCATTATCATGTCTAGAAACTCATGATGTTTTGATTATAGACATGATGTGAATTGATCTCTTAGGTTTCCATCGTTTTCTATTAGCAGACACTCTGACGTATCAGCGTAGGACCGTCACACTCATGTAACGGCCCTACGACAGACCGTCACACACCCTGCTATTTTATATTTTCAATGTTGTCTCTAACGCACTGGGACAGACGCGTTACGTTCATGTAACGGCTGGTTCTTGACCGTCACGTTCATTGTGACACCCCATCTCCAGACCGTCAGAATCTGTGTTCTGTCAACCCTAAGACAGAATATAACCTGCCAATATTATTTATTGTTAAGTCTAGTTACCTAAGTTTTAACCTGATCATGTGATTTTAAGGGTATTTGATTGTTCATGATAGGTATTGCATGATTTGGGGTCTCATAGTTATTTTAAGTAATGATAGTTTAATGAGCCTAATTCTATAGTTTTGTATTATAAAGCATGACTCTTTTAAAAACATTGTATTGACGGAGTTTCACCATAATTTCTACATTGATTTTACATATCTCTCTCTGTCAATAGAGTCATTTCTATAAGTATATGGCACATATTCCGGCATGTTGTCATTAGCTTACACATTGCACTGTAGGAATACAATCTTGGACTTGAGGACCTCTCTATTGGATATTCCTTCCAATGGACTAGGAAATCATTGTTTCAAAGCCTCCGTAATTCTCCGCGAGCCTGGGATTCTCACTAGGACGCCGAGTTGGTTGTACCATTAAAGCCCAATAACTAGAATACACTATCGTTGTTTTCTGGATCTTGTAATGTAACGGCCTTACACTGGACCGTCAGGATCAAGTAACGGCCCAATGCGAGACCGTCACATTTTCACTGAGTCTAAACTAGAATGCTGGACTCTGGTCACTGTAACGGCCCATTATGGACGCGTTACATAGTATAACGGCCCAGTAAACGACCGTTACATAACTTGTATATGCTAACCCAAGTTTTGACCAATGGTTGATATTTCAATTATTCTAGACAAACCTTGATGATCTAGAAGTTATCATATAGCTTAATAGACTTAATATAATGGATGAAAGTTAAGGAAATATACTGTTATGCTGTCGATTTATTCTATAAGCATAACATAGTTTAAATGTCATTCTTGATCTCATATATTCAAATTAAAGCATTCATTCATTGATTATTGTTATCATGGAATTATTGAACTTATTACATTCTTGGCCATACTTTACTGTTACATGCGTGGAAGTAGCTTAATTTATAACTGAAGATGCGATCGAGCACTGATTGTGTTCAAGGGCTCTATGCTAGTCCCCTCAGCTGATTGCCGGAAACATACTATTTTATAAACCATGGGGTATGATGCTACCGGCGTCGCATTGCGCTGGGAGTATTATTTCTATAAATAAGTGAAGATTCACGACACGACATGACATTCTTGCTTGGTATTCCACAGAAATTCACGAACTATGTACTCAAAAGAGACTAGTGTGATGAATATGTGGCTTGCTAGTACAATCTTGTTACATTCTTGTTCGTGGAAGGCAAATATCATGTTCATGTTACATTCTTGCTAGTTCATTCTTGATCATTCTATCTTATCTTATTACTTTGGTTTAATCGCATGATTGATTCGCATTCGCATGATTTTACCTTATTCTTTAGAGCTAAATTGTTAATTACTTTAATAGTACCTTCATGTTGATGCGAAGATACCTACTGGGCAAGTGTGCTCATTACCTATTTTTCAATATTTTCATGAGATAGAAATAGTTCAAATTCGGATTCGGGTGATTCAAGTAGCGGGTCCGAGAGCGATTGAATGTTATTGTGACAAGAGTGAAGACATAGGAAGTTTAAATTGTCTAGATTGAGTCAATGTAATTTTCCTATTTCTTGAGTCAATAGATGGAGAAGTTGAAGTTGTGTATTATGAATATTGATCATTTATGAAATAAAGTTGGAGTTTGATTAAATTCTGTGCAATTACATTTATGTGTGTGATTGTTTCGCGCTCTGATTGTTCTTGCTTGCAAGAGGCTTACCATGCCGGCTGTTCGTGCTCCCCGAGTGAGTCTTCCGCTGTAATAAAGGCTCGGGGCGTGACACAGGTAGTCCGTGTTTGCTTTACCCGCGGTCTAGTCTTGCGTAGCGTACACAATGGTGAGCTCGTGTATGTGTGTGCCTTCGATTGTGTAAGTCTTTTATAGGGCTTTTACCTGTTTCGGTAGGCTTCAGCGATGGAGCTTGTGCTTGGTCGACGGATCGGTAACGCCCGACTTGGTGAGATCGGGGTTCGCCTTTCTGTTGCTGTTTGGAGTAGCTTAGGAAGCCATGTTCGGTCGGCGGCCGTGTTTCTGGTTAGTACGGCTTTACTCTTTCTTTAGCTGTTCTTACTCTTACTTACTCCTGCTTTTTACAGCTTTACTGTTGTAGTTAGTACTGCTGTTACTTATGTTCTTCCTGTTTTACTGTTTAGCACTGTTCAACGTGTTACTGCGTTGTTTCCAATGGGGATCCGCGTGACGCCTACTGAGCCAGTGACACGAGACTCACCCCTGCTTTTCAGGTGTGGTCGTTCTTCTTCCTCGTGGTTCATGACGCGGTGCGTCAGTTCGTAGTTGCCAGCGTTGCCAGCATTACCTGCGTCGGGCTTCCCCCGACTTCAATGTACACTTTCTTTTCTGTTGGACTGTACTTGTCTTTATTTAGACTGGACTCTGTTAATTTAAATTATTAATTAAAAAAAGTAATTTTATTTCTGCTACTTTAGCAAACCTGATCAATGAAATATTATTTACTTACTGCTTTATCTAGGACTTCAATATACCACACACACTCCTTTTATCCCTTCGGAGCTTTACCGCTCTTAGGAGGCCTCGCAGGATCCCAGTGTTATCGGGTTTACCCCGTATCCGGACCCTGGGTCGTCACACTCCGTCTGTGACTCTGTCCTCCTTTCTTTTGTGTCTCCCCCTTGTCGTCTGTCCGAAGGCCTATTTATATAGGTCCCCCTGGCGATGGAGATCCCTTTTCCAACGGGAAAGAGCGTAAGTCGTGAGGTAACGCCTCCTTGATCGTGGGTGGAGTTTTTTATTATGCTCGTGCTTAATCGGGAAATGTGGCCTCGGCACAGGGATCCTGGCGTAGTGGGTGTGTCACGCCCCGTACTCTATACCGTCGAGGTATTGTCCGCTTTGGCCTTCTGGCCTCACGGTTTTATCCTTTTCTAAGAGTGATCGGCTCCAAAATGGGGGACTTCCAGGGTAGGTCACCCATCCCAGTACTACTCCCCATTAAGCACGCTTAATTTTAGAGTTCTTTTCAAGAACTGAGCCGATACTTTAAAAGGTGTCTCGATGATATAGATTACAACTTTGCTATACTTGAGAGTGTTACAATCTACGCCTCTTATATAGGCGACGTCCTCGTCGCTGGACACATATAGCACGCAATCACGCAATCAAGCCCCCAGGCAGGTAGGACTCTAGAGGTGGCCTCTACAGGCTCAATAGGTGGCTCCCACTATGTAGCACTTTGCTCCATTACGGACTCAAGAGGTGGCTCCCATAGCGTAGCACTTTACCCTGCATGGCACTTAGTTCCCACACTTCCGACTGGGGTATAGCTCTGATACCATTCTGTCACGCCCCGTACTCTATACCGTCGAGGTATTGTCCGCTTTGACCTACCAGTCTCACGGTTTTATCCTTTTCTAAGAGTGATCGGCTCCAGAATGGGGGACTTCCCGGGTAGGTCACCCATCCCAGTACTACTCTCCATTAAGCACGCTTAACTTCAGAGTTCTTTTCAAGAACTGAGCCGATACTTCAAAAGGCGTCTCAATGATATAGAGTACAACTTTGCTATATTTGAGGGTGTTACAGGGGTGTGACCTCGTCCCTATCGAAGAAGAGGCCTACAATGGTGGGAGTAACGTTCGGTCGCTAGAGAGTCGTTCGATGCCCGGGACGCCTGCATCGATGTCTCTTGTGGGCCGGTGAATTCTTAATATGCCTTTATTGGACTATCAAGTTTTGGACCATAGGCTATTAATTGGCCTGCTTCGATCCCAACCGGATTGGGCTTAAGTGGGCCCAAAACTGGTGGGCCGCGATGGGCCCGGCGGGTTTTGCCCTCCTCAAGTACTAATTAAAAAATAAAATTTAAAAACAATATTGACATAATTTACTGTAGCATTTAAAGGATTTTAATTTTTAAATTTGTATTATTTGTATTATATTCTATAAAATAAATTTAACGTCAAAATAATAAAAGATTTGATATTAAGAATTATTAATATGACTAATTAAAAATAAAAAATAAAAACTTTTTTACAGAATTAAGGGTTCATTTTTAATTATTTTTATTAGTTTCTATAAAATAAATTTAAGGTTAAAATATTTTATAAAATAAATATAAGGTCAAAATAATAAATTTGATATTAAAATTATTAATAAGACTAATTAAAATTTAAAATTTAAAAGTATCTTTCTATTCCTTTACGTGATAGATTAATGGATTAATCAGGCTAAACAAATGCACTAGGTACTCTCGATAAGTGGGAGGGATTTTTCAAAAATCCCCACACTCTTAATCTGAAACAAACGCCCCTTTAGTATTTGGATTAGAAATTAATTAGTTCTACTTTTTGAATCAGAAATTAATTTTGTCTCTATTTTTTGGTCACAGAGGAGGTATGTTTCATTCAACCCAAGAAAATATCATATGAATTTAAAGAATCAAATTCTTTTTAAGTGGAGGAAGATATAACAATTTATATTAAAATAAAGAAAAAATAAATATAATATCTTGAATGAAATAAGAATAATTTTGATATAAGTAATATGAGCTAAATAAAATTTGTAATAATTGAAATAGTGAAATGGACTAATATTAAAAGCTTATTGGGTTTAAATTCCCCAAATTCATAATTTTAATTGGATTCAATAAGAGTAAAGCCTAAATAATTAGGTTAAATAATTAAATTTTTTATTTTAACGATAGAGTTAAATTCTTAAAATATAAAATAATTATAAGAGAACCAATTAAAATCTTAAAAAAAATTAATTAAAGTGTGGGCTAAAAAATAAATCTAATTGGGTTAAATTGTGAATAAATGGATCTAAAATTAGAGAAACCCAAAACCTCCAACTTAAATAGGCTAATTAGATTTAAATCTAGAGCTTAATGGGCTAAAAGTCAAATCTGATCCCTAGCCCACTTGAAGAAATCATTTTCTATCAAATCCTAACCCTAATTAGGCTTAGAATAGGGTGGTGGGGATGCTAATCAGGGGATAAATATAAGAATTGAGTAGATTTTATCTTTGAGAATCTTGGGTCGAATTAAGACTGTCATGTCTAGACTCTGACATTCAACCAAACGATACCCATAACCACACCCTGCCATTGCAGTACAAAAGTGACAAATATGCATTGTAGCGATCAAAGATTTACTCCAGCGCCTACGTCCAGCAAGAAAAAGATCGGTGGAGAGGGCCAGCAATAGGCGGGGCTGAGGCACATAAAGATTGCTGATGTCTTCTACCTCCACACCAGGGACGGGGGTTGCAGCAACGGTAATGACAACTTGATTGAAGGACAGGAAACGTGGATGGGGGGAGGGGGGTTTCGCACTTCTAAACAGAAGTGTGTCCATGACGCAATGGAGGCACGAGCTCTCCAAGGCGAAGGAGATGAACTCATCATGCCCGTAAACGAGGAAGCAAAAACCACCGCCGACTCTCTTACAAAAGATACGGCCGAGGCCGTGATGAACAACCAGTCAAATTCACGGAAGTGACTCCTAAAATAGGAGAGGAAGATCACGGAGGATGCCAATGTGGAGTAGGAAAGCAAGTGGGTTCAAGGAGGAAACGTTGTGGAAGATGGTGCGAAAAATAAAAGATACGAGGATCAAAGATCTCTACTAACAAGATGGGGATGAACAAGACATTGGGGGCTACTACCGGAGTAAAAGAGGACCGAAGGAAACAAACCGTCGGAGCCCCCAAAGAAGTGCAAATACTTTGTTTGGAAACAATGTGCGGGACAGATTTCCTTCCCTCCTCGCAATTCCTTTCAAAGTTACACATGTCTCGTTGACGTTTGTCTCAAAGAGTTATTTTGAAAAATAGAGAGAGAGAGAGAGAGAGAGAGAGAGAGATAAAGAGAAAAAAAAAAGAGATAACTTGCATAATCCCCAAGAAGTGCTCAAAGATTGCTTCTTCTCTATGTAGTAGGGCTGTCAATGGGCCGATCCGGCCCGATAGGCCCACGGGCTTGGCCCGATTTCGGGCCGGGCCGCAAGGTCATTTTCGGTCTACGGATTTTTAGTCGGGCCTAAAAGCCCGGCCCGATTTGACCCGCGGGCCGGGCTCGGGCTCTGAGTTTGGCCCGCGGGCCGGCCCGTTCTTTTTTTTTATTCCCACGTCAAAATTTAAAAATTATTTAGTTAAAACTATGTTATTTTACTTAATGATAAATTTTAAAACTCTCTTTTTACACAAATTATGTAATTAATATCAAAATTTTAATTAATTTAGTGAGATTATATACTTTATATTATTATTTTTATTATTTTATTTAAGTTGTCGGACCGGAACTTAGTCGGACTTTGAAATTTTTACATAATGTCGGACCCGAGCCCGGCTCGGGCCTTAATGTTGAGAAGTTGGGCCCGGGCCGGGCCGACCTAAACCCAGCCCAGGCCCGACCCATCGACAGCCCTACTATGTAGTGATTTTAAAAAATTCTCTTCAATTGTTTACAAATGCAGCCTCGACCCCGATGGGTCCCCTCAGAGATGAGAGCTCGACCTACATGGAAGCACAAAGGCGGGGGCGGGCTCCTCCCCTCCCCTCCCGGAAATAATGAGGACAAGGAGGAGCAGGTGTGAGACGTTTCCTCATATCCACCCAGAAGAACTAACGAATTGGTGCCTCGTGCCGGCTTGCGGTGGGTAAGTCAGGAAAGCAAAATTTTGTTGAACAAATGTTCCAGAAAATGGTATTCCACCCGAACACCCACTTCAAATGCAGTTTTTTTCCATAGCCAGATTACTTGGCATGGATGAGCAAACCAATGTGTTGGTGTAGTTATTAGTGAAGGTGCATAGTGTCACCACCCATACGTTGGTGTAAATATTAGTGAGTGCCCAAGGTGTGCGCACAGGAGATCCCACCCCACCGTGATGTTGGACAACCCCCACACACCACCCTCCCATTGGTCCAACCATGACCGACAGTCCAAGCACTCCGGGCTGGACCAATGGGAGGGGGACGTGTGCCCCATGCTGACTCAACCAAGAAAACTTCTCCTTCACCCGGTGTGCATTCATGTCATGTGAACAAGTCACATACGGGGTACCCAGATGGGATTCCTCGGACGAAATGTAGTGTCATTCATAATACAAATGTTCGAGGCTCAGGTGGCCACGCAGCATATCTATAACATACAGGTGCCTTATCGTCGACAACAAATGTTCTACAAAACCATTTAAAAAACACAACACTGAGATACAATCCCCAGATTTAGATAGCACGTATGCCCCCCCCCCCCCAATCAAACTTTACAAGAATCATTTCAAACTGCACAATCAAACCTGTTGAAAACGGTCAACTTTTAAAAGGCTATCAGTTAATTTTACAACGCGCAGAACTTTGTAGATAGTATTCTTTAAAGGATACAGCCAACCATAGACCCAGAATGCGTCACGAAGAGCTGTTAAGGAAATGTGCTAATGCCTTATCCGTATCGTTGTCATACATAGCCAACGCTTCAGCAACATTTTTGGAGGCAAAACCCATCTCGCGGAGAAGATTATAACTCTTCACAAACTCCCGGACCTGAACATAAAACAATCATTAGTCCCACAGTAAGAGTTACAAATACCACTACTCAATTTGTACCAAGTTAACAAACCCATATCCAGGGTAGAAGTCGGGTCAAGAAAGAAGGCAGATCAGCCCAGATAAAATTGCTTCACCCATCATGTTTGGAAAGACAACATGAATGAATAGCAGACTCCAATCGCTTCCAAAGAATATGCTATATCCCAACTTGGCAATGGATGTAAAATTTAATAATTACCTGCCGATAATTGGAATAGTCTCCCACATTTACATCCATTATTTAGGGCATCAAATGTTGAAATATGACAGTTTTGACAATAGAAGTTACCTAGGAAAAATAATATTTGCATAATCTTATGTCTGATCCATATGATGCGGGACGAATAAAATTTTTGCATGTTTCATCACCCGCATATCTTGAATAAAATTGGACAACAGCAGATCTTCTGAAGTTGGAGTGATTTACCTTGATAGGATTGTCTCCATAATTAAGCACTGCAAGTGACACAGCCTCACGGGGAAGTCCTAGTGTTACAAACTTATCCACAACTGGATCCCCAGCCGGACCCTTGAAAGAGCAATGAAACAACAGAAGGAATTGGTATATGCCTTTAAAAAAGTGACATCTATTTCTGTTCTGTTTCGGCAAATGTTACACAACAAACAGCTTTATAAGTTTAGATAGGAACCTCTACTAGAAGTTCAGATGGGACATCAAATAGCTGGAAGTGAGACAGCTATCAGTTAAAATGACTATAATGAAAGCATTTTCTCAGAAATTTAGATGAAACAATTCTATTTACAACAGATGATATCACATATATGGTTGTCGCGGAGAAAGATATGGGTTGGACACAACAAAAAATTTCAAAAACAAGACAGAAGGATATAAGAGGTATATGGATGTGGACATTCGCAAATCATTCAATTGAGGTTCATCTAAAAGATACAAAATATAAGCAAATACTCATTCAAATTATATAACTGTTAACATTCAAACCAGAAATTAGAACAATTATTAAAGCTCTCATCTCAAGTACTAGAACAGATTGTCGACTGCCAACATGTCCAGCCTAGTATCATGCAATGTCTGAGTCCAGCATGACCTTCTTATGCATGGTCCACTAAATCATAGCAACTTTTTGCGAGCATACATCTTTCATGGATTAGTGAAGGAGGCACCATATTTGCTTATTTATTTGTTTTCAATAATTTTATGTTACTTAGACCACTCGAAAAAAATAAATTTGCCAGTGTTATACATGTAATTATTTTAGCTAATGTTTACTTATTTAGTGGTCATCATCATGGGATCTTTTCAAAAAAGTCTTTACAAAAGAGAATATACGGTGAATGCATCTATGTAAAGTCATCGCATTATTCAAAAACGATCTTAGTGTAATATGCTGTGCACCATCATTTATGCAATATACCAGAATATCCATCATTGTTAAGATACTTTTTGCAGAATGATGGACAATCTACCAATAGATGTGCCTTGTGCAACAAGGGATAATTATGGAAGCGGATTATTAGTCAGACAAATTATTGACCTAGAAAAGAACACATCTCTTCAGACCATCAGAGACTACATCAGCTGGCAGAAAGAGCTAATTTAGCAAGAGCACATCTTTCTAGCTATCTTTGCATGACCATGTATTTGTTGTTTATCTGTTACATCTTCATTGCATGATTTCAAATAATGTTCACTTACTACCTGCCATATCCAATGGCGTATTACTATGGTTAGATATTTCCCCATTTGCCAATTAGCCATTACCAACAGTCTACGTCATGAGGTCATTAGCAACAGTCTACATCATGAGAATCACAGGGTTCAAAAATCAGACTGAGAAACTTTCGCACAACTTGTTCAAATCTTCATTGTAACCTTCTAGATCCATACAATAATAGCTATGGGTAAGGCTAGATGACAATGGCGGTGATCATGATTGACTATCACATTGTTACAATTCCATTCAAAGCAGTCAGGCATGTTGATTGCGGTAATACAAGCAAACTGCCAAGCAACTAATGAGACAAAAGAATAACACTCATAAAAAATCAAGATGAAAACTAGTCAATACATAGCATATGAAAAGGGAATTCACAAAGAGATTGTACCGCAGAAGGTGTTGAGGCTGCAGTCTTAGATGACTGATTTTCCATTACAATTCTGCTCCAGTTCTGGCTCTCTTTATCTGCTTCAGCAAGAATTCTCTTTTCAAAATCAAAATCAAAACTGAACGTGCTGCGAGGAACCTCTGTCACTTGTGGAGCAAGTTGAGGCTAATAATTGGTCATTACATGCCAAGTCAAAAGAAGATGCCACATAGTTAGATTTCTAGTTAGATTTCAGCAGCAACCATATGTCCATAACATAAGAATAAGTTTTTAATACGAGGAATGCAGTAATAATTCAAAGCCAAGGCAATTCTGCAAATTTGCCCCACCTCAACATTGAAGAATAGTACGCTAAGCAGTGGTTATCTATATTCTGATCTTACAGGTGCATAGCAGAGCAATATCCCAAAACATGAAAAGGTATCATTAATGTCATATAGAGAGTCTGACATAGACAACATGGATGAAGAAGAGTTCTGGTCTAGGAGATGACGTTGTTTCTGTCACTGACGTTAACCCCAGAGTGTAGCAGTTTATTTTCATCATATTGTACCACAATTTTATGGTGTTTTCCATGCTTGGAAGTGACATTATGTGCTCCAAGCCTCCAACACATCCACACTCCGTAGACTTAATCAAGTAGTTAGTTGGGGATATACCATCCATGATTCCAAACTTGGTCTTCTAAAAGGATATCCCCAGTCCCAGACATGCTAGAGAGAATTTACTATTAGTTTTTGTAGACCTTTCAAAAGCTGGGTAATGCTAAAGAGAACAAGTGTGCCCAAATGCTCCTAGCTTATGGTGAAAGTTAATATGACTCCCTATTCCCTAAAGAAAACATTGGTTAGTTCACTGTGAAATCTGAGTTGCACAAACTGCCAGATGTGGCTGCATGAGCTTTAAAGAGATAGTGACAACTTTATTCCTGAGGTCATTTTAAAGGTGCAAAACTAGTATGCATGGCTATGCCTTCAAATTAATCTTGATTGTTAGTATGGCATAACATCCACAGCAGCAGTTAAAATCCCAAACACTCATACATGGCTAATAAATTATTTTTTAAATTCTGTGTCATGCTCCTCACCAGGAAACAAACTCACTATCTAGCCCGGAAGACCGGAACTGTTGAATTTTTCCATGGCACTGTGCAACAAAACTAGGTCTATGGACACATTAAAATCCAAAGATCATGCGGCCCGCTGAGCAATGGATTAAACTTGAATGGGGCTGACACATGGGGTTCCAAGTTTGCAAACATGAGCAGGACTTGCGGACATGGAACAAATTGGAATCAACCAGTTCAATGTTGACTTTGTAATATAAGTTTGACATGTACAAAGATGTGTTGAAATTGGAGAAAGGTAGCCACTTCTATCATCGGGAACTACCCAGATGCAACTCTGATAACCTAACATATCAATACCAGGACTCAATGTATCTGTCAAGGATCCAACAGTCATAGCAAGAAAACAAGACCTTGCCCCTTTCTGTGCAAAATTTTCTCTTCTTTCTGTTTTAAAATTTACAACCATAACCTTTCTTTTTAAATACGGTATTGGAACTGGAAATGAGAAACTCTTACAGGTATCGACAGCCTAAGATGAGATAAACAGTCAAGACTGCACTAGCAGACTGAATTCCTCCTTACTATTCCTCATCTGAAATTGAATTTTCCAAATGATTGTCCTATAAAAAATAGCTAGGGTCCCTGATTGTTCGGGCACTCATGCTTACGTACAAGAAAAATCTTTTCAAATTCAACATTCTAAAAAAGAAAAGATGCAACTTCTTTGTAATAAACTAACAAAGAAGCCTCTGTTGCGCTTTGGCGGGTGACATAGTCATACCCGAATTCCTTTTAAAGAAGCCTCTGATTTCATAGCATTCCGATCTTTGTAACACAGCTCATGTTGATTGTCCTTACAGATCATCTTAGCAGAGTATCAACTAGCAATCCTGTTTGATATGCTTTATTAAGCATTGGCATTCAGAGTCAAATTTCCCTTAAGAAAGATGTATGTTTCTAACAATGTCCATTAGGTAATGGTTGGAATGCATGATAACAACTAAGTCCTGTATACAATACAGATCCACTATGACAAAGATAGTAGGCAGATACTGCTATACAAAATATATCAAACATGAACGGTTCTGTGACAGGATCTGCTGATATAAAATATCATGACAAAGAAGCAAAATTTTCATCGAGCACAACAGTCAAATGCAAATATTGTCAGCTCACAAGAACTCCCTTGAAGATTTAGAAAGCCAATTGATACAATCCTCAAGAGAAAAAAAAGCAGCAATAATGAAAGGAAAAAAATTTCATTGCGATAAACCAGAAGTTTATTCATTATAGCAAATAATATTAACACATCAGTGAGCAATGAGCATTAAAAAAATTCTTCTTGCAATATATATCTAAGCTTTTGTGCATTGGAGAGGTAAAAAAGACATATAATTAAACAGCCCAGAAAATTTCATTCCTCATGGCAAAGCTTCATTAACAAACATGCCATTGAAAAAGCAAAGAAGAACAGAGTTAAAATCTTACGGGAGGAGTTATTCGGTATTCTGACTTTAATGTGACCCTAATGCCCAATCCCGCTGCAAAAAAATCAAAAAAAAAGAAAAGATTACTTCATTTAGGAAACTCAAAGCATCTGAAATTGGGCTTAATTAAGCATTAAAAATACATAAGAACATATCCAAAGAGACTATGGAGAACCATTCCACAAGAAGCTCATCGTTCGGTTTAAATGTGACCTACACTTATAATTTTCTGATAGACATAATGATACATACAGTCATACAGTTTAAGCTGTGATATTACATCATGCATTGAACAATTGAATAGTAGCAATAGAAGATGAAGAAAAATTCCACCAAGATGAAGCCCCTAGTTCTATGGCATAACTCAAAGAAAGATAAAGATCAAGTACCAATGATATTATCTATAAATTCTTTCAATAAACTTGCCAATTACATTTTTAAAAAATTAAGGAGATCATTATTATATAAAGATCAAGTCACTTGGCAAGAAGCGAATCTCAATTTTTATTTGGAAAAGTAAGAAGCCAATCTCAATGTTAGGCAAAGTATCACAAGTTTCTGGATGGTGGTTAGTGCCACATGTCATAAAAATTAAAGAAGAGAAATAGGTACTAGAAAAGTACCTGTACTCCCCATCCCCCCCCCCCAAAAAAAAACAAACTGCCCTGGAACCCAAGCCCATTATAAGTCAGTAGCAGTTCTTTCATTTTTTATGTGAAAGTCAGTAGCAGTTTGCCCGTCCCCAAGAAATTTACCATCGTTGTCTCTCTCTCCCAATACCCATCCACACTTGAAAGTAGGAAAGAAATGGGCATGCTGCAGAATGATATAAAAACCATAACGCCACTGTGAAAATAATGAACAAATTAAGTCTGAAACTTTCCAAGGTGATGGGTTCGCCTTGCACCTCACCAATATATCCCAAGGTATCCTTGAAGAGGAGGCCACAATAGTGGACTCACCTCACAGAAGAGAGCGAACTTCTAAAACTACCTGATTGTGTGCTAGAGCATTACAAGGTGAATCCGTGCCAAACATGCAATGCACAAACCCTCAAGTCATTAGTGTCCAATAGCGTGCAACATGTGGATTCAGACATGAGACCTAGGGGAGCAAACCCTAATTCCTTGCCAACTGAGGTGCCAACCTGGTCCACTTAGTTTCAAATTTTCCCGTTTATGTTGCAATATATTAGTTTTTCTATCTTCGTTTGGTGTTCATTACTTGCACATAGTCTTCCAGAGTTCAGAGCTACAAAGCAGAGCATTTAGATTATGTCAACAAAATAAGATTTGAAGGAAAGAAAAAGGCTTAAAGAAAACAATGAATTGCCCCAAATAATCAACTTTTCAACCATCAGAATTTCTTCTTACCAAAAACGCCGACAAATGAACTATTACTTCCCACAATACAATAGAAAGGGCTTATTATTAACAATGTCGAAACAATAATGTTCCATGAGCAAACTAATACACCAAATTTATCAATGATCGAGACTCCGAATAAAACAAAAGTAGCCCCCGTCCAAACCCTAATCCTAACATTAAAAAAACCCAGAAAATCCGACGAACGCGCAAGATCTGATCGAAGAAACAAACAAACAAAACATGAAATCCTGCAAATTACAGGCCCAGTGTTACAAGAGAGAGAGAGAGAAAGAGAGAGAGAACCCACACGATGAAGAAGCCGGACCAGGTTGGTGGTACGACGCCCGGACGGCGGGCGGAGGGCCGTGCTGCCCAGGCTGCTGCCCGATCCTGGGGTAGAGCGATGCGGCGGCCGCCTGCGGCCTATGCATGGAGCCCATCCTGTTCCTGTAGTCGTAGTCCATCGCTGGAGACGATTTGCTGACCTAGGGTTTCGACGGAGACGGAGATGCGCTGCCCGGGATCAAAGAACGGAGGAAGGATCACCTCTTCCGCGCGAAGCTACCGAAACACGGGTTAGAGGGGAAACCAGGGCAGAAGACATGGAAAGCGGCCAAGTGCCTGGGAAGGCTCGCTTCACCCGGAGGAGTTGGGCCGGAGCGGGGGAACGGGGGACGGCCTGACAGAGAGGCCCAATGGGCTTTTTGTTTCGGTTGGTTTGGAATGTGTCCGGTTCGAACACCTAACTCATCTCGGTTTACAAGTGGACCGAGTTTTGCCCGGTTTTGAACCTCCCTGGGAGAGAAGTTGATTGAAAGCGTACACCATTGGAGGGTCATAGTCGTCAATTTCATTGAGGTAACTGGCTGATTGGGAAATGTTGGTTAATTATATTTAATGGCTAATGGATTTTATGACACAAATGGGACGGTGGGTTAATTATTCTGATGGAGAAAGATTTGATCGAAGAGGTTGTGGATGAAAAGTCTTTTGTTCAGCTTGCAATAATGATCCGCTGGCGTAAGAGTTTGGAAAATGCACGTACGAGATGCATCTACTTCGTTTAGATAGGGAAGTTCTAACATCTACCTAGCGGTGTGATTAATATTTTAAAATCTGGTTTAATTTTTAACTCGGATAAATTAGTAGATCTTGGGTTAATAATTTAATCATCCAAGTTAACATGTGACTCGAGTAAAAGTAAAACTCCTCACGTCAATTTTAGATACCTGTAAAATTTTAATATACTCTTAAGTAGTAACTTAAAAATACGAAATACACACTTTTTTTCTATACTATATAATTTTACTTTCTCCTATGTGACATGCAATTTGTTTCATGGGACGGCGTCACGATAGGAGTTCACCAAGTTTAATTTTAGATTCTTAGATTTTCTTTCTTTATTTCTGCACGTAAGATAAAAAGATTTAGAATCAAAATCTTTTCAAATTTCAAAACTTATATTAATATCATTAAACGTTAAAGTCTTAATCTGGTGCATAAAACTACGTTATTACGTGACATCTCTTCCCGTTGGCCTAAAAATCAGGTGAAAAGATCATTTTCGTATAAAAAATGACGTCCACGTTAGACTCGTACAATCCACTTTTTCACACATTAAACGCGGAGGACATTGGATAGGAAAGTATAGAACTAAAATATTTTATAAGAATTAAACATTTTACATATGAATAAAATATTTCGTATAAGATCGAAACATTTTGTTAAGTTTATGATAACAAAATGTTACATTCACGTAGCAATATTATTTTTATAAAATATTTTATTTATTTATTTTTGTAGTCAAACAAAATATTTCGTTCATGTAATAAAAGTCTCATTTTTATAATAAAATATTTTATTTATATATAAAATATTTCAATACTACAGTATGTTTCAATCTTATGCTTTCTTGTCGAATGCGTTTCATATTTAATGCACGAAAAATTAGATCGTACGAGTACGACGCAGCCATCGTTTTCTCTACGAGAACGATCCTTTTACCTGTTTTTAAGTTAATAGGAGGAGATGTTGCACGATGATATGATTTTGTGTACCGAATTCGACGTATAAAATATTACTCTTGTATCAAAAGGGAGGGAAAATACTATAATTAAAAAGAAAAAAAGGGCTCGTCAAGATTATTATCGTACCAATTACCAAACATCCATTGCCAACGACAATGTGAAAAGCCGAATGCATGGTCTACTGGGCACATGGATATGTTCCCATTTCTTCGTCAATTTTAGTTGGCTCTGCTAGGTGTAGGGTTGTCTAAGGACCACCACAATGAAGCATAGCTCCATGTACATGGAAAGGACAAACCTACCTGATGTTTAATCAGCTTATTATCTGATTTCAAGCTTTGATTGGTCAATGGAGATTTTAAATAATTCGAAGTAGCATCATCTAACATCCATCCAGTCCATCAATATTGCAAATGCATGCAAGAGCTCTGCACTTGAAGCGCGGGCATGTTTGCTTTCCCCTATTAGACACAACAGGCTGTTTGAGAGCTTAATTCTAGCGGGAGCAGCTTGGGGTGACCCATTCCATTTGTAAGACTCAAACGGTTTAGATAGCACCCGAGGCTACGCTTTTGCAAGACCAACAACAACACTTCATATTGCAGTTGAGACTACGAGTCTGCACCTTTCGACTCTGTGACGGTTGAGATGACACGTATCATTGATATGATGTCATCTGGGCCGTTCACTGCCTAAACCGTGACTAATGCGGGTCACCTAATTCGCGACATCCAGCGGCCAACCGCAGTGGGAGTGAGGACTGTTTGCGGAGGGGCTATCTTCGTAAATTCACACAAATGTGGGGCTCTTGACGAAATGGACGCCAAGCCGTGGCTGTTTAAAAATCCGTCCCGAAACGCCACTTGTCAGGTCCACGTTGGTTGCTGGCCTTTCGCCGCCCCTGTCACGCCGTGCCGACGGCGTGCTCAACGCCACGTCACTACGTCGGCCGCTGCGAACCTTCGCCGGCCTGTTGGGGCTGAAGACCAACGCCACGTCATCCCCGCACTCCACCGTCGGATGGGCGTTCCCATTACGCCACCGGCTTCATGCGACGGCCCACCTCCGTAACTGACATGACGTCATCCCATTTGGCCGCCGCCCACATGGAACCCTTTATCATGATTTGGCTGGGTGTTTTTGATAAGGGAGGTGCCCGCCCTGGCCAATGCGTCGCACACACGCGGTGCGCCACGTGGAGGGCCGTCCGTGCTCTGTTGGATGAAGTTATGTGGGGAAAGCAAAGTCCAGCGGGTCCCGAGGGTGAGCCGGCGAGGTTTCACGATCTAGTCTTTGCAGGCTTTTCACGTCGTTGCCCTTGGGAGGTACGATTATTCGCCCAACAATTCTGATAGCGGTGGGTTGTTCCGCGTTGGCATTTCAAGAGGGGGTGCCCCCGTGGTGATCTTGTCAAGTGTGTTTGTAATCTTAAGTTATATATCAAATTTATTGTGGAAAGTTCGGCAGATATAGGACTATGCATCGGCCTAACTTTGTCGTTATCTTCCCTCTAGCCCTCTTAATGGAATAGAAAAAAATTGACTTAGTTAAATTCAAATAAATTATTCTTATTTTTTCATTTTTTTTACTTTGAAACTTATCTGGATTAAAATGGAGTAACTCATTGTATCTTTTGACTAGAACAAGTTATTCTAAGAAAACTCAAGTAAAGATTGAAAAAACTTACCCATCTTATCAAACCACATTTTTACTTATTCTGTAGGTTAAGACATCTTATTCCACCATTATTCTGTTATCAAAGAGACCCGCTTAGAATAAATACATATCTTAGCTTTAAAATAATAATGTACATGGTGAGGATAGTAGGATTGTAGGTTAACGAAAGAAAGATATAATTTGATTAAAAATATACCTCAAAATTTATTTAATGGGGTGTTTGGTTGTATTTTTTCCCCTTATGTCTATCTCAACTCATTTAACCGTGTTTGGTAAGTACTCCCTAATTTTTAGAAGAGAAATCAACTACATTCAAATCTCTTTCTAAAATAAAATAACTTCCGAGTTATTTATTTTTTTTTGAAATCGTCCGTCTCGAGAGGCCATGGCCCGCCACACCCTGCGTCCCCCCCACCGGCGCCGGCCTCCCCCTTCCCCCTGCCTTTCCCCCCTCCGCCCCCCCTGCGGCCCTCCCCTCCCCTCCCCGGCAACCCCCTCCGCCGACGGCTCCCCTCCCCCGCGGCCCCCCCTGCGGCCCTCCCCTCCCCTCCCCGGCAACTCCCTCCGAAGATGTCGATGGCGGCTCCTCCGCCACCACGACCACGACGCTCGCCTCCCCTGCCTCTGCCACCGCAGGCACAGAACACAAACCTGAGGAGGTGCCGGTGGGCGACGATGGCGAGGTCTACCACGCCGAGCGCCTCTTCTCGAACGGCGACTTCTACGTTGGGACGTGGGCCGACAACCTCCCTCACGGCACAGGCAAGTATCTGTGGACCAACGGCTGCATGTACGAAGGGGAGTTCAGCCACGGCGCTACAAACGGCAGGGGCAAGTTCTCCTGGCCCTCCGGCGCCACCTACGAGGGGGGGGGGGGGTTCAGGTGCGGCTTCATGAACGGCGCCGGCACCTACACAGGCTCCTCCGGCGACACATACCGCGGCTCCTGGTCCATGAACCATAAGCACGGATGGGGGAAGAAGTCTACTCCAACGACGACTGCTACCGGGGAATTTTCGGATGTCCATCTCCATTAAAAAAAAAGTATGCCAAACAGATCTATACAAAATTTAAAAATTATGATAATATTGTCAAACATAAAGTGATAATTTTTATCAAATTTAAAATTTAAGTTAAAAATTAACACAACATAATTTTTTAGATAGAAATAGTTTTAAAAAAAAATTGTTCCCAAACACCCTATAAACTTATTCATAGAAAGATGTTATTCGTGACTTTTTTTATCACGAAGAATATGGAAGTTATTAACCCTTCAACATGTTCTTACCGAGAGATAGGCATTCGTCCGACTCATATATAAATAGTCCTAAAGCCAATAGTGACTCATACCCACCTCCTATATGGACAAACAAGATAGTGGCAATACACAGCTCTAGCAACACTGGACATAGAAAAGGAAGTCTAATCTACTTTGTTATTAAGCGGGCTTCCTCCAACCATTTGCAATTGTATCCACCATCTTGGCAGCTATGAAACTGAAGATATCTCGAATAACATGCATGTCATCAACCGAAGATAGGATTAGGAGTAGCAACATGAGATATCCAATTGACTTTAAACATGTCCACACACGACCTCAACACTGTTGTGATCTTATAGCAACATTGTGAATCTCCAGAGGCGACAAGGCCATGATGCACAACCAACCTAATGAAACCACCCAAGGAACCAGATAGAGAGGCTGGGGGAACTAGATCACCGAAGTAAGGTGGTAGAGCTATTACTAATGGTTAGAAAATGAGGGGTGGTGGCTAGCAGTCAACCAAAAGGGATGAAATATTGGGGGAGAGTTGTTAAAATAATTTGAATGTACAAGACTTCTCTAAAAATATGAAGAAAATTCTAACATATGGTGGAAGAAAGATGGTGATATAGAAAGCTCTAGAATGGCAGTAAAAAGAGAGAAGTCTAGAAACACTTATAAAGAGAGAAGATCAGAGAAGAATTCTCTAGAATGATAGTGTATAAGAAATATCTAGAAAAAACTCCAGACCTCTTATGAAGACTATAAATATCACTACCTAAGTACCCTTAGGGGATATCCAAAAAGTGTAGAAGTGAGCCAAAAAGCCTAACCTATTCCACAAACCTTTTAAGCCTTTCCCAAGTCTTTTCCTCTTACACCTTCTATTCGTTGGTTTTATATCAATCTCACGTTTACATTGTGAAAGATCTTTTCGTACTTATAACTTTTATTCAATAAATTTTTACTTTCTTCACTTTTGTGTCCATTTCACTTCCGCTACTCTAACAAATTTGATATCAGAGTCATAGTCTCCATTCCCTCAAATTCCAATCATGGTAGCACCTAGTACCACTCTTTTCAACTATTTCTAAAAAATTTTCTCCATTTTTGATGGAGAAAATTATGATTTTTGGAGTCTCCAAATGAATACTCTTTTCATCTCTCAAGATCTTTGGGAGCTCGTTGAACGCGGATACGAGATATCAGAGTATGCAACAACTCTTGCATCATGGACGTCGGCAAAACAAAAGGAGTATAAAGAAAACAAGAAGAAAGATGTGAATGTATTATTATTCATCTAACAAGGGATAAGCAAATCTATCTTTCCCTATATTATAGCGTTCGCAACTTCAAAAGATGCTTGGGATCTTCTAAAGCAATTATTGCAAGGGTGATGGGGCATCGGGGCTATTCCATTAAATGTTTGGAATGTATTTTTTTAATATTGTACTTCGTGTGTAATGTGTGTTTATTTTGGGTTTTATTTGGGTTTATGTGTAAAAGGGCCACGTAGGCCCAGCAGGGGCCCCCACCCTCTCTCTCATTGGGCCACTTGGCTTCTAGGGTCCATGTGGGGCTAGCTCAAAGTCCAAGATTGGACTTGGACTAAGGGGGGGCAAATAGAAGAAAATTCAAAATTTGGTACCCCTTTTTCAAAGGGGCGCCCCCCCTTTAATCTTGTTTATTCATGTTGTATTTTTTTTATTTTGGTCATTTGACCACATGGCGGAAGAAAATGATATCTCTTATTTGCCACTCTCAAACCCTAGATCTAGGGATAGTTTATGTCTTTTATGCATTTCTATATAACCCTTATATTTTTCATTTGGTGGGAATTAATGAAGAATTAAGCATTTGCTCCAAGAAATTACCCAAGGGTGCCCCCTCTCTCTCCTCTCCCCTTGCAGCTGGATTGCTGTATTCTTAGGGTGGATTCCCTAGAAAACTTGGTGGATTCCAAGTTGTATCTCCCATTGAGTGTGAAGCTCCGCCGCCGTCGCCATCGAGCCGCCATCGCACCACCACCGCCTCGCCGTCGCAGATCTATCCTTTGCTGGATAGAGGTCTAAAGTCCGATTTTTAGCTCCCCATCAGGAGATCCTATCATGATGAAAATTGGAGGGTGAGTTCCCCACGTCCCCCCAGCCTCCACAAAAAAATTCACATTTTTCCTCCCGTGTTTACCTTCCCTTACCATTTATTCCCCCCGATCTACAGATTCTATCTCTGTGCAGATATGTGTTCCAGTAACCCACTTCTTTGCCCTTTTGACCCCCTTTCCAATTTCAGATCGCTCTGAAATTTGGACTGTATTTTCTGTCCACCAAAAGCCCTTTCCCCAAATTTTTCCACGATTTCAGGAGTTCATTTACCTCTCATAAAAATCTCTGTGAAAATCGGTTTCTATTCTATCCTGTGCAGTCCAGATCTGACCCCTCTCCACCATAAAATCCATTTCTCATGTCAAACCTCCTCAGAAAAATACATAACAATTATTCTCGTGTTCCTTACTTCCCCCTCCATCTCCCATAAAAATTCCAACTCCCAAATCCATAGTTTGAGCCTCGGTCAAACCAAGTTCTCAGGCAGATCCCAATCTACCCGGTCTGTTCTGAGCCAAAGAAGTCTGCCTGTTCTAAATTCAGCCTCAGCAAATACAGAGATAGAAAAATTCTTGTAATAATAGGTGGTCGAAGATCTCTAAGCTAGCTTCGGAATGGTGCTGGTTTCGCGTCGATCCGATGTCTGTGCTGATCGCAAGAATTTTTCTCGCCGAGTTGCGCAGTGCTGAAACTGCATAACAGGTCCGTGGACAGCAAGCAACAACGTTCCCCAGTAAGGCCGCCTCGCCTTCCACAAGGAGAACCAGCGCGTTCCCCTCCTAGGGTTTGTCCCTCCAGGAGTCCCCACCGCAGCGGTACTACTCCCGGCCCGATCAAGAGTCCGAACAGGACGTGGACCCCACAATTGCCGGCGTGCGCCACCACCGAGCTGCCCAAATCGCTGCCCGTCAACCCGAACCCGTTACTTCCGGGTCCACGTGTAGCCCTTTACCTCCCTGCGTAGAGTGGGTAGTAATATTAATTACTATAATTTAATTATTTACTGTACCGGGAGTACGAAGTTCGACCGGGGTTGTCTTCCCCACGCCCGGAGCGTGGAGGTACACTCGCCACCCTCCTACTTTGGCATTTACTTTACTCGTATATATTTCTATATGCCGCTGCATGAGTGTGTTAGAATTCTACCTCGATCAATTTAGTCACCGCTACGAGAGTGAGTGAGTGGAACCCGTCCCGTGACTCGATCCGAGCACGTTGAAAAGCCGATACCCGAGACTCATTACCGGTTTCTCAACCGCGCAGATCCACTCGTTTCCCTCGCTTAGGGACGTCCGTGAGCTAGAGTCCCAGGTTCGCATCCCGTCCCACATCAAATTGGTATCAGAGCTAAGTCGAGTCCAAGGGTAGTCGGTCCAAGGTCTCACATTGCATTCCTCTACCCGGTATATCAAAAGGTGTTCTCGAAACGATAGGTTACGCCTATTGGGAAGGTTGCACGCTTGCATGAGTTCGGTCTTCGAATCATACCTCCGCCACGTACTTGATATTGGTTAAGTCTAGATTCATCACTTCACCTCGGTCGGTGCATTCCAACCCCGTGTCATTTGAAGTCCCGCGATCAATGACACCCAAGAGGGGGGGTGAATTGGGTGATTATAACTTTTAGCAAATTTTTACCCGATTTAAAGAAGTATGATGAAGCATCAACTAGGAATTCAAATCCGTTAGCCACAAGCTATATTTATCAAAAACTATCTCCATAATAGTTCCTTGGTACAAGGCGGATGACGAGAATCGTCAAGCAGCATAGGCAACTATTTATTATATATATTTGTGTGTATTGAGTATGTAAGTGATACGTATTTGTGTATGTAAGTAAAATACATGTATTACTACATGTATATTTACTTTCGTCTTATTAGGCTAGTCATAGTCAAAAGACATGTGTATTTTATTTTTATTAAACCCATAAGTCAAAGGTGGGTTGTTGAGTCTTGTCTTATTAGGTGAGGATATATATGCAAATAGGTAAAGTCAAGGGGTGTGTATGCTATGGCTTTTCCCTATATAAGGGAGGCCAAGGGTGTAAGATACGTATGAATGAAAGAATCAAAAGCTTGCAATCACGTAAGGAGCCCATAGCCCCTTGTGTTCTCCCTTCCTCCTTTCTCTTTGAGAGATCCAAGTGTCGCCCGGTGAGAGACCGCCCGGTGTGAGGCCGAGCTGTGCGAGACAGCAAATTATCCCGTCGTGTTTGCGTCCCGGAGCTATCGTCGATCCGTTTTCCGACGCCGTCTACGTCAAATTTGGTATCAGAGCCCAACACGACACACTCTTCTCACAAGGGAGTTAGAGGGAAGGAAAGGAACAAGTGAGAACGGCTCTCATGTAAGACACTCTTTCATTCAATTTCATCATATGAAGCATTATATATATATATATATATATATATATATATCTATGTAAGAAAAAAAGAGTGTTATATAATATTATATCTATATATCATTTGAATAAATGAGTAACTATGGCCCCCGAGTCCACTGCGGTGGCTTGAGCAGCACCCGCGTTGCCTGGCCGTCGACAGACAGTCCGTGATTTCGGGAGTGTGGTGTGCGTGACCATCCTTCGCCAAGTCCGCTCCGCCGAGAAGGAAGAATTTGACGCTTTAGATACATCGTCCTTGAGATGGGGACAGGTGCGAGGCCCCATTCGAAGCTCCAGATCCGTCCTCCTCTGCTCCACCCTGAAGGGAGAATTTGAAGCTTTGGGTGCATCGTCCTTGAGATGGGGACGGGTGCGAGGCCCCACTTGAAGCTCCAGATCCGTCCTCTTCTGCCGTCCACCTTCGCCTCCATCGACGCCACTACCACTTCAACCAAGGGTCCTACGATTCAAGGTTTGAGGTCGAACCTCCTCTAAGCAGAGGGGTTTGACGAGAATCATCAAGCAGCATGGGCAACTATTTATTTTATATATTTGTGTGTATTGAGTATGTAAGTGATACGTATTTATGTATGTAAATAAAATACATGTATTACTACATGTATATTTACTTTCGTCTTATTAGGCTACTCATAGTCAAAAGACATGTGTATTTTATTTTTATTAAACCCACAAGTCAAAGGTGGGTTGTTGAGTCTTGTCTTATTAGGTGAGGATATATATGCAAATAGGTAAAGTCAAGGGGTATGTATGATATGGCTTTTCCCTATATAAGGGAGGCCAAGGGTGTAAGATACGTATGAATGAAAGAATCAAAAGCTTGCAATCACGTAAGGAGCCCATAGCTCCTTGTGTTCTCCCTTCCTCCTTTCTCTTTGAGAGATCTGAGTGTCGTCCAGTGAGAGACCGTCCGGTGTGAGGCCGAGCTGTGCGAGACAGTAAATTATCCCGTCATGTTCGCGTCTTGGAGTTGCCGTCGATCCGTCTTCCGACGCCGTCCACGTCAGCGGAGGTGTGAATGCCAGGATTCTACTCACGCAAGATGCTATTGTCCTGACAAGAGTGATCTTGTCGATTCAAAAACACCTTTTGATATACCAAAGATCTATTTAGATAAAAGACCGATTATGCTAAATCTGAAAGATCAAACGCAAAATAACAATATGCACTAACAAACACACGGAATGGAGGTAGACGAAATGAGCCAAACCACACAATCCAAACCACAATGCATGATGATTTTTAAGGTGATTCGGATGCAATGACGGCAACCTACGTCCACCCCTCACCAAAATCCAGTGAGGCTTCACTGCTGTAAACCAGCACGGGGATGAATCCCCAACACAGAGATACACTCCAACCACACACGCAAGGCGACGCCTGTACACACACACACGGGGACGCGCCCCAACACACACACGGAGACGAGCTCCAACACGATCCGATGACCGGATCAACAACACACACGCACACGAGCTGCGACAAATGCAGCACCCTACACACTTGTACAACCGGATCTAGATAGATTCACACACACACGTAGATCTAAGAAGATCCATGCACACACACGGATCTGAACAAGACAATCCACACGACCATGGATCTGAATCGATCCACACACACAATGATGTTTGCAGATTACAAAGAACAAGACTTGAAGCTCAAAACACAAAGACAAATGAAACACAGTTGAGAAAACTCCTAATTTGGCTCCCCTTGAGTGTATGATGCAGATCTTGAATGTGACTTGAATCTCCACTTGATTTCCACTTGATTGACTTCAGAATGATCTTCAAATGCTTGAGGTTTGATGAAGAATGGCTGGACGAAGTACTGTTCATGGAGTTGTTCCTGCAGCTCTTTTTCTCCTTTGATGGCCTTCCTTTGATCCCCTTACATCATCTTGGTTTCTTGACCCAAGAGTTATTTTTATAAGCCTTGAATGGTCCATGGATAAGCCAGAAACCAGATCCACATTTCCTGGTAAATTTGGAGGCTAGAGGACTGAAAAGTCCACAAGAAAGGCTTGAACACGTTTGTGAAAACAAAATCAAACAAGGCTGCATCAGGACTGGCGGTCGACCAGAAATAGGGGGGCGGTCGACCGAAATTTTACAGGAAATGAAGATTTCATTGCTGGGAAAACTGGTCGACCGACCCATGGCTGGCAGTCTGCCGAAATCTGGGTTTTTCCCAGATTTGTAATATTCAACCCCTTAAACCCATTTGCAATCTGTGGGATCAAACTCCTTTGACCTTGAGGATTTATACTGAGTATTTTGTCATGCAAGAACATAGATAATTGATTAGGACTATAACTCAAACATCCATATGATGAAAGCATGGACTTCATGCAAACCATTAAGAAGGAGTACGAATAAGTATAAAAACCCTTTTTAACATCCTTCAATCCATTGACCAAGGATGAAGCCCTTTCACACATTTGATGGACATCAAGAAGCCAAGTTCACCTAGATTAATGTGAAATGTTTAAGCACCTCATGATGATTGACAAAGCATCAAATGAAGTTATGTTCATAATGAGATGAACTCAAAAAAGACTTCCATTTTCGACAACCCAACATCCATCAAATCTTCCACTCACAGCAGACCATGAGACTCAAGCATCACACACACACAAGCTACTAAGATTAATATGCATGATATGCATTGTAGCCCTTGAAAACACAAGTCTTCCACCCAACCAACAAGAGTTAATGACTATGAGGTTGTACACAATGAGAAAGTCTTACCAAAGGTTCTTGACAAATTAGACATGACATATACCACCTATTTCAGTTTGTAGATAGCAAGGGTACTTATCCACACGTTTGCTTTACCTTCCAAACGACCACCAAGATGTTAAATATTGTAAATCAAGATAGTCAAAGTTTAATATATCATGAGATACATAAGGACTTGTTCACATGAAAGAGGCTATAAAACCAACTCAAACAACCAAGGATCAAGTCCATATAACCATGTTGCCATTTGCCATTAAAACCATTTGGAACATCAACATGAGTGCACAGTGACATCAAGAACATGTGCAAGTAAACATAAAGTTTAGTTATCATCAAAAGCATATGCACGGCATATACAACTATCTCTCCCTTTTTGATGATGACAAACGCTATGACTGATAGACAAGATCATATTCTTCTCCCCCTTTGACATGATCAAAAAGTGGGAGGAAGGCAATGAAGTTCAAATAATTATCAAGTAGATTCATAAATCAATACGAGACCACTATAGAAGTTCAAGTGAGGCAATAGCAAAGCAAGGATATGGTGATCAAAACATGTTGATTCATTCATTCCAATTGTTGAGTATGGAGACAGGAAGATATGTAGACTGTAGATGTGCAGGCCAAAATTCACAAATCAAGTTGATGTCATTCATAGCCAAACACCTATTTAGCAAAAATAAAGAATTTAAAGTCCATTCAATTTCTAGATTTTCATTGATTTTCAGATTTTTAAATTTCTTTGAGAATGCATGAAGCTAGATGCATACAAATGATGACATATGAAATGCACACAATGCAACCAGACAGTTACGCATATATAGACATGCAACATATCTCCCCCTTACTTATTTAAGAAGGGAATGGGTATGAGAAAGATGCGTGAGAGTCATGACAACCGGAATATTCATATATAGCACCAAGGAGGTTGTGCAATCACATAGGAGAATCATGTAATAGTCAATGCAATCAATCAATTTTTTGAATACATATTAAATCAAATTTCCAAGAGTGTGAGTGAGTAATGTGACAAATGATAGTTGCCATATGGATATTCAGATTTTTCAGATCAACACAAGGAGATATTTTACGGACTGCACTTCAATTTTGAGAACATCGTATTGGAGGCTACGCTCTACCTCAATAATTTTTTCACATCATTCACAGAGATAATCAGAATTTTTCTAAGAATGATCAGGTTCAAATAATTCCTTTTTTCGCGAGTAGACGCATGGAGCTCATGCTAGAATCCCTGGTTACTCAGAATATTGAACCATTTCACTTCATTCTGAACAGAGGTACTTTAGTCAAACACCTTTCAGAAATGAACCACATCACGTCTCAGGTGACATGTGCCCAATTTACTCAGTAAGACTGAGCATTGCTCTGCCTTTTCTTTTTCATTTCAGATTTTTCCAACAAGGATATGTAGGGAGCTTTGTCCTCAACTGTCTCTTCAACATACATGCAGCAAATTTAATATCTCTAGAGTGTTGAAATGAAATTCCTATATCCTTATGTTTAACACTCATTTTCACATTATGTGCAAGATGTGTATGAATTTGATTCAGCATGTATACTGAAAATATCATGAACACATAATAGTGTAACTCTCCCTAAATAGATGCACTATTGAGATATGAACTCCCCCAGAGTGTATGACATGAAACACTCAAATAATGATTCAAATACATCATTATGTAGCAAGAAAATATAAGGTCATAGAAATTTCAAGGATGGGGGTGAATATCATATAATAACATGCAAGCACACAGATGAGGTATATGCAATATACAATGCAAAAAGAAAAGATATGCAATTTCAGTTCTTGAATTGTTAGACCCGAAGGTAGGATACCAATGTTGGAAGAATTCATTTGGGCATTATGCAACATGAAATGTTCAGAATGATGCATTCCAAAATATACACTATATGCATGGTATGCAAATATGCTATGCAGATATGCAATGTGATGCAAGATGTCAGATTTTCATATGAATGAACTAAATGCATCTAATGCATGAACTTGAAAGCATGCAACCTATAACAACATGAGACTGTAATGCAAAGTGCAAAAGTAAGATGTAAAAGTTTATTTATTTTTTTATTTTGTGACCATTTTGGTAGATTCCACAAGAAGACATTCAGTTTCAAATTATGGACCACAAGAATTTTCATCTCATGACTTTTATGAGCATGGATGCAGAAATGATCAAAATTAAGCAATGCAACCTAATTATTTTCAGAAAAGTTTAAAAATGGATTTTCAGTTACATTTCAGAAATTTCAAACACCATTCATAAGCCATTCAGGAATTGACATTTCCATGCAGTACTCTTCACATCATTAAGGATCAATTTCAGAAAAATTTGAACCAATTTATCATAAGCATGCTGCATGTTGTAATTGGAGGTCCTCAGTCAATAGAGAATGAATCAGCATTCATTTTAAGTTGTTTAGCTAGCAAGATTCCCCCTTGACAAATACATGAATTTCAAAAAAATTCTGTGAAAGTGCAATGTGTTCTCTTATGACATGGGGCTAGCTAACAAAGGAGCATAGAATAGCATCAAAAAAATTCATTCAAAGCAAATCATTTGATTTCTTTAAATTCTGATACGAGGCGGAGAATTTTGGTCCAAAAACTAACTCACGTAAAGTGAGAGTGTCTAGGTGGACGTAATTCACCTTTCTACTACACACCATTTTAGATACCAGCTACGCAGTTAAGCTCAAGTGTGATCCAAGACATGCAGTTCCAATTTCAAGAAATGTTCAAATAATCATTTGGACAAGCACATCATAGTAAAGGGACAACAATTCAAGATTTTCAGACTCAATTCCTGTCATAAGAACAATGCCACCTAATGCCATAAGCTAATGCATGAATTTTCATTGCCATAGCAAAAGGTTGAGTTACCTTAGTTCAGCAGGCAGTACCATATGCCTTCAAGCACCAAAATCAATAACCTCACGAAGGTTACTATTTAAGATTTCATTTTCTTACCTTGCCCTTGAGAATCCCTTATTTTTCTCGATTTCTTCACTGCCCTCAAGTCACTCCCTTTTTATCTTTGTCTAACTTCGTGGCTGTGGCCATCAGAGTTGACATTGGCTTTGCTTCTTTCATGCCATATTCCTTTAGAAACTTAATGGCGTATTTGACTTAGATTATGAGGATTCCTTGGAGCGTTTGCTTAATCATGCCCTTGGTGCTTGCTTCAGTCCGTACAAGACTTTCCATCTCCTGATAGCAGTTGAGGGAATTCACATCATCTTTATCCTTGCAATATACTCCTTCAGTTGACTCAAGCTTGGCCGTGGCTGGCCCAACATCACTTGAATTTGGAGTGTGATCTGCATCCAAAGTTGAAGAGATTTGATTTGTCAATTTCGATTTGGATTTATTAACAATGACATGAAGAGTTCCTTTAGCAACTAAAGTAACCCTAAGAACTCTAGACTTGAATGCATAACTCAGGAATGAGCCTAGGCACTAGGTTCACATGTCTATGCTAGGAACTCCCCCTAAATGTGCAAGAGTGTGAGATGTTCAGTGAAATTTTAATGCCATATGCAGCCTGTAACTAATTGACTCGTAGTACTGGGCAGAGAACTTAGATCCGAAGATCACCTCACACGTAGTGATAGTTTTCAGACAGGCTTAACCTACCCTTCCACATGTCACCATTTGATATACTATGTAGTCAGAGAAATGATGAAGGCAAGAGGATTGTAGTGCACTATGACATGAATTCATTCTAGTTTGAAAATAGATTCTTCAACTTTTGTGCATGCCAATATATGAGAGTGTATGCAAACTCAATGTATACAATGAAATTTGATTTGAAAGTTTTCAAGCTCCCCTTCAACAAGATGCTATCTGACAGGTGATATGTACAGAGATATGTAGACAACTATGGATGGAATGCATGTACAGATATATGCATTAGCATATGAGATTCAGCACAAAGCAAAATAAGACATAACCACTTTTCTAGAGAAATGAGAGGGATATCACCTGAGCATTCAGATTTCAGTTTTTAGATTTTCTTTAAACCTGACTTATGCCGCTTGGCTCGTGTGCCTTACCTCCTTGACTGAAGGCATATTTCATGCTTCTTATTCCTAAGGCACACCTGCAAAATAGATTTCTCATTTTACATTCCTAGGTACCCAAACCATCTTGGGTCCTTGTGGGTTAGTAGCACTCTTGGCACGTGGCTTCCACTTCTTGACAACATTCAATTCATCATTTTTCTTTAGGAAATAATCATGCATGTTATGCCCAGATTTATCACAGTAAAGACAACATGACTTTGAATACTTGAAAGCATGAAGATTATTTGAAGCATGTGACTTTTTGTTTCGATATTGTTTCCAATATGCAGGTGGTGTGTTGAACACATTAAAATCCTAGGTCGACCTGCCCTTAGATTTGACTGAGGGTAATGGGTCCAGAACACAAGATGTGTTGACACCATAAGTTAGTAGTGTTGTTTAGCCTTGAGGTGCGTCGACCTACCCTTGCCTTTTCCATTGTGCATTCTATTCCTGCATGCTTCTAAATCACCATTCTTCATAATAAAACAATCATGCATGACATGTCCATGTCTTCCACAATAAAAGCATGAGATTTTCTTTCTAGATGTATGTGTGTGTGTGGCAGAAGTATGTTTAACATGCATAGTGGTCCTAGCAGCATTTTTGGATTTTTGATGCAAATTGATTTTCTGGTTTTTATTTTTTTTTTGAATATCTTGAACAGAAGAGTGCTTTGGTGGTGAAGTAGAGGTATTGGCTATACTTAAACTTTGAACAAACAAGGTATAAACCTTATTCACAAAAGACTTCTTTTTTACAGGATTGTAGCCAAGGCCTTCCCTTTTAAAATTAACTTTCATGCCCAAAAGTTTATGCAGATTATCTTGTCCCTCCACAAATTTGGACAACGAATTGTTCAAGTCCTGGATTTCAGATTGAAGAGATGAAATGTGCAATTGAGTGTTGGCGAGTTCTTCTTCACAAGTAGCAAGACTGACATTCAACACATCATTGGTTTTCCTAAGACATTCAACTTTTTATTTTATTTACTCCACATCTTCACGCTCATCCAAAACCACAGATTTTTCTTTTTCTAGAACCAACAGTCTTTCAGAAATGACCGTGTTCAATTCCTTCAGTTTCTCATTTTCTCTTGCAAGCTTTTTATCATGAACAAGTTCATTTTGACCATTGTCCATTGACTTTATTTTATCTCTCAGCTCTATGTTTTTATTTCTCAAGGAGGAAATTTGATCTTTATGAAATTTAATGTCGAACACATGAGCCTCAATCAATTCCTCTAAATGTGAGAATTTTTTACAAGAGGAATCATAGTTGTTTTGTTCAACGCTCTTTTTCAATTTTTTGTTTTCAGATTTTAGATTCTTATATTTATTTGCAAGCTCATCGTATACAACCAATAGATCATCAATAGATATATTTTCAGAATCTGAATTTACCTCCAAGGGTGATCCATTATGCTGATCACTGCTGTGATCACTCATGCCTACGACATTTGTCTTCATGCTTTTATTGGAAGCTAGCTAAACCATCCAATATGTCCTTAGCGGAGCTGCAACGGGAGACAAAAAGAAAACTATTAGCATTAACTGCGACAGTGAATAAACTTAGAACCAAGCAATTTTGATCATGTTTAAACTTATAATCTGCAGTCCAGACAGATTTGTCTTTAGACAACTCATAAGGACCATGTGAAATAAGCTTCCATAGCTTAAGATCGTATGAGTTGATTAGACTACACATTCTTCCTATCCACAAATCAAAGTTAGAACCATCAAACACCGGTGGAGAATTCAAGGTGTACATTTTGGTAGTCATTGATCTGGATCTCTCTAGATTGTTAAATCTATGAAAAATCGAGCCTTAGCTCTGATACCAATTGAAGTCTCGCGATCAATGACACCCAAGAGGAGGGGTGAATTGGGTGATTATAACTTTTAGCAAATTTTCACCTGATTTAAAGAAGTATGATGAAGCATCAACTCGGAATTCAAATCTGTTAGCCACAAGCTAGATTTATCAAAAACTATCTCCATAATAGTTCCTTGGTACAAGGCGGAGGTGTGAATCAAGGGATTCTACTCACACAAGATGCTATTATCCTGACAAGAGTGATCTTGTCGATTCAAAAACACCTTTTGATATACTAAAGATCTATTTAGATAAAAGACCGATTGTGCTAAATCTAAAAGATCAGACTCAAAATAACTGTAATGTCCTGGATCCTTGGTAGGTCTTGCTGGATCTTCATTGGGTCTTTCGGATTGGTTTCGTTGAGTTTCGGTTCGCTTTTGTGGCTTCCGAGTTGAGTTTGACGAGCCGTGTGGATTTTTCTCATGTACTAGTTACGGAACCCTATGGTGAGTTTGTTTGTTAATTCTCGAACTCGTGGATGCTACAGCGACGATGTACTCTTCGAGCTGGTCGTTTCGGCTATTTTTACGTATTTTTATGAATTTGTGTATTTTCGGCGCATTTTCGGAAATTAAGAAAAATTTCTAATTTCTTTTCTTTTTATTTCCTTTTCCTCTCTCTCTCTCTCTCCTCACTCTCACCGTTCCTCTCTCTCTCTCTCTCTCCCGTTCACTCTCGTTCTCCCTCCCATTTGCCTCCGGCTGCAGATGGAGCGGTGCAGGGGCTGGGTGGCGACGTGATGGAGCTGGCTGGGTGCGCGATGGAGCAAGGATCGGATCGATTCTGGCGCGATCCCGTTCGGTGGATTCAAAGCCGGTGAAATCGGTTCGCGAGTGAATTTCGGCGTGGTTTAGTCCTTTCGGGGCTCGATTTCTTCGGTGGAGGTAGGGTGACTGATCCTTACTTCTTCCTCTCCGTTTTCCCTGCCATTGCACGACGTTCGGCTAGGAAACGGTCGAGTTTGGGCTTGGTTTGCCTAAACCGTGATTTTCGTGGTTTTTAGGGTCGGCCGGTAAACGGCGACTGTTTGCGGCGTAGTTAGTTTCTAACTGACCGCTGGGATGTCAGGATCCCATCCACGTTGATTTCGTGTTGATTGGTGTTCATTCGAGGCCGGTAGAAGTCCGGGAACCTCGGTGACCCATTTTGGGTCGATTTGATGAAATCGCCCGGATCTTGAGTTTTTGAACTTGCATGTGGGCGTTTTGACCCTCTTGTGTTGTTTATTGTCGTTTGGGTTTGGTTCCCCTACGCTTCGGGGTGTATGGGGCGTGGAACGGGCCGGTTTGGCCGTTCCTCTGTTTTCCCGCCGTGACCGATGTAACGGTCATTCCAGTGGCCGTCACTTGTATATAACGGCCCTACGACTGACCGCTACTTCGTCTGAGGTTTTTGAGCTTTTTGGCTTCTGGGTGAGTGACGGCCCTAGGGTGGCACGTCGCTTCCCTGTAACGCGCCTAGGTCTGCACGTTACTTCGCTTGTTATTGCCTTGTTTTCGGGTTGAGTCGGTTGGTCTAACGCGCTTGACCCAGCGCGTTAACGCCCCCTACCTTGGCCGTTATTGTCCGTTTGACCGACGTTTGACCGTTGAGGCGGTTCCCCTGAGGGATGGGTTCCCATCCGTTATTTTGAGTGTAACGCGCCTGCCCCTGGCCGTTGCATTCTGTTTTGGTCGACTATTGGTGGCTGTGCCCGTTGGATGTAACGGCTGTGCCCCTTTGCGCTGTTGTGAATAACGCGCCTGCCCCTGTGCGTCGTTTGTCTTTGACGCGTCTCCCTTGCCGCGTTGTCTGTTTGTAAAGTGCCTAGCGTTGCGCGTTACTTGGTTTTGGTTGTGGGTGTGTTGGCTCCGACGCGCCTGGTTTTGTGCGTCGGGTGGCTATAACGCGCTCGCTCCCGTGCGTTACTTCGTTTGAGCTCCGTTTGGTTTGGGTTTGTGTTGGACCCGACGGCCCTGGTCTGGCGCGTCGGGTGGGTGCGACGCGCCTGGTGCTGCGCGTTGCGTGCTTTCGTGTCTTTCGAGGTAGGTTAGGGCGGTGTGTGTGACGGCCTGTCGCCCGACCATCGCTTGGTGAGTAATGGCCCTGGTCAAGACCGTCACATGCTTGTAGCGGTCTAGGGGTGGTGCGTTACATGCCTTGTGCTCCGATTTCCGTTCCTTCGGTTTCTGCTTGTCTTGGCTTGGCCTTGTGGTCTGCCCGCTATTCCGTGGATGTCTCCCGACGTCCTATGAGGGCTAGGACTACGTTGTAAGGTAGCCAGGAGTCTTCTTACTTAAGGTAGGATTTTCTATCCTACCTTTGCTTGTGTTTTGGTCTGGTTCCGGTCAACCCGGGGTGACCCAGTGGTTGACAGGTGACCTTGTGTGTGGGTGTCTTTGGCGGTTCTGTCCATTTCGAGACACTGGTTCTGGATGCCTCGAGGTGTCACTTTACCTCGGTTTGTGTGTCCAGTTGTGTCAGAGGGTTTTTGGTGTTCCCTCAGGTCTCCGTGTGTTATTTTCTGCGGAGCGTGGTTTTTCTGACTTAGGATTAGACCGATTGGCAGCTTGTTCCGCTGTCTGTGACGATCTTACCTTTGAGTCGTTCGACTCGGGATCGTTACGTGGTAGGTATAGTTGCCTGGTCCTGAGTCTGTTGGCAGCGGTGGTACTGCCAGTGGTGCTTGGTAGTACGTGCGACAGGGCTTTCCTTAGACTGTCTGTACTCTAGCACTTGTGTTTTGGAGTCTGTGTCTTGTGAACCTCCACTAGTCATAGCCTGTGACGTAGGCTTTTCTTAGTACGTCACCCACCGGGAGTGGTGGACGGGCAGTGTCCGTTACACGGTTTTTAAGCTAGTTCCGTGGGCCCTGGCCAACGGTAGCGTCCTACCGAGGGGAATACTAGCTAGAGGCCTGGCCTAGGTACGGGTCAGTGTGTGCACACGTGGTCAGGGACTGAGGACTTGCGTCGACGGGCGTGACCCTGACTAGTTACTTGCAGTTGTGGTGCTGCGGTCTTGTGTCTGTGAGGTACCGTTTTTCCTTGGAACGTCGTTGTTCCTTGGACCTGGTTCTTGGTGTGTCTAGTCTCCCCCGTGCTGCACACAGTTGGGTAGACATGACACTTGTGGCGCAGTGTAAGACGTCAGTGGGCGCATCTGGCTGTTCTTCTAGTGTGAGGGTACTCCTATCACTTGACCAGCGACTCTTGCGTTTCTCAGAGCCGGTGTTCTCCTTTTCGTGTCGGCTAGTCTTGGCCTTGTCCAAGATTTGCTACCCAGGCTGTGTGGTCTATTCTTGGCTGTATTCAAGATGAGCCCGAGGTTGCGTGCACGATGTTCCAATCGTGTAGGCCGTCGTGATTGTTTTAGCCGTCTTTGCAGGTCTCCGTCTTAGACCTGGTGTCGGGTTGGCAGATCGGTAACTTCTAACTTTGTTGGATCAGAGTCGCCCTTCTGCTGTTGTTTGGAGTAGTTTGGGGTGCCGAGGTTAGTTCGGCCGCCACTTGTCTGGCGCGGGTTCTTCCCCTTTCTTGCTTGTTCCCTACTCCTACCTCCCGTCTGTTTACTACTGCCTGTAGCGTAGTTTTAAAACTTTTTAGTGTAGCCTTTCCTGCTTTGCTGCACTTGCTGTTTCTGTTGTTGCTTCCGTTGCACTGTGCGTTTTCCAGTGGGGATCCGCGTGACCCCTACTGAGTTTCTGTTTAGAGACTCACCCCTGCTTTTCAGGTGGGTTTCGCCGTCTGCCTCTGCTGTTCCTGGTGGAGCGCATTCGCTATAGCTGCCAGCTGTACCTACGTCGGGTTTCCCCCGACTTCAGTGTACATTTCTTTCTGTCAGACTGTACTGTGTTAGACTTGTTGTCTTTCCTTTGGACTAGACTCTGGTGTTTAATTCTAAAATTTGAATTTTTAATGAAAATGTAATTTTATTTCTGCTACTTTAGCAAACCGTTCTAATGAAATTTAATTGCTTGCTGTTGTATCTGTCAGTTCAATGTACTATACGACACTCCTTTTTCCCTTCGGCGCTTTCCCGCGCTTGGGAGGCCTCGCGGGTCCCATGCGGTACCACGTGTATCCGGTAGTCCTACCGGGTATATCTGGTATCCAAAATCCGGGTCGCTACAACAACAATATGCACTAACAAACACACAGAATGGAGGTAGACTAAATGAGCCAAACCACACAATCCAAACCACAATGCACGATGATTTTTAAGGTGGTTCCGATGCAACGACAGCAACCTACGTCCACCCCTCACCAAAATCCGGTGAGGCTTCACTGCTGTAAACCAGCATAGGGATGAATCCCCAACACGGAGATACACTCCAACCACACACGCAGGGCGACGCCTGTACACACGCACACGGGGACGTGTCCCAACACACACACGGAGATGAGCTCCAACACGATCCGATGACCGGATCAACAACACACACACACACACGAGCTGCGATAGATGCAACACCCTACACACTTGTACAACCAGATCTGGATAGATCCACACACACACACGAGCTGCGACAGATGCAACACCCTACACACTTGTACAACCAGATCTGGATAGATCTACACACACACACATAGATCTAAGAAGATCCACGCACACACACGGATATGAACAAGACAATCCACACGACCACGGATTTGAATCGATCCACACACACACTGATGTTTGTAGATTACAAAGAATAAGACTTGAAGCTTAAAACACAAAGACAAATGAAACACAGTTGAGAAAACTCCTGATTTGACTCCCCTTGAGTGTATGATGCAGATCTTGAATGAGGCTTGAATCTCCACTTGATTGACTTCAGAATGATCTTCAAATGCTTGATATTTGATGAAGAATGGCTGGACGAAGTACTGTTCACGGAGTTGTTCCTGCAGCTCTTTTTCTCCTTTGATGGCCTTCCTTTGATCCCCTTACATCATCTTGGTTTCTTGACCCAAGAGTTGTTTTTATAAGCCTTGAATAGTCCATGGACAAGCCAGAAACCAGATCCACATTTCCTGGTGAATTTGGAGGCTAGAGGACTGAAAAGTCCACATGAAAGGCTTGAACACATTGGTGAAAACAAAGTCAAACAAGGCTGCATCGGGGCTGGCGGTCGATCGGAAATAGGGGGGCGGTCGACTGAAATTTTACAGGAAATGAAGATTTCGTTGCTGGGAAAACCAGTCGACCGACCCATGGCTGGCGGTCGACCGAAATCTGGGTTTTTCCCAGATTTGTAATATTCAACCCCTTAAACCCATTTGCAGTCCGTGAGATCAAACTCCTTTGACCTTGAGGATTTATACTGAGTATTTTATCCTGCAAGAACATAGATAATTGATTAGGACTATAACTCAAGCATCTATATGATGAAAGCATGGACTTCATGCAAACCATTAAGAAGGAGTACAAATAAGTATAAAAACCCTTTTTAACATCCTTCAATCCATTGACCAAGGATGAAGCCCTTTCACACATTTGATGGACATCAAGAAGCCAAGTTCACCAAGATTAATGTGAAATGTTTAAGCACCTCATGATGATTGACAAAGCATCAAATGAAGTTATGTTCATAATGAGATGAACTCAAAAGAGACTTCCATTTTTGACAACCCAACATCCATCAAATCTTCCACTCACAGTAGACCATGAGACTCAAGCATCACACACACAAGCTACTAAGATTAATATGCATGATATGCATTGTAGCCCTTGAAAACACAAGTCTTCCACCCAACCAAGAAGAGCTAATGACTATGAGGTTGTACACAATGAGAAAGTCTTACCAAAGGTTCTTGACAAATTAGACATGACATATACCACCTATTTCAGTTTGTAGATAGCAAGGGTACTTATCCACACGTTTGCTTTACCTTCCAAGCGACTACCAAGATGTTTAATCCTATAAATCAAGATAGTCAAAGTTTAATATATCATGACATACACAAGGACTTGTTCACATGAAAGAGGCTATGAAACCAACTCAAACAACCAAGGATCAAGTCCATATAACTATGTTGCCATTTGCCATTAAAACCATTTGGAACATCAACATGAGTGCACAGTGACATCAAGAACATGTGCAAGTAAACATAAAGTTTAGTTATCATCAAAAACATATGCATGGCATATACAACATCATTTGCATGCCCACTCGTAGAGGTACCCAAATACTCACAACCACCACCACCTATGGCAGGTCCCCGAGTCTCTAGTCCTGATGAGCCTTCGGTGGGTGACATGTTTCGAGCTCTTATGGGAAATATGGAAGAGTTGACTACACGAGTGGATAAAATGGAAGGGTTGAGTACGCGGATAGATGGCATTGGCACATGTTTGGAAGAGAGGATGAAGGCCTTAGAGGATACGGCGGAAGAGTCGGACCAATCTATTCATGGTCTGGTAGGGAGAGTCATCGTCCTAGATAGACCCCCGGTGGAGGCACACCCCGCGCCGATGAATGGTCAACAGGAGCCGGTTCAGCAACCTGCTGCTCCTAGGGCTCAACAGGTAGATGATAGGAGGCGCCGAGTCCCCGAGGTGGTTGATTATGAGTCCAAGAATGAAAATGGGGGATATGGTCATGACTGTCATGTTCAACGACAGAACCGTGATTGAGATGAGGATGAGCGGACCCTCAGGACCGTTCGTGCGAACCCTCCCACTTTTGACGGGTCCTTGGACCCGAAGGTCTATCTAGATTGGGAGTCCGGGATGGATCGGTACTTTGATTGGTTCGATATGACGGACCATTGAAGAGTCCGATTTGCTAACATGAAGCTGATGGGATAGGCACAGACCTATTGGAAGAACGTAGAGAACCTGTTGTTTCATCGGCATGAGCCCCAGGTTGAGACATGGGGAGAGATGAAGGTCAAGCTTTGGTAAAAATACCTTCCTGCCACATACCGTCAGCGACTCATCGATAGGTGGTAGAGTCTCAGTCAGGGAGATAGGCCCGTCTCCGAGTACATCGTTGAATTTGATGAGTATTTTTTGCAATGTGGCGTCACGGAGGAGAGCTCCATGCCTATTTCCCACTTCCGACGTGGTTTACGGTCGCACTATCAATATGAGCTTTTTCGCCGCGATACCAAGACCTTAGAAGAGGCATATCAGGTTACTCTAGAGTTGGAGCAATTCGAGTTAGAGTTTGAGCCTACCCAACGATTGGGACCCTTTCCTCATCGTGGGGTTGAGCCTCATAGTTCTTCAGGCCCCTATCTGAGGGCTCCCCTGGCTTGACCCCCGGAACCCGCCCATCAGGAGCCACCCGCTCCAAGACCTCGCCCTCTCCCACCGAGGGACATTTCCCCTCAACCCCAACCATCGGCATCCATTGCCCGCTCCCCGGCACCCCTTGCCCGTCCTCCGGCATCCACACCTTCCCCAATGTTGCCTACACCCCCAGTCCGTTGGGAGGATAAGGGTAAGGGACCACTTATTGGGGAGACTAGTGGGTCACGATAGTAGTGTTATTGCTGCCATGGGTTTGGCCACATTGCTAGTCAATGTCCCACCCGTACATCACTAGTCATTGGGGACCTGAGAGTCGGAGAATCCTCACACGCCGGGCTTGTACCTGTCAGCTATGAGGCCGAGCAGGATTTGGCTGATGAGTTCTTTCGTGAGGAGGGCGATGTCCAGGGGAATCCTCCAGACCTCCAAGATGCCTAGTAGCCAGTGTCCTAGTTACACTTGTGGGTGGCCTGGACCACCACTGCATTATGTATGAGTCTAGGGTCGTGTGTGAGTTTGTGTTTCGTTGTTTGTTCAGTTTGTCAGAAGTCTATACGTACATTTTTCGAGTGCTTAGTGAGTCTGCATACGTCGAGTCGAGTCAGTCTAATGTCAGCTCGCGATGTCAGTCCCTTTCGAGTGTGAGGCAAATCGGATCTCATGCATACGTTGTGGACTTGTCTAACGAATAGGGGATCAGCTCTATCTTTCTATATCTCGGATCCAGTCACATACATGGACCCAGCGGTGATTCCCAGTGAGTCTTGAGCCGCCTCCACCCCTTGTGAGTGACCCCACCTTGAAGTGTCCACCACCAACCTCATTCCTGGCAATGTGTGCATACAGAACATATACGGGATGAGCAGGTGACTATTACTCAGAGTAGAGCGTACCCACGCTATCCGGTACGGTGGAGAGCACGACCCACATCTGATCACCTAGGCGAAGCTATGGAGAATGGAACGAGATCTGTAGGAGCGAGCAGCCGCACCCCTTACTCGACGGGGTCGAGTTCTTCCCACCAGGGGAGAATTGATGGGGCATCGGGGCTATTCCATTAAATATTTGGAATGTATTTTTGTAATATTGTACTTGGTGTGTAATGTGTGTTTGTTTTGGGTTTTATTTAGGTTTATGTGTAAAAGGGCCACGTAGGCCCAGCAGGGGCCCCCACCCTCTCTCTCCTCTCCCCTTGCAACTGGATTACAGTATTCTTAGGGTGAATTCCCTAGAAAACTTGGTGGATTCCAAGTTGTATCTCCCCTCCGAGTGTGAAGCTCCGCCGCCGCCGCCATCGAGCCGCCATCGCACCACCACCGCCTCGCCATCGCAGATCTGTCCATTACTGGACAGGGGTCTAAAGCCCGATTTTTAGCTCCCCATCAGGAGATCAGATCGTGTTGAAAATTGGAGGGTGAGTTCCCCACGTCCCCCCCAGCCTCTACAAAAAAATTCACATTTTTCCTCCCGTGTTTACCTTCCCTTACCATTTATTCCCCCCGATCTACAGATTCTATCTCTGTGCAGATCTGTGTTCCAGCAACCCACTTCTTTGCGCTTTTGACCCCCTTTCCAATTTCAGATCACTCTAAATTTTGGACTGTGTTTTCCGTCCACCAAAACCCCTTTCTCCAATTTTTTCCACGATTTTAGGACTTCATTTACCCCTCATAAAAATCTCTGTGAAAATTGGTTTCTATTCTGTCCCGTGCAGTCCAGATCCGACCCCTCTCCACCATAAAATCCATTTCCCCTGTCAATCCTCCTCAGAAAAATACATAAAAATTATTCTCATGTTCCTTACTTCCCCCTCCATCTCCCATAAAAATCCCAACTCCCAGATCTATAGTTTGAGCCTCGGTCAAAGTAAGTTCTCAAGCAGATCCCAATCTGCCCAGTGCATTCTGAGCCAGAGAAGTCCGCATGTTCTAAATTCAGCCTTGGCAAATACAGAGACAGGAAAATTCCTGTAATAACAGGTGGTTGAAGATCTCTAAGCTAGCTTCATAACGGCTAAGGTTTTGCGTCGATCCGACGTCTGTGCTGATCGCAGGAATTTTTCTCGCCGAGTCGTGCAGTGCTGAAACTACATAACAGGTCCGTGGATAGCAAGCCACAATGTTCCCCAATCGGGCCACCTCGCCTTCCACAAGGCGAACCAGCACGTTCCCCTCCTAGAGATCGTCCCTCCAGGAGTCCCCACCGCAGCGGTACTACTCCCGGCCCGATCGGCCCTCCGACCAGGACGTGGACCCCACAATTATCGACATGCGCCACCACCGGAGCTGCCCAAATCGCTGCCTGTCAACCCGAACCCGTTACTCCCGGGTCCACGTGTAGCCCTTTACCTCCCTACGTGGAGTGGGCAGTAATATTCATTGCTATAATTTAATTATTTACTGTACCGGGAGTACGAAGTTCGGCCCTGGTCGTCTTCCCCACGCTCGGAGCGTGGAGGTACACTCGCCACCCTCCTACTTTGGCATTTTCTTTACTCCTATATATTTCTATATGCCGCTGCATGAGTGTGTTAGAATTCTAGCTCGATCAATTTAGTCATCGCCGCGAGAGTGGGTGAGTGGAACCCGTCCCGTGACTCGATCCCAGCACGCGGAAAAGCCGTTACCCGAGAATCATTGTCGGTTTCTCAACCGCGCAGATCCACGCGTTTCCCTAACTTAGGGACGTCCGCGAGCTAGAGTCCCAGGTTTGCGTCCCGTCCCACATCAAAGGGTCGTTGAAAGTAATCTCCATCAAGTTACAATCATTATGATGAAAGATAATGAAACTATTCAAATATTTTTTACTCGAGTTGTCGACATCATAAATCAAATTAGAAGCTATAGGGATAAAATTGAAGAAAAGAAAATAGTTGAGAAAATCTTGAGAAGTCTTCCGATCAAGTTCGATCATATTGTTGCTGCTATTGAAGAATCTAAATATTTATCAAAGTTTTCTATGCACGAACTAATAGGTTCTCCGGAGACACATGATCGAGTAAAGAATGAACGGATTTTCTCATGAGAATCTAGAGCAAGCATTTCAATCAAAGGTATCATTATCATATAAAAGAGGAGAGTTAAAGAAGGAGATGCTGAGAATCAACACCGAGCACTAACATTTTGTTTTTACATTTGTATCCTTTTATTTATATTTATATCCTTGGGTTAATTGGGTTGCAAATGTATGGCAAGTATAAGCCAATGGGTTACTTGGGCTAAGTCAATGGGTTTCTTTACAAAAAGGCCGCGTAGGCCCGGCGGGACCCCCACCTCCTTTCCCATTGGTCCACCTAGGCTTTAGGGCCCATGTGGGGCTAGTCCATGGTCCACCTTGGACTTGGACCAAAGAGAGGAAGGAAGAAATTCAAACTTCTCTACCCTTTTTTCAAAGGGGCGCCCCCCTTTATAGGTTTTTTATTCATGTTGTAATTTTTTATTTATGGCCATTTGACCACATGGGAGAATAATTCTCCTATCCCCTAAGTGCCCCTCCCTAACCCTAGATCTGAGGTTAGTTTAGGTCTTTTATCCATTGCTATATAATCCTTGTATTTCCATAATTTGAGACATTAATGAGAAGAATTGTTGGAAAATCCAAGAGAGCCCCAAGGGCGCCCCTCTCTCCTCTCCCCTTGTAGCAGTGATTGCTGCCCCTTTCTAGGGTGTGAAGCCCTAATCTTGGTGTGACTCCAAGATCTACCACCTCTATTGGATGCGACTTCCAGCCACCGCCGCCGTCACCTCCGTTCGTGTCGCCGTGGAGCCGCCACAACCCATTCTTTGAAGTGCTGTCCAGGATTCCGAGAGATCCAAGACAGAAGCTAAGAGAAAAGGTTGGTCCTCCCAATCCCTGTATCTGATGATCTTGAAATTTTGAGAGATCATCCCCCTTGTTGTTACCTCCTCCCATTTTAAATTTTGTGCTAATCCGCCACCGTTTGCTATTTTTCCCAGTCTTTTAGTTTCACCCCTTACAGTCTGCCAATCAGCAAATTTGCAGGATAGTGTCTTGTTATTATATTTTTTCCGCCCCCTTAGCCATCTCCAAAAATTACCAAAAAATTCATCCGTGATTCTCACTTCCTACCCTACCCACCATAAAATTCCCAAGATCCAGTTCTACCATTCCCCTATCGGTCAAAATTCATTTTCAGGCAGATCCTGTTCTGTCCTGACTGTATGTAATCCGAGCCAGCAGAAATACTTGGGGAATAGTGGTTTTCATTTCCAATCCGTTTGCTGGATGGTCGTGAAATTAATTTATGTTGTATCCCTTTGAGTCCTCTGTCCAACAGCGCTGATCTCGCCTCGATCGGCATCCGGATCTGGGCGCAACAATTATTTTTGTGGAGGCGCGCATATCTGATCCGTGAACAGACCAGCAGAGGCAGCAGCAAGTTAATTCTTGCAAAATTATCTCGGCGTCGATTCAGCCGCCGCCAACTTCAGGGATCGAAGAGGAGTCTTCCACCGGCGTCCCAGCCAACCGCCAAGGCCAGAAGGTGACCGGAAGTCGCCGTCCCAGCAGCCAAGTTCGCTTGCTGTCCAGCGGGCTGAATTGAGTTGGAATAGTGCCGAGTCGGACCAGCAGCCTATCTTTGGCCCAAAATCCCTTCCGACTTGCTGCCCGTCAACCCGAGTTTGCTACTCCCAGGTCGCCATTGTAGCCCTTTACTTCCCTGCATGGTGTGGATAATAAAAATTCACTACTGTAATTATTTATTTACTGTACACCGGGAGTACGAGTCTTGGCCGGGGTCGTCTTCCCCACGCCCGGAGCGTGGAGGTATCGTGTCCGCTCCCTACCTTGACATTTTGCTTATGTCGTATATTTTCATATGCCGCTGCATGAGTGATAGGAACTTAGCTCGTTATAATTTTATCACCGTTGCGAGGGTGAGTGAGTGGAACCCGTCCCGTGACTCGATCTGAGCATGCGAAAAAGTCGATACCCGAGACTCATTGCCGGTTCCTCAACTGCGTAGATCCACGCGTTTCACTCGCTTAGGGACGTCCGCGAGTTAGAGTCCCAGGTTCGCGTTCCATCCCGCATCAAATTGGTATCAGAGCAAGTCGAGTCTAGGGTAGTCGGTCCAAGGTGTCTCATTGCACCTCTCTATTCGGTATATCAAAAGGTGTCTCCGGAACGATAGGTTATGCCTATTGGGAAGGTACACACTTGGGTGAGTGCGATCTTCGGATCAAACCTCCGCCACGTACCGGATACTGGTTGAGTCTAGGTTTGTAGTCGAGTTTGCATTCCAATTTTAAATTATTGTTTTAGGGTCGTGTCTAGTCGGTTTGTCTTGCACCAAGTGTTGGCATGACCATCATATAGCTCCCCGTGTCCCACGGATCCTTAAAAGCCCATGTCATGTGAATGGTGGCGACACACCCAAGGATGGGGAACCCAACCCTTCCACCTCCGTAGTCCCGAAGCCCTAGACTTCTATGGCTCCAAAGTCCCGAGCGACTACCTAAAGTGGAAAGCTGCTATGGACAACTACTTTGAGTGTTACATTATGTCCGATGCCATGGAAGTTGATTTTGCCACAAGGCGGCTTTTTCACGAAGCCGCCGAGAAATGGAGAGACATTGAATGCTTGAGAGAAATTAGGAGGCAATGGCCTATAGAGTCATGGCGTGAGATGAAGGGTGAGCTTAGAAGGGTCTACCAGTCACCTCCAACCGACCCCACCCAGTCACCTCCAACCAAGTGGGTTATAGTCGGAGGCAACGAGCCCCGCACGTAGATGAGCCTAGACCCAAGATTAGGCCAATTGAATATGAGAAAACCCACCATGATGCCCCTAGTCCAAACCGCACCTTAGACAACCTCTTGCAAATGTTTATGGACCGGATGGATAGGAGAGATAGGATGTGGGCACGACTCCTGCCCGAGCCTAAGGAGGTAGTCGCCGGTAGTCTGAACCCGGTGCTGTCTACGGAGTCCCCAATTCCTCTCCCCATCATGGAGGAAGTCCCTTCCCCAACTGAGGGAGATGCCGTGTTAGAACCTACACCTTTCGAACTTCAGCTGGAGCCATACCTACGTACTAAGGGTGAGATTGTCATTGTAGAGCCACCTCATTTGGATCCACCTCAGCCAAAGCCACCCATGCTTCTATCGGGGAAGCTAATCATCGATGAGTCACTTCTTAGCTGGCTCAAGATAGGCTTGGTCCCTAATGCACCATGCTACCCATCCATGGACCCCACACTACCATTAGTGTTCGTCAACTCATTCCATACGACCTTCCGGTCTTGTCACCATGTTGATACATTGGATGACCTTATTAAGGGATTAGACTGGCAATTGAAGTTGACGTGTATGTTGGCTCGAGGCTTCGACCAACCCAATAGTCGTAGCTTCACACATCCAGCCTTAGGGTCCATTACCTCCGTGTGTACCGTGGGTCATGTCACCACGGAGGTTCTCTTATTCCTCCCAATGCCGACTGAGCCTAGCTTCATTCCACTTATCCCGAGGGAGGAACCATAACTTCTACACATGACCGTCGTCCCACCGATCACAATGCATGAAGGTGATTATTTATACCTTCAAGAATTTCAAACATGGGACCGTGTCATGGGGGAACCCATATGATGCGGGACGAGCGACGCGACCAGGCTAAGACGTACGACCGACTCAAAGTGCGTCCAGCACTAGCACACTAAGGCTGACTACCGTGGCATTCTCCAGGTGGAGACGTCTCTCAACAGCAACTCACTCTAGCCCGACGATCATCCCTTGCGAGGGAAACGTGGGATCGCAGTGGTTAAGGAACCACTGTCGCCCAGGGTAATGCAGTCCGAGCTCGGTGCTCGACTGGAGCTAAGGAACAGGCGCTCACAACTCACAACCACAGTAATTTGCAACTAGCTAACGGCCCTATTCTCACAAACACAGCATGATAGAAAGTATACTAAATCAGCAATGTGAGTGTAGAACGAAGTGTGTACCTCCACGACTAGCGCGTGGGGAAGAATTCCCCGCCGAATCCGACAACCCCAATACACACACTTAATAACCGTACACTTTCGGAACCTGATGCTCACTCCACGTAGGGAGGTAAAGAGCTACAAACGTAAATTTGGGGTTGCTGGAATCCAGGTTGATGGGCCGCACTCGCAGGAGGTAAGGGAAGCGAGTCGGGGCCGATCGGGTGAGCCGATCGGAAGCCGACTTGATTCTGCCCGCGCAGGTGACTTGGCGCAGCAAACTTGCGGAGGCCGACACGCCAAGATCCGACTTCTGATCGGAGTGCTGTTTGTTGGAGAACGTCGGCGACAGGATGAAGATTCTCTGCTCAGAAGGGTGCGATCAGATCTTACCAGATCTGGGCGCAACAGCGACTGTTCTTTGCCTCAGGTTCTGCGCACACAGAACTGTACAGGAAGACAAATAATTACTGGAAAAATGGTTCCCAGTGTCGGAACGTGGTGTCGTTTATTGCAGATGGTCGGCGACGTCTAGAGTAAGGATCTGACCAAGGGGTTTGGTCAGATCGGCAAAGAGGAGGACGGGGAAGCTTTTGGAAATCACCTCTTCTTCTGGGTCGGATCTGCACAGGGTGGTCGGCACAGTCCCACGAGAATCTCTGCCATGGCCAGCACCGATCTCAGAATGACAGGAGCTTGGCGGCAACGTGAAGAGGACAAAAAATCCTACAACCCATCAGGATCTCAGATCCAGAGAGCTTGGAAATAGATCTAGAGAAATTTAGGATCAGGAAACTGAGGATCTGGACTACAGGCTTAGGCAGATTTGCGCGACTTCACGAGGAGAATTGTTACCGGCGATCCAAAGCTCCGATCGACGTGAAACCAATGCCAACTTATTCCTGACTTGTAGAATCTTCATTGAGAATTTTCGTAGAACCAGATATGAAGAGGATAGGGAGGATAGAGGGGTGAGTGACATGCCTAAGAGAATCCCGTCACAGGATTTGATCAAGGGCATCACACCCAAAAGGAGGAAGAGAATCACTCTCTTAACATAATCTTCTCTCATAAAAACTTCATTAACTTCTCAAATAACACTATACATGTGATTATATAGGGAATGGCAAGGGGAGGGGGGCTGGGAAATGTGTGGGAGAGAGGGGAGGGAGAGGGGGTGCAGCCCCTTGACTTAGGTGGAGGAGGGAGACCAAGGGGGAGGGGGAGGAAGTTTCCTTCCTTTGAAAATGGGAGGGAGGGGAGTCAAGCTACGTAGGTGGCAGCCTCCCTCTTGGACCACGAAGGCGGAAGTCCCTTTCCAAGCCTCCATTCTCTTAGCCCCTTTCACACCTAGCACACTAATCCCATGACTTGTTCACATTTAACCCCATTTGACCCATTCATACCTAGCCCATGGGCCTTTTCACACTTGGCCCTTTTAAAGCCCAAGAGAAAATCCCAATAGCTCTAGACCACTATTCTACTCCATTAGCCCTTATAATAACACAATTGTCCAACATGGACTACAATAGGGCCCAACATGGCCTAAAAATGTGAAATAAAGGTGATGGCTCGGCCGATGCGTCCACGTCCTCCGCGAGCTAATCGGGCCCTGCCGTGTCCTCGTCCACCGGCGTGTATTGCAGCGTGTGTCCGCATCAATTCTCCCCGGGTGGGAGGAACTCGACCCTGTCGAGTAAGGGTCTCGAAGCTTGAGCTCTCCGCATGTGATCAAGACATCGTCTGGCACGGGGCGTCTTCTCCAATGCGCAAGGAAGTGTTGGTAGGCTCTGTTCCTGGTGGTGATCACCTGCTCATCCAGTATACAATCTATATGCTTGCGTTGAGGCTGGAAGAGGTGGACTCTTGGGTCGTGTGTCACTCACAACAGGAGGAGAAAGCCCAAAAACTCACTAGGGATCACCGTGGGTTTCCGATATGCTACCAGATCTGAAACATTGAACGTCGAACTAACACCATAGTCGTCTAGTAGTTCAATAACGTATGCATTTGAACCCACTTGTTTCTTGACTCGGAAAGGGCGGGTATCGCGGGCCTGGAGTTTCTTTACAGTCCCCGAGGGGAAACCGTTCAGGTATGACCCTGATCATGACGTACTCTCCCTTTTGAACTCATGGGCATGTCGGCGTACATCAGCTAACCCCTTATATGTGCATGGCTAGCCTTTTATTGGGACACAACTTTATGCAACTCCAAATGCACGACAAACAAACTGTATAAGCAAAACTGGCACATACATGACCTTAAACAAACCTAGACACCCAAAGAAATACTTGCAGACAAACAATGCAACCCAAAGTTGTGGACTCCTAGACATCCTAACATGAACCTACTGACTTCTAAATGGGAGTTCAGAGGTTTGGGAGGATCACACCCAATTGCACATTGCCCTGCGACTGAGTCCCTGGGTCGGCAGCATGCTCTTCCAAAAGCTCATCAAAGAACTCCTCCGCGAGTTCTAGATCCGGCTCATAGCTGTCCGGCACTAGCTCCGGTGTGGGGTCGCGGGTTAGAGTGTCTGAAATAACCAACGAGTCCCGAGTGGGACACTTGGCCGCAAAGTGGCCAATCCCACCACACCTATAGCACTGGTCACACGGCCTTGTGCTAGAAGATGCTCCACCGGTCATCGGCCCCTTTCCCTTGTCTTCTCGAAGGGCCGGGGGTGGTGGGAGCTGGGGTCAGGCAGGCAATGCGGGCTGCTGGGGGTGTGGGGTGGGGAATGGTGCCTGTTGGCGAGGGTCCCTTGGAGGGAGAGGGCGAGGCCTGAGAGCAATGGGGTCTTGGCGAGGGGGTTGGGATTCCGGGGGACGAGCCACCAAAAACCGGCTATAAGAACTTGGCGTGGTCCAAGAGTCAAACCCACCAGGATAGATGGTCCCCGATCGCTGGACGGGAGTGAACTCTGACTCAAATGTTAGGGTGCTAGGCCCGGATACAGAGGGGGGGGTGAATGTATCCTGCTACGAATAATGCCCAATTTAAAAAATCAGATGCTAAGCAAGTTCCGGAGTTAAGCTAATTCGATTAGACAAAATAACAAGCAGGTGGAGCGAGCCTATCCAAGCATCTAGCGGAAGCAAATCAAGCAATCTGATGAACCAGTTGAAAATCCTTTTAAACAAAAGAGCAAATATGTAACTGGCCCCCAAATAACCAACTAGCGGAAGCAGCACAAATGAGAATAAGAAATCTCAAGACAATCTGTGAAGGGTGGTAGGAGATATGGAAGAACACACTACAAGCAAACCACTGCTCAAAGATTTTAAGGTGGTTCGGTCCTCCAGACCTACATCCACCCCTCACTCCCAACCGGAGTGAGGCTTCACTAGCAAACACTAGAACCAAGCAGACTCAGTCTGCAAACAGTTGCTGCCACACAGCTTGACCAAGGGAATAGCCTCCCCTCTAACTCCCAACCGGAGGGACACCCAAGTGACTCCCAGCCACTTGGAAACTAGAGGTCGAAGACCTCTCTTCCTCCAGACCAGGAGGGACCACTGGACTTGCAACCACAAGCCCAGAACCGGAGGACTAGCCTCCCTTCCTCTAACCAGAGGGCAACCCACAAGTGACAACCTGTCACTTGCAACCCGGAGATCAGATCTCCCTTCTCCTGAACCAACAGGAGGAACCCGATCCCCAACAGGGTAATCGGAAGAACAAAGATAATCAGAAAACAAAGGAAAACAATAAAGGAAAATAACACAGCAATCAGAAAGCTGTAAAAGATGAAAACACAGATATGGCTCTCAATGGAGCTGACTGGCCTGGATCTGATCCACGGTCCAGTAGGAACAAGTCTTCAGATGAAGCTTCCCATCTCTCGTTCTCTCTTCTTCTTTCTCTTCCTTTTCTTCTCTGCTTCCTTCTCTCACTCGCGAGCTCTCTCTCTTTCTCTTTTTACTTCTGCTGCTTCTCTCACTCTGCCACTCTTCTTTTTCTTCTTCTTCTCTTCTCACTGGATCGAACTCTTAGCACTACTGCTTTTCTGCAATTGCTCTCAAGGCTTCGATCACGATCTCTCTCTTTCTTCTTCTTCTCCTTTTCTTCTTCTTTTCTTTTTCTGGATCGAAGGGCTTTTCGGCTCTCCAGGCTTTTTCTTCGATCTACCTTCATCTGAAGACGAAGGCTCCATTATATACCAGCAGCAGCAGCAGGGCGCGTGTGTGTCACGCCCCGAGCGCGGAAGATACCCGGATATGCGCGACGAGTTTATATCAATCATGTCAATCAGAGTGGTCGTGAATTCGACACAAAGACAGAGATGCGCAAAATAGCAAGATAACCCAATCCTTTATTTCATAATAGACAATTACAAATCCAATACTCTGTTTAATAAAAAGAAAAGTACATAGTCGACTCAAGAAAACTATAGAAATAACTAGACGACACTTGAGCAGCTCTATCACTTTCACTCTTGACCATTCCCATCCGATTGACTTCCATCGTCGTCGGACTTACCTGAAAAGTAAGGGACAAACGGAATGAGTGAACGCTCAGTAGGAAATTATATCTCAAGTACTAGCAAGGGGTTTAAGTAATTACATTTTCATGAATGCAATGAAGCTATGCATGCTCGCATAAAACGACAAGATAGAGAAAATGTAATATCAAGGAATTAAGATGGACAAATCATGAACTTTCAACAAGATACTCAAGATATTCAAGCAAGTACATTTAACAAGTCATGTCAAGAATTTTTGGCTATCATGTATCAAGTAAGCAAGTAAATTACCTTTTTTCGGGCCACGCATTTCATGTCAAGGCAAGTACGATCTCAAGCACAAGATTTATGTGGAATGTCCAATCTAGAAAGTAAAGTACTCGGTATAATGCCAGATACCTTATCATTTTAACTCCCATGGGCACAAGTACTTTCGGGTGCTCCTCCCAGGACCAGATCGGGCCCTATATGCGCAGGCATTTATCATGTGTTTTGACATCCACTCTTATATATATAGCCAATTTTTGAATTTCAATAATCAAACTTGTAGACATGTATGACAACTTTGACAGAATGGAGTCCAAAAATATGACAAAGGACATAGATGGCGATAATAACGGTATAATCACGATATCGATAAAACTAGGTAGAATATGGTTCCCTTAACTTGGGTACCATGACAAATCAATATGGACATTCTTTATATAGAATTGAGGTCCACATGAACAGTATATCAAAGGTAAGATACCCTCGTTCTTATCATAGAATTGACGTTTATAAGAATGACATGATATGGCATGATATCATCATCCCATTAAGAATTTCTTATGATATACTCTTTGTATAATCATAAGGGCCGGTATACCATGTTTCTTTAGATTGACATGGCAAAGATCGTGTAATAGATTTTTAGGGTACAACCAGCTCAGTCGACCTTGAGGGAATCCAAGGTACGAGGAGTCTTACGGAGGTCTCTATGACTAACTCGCTAGTCCAAAGGAACGGAATGTCCAATGGAGAGCTTGTATGTCAATGAGAGTTGAGTGTGATCGATAAAACAATCGTGAAACGTGGGACTATACTCACGGAATGGAGAATAGTGCCGATATATATATTATATAACATATGAAACCATCGGTTAACAGAAACAGTGGAAAATCAGTTTTACAGTAAAGTAACGACTTAAGCAGAGTCGTTTATCAAGTAATTAACGCCTAACAGAAGGGCGTTTACACATGTTTCCATTTTTCAGAATTTTAATATTTCATTAATTTATCTAAAACGCGCCCTGGACAGGGACGTTTCTTTGTAATGAGACAACTTCAGTAGCAGGCGTCTTTTTATTTACAATATTTTACAGAACATATTTATTTTCAGAAATTATAAAAAATGCGCCCTTGGCAGGGGCGTTAATCATTAAATTCTTATTTTTACAGAATATATTGTTCGGGATTTTAACAGAAACGCGCCCTATGAAGGGGCGTTACTTTTCAATTCACGCCCTAGTATCGGGCGTTAGTCCAGTGAAAGACGACCTAGCCACGGTCGTGAATTCAAGAAATACCATGAATTTTCATGGGCAGTAATAATTTCAGGATAATAGAATTCATAGAGAACGAATGTATGGTCATGACAATAAAATTAACAGGTTTGAAGACATATGATCATGCATTATTGTAGAATCATGATTTCATAGATAATCAATTCTTAACATGGGTGATTAATGATTAAATGAAATTAACACCTGTGTACAGGGCGTCAAATCTAAAATTGACGACCTTATCAAGGTCGTTTCTTTACAAGTAGCGCCCTTGTTTGGGTCGCGTATTTCAAAATCACGCCCTTGGTAAGGACATTCCTTTCAAAAATTCAACAGAAACGTTTAAAACTTAGGAAAACTATATGCAGGTGTATGCTCATATGATTTCACTACGATTCTTATATACTTTGGGCTACATACTTGAGAAAATCCTACCTTATGATAATTTGATGATTTGAACCGTGAGAAGAGGAGCTCTTGTTCTTCGGTCCTGTAATTCCTACGAGAACAGAAGAAGAAATATTAGTATTTCTTCATACTTCCTGACCGAAGGTAAAAGAAAGAAGAACATCACCTTTGTTCTTCACGTACGTAGGTGCTTTTCCTAACCTGTAACAGAAGAAGATGAAGAACTGTTAGTTCTTCATGTAACAGACGTAAGGAATTAAGGAAATAAGAAGAAATATTCCTCTCACGTACGTTGTAGTTTTCCAAACGCCAAATAGCGTTTAAGGTTCGATCAGTAGGTTTTTTATAGGGATTTTTGGGAATCCTATTAGGGCTAGAGTTTGATTAGAAGTAATGTTTCTAAGATAGAGTTATTGCCACATTAGAACTCTTTCTCGTAGTTATCACTTACCCTGGATAAGCTCCCGGGGTCGAACGGTTCACGAATGGAATTAACGACTTTGGTCAGGTCGTCGATTCTTGAATTGACGACCTGGTGCAGGTCGTTTCTTAAGAAGCGCCTGGTATGAAGGCGTTCTTTGTTTTAAAACACGCCCAAGATAGGGGCGTTTCTTGGCCTTACATTTTTGACGTTGGAATTTGACGCCGTGTGGTCAGGGCGTCACTTATTGAATAACGCCTTACCTAGAGGCGTTTCTAATTTGAATAGCGCCTTTATCCGAGGCGTTATTTTATATTGTTTTATTTATCTATTTATTTGATTTATTTTAAAATCTTTATTGTTATTAATATTTTATCAGGGTTGCTACACCCTCCCCCACTTAAAAGAATTTGGTCCCCAAATTCAATTGCATAATATGTATACACGTGGAGAGTGTAGATCATATACCTGTTAGAATAACTCGGGAAATCGTTTCTTCATAGATTCCTCGGTCTCCCATGTCGCTTCGTGTTCAGAATTCTTATTCCATTGCACCTTAAGCATGGGAATAACCTTATTCCTTAGTGCTCGTATTTCACGATCTAAGATCTTCATAGGCTTATGTTCATATGTGAGATCTTTCTTGATCACCAGATCTCCATGTTCAATAATGTGCGACGGATCGTGAACATACTTCTTCAACATAGATAGGTGAAATACATTATGTACCTCGGACAATTGAGGAGGCAACGCGATGCGATAAGCAACCTTGCCAACTCTTTCAAGTACCTCAAATGGTCCGATGAATCTTGGCGTAAGCTTGCCCTTAACGCCAAATCTTCGTATGTCACGTCCAGGTGATATCTTGAGAAATACATGATCTCCGATTTGGAATTCAAGATCTCTCCTTCTTGTGTCAGCATAAGCATTTTACCTTGTCTGAGCAACTTGTAATCTTTCTCTGATTACTTGTATCTTCTCAGTTGTATCCCTTACCATGTCTGGACCTAACAGTTGTTTCTCTCCAACTTTGTTCCAGCATAAGGGTGATCGGCAACTCCTTCCATATAAAGCTTCGAAAGGTGCCATTTGGATACTAGCTTGGTAGCTATTATTATATGCAAATTCCACTAGTGGCAAATGTTCATGCCAGCTTCCACCAAAGTCAATGATGCAAGCTCTTAGCATCTCCTCAACAACTTGATTAGCTCTCTCGGTCTGACCATCCGTTTGTGGGTGAAAAGCAGTACTAAAGTTGAGCCTTGTTTCCAACGAATGTTGTAATCCCTTCCAAAAATGAGAAGTAAAATGGGGATCTCGGTCAGACACGATTGAGACAGGAATACCATGCAGCTAGCACATCAATTGACCATCGACTTTTTATTGGCAAGAAATGTGCCGATTTAGTTAATCGGTCAATGATAACCCAGATTCCATCATGTCCTCCTTTAGATTTAAACAAACTCATGATGAAGTCCATACCAATATCCTCCCACTTCCACTTAGGAATATCTAGGGGATGAAGTTTACCAGCAGGCTTTTGGTGTTTCCACCTTGACTTGTTGGCATGTGAGACAGCGTGATACATAGTCCGCTATTTCTCTTTTCATATTAGGCCACCAAAAGTTCCTCTTTACATCTTGGTACATTTGGTTGATCCTGGATGAATCGTATACCTTGATCTGTGAGCTTCATCTAAGATCTTTTTCTTTTATTCTGGACAATCTGGTATACAAGTTCTATCTTTAAATATTAATCTTCCATCAGAAGTTAGTTGAAAAATCAGATTGTCCTTCTACTCTGCCTTTGATTTTCGCTAATATAGGATCATCATCCTGAAGTGTTTGTATCTCAGATAATAAGTCTGACTGTATGCTTACATGAGATAATGTGACAAATTTGGATTCCGTGTCCAAGCTTATATTGAGCTCAGAGAATTGTTCAAGTAACCTCCATTCTTGTATCATACAATTGGCTATCATTGCTCTCGGCTTTCGACTAAGGGCATCAGCAACATAATTACCCTTTCCGGGATGATATTGTATATTGAAGTCGAAGTCCTTGAGATATTCCAGCCAGCGTCTTTGTCTCATGTTTAGCTCCTTTTGTGAAAATAGATATTTGAGACTTTTGTGATCGGAGTATACAGTAAACTGCACTCCATATAAGTAGTGTCTCCATATCTTTAGGGCAAATACCACCGCGGCCAGTTCTAAGTCATGGACGGGGTAATTCTCCTCATGCTTCTTCAGTTGACGTGAAGAGTATGCTATGACCTTTCCTTGTTGCATTAGGACACATCCGAGGCCAATGCCAGAAGTATCTGTGTAGACCTCGAATTTCTCTCCTTCTATTGGTAGAGCTAAGACCGGAGCTGTAGTAAGATGATCCTTGAGAGTTTGGAAACTTCTTTCACATTCCTCACTCCATTCATATCGGATCTCCTTACGAGTTAACCTTGTAAGGGGCACGACGATCTTGGAGAAGTCTTTGATGAATCGCCGATAATATCCTGCAAGACCGAAGAAACTTCTGATCTCGCTTGCATTAGTAGGTCTTTCCCAGTTTCTTACAGCTTCAACCTTTGACGGATCTACAGATAAACCGTCCTTGGATATGACATGTCCGAGAAATGCCACTTCTTCAAGCCAGAACTCGCACTTGCTGAGTTTTGCATATAATTGATTTTCCCTCAATACTTGCAATGCGATCCTTAAATGTTCCTCATGCTCTTCCTTAGTCTTGGAATATATCAATATGTCATCAATGAAAACCACCACGAATTGATCTAGATAGGGCCTGAATATGCTATTCATTAACTGCATAAAGGCAGCATGGGCATTTGTTAGTCCAAAAGGCATAACAATAAATTCGTAATGGCCATACCTGCTTCTGAATGCAGTCTTATGAATGTCATCATCCTTGATTCTTAACTGATGATATCCCGACCTGAGATCAATCTTGGAAAAATATTTGGATCCTGAAATCTGATCAAATAACTCATCGATTCTCGGCAGTGGATACTTGTTCTTGATAGTGAGATGATTCAACTGTCGATAGTCGATGCACAATCTCATGGATCCGTCCTTCTTCTTCACAAATAAGACTGGTGCTCCCCACGGGGAAGTACTTGGTCTAATAAACCCTTTTCGAATTAGTTCCATCAACTGCTCCTTCAACTCTTTGAGTTCCGCAGGGGACATTCTATATGGTGTCCTTGAAACAGGACCAGCACCAGGGACTAAGTCAATGGTGAAGGCCACATCCCTTTGAGGGGGTAATCCCGGCAACTCTTCCGGAAACACGTCCGGGAATTCCTGCACTACTGGAATGTCTTCTAGCTTGGTTTCCTTAGCTTCTTTAATTGTGACAAAGGCAAGGAAAGATGTACATCCTTTCCTGATGAGCTTGCTAGCTCGGAGGGCCAAAAATAAGAGGGGAATTGCTCCGACTCTTGGGGCGAGTAAAGACTAATTCTGGAATATCTTTGAAAGCAATTTGGCTATTGCGGCAATCAACCGTTGCCTGGTATTTGGATAACCAGTCCGCTCCTAGTATAACATCATACTCCTTTAGATCGAGGCATATGAGATCTATAGGTAAATTCCTACCTTGAATCATTACCTCACAGTTTTGGTAGTGATGAGTAATATCATTTTCACTTCCAAGAGGAGTAGTTAGAACTATTTTTATCCATTCTGGTTCTAACGGTAACGGGTCGGCAAACTTCTTAGAAATAATGGAATGCGATGCACCCGTATCAAATAAGACATAAGCACTTTTGGAACAAACTGTTAATGTACCTTCTACCAGTCCACCTTCTTCTTGCTCGGTCTCCTTTATTGCATGAAGTCGAGCGTTCTTTGTCACCGGGCGCTTACCGTCACCGGCTTGGTCATTCATTAATGGACAATCGGGAATCCGATGTTCGCGACTCCCACAACGGAGACAACCTCCTAATTTCCTCCAGCATTCTTCTGTCTTGTGACCAGCCTTGTCACAATGCTTGCATACTGTATTAGAAGGGGTAGTTGTGATAGAGAAAGGCTTGGTCTTTTTGAACTTATGGTCTTGAGAGGAAGAACCTCCATTATTGGGCCTCTTCTTGAAATTGGGTTTGAAAGAACCCGAACCTGTGACTTGCTCCTTCTTATCTTTTCCACGGATCCTATCAGATAGTTCCGTGGCATCTTCAAGTAATTGAGCTCGGCGCACTATTTTAGAATAAACTTGGATGTCCATAGGCACCAGTTGAGTAATATAGTGGGGCCTAAGCCCATTAAGAAATCTACGGGCTTTCATCTTCTCCGTGCTAATAAGATGCTTAGCATATCTAGACAACCTGGAGAACTGAGCTTCATAATCTGCTAATGATAAAGATCGTTACTTTAATGCAGCGAATTCTGCAGCCTTCTTTTCTTGGACTCGGTCCGAGAAATATTTAGCATTGAAGTATTCCACAAATTCTTCCCATGTTACTTGAGTAGGATCGATGGTTGCTTCAATAGACTCCCACCAACATCTAGCATCTTTCTCCAACTGGAAGGTAGCTAATAAAACCTTGTCTTGGTCCGTGCATTGCATGACACAGAATATACGTTCGGTTTCCCGAACCCAATGCTCGGCATCGTCCGGATCGGTCGATCCTATGAACTTCGGGGGATTCATACTCTTAAATGCTTGGTGTAAGCTTCCAACTCGTGGAGCACCACCTTGTGCTACCTGTTGTAACACTTGAGTCATCCCTTGGAGGGTACGCTGCATGTTGCGCCATTGAGCACGTTCGGCAGCCATTATCCTATAATTGCAATAGCTACATTAGTACGTGACTACATTTAGAAACCAGTACTCTATTTTTAATTTTAACCCTTGGTTCTACCCAATCTCACTGGAAAAAGGTTTATACTTATCCTTGGACTTGGGTTTTTCCTAGGAATTGAATACCCTAGGCTCTGATACCACAAAAACTGTCACGCCCCGAGCGCGGAAGATACCCGGATATGCGCGACGAGTTTATAACAATCATGTCAATCAGAGTGGTCGTGAATTCGACACAAAGATAGAGATGCACAAAATAGCAAGATAACCCAATCCTTTATTTCATAATAGACTATTACAAATCTAATACTCTGTTTAATAAAAAGAAAAGTACATAGTCGACTCAAGAAAACTATAGAAACAACTAGACGACACTTGAGCAGCTCTATCACTTTCACTTTTGACCATTCCCATCGATTGACTTCCATCGTCGTCGGACTTACCTGAAAAGTAAGCGACAAACGGAATGAGCGAACGCTCAGTAGAAAATTATATCTCAAGTACTAGCAAGGGGTTTAAGTAATTACATTTTCATGAATGCAATGAAGCTATGCATGCTCGCATAAAATGACAAGATAGAGAAAATGTAATATCAAGGAATTAAGATGGACAAATCATGAACTTTCAACAAGATACTCAAGATATTCAAGCAAGTACATTTAACAAGTCATGTCAAGAATTTTTGGCTATCATGTATCAAGTAAGCAAGTAAATTACCCTTTTTCGGGCCACGCATTTCATGTCAAGGCAAGTACGATCTCAAGCACAAGATTTATGTGGAATGTCCAATCTAGAAAGTAAAGTACTCGGTATAATGCCAGATACCTTATCATTTTAACTCCCATGGGCACAAGTACTTTCGGGTGCTCCTCCCAGGACCAGATCGGGCCCTATATGCGCAGGCATTTATCATGTGTTTTGACATCCACTCTTATATATATAGCCAATTTTTGAATTTCAATAATCAAGCTTGTAGACATGTATGACAACTTTGACAGAATGGAGTCCAAAAATATGACAAAGGACATAGATGGCGATAATAACGGTATAATCACGATATCGATAAAACTAGGTAGAATATGGTTCCCTTAACTTGGGTACCATGACAAATCAATATGGACATTCTTTATATAGAATTGAGGTCCACATGAACAGTATATCAAAGGTAAGATACCCTCGTTCTTATCATAGAATTGAGGTTTACAAGAATGACATGACATGGCATGATATCATCATCCCATTAAGAATTTCTTATGATATACTCTTTGTATAATCATAAGGGCCGGTATACCATGTTTCTTTAGATTGACATGGCAAAGATCGTGTAATGGGTTTTTAGGGTACAACCAGCTCAGTCGACCTTGAGGGAATCCAAGGTACGAGGAGTCTTACGGAGGTCTCTATGACTAACTCGCTAGTCCAAAGGAACGGAATGTCCAATGGAGAGCTTGTATGTCAATGAGAGTTGAGTGTGATCGATAAAACAATCGTGAAATGTGGGACTATACTCACGGAATGGAGAATAGTGCCGATATATATATTATATAACATATGAAACCATCGGTTAACAGAAACAGTGGAAAATCAGTTTTACAGTAAAGTAACGACTTAAGCAGAGTCGTTTATCAAGTAATTAACGCCTAACAGAAGGGCGTTTACACATGTTTCCATTTTTCAGAATTTTAATATTTCATTAATTTATCTAAAACGCGCCCTGGACAGGGACGTTTCTTTGTAATGAGACGACTTCAGTAGCAGGCGTCTTTTTATTTACAATATTTTACAGAACATATTTATTTTCAGAAATTATAAAAAACGCGCCCTTGGCAGGGGCGTTAATCATTAAATTCTTATTTTTACAGAATATATTGTTCGAGATTTTAACAGAAACGCGCCCTATGAAGGGGCGTTACTTTTCAATTCACGCCCTAGTATCGGGCGTTAGTCCAGTGAAAGACGACCTAGCCACGGTCGTGAATTCAAGAAATACCATGAATTTTCATGGGTAGTAATAATTTCAGAATAATAGAATTCATAGAGAACGAATGTATGGTCATGACAATAAAATTAACAGGTTTGAAGACATATGATCATGCATTATTGTAGAATCATGATTTCATAGATAATCAATTCTTAACATGGGTGATTAATGATTAAATGAAATTAACGCCTGTGTACAGGGCGTCAAATCTAAAATTGACGACCTTATCAAGGTCGTTTCTTGACAAGTAGCGCCCTTGTTTGGGTCGCGTATTTCAAAATCACGCCCTTGGTAAGGACGTTCCTTTCAAAAATTCAACAGAAACGTTTAAAACTTAGGAAAACTATATGCAGGTGTATGCTCATATGATTTCACTACGATTCTTATATACTTTGGGCTACATACTTGAGAAAATCCTACCTTATGATAATTTGATGATTTGAACCGTGAGAAGAGGAGCTCTTGTTCTTCGGTCCTGTAATTCCTACGAGAACAGCAGAAGAAATATTAGTATTTCTTCATACTTCCTGACCGAAGGTAAAAGAAAGAAGAACATCACCTTTGTTCTTCACGTACGTAGATGCTTTTCCTAACCTGTAACAGAAGAAGATGAAGAACTGTTAGTTCTTCATGTAACAGACGTAGGGAATTAAGGAAATAAGAAGAAATATTCCTCTCACGTACCTTGTAGTTTTCCAAACGCCAAATAGCGTTTAAGGTTCGATCAGTAGGTTTTTTATAGGGATTTTTGGGAATCCTATTAGGGCTAGAGTTTGATTAGAAGTAATGTTTCTAAGATAGAGTTATTGCCACATTAGAACTCTTTCTCGTAGTTATCACTTACCCTGGATAAGCTCCCGGGGTCGAACGGTTCACAAATGGAATTAACGACTTTGGTTAGGTCGTCGATTCTTGAATTGACTACCTGGTGCAGGTCGTTTCTTAAGAAGCGTCTGGTATGAAGGCGTTCTTTGTTTTAAAACACGCCCAAGATAGGGGCGTTTCTTGGCCTTACCATTTTTGACGTTGGAATTTGACGCCGTGTGGTCAGGGCGTCACTTATTGAATAACGCCTTACCTAGAGGCGTTTCTAATTTGAATAGCGCCTTTATCCGAGGCGTTATTTTATATTATTTTATTTATCTATTTATTTGATTTATTTTAAAATCTTTATTGTTATTAATATTTTATCAGGGTTGCTACAGTGTGGCTTCCACAGTTCCCGCCCTAAGAATTCGGACCACGTGGCAGCATCCAGCAGGCTGTCAGAACACGTGTCTTCATCTGGGCACTCTTCTTATCCTCGGATCACGTGCCCAGCACCAGTACACTCAGCAACTGGAGTTAGATGGCGTCAACTCACTTTCTCCAAAGAGTTGACGCAGCCATCAGAGATCTTCAACCTTTTTAACCGCTGCGTCGACTCCATCAGCCTGCTGCGTTGACGCAACGGTATCGGCAGTCCAGTGATCAAGTCTTCAACAGATGGGCGTGCTGCGTCGACGTTATCAGCATGTTGCGTTGACGCATTGAAGACATGTACATTTGTATACTGGCCTCTCTTAAGCCGCTGCGTCGACGCTGCTTGTTGATGGCGTTGACGCAGTGGAAGATATCGTGAAAGCTTCGTCGCTTGTAAGAGTTTCTGCTTCTTTAACTGCTGCGTCGACGCTGCTTGCTTGTGGCGTTAACGCAATAGAAGACATCGTGAAAGCTTCGTCTACTGATGCGTGGACGCTTTAAGCTTCAGGCGTCGACCCTGTTCCCTTCAGCAACAATAATGAAGTGTATAGACTTAGTGTTAAAATGCCAGAGAAACCAGTGTACAGACTTCATGTTAACGTTGAACCCAATGTACAGACTCAATCAAATGAAGAGCTTCCAGTGTATGGACTTTGCAGTGCAAACAACAATGTATAGACTTAGAGAAATGAAGTCTAGTGTATAGACTTGGAGAACTGTTCAATGTGTTGGGTTGGCGTTGTATAGACTTGGCGTTGAGCACTTGGGCTGAGGGCAATGAGCAGACTAAGCGATGTGTAGACTTCATCAAGAAGGTGCCCGATGTACAGACTAAATGGATCCAGCTGGTGTATAGACTTTACCTATTGAATGTGGCTGTACAGACTTGGAGAGTTGAACCCAATGTACAGACTTGTTGATATCAAACCGATGCACAGACTTGCAGATGCGAAGCCAATGTACAGACTTTATGATATGAAGTCAATGTCCAGACTTGAAGAGAAAACAAATGTATGGACTTTGACGGAGTGAGACAATGTTCAGACTTTGAAGATACACTGTGGATGTACATACTTGGAAGATCATGGAGTGTATAGACTTGAAAGTCTGAAGGCGATGTATAGATGTTAAGCTTGACACTCCAATGTATAGAGTTGAGGATTGGAAGGATGTATAGGGTTGAGCTGAACTGACTTTTGCAATGTGCAGACTTAGTTGGTCGGGCAGTGTACAGACTTAGAATTTTAATACCAGTGTATAGACTTCAGTTAGAAGGTGCCCGATGTACAGACTTCTAAGTGCTGTTGAACTATGTATGGACTTGGCTTGAGATGCTGCAAGAGATGGTGCAGGATGTATAGACTTGGAATCTAATGCACACGGCTGTACAGACTTTGAGGCTTAATGCAAAGGCCAGTGTACAGACTTCTAAATGCTGAAGCGTTGTATAGACTTTCATGAGATGCTAAAGTCTATACAAGACTTGACCAGTGAGACACTGATAGAGACGATGCAATGAACAGACTTGCAAAGTTCTGAATGAGACGATCGGCTGAAGGACCGATGAACAGACTCTGAATGTGAAGGCAGTCTGTATAGACTTGAATCGCTTGAAGCGATGTACAGACTTGGTGAGGCTCAAGCAGTGTACAGAGTTGAAGGTCTCACAATCAAGTGTATAGACATAGGATATTAAGACCAATGAATAGACTTCATGAAGAAACACATGATGCAATGTGTGGACTTGGTGACACATGCAAACAGATGAGTGTACAGACTTCACCAATGAAACACACACTGTACAGACTTGCTGCCAACCAATGTATAGACTCTACACATGCAAACAATGCAGCAGATAATCAGTCTGAACTACAAATGCAATGACTCACAATGTAAGCAGATAAACTGACTGAACATATGAAAGACTGAATGAACATATGAATGACAGACTGAATATAAGAATGACTGAATAAAACCATGGTGACTCACAGTGATTAACTCACATAAGACCAATCATCACAAATCCCTAAAGCCAATCATCAAAACCACAAGCCACAGGGGCCAGGGGCACAACAATCTCCAGGGGCACAACATCAAACTCCTCTAACACGAGAGTAACCTGATAGGCGGCTTCCAGGGTGGTCACATTGCGGCGAAAGAGTTCATATTGAAAGTGGGGCCGCAGACCACGACGGAAGCGGGAAACATGCATCGTGCTATCTTTTGAGACGCCACATCGCAAAAAATATTCATCAAACTCTGCGATGTACTCGGACACAGACCGATCCCCTTGGTTGAGATTCTGCCACCTATCAATCAGCCTCTGACGGTATGTGGCAGGAAGATACTTGGTTCTAAGCCTTTCCTTCATCTCATCCCAAGACTCTACCCGGGGCTCTCGACGCTGATATAGCAAGCTCTCCACATTGCACCAATAAGTTTGTGCTTGCCCTAACATCTTCATTTTAGCGAACTTGACTCTCTGGTGGTCCGTCATCTCGAACCACTCGAAGTACTGGTCCATGTCGGCCTCCCAATCAAGATAGACTTTTGGGTCCAAGGACCCATCAAAAGTGGGAGGGTCGGCTCGCACGGTCCTGAGGACTCTATCATCCTCTTCATCCCTCGGCTGTTGAAAGCCACGACGGCGTTGACCATACCCCTCATAAGCATTATCGGACCCATAGTCTTCGAGACCAAGGTCACGATGTTGTGGTTCGATGGCTCGGTGAGGGGCGGGCTGAGGAGCATGTGCGGGCTGCTCCTGTGCCGCGGGAGTGGGTTGGACCTGGGCCTTGGGAGCGATTTGGACTTGGGCCACCGCTGGAGCAGGTACGGGTGGGCCCTGGGCCACTCCTGGAGGGTCCCCGTGGGACAATCTATCCAACCATCCAACCAGACCTTGGACAGACTTGTCGGATGACTCCATGCATTCCTCCATGGCTCGAAGGTGACAATCTATATTATCGGAGAAGTTCCGAAAGGTAGCCTCGGACTGGTCCAACCGAGCCATAATGGCTAAACATCGCCTCATGCAAGGAGTGAAAGTCTCCCGAGGCGGCATCCCGTGGGTTTTCCATAGACGTGGGGCGATGCTATTGGGTACCTCGCCGGGTGGGAATGCAAAGACACAAAGACTGGGGTACACGAACTAAAGCAAAGATGATGAACCTAGACTTAACCAAGATCCTGTACCTGGCGGAGTTCCAAGATCCGAAGATCCTCTCACGCGAGTGAATCACCTTCCCGATAGGCGTAACCTAACGTTCGGTGTAACGACCCGAGAATCCGATTACCGGGGGAGACCCGATAACCCGAGACTCGAACCGCCGCCCACGAGCCGGGAGGGCTCGGAAGGGCTAAAAGGAGTGTGGAGACACAAAGAAATAGGAAATAAAGCAGGACAACTCAACAGATAACAGAAATAAATAAACAACTACAGCTACAACAGAGTCTAGTCCAACAGAAAGTACAGTCTAAAGCAGTAAAAATGTACCACATGCCGAATGAACACTCGGCCTGGCGAGCTGGCAACCGAGAACCTCCGAACAGCACCCTCGAACCTCAAGGAAGAATCGCCACACCTGAGAAGTAGGGAATGAGTCTCCAAAATAGAGACTCAGCAGGGATCCCGCAGAACCCCACCAAGAACCAACGGCGGCACAGAAAGCTGTAACTACGAGAGCAACAGTAATAGCAGGAACAGTGAACCCGGTGGCTGGTCGAAACTCGGCACTACAACTACTCCTACTGTACCAGAAAGCACACCCCGATCTCGCAGTCGAGGCTACCGAACTACACTAGTACCGCTTACCGAAGCGAAAACCCACGGCAACCATGCCGTAAAGGCCTGCCTCTCAGAACACGGCCAACCTAGGCACACTGTCCAAGGTGCAACCCTGACTACCTGGTCACGGTTACCGCACAACAAAATGCAACCTCGGTAAAGCTACTAGCACCAGTCTCATGGCACGAAAACTGACACACGCGCCTCGGCGAGACAACCGAAACTCAACTACCAACACGACCGAAAACCCAAAGGTCGAAGTCGCGGAAATTGACAGTCTGTCACTCTCTGTCTAGAACAGGAGTACCTCCTACTAGAAGTAAGGCCGAATGTGTCCACTGATGTCTTAGTCCGCGCCTCAGGTGTCTCCCTGCGGCCCAGCGGGAACTGAGACACCGTACAAGTAACCACAAACAAGTGACTAGTTGGGGTCACGCCCGTCGACGTAGGTCCAACCGCCCCCAACCATGTGTGCACACACAGACCGTGCGTCCCTGGTCTGGCCCTCTGTCCGGTTTTCCCCTCAGTCAGACTCTGGCTGCTAGACGCGGGGCCCGACGGAAACCGGTCCACAAACCGTCTCTAAGGGTAGCCTCTCCACCACTCCCTGGTGGGACCACACGCGTGTAAGCAGGCTACGACTAGTGGAGGGTCACTGAAGGAGTAGACTCTTAACTCAATGGAAAATAACGTCCAAACCTGACGATGTACAGGGACCATCCCACGTACCAGCACCATCGCACGGTGGCCACAGTCGGAGAAGAAACGGGACTCACAGTCCACGGGCCGCACGCTCGGCCATGCAGAAATGCAGAACCACAGTTCCCAAGGAAGCTCACAGGCCGCCAAACCAAATCCCACTCTCAGGGAAAGGCGGGAACCCTCCAGCCCCAGGCTGGCAACTGGACTCGCAGTGCAAGGCCACACACATGGTCCACTCGGAAACTTCTTCCCGGAGAAACTCACGGCGTGCGGGGAACCCTCGCCCCACTCACATTGATGTACAGTGACACAAGTCAAGAACACGGCAACCCGAGACCACACCGTACCGTGACGCCTGACCCCGACGAAGTGCACAGCATCCGTCAGGCCACGGGTCGGCATGTGGATCGAGAACCACACACTCGGGACTCGAATCGGTCAAAACGAAAACGCCGGCTAGACCAGCCCCTTGGGCGGTCCACTCTGGGCCGCTCAAGGACGTACAGCCAGAAAGGGGCCGCACCAGGGGATATACGGCCAACAACACGCCGTTCTTCTCCTGGCTCAAACGAGGGGGATGAACGGCTGGTCTCCAGCCGCACAAAGGTCGAACGGCTGACCCTCAGCCGCAACTGGGGGATGAACGGTCCAACGCGGTCGTTCGTCCTCCAAAAGGGGAACACATGTGCGGCTAGCCCCTAGCCACGCGGGGAACGGGCGGCTAGGACCTCACCGCGCAAGGCTTGTGCAATCAACCTCTGGCCGCACAACAGCCCACAGCACCAGGGGATGTACGGCCAGCTCCTAGCCGTACAAAGGGTTATGCGGCCAGACCCTGGCCGCACAGCCCAGCAACGTTCAAAACGGGAGCGAAAGGACGGCTCAACCCTGGCCGCACTTGGGTTATGCGGTCGCACGATAGACCGCATAACCCTCACTGTGCGCCAAGTTGAACGCTGCGCGCTGAGCAGATGAACGGTCAAGACGGGGCCGCCCATGGGGATGGACGGGCCCTGGTTCGACCGCCCAACCATCACGGTGAGCAAACAGTGGGGTTGGCCCAACGGTGGCCTCCCCACACCCCATTAGTGCCGAAACGAAGGGGAAACGACGGTAAACCCCCTAGCAATCATCTAGACTCTGACCGGAGTCAAAACGACGCACGAATCGTGAGAAACAGGCGATTCTACCGAAGTTACCCAAAAAGGGTTTCCGGGCTTCCCGGAGCCCTACCGGTCCAACGGGACCACCAATTGAGATGAAATTAGGGGGAAAAGAACGCTCTTGCCCCAAGGAATCCGTTGACAGTAACCGGTCCGAGAATCGTCGCCATTTCCGGACGGACCCTACGAACTCCACAAAAACATGATATCGCTAAAAGTGCCCAAACGCCCTCGTTTCCGCGCCGAACGACGTGTAATGGCAGGTAAAATGAGCCCGACGCAGTGGTGTTCAGTCACCCTACCTCCACCGAAGAAACCGTGCGCCGAAGCGACTAATCCACGCTGTAAACCGTCGGGAACACGATGGCCACCGTCTCGGAATCCACCGAGGGATCGCGTCCGCCTCCGCCTCGATCCTTGCCCATCCTCGCCCGCATCCTCACCCGCGCCACCTCTGCCTCGCCCCCGCCTCGCTCCGTCGGCCGTCGGAGAAGAGAGGGGAGAAAGAGAGCGTGAGAGAAGAGAGAGAGGGAGAGAGTGAGAAATGAGAGGGGAGAGAGAAAGGGTTAATATATATAGAAAAACCCCAAAATTACAGAAATTTAGAAAATTATGAAAAATTACCTCCGCGATCCTCGAAAGGAACACAACGCAGTGGTACTATCCTGGAGTAGAAGAATGCCACGGTTCACCCTGCACAGAGTTCCGAAGGCACATCAGGGAAAAACACGTGTAAAGTAGAAAATACGCTCTGAGACCCACTAAAATGATCCGAAACCCACGGATCTAGATCTGAAGAACCTGGGGCATTACATTTGGGCAACACCTTTTGATATACTGAAAATTGGGATGCAATGCAACCTTGGACTCAGACGACCCTAGACTTAAACCGACGCTCTGATACCAATTTGATGCGGGATGAGCGACGCAACCGGGCTAAGACGTACGACCGACTCAAAGTGTGGTCAGCACTAGCACACTAAGGGAAGCTGAGCGGCTGACTACCGTGGTGTTCTCTGGGTGGAGACGTCTCTCAACAACAACTGACTCTAGCCCGATGATCGTCCCTTACGAGGGAAACGTGGGATCGGAGCGGTTAAGGAACCACTATAGCCTAGGGTAATGCAGTCCAAGCTCGGTGCTCGACTGGAGCTAAGGAACGGGCGCTCACAACTCACAACCACGTCAATTTGCAACTAGCTAACGGCCCTATTCTCACAAACGCAGTATGATAGAAAATATACTAAATCAGCAATGTGAGTGTGGAACGAAGCGCGTACCTCCACGACTAGCGCTTGGGGAAGAATTCCCGGCCGAATCCGACTACCCCAATACGCACACTTAATAACCGTACACTTTCGAAACCTGATGCCCACTCCACGTAGGGAGGTAAAGGGATAGAAACGTAAATTGGGGTTGCTGGAATCCGGGTTGACGGGCCGCACTCGCAGGAGGCGAGGGAAGCGAGTCGGGGCCGATTGGAAGTCGACTTGATTCTGCCCGCGCAGGCTACTCGGCGCAGCAAACTTGCGGAGGTCGGTACGCCAAGATCTGACGTCTGATCAGAGTGCCGTTTATTGGAGACCGTCGGCGATAGGATGAAGATTCTCTACTCCGAAGCACGCGATCAGATCTTACCAGATCTGGGCGTAGCAACGATTATTCTGAGCCTCAGGTTCTGCACACATAGAACTGCACATGAAGATAAATAATTACTGGAAATATGGTTCCCGGTGTTAGAACGAGGTACCGTTTGTTGAAGATGGTCGGCGACGTCTAGAGGAAGGATCTGACCAAGGGGTTTGGTCAGATCGGCAAAGAGGAGGTTGGGGCAGCTTCTGGAAGTCGCCTCTTCTTCTGGGTCAAATCTGCATAGGGTGGTCGGCGCAGTCCCATGAGAATCTCCGCCACGGCCAGCACCGATGTCAGAATGACACGAGCTCAGCAGCAACGCGAAGAGGACAAAAAATCCAACAACCCATCAGGATCTCAGATCCAAAGAGCTTGGAAGTAGATCTAGATAAATTCGGGATCATGAAACTGAGTATCTGGACGGTAGGCTCAGGCAGATTTCCCCAACTTTATGAGGAGAATTGTTTCCGGCGATCCGGAGCTCTGATCGACGTGAAACCAGCGTCAACTTCTTCCTGGCTTGTAGAACCTTCATTGAGAATTTTCGCAGAACCAGATATGAAGAGGATAGGGAGGATAGAGGGGCGAGTCACACGCCCAAGAGAATCTCATCACAAGATTTGATCAAGGGCATCACACCCAAGAGGAGGAAGAGAATCACTTTCTTAACAGAATCTTCTCTCATAAAAACTTCATTAACTTCTCAAATAACACTATACATGTTATTATAAGAGCGCCCCAAGGGCGCCCCTCTCTCCTCTCCCCTTGTAGCAGTGATTGCTGCCCCTTTCTAGGGTGTGCAGCCCTAATCTTGGTGTGACTCCAAGATCTACCACATTTGCTGGATGCGACTTCCAACCACCGCCGCCGTCACCCTGTGGGACTCAGAAAAATTTACCGGAGCTGTGCTTCTGATGGGCGATTTTAGAATCGACATGTTCCTAGTCTCAGATCTGACTGGGAAGAAACTGAGTTTCCTGAGAGTTGGCGTTGACCGAAGGCAAACCTCCGAATCAGACCTCGAGATCTTCATGAAGATTGTAGAGGGGAGACAGAGGAAAACAAAAATATTTCTTATGACTGATTTGGTGGAGATTTGGATGGAGAAACCTATTTTATACTGGTAGGTGGTCGGAGCTGGACAGAAGCAGACAGAACTAAAGGGGATCTGAAAATGATTTTTAGAAAATAGGTGGAGACCTTTTGAAATTCCATGAAAATTTTTGAGTGGAGGGGATGGTGGGTAGAACCTCCAATAATTTTGGGGGTTCCAGAAAAAATCAAAAGGAGGTCCGGAGATGGGAAACTCAGGCCGGCTATGGATCTAGACTGAAAATAGGCAAACCTGGAAGGAAAAGATGGATGAAAATGGAAAAATGGAAATCGGAAACGAGAGGCCAAACCAATTTTTCTAGAACATGAAGGGAACATTTGGAACACACCCTGAAAGTTTGAGCTCAAGAAGATTTCGTGGCTGGGAGCAGAAATTCGTGGAAGGGCGTACTATTGGATGAAGATAGAATTCCGATAAGGCGGCGGTGGCGGTGCGACGGCGGCTCGGTGGCGGCGGCGGCGATAGATCTGAGCTTCCCACTCAGAAGAGGCTTGAATAAGAGGCTTCACACCTCTGGAGGCAGCCTTCAGAGTTGCAAGAAGGGGGAGGAGAGAGGAGGGGTGCGCACCACTCAAGGAGGCTCCAAGAATTTTAGCAATTTTTTGGCATTAATTGTGTAAGAAATTAAAATTACAACTCTTTATATGACTTGACCTCCCATGGCAAATGACCTTCCATGCCCTCAGATCTAGGTTTGGGAGGGACAATTAGGGGATGCCAAATCCCCTTTTTTACACATGTGGTCAATGAGAGAAAGGAAAGAAAGAAAAAAAATAAACAACTAACCTAATAGAGACAAAAGGGGGTGCGCCCCCTACATGGGCCTCTCTTGGGCCACTATGATCCAAGGCCATCAAGGCCCATCCACAAGCCCACTCTATTCCAACTTAGGTGGCCCATGAGAGAGAGAAGCTTAATTGGGCCTTAAGTGGCTTAAGAACCCAACATGAAGCTTAATGAACCCTCTTAGCCCAACATGGCAATCACCCCTTAATAGACTCTAAAGGGCTTAACCCAAATGGCTTATTAAGAGCCTTACAATGAGCCCAAAATGAAAAACCCAAATAAAACACACATTACAAGCCCAAATACAATCCAAATAAGTGCTAAAAAGTGTCCAAACTCATGGCGGAGACTCCAGACTATCTCCGAGCCAAAGAGAAGATGATGTAGCTCGAGTGGTGCTCCGTGTACGGTACCGACGGCTCGCCGATTCGTGCTTCTCACTCGCTCTGGTGTCCGCACCAGTGGGGGGCTGGGAAATGCGTGGGAGAGAGGGGAGGGAGAGGGGGTGCAGCCCCTTGACTTGGGTGGAGGAGGGAGACCAAGGGGGAGGGGGAGGAAGTTTCCTTCCTTTGAAAATGAGAGGGAGGGAAGTCAAGCTACGTAGGTGGCAGCCTCCCTCTTGGACCAAGAAGGGGGAAGTCCCTTTCCAAGCCTCTATTCTCTTAGCCCCTTTCACACCTAGCACACTAATCGCATGACTTGTTCACATTTAACCCCATTTGACCCATTCATACCTAGCCCATGGGCCTTTTCACACTTGGCCCTTTTAAAGCCCAAGAGAAAAGCGCAATAGCTCTAGACCACTATTTTATCCTATTAGCCCTTATAATAACACAATTGTCAAACATGGACTACAATAGGGCCCAACATGGTCTAAAAATGTGAAATAAAGGTGATGGCTCAGCCGATGCGTCCACATCCTCCATGAGCTAATCGGGCCCCGCTGTGTCCTCGTCTACCGGCGTGTATTGCGGCATGTGTCCGCACCACCATATCGTGGGGTCACACATTCTTTGATCCCTTCGACCCCTTCCTTAGTGAGCCTCGTGACCCACCACCACTATTCCACCTTGTTAGGGAAGTCCCCTATCACACCCCTACCCCACGGGCCAGTCCACCTATACTCTGCAAGGAGCCCATTCATTGGGGTACAGAAGTAGGAGAATTTGGCTCTCCTAGCCTTCCCAAACCTTCCAAATCCAAGGGGCCGTCAGTGTATGAATGGTGCATGTTAGGATGTTTAGGATTCCATTCCACCAATATTAGGTTGCGTTGTGTGTATGCGTGACACACATTCGGATGTCCTGGTCCACCATTGCATATGTATGGGTCGGTCTAACAGTAGGTTTGTTTAGGGTCTTGTGTGAGTCTGTGTTTTTCTTTATTTGTTCAGAGTTTGTACATGCATGTGTTGAGCATAGTAGGAGTCGCATAGTCAGTCTAATGTCAGCTCGCGATGTCAGTCCCTTTTGAGTGTGAGGCAAGTCGAGTCTACTGCGTATGTTGTAGACTTGCCGGAATTTGGGATCGGCTCTACCTCAATGTCTCGGATCTAGTCACATATAGGGACTCCGCGGTGATTCCTAGTGAGTCATTGAGCCGTCTCCTTCCTTTGAGAGTGACCCCACCCCGGAGTGTCCACCACTAGCCTCATTCCCACAGCAGCATGTGCATATCGAATATATACGGGATGAGCATGTGACGATTACGTGGAGTGGAGCGTACTCTGCGCTACTTGGTACGGTGACAGATCTGCAAGAGCCACACGAGCAGCCGCACCCCTTACTCGACGGGGTCGAGTTCTTCCCACCTAGGGAGAATTGATGGGAATCAACACTGGACACTAACATTTTATTTTTACATTTGTATCCTTTTGTTTGCTTTTATATCCTTGAGTTAATTGGGTTGCAAATGTATGGCAAGTATAAGCCAATGGGTTACTTGGGCTAAGTCAATGGGTTTCTTTGGAAAAAGGACGCGTAGGCCCGACGGCACCCCCACCTCCTTTCCCATTGGTCCACCTAGGCTCTAGGGCCCATGTGGGGCTGGTCCATGGTCCACCTTGGACTTGGACCAAGGAGAGGAAGGAAGAAATTCAAACTTCTCTCCCCTTTTATCAAAGGGGCACCCCCCTTTATAGGTTTTTTATTCATGTTGTAATTTTTTATTTATGGCCATTTGACCACATGGGAGAATAATTCTCCTATCCCCTAAGTGCCCCTCCCTAACCCTAGATCTGAGGTTAGTTTAGGTCTTTTATCCATTGCTATATAATCCTTGTATTTCCATAATTTGAGACATTAATGAGAAGAATTGTTGGAAAATCCAAGAGAGCCCCAAGGGCGCCCCTCTCTCCTCTCCCCTTGTAGCAATGATTACTGCCCCTTTCAAGGGTGTGAAGCCCTAATCTTGGTGTGACTCCAAGATCTACCACCTCTGCTGAAGTCCCCTATCACACCCCTACCCGTACAGGTGTTCGACCGGCCATGAAGTGTGGCATCCCGATCAAAGAACCATGGCCTACCAAGAATAATGCTGCCCACCTCCATGGGGAGAACATCACACCAGATCTCATCACGGTAGGCACGAACTACAGTGGGACCAGACATCGCAGCCTGATCGGAATGGAGGTGGAATCCACCCATGATACTCGATAGGGGCAAGGATGATCCACGGGTGTAAGACCAAGAATGGAGAGAGTGCCCGTGGAGATTGCATTGATGCAACTTCCACTATCGATGATCACCTTACAAACTTTCTTACCCAGCCGATAGAATGTATGAAAGATAGTGGTCCGTCGCCAGTCATCACTGGCCTGTGGCTGGGTGAGAATACACCTGACGACCCCCAAGTGGGTATCGTCCGGATGCTGGGCATCCTGGCCATTACCTTCGGCCTCATAGTACTCGTCAGCTAGCTCTGGATCTGCTTCATAGCTGACTAACTCGAGGTCCGTAGGGGTGGTATCCTCGGCCTGTGTGTTCCCAATGACAAGAGACTGGCGGGTGGGACACTGGTTGGCAAAATGGCCAAACCCATTGCAGCGATAACACTGCTGCCGTGACCCACTAGGCTCCCCAATCATGGGTCCTTTCCCTTTATCCTCCCGACGGATAGGAGGTGAAGGCAACAAAGGACGGGCAGGAGGTGCGGGTGCCGGTGGACGGGCTGTGGGTGCTGTAAGATGTTGGGGACGAGGAAGGTCCCTTTGGGGTGGAGGGCGAGGCCTAGGAGCGAAAGGCTCCGGACGAGTGGGCTCTTGAGGTCGGGCCATGGGGGCCCTCGGACACATGCCAGAAGAGCCACGGGGCTCGACACTATGAAGGGGGAAGGAGCCCAACCGATGGGGAGACTCGAACTCGGCCTCGAATTACTCTAATTCGAGAGCAACCTGATACGCTTGTTCCAAAGTGGTCGCATTGCGGCGAAAAAGTTCGTATTGATAGTTTGGCCGCAGACCTCTCCGAAAGCGTGATATGGTCATGGTGCTCTCTTCCGTAACTCCACACCGCAAATAATACTCAAGAAACTCGGCGGTGTACTCGGTCATAGATCGTTTCCCTTGGGAGAGACTTTGCCATTTGTCTATGAGACATTGGCGATATGAGGCAGGAAGGTACTTCTCCCTCAATTTCATTTTCATGTCATCCCAAGTGCCGATCGGGGGTTGACGTCGCTGATTTAGCAGGCTCTCCACATTGGTCCAATAAGTTTTGGCCTGCCCATGCAGCTTCATCTTCACGTATCGAACTCTCCGGTGGTCCGTCATCTCAAACCACTCAAAGTACCGGTCCTTGCCGGCCTCCCAATCTAAATATACCTTTGGGTCCAAGGACCTGCTAAAAGTGGGAGGGTCCGCACGCCCGCCCCTAAGAATGCGGTCGTCATCATCGTCATCACGATCCGTCATTGGTTACGACGACCATATCCCCCTTGCTCATTATTAGATGCATAGTCAGCCACCTCATGCACCTGTTGCCTCCCAACATCTACCGCTTGAGCTCTTGGCGTAGCAGGTTGCTGGGCCGGCTCTTGTTGACCATTGGTCGGCGCGGGTTGCGCCGCCGCTGGGGCCCTCTCGAGGACGACAATCCTCCCTACAAGACCCTGGATGGACTGGTCAAAGTTTCGGCCCGATCCTCGAGGGCTTTCATCCTCCCTTCTAGACGCGTTCCTATGCCATCTAGACGCGTACTAAGGCCATCCATACGCGTATCGAGACGATCCATAAGGGCTCGGAACATCTCGGCCGTCGAAGGCTCATCGGAGCTACGGGCTCAGGAATCCGCCATAGGTGGTGGTGGCGAGTATTGGGTACCTCGACGGGTGGGCATGCAAAGACACACGAACTAGGAGACACAAACTGATGCAAACATCGACTAATGCACCTAGACCTAAACCAATATCCGGTATGTGGTGGAGTTAATCGATCCGAAGATCACTCCCGCAAGTGTGCGGCTTTCCCGATAGGCGTAGCCTAACGTTCGGACAACACCTTTTAATATACCGAATTATCGGGATGAAATGCAATTTTAAAACACTTTTATTGTTTTGAAAATAATGATGATCCTAGACTCGACTTAGACCGTGCAAGACTTATGCAACGACGACCCTAGACTCAACTTGCTCTGATACCAAACTAATGCGGGATGGACACGGGGATCGACTCTAAGTGATATGGACCTCGGACTCTAAATGCATACACGACTAGCAACATACGAGCATGAGAGACACTAGGCCCGACACTAAGAGCTCCTATGGGCTATACGTCACTAACAGAAACGTAAGCTCACTCGTCGTCCCAAGCGAGGGATAGCGTGGATCCGCGCGGTTGAGAAACCGGCAGAGTCAAGGGCGGTCGACTCACTTCCGTGCTTGGATCGAGCCACGGGACGGGTCACTCTCTCGCTCACAGCGGTGACATGGACTCACGGGCTAGAATCCTACGCTCTCACAGCGGCATACGACCATATACTAAACTAGCAAATGAACGTCAAGGAGTTAAGACCGTTACCTCCACGCTCCCGGCGTGGGGAAGACAACCCCGGCCATTCTTGTACTCCCGGTTAAACAAGTTTTACAGCGGTACAAATGTTTCGACCCACTCCACGCAGGGAGGTAAAAGGTCACATGTGGGGCCCGGGAGTCGCGCGAATTGGGTTGACGGGCAGCATCTTGATGTCGCTCCGTCGGTGCCGAAACCCGCGTTTAGAGCTATCAGGACGGCGTGATCTACGGGTTCGTGGGGCCCACGGACCGCTCTATCCTCCGGGTCTGATGGGGTGGGTCCCGCTGTGATAGAGACCCCTGGTGGCGCGCCTCCCTGGAAGGCGGTCGGGCGGGAACGCCGGTCGGAGGCCGGGTGGCTCCAATCTTCAAGACTTGGAGTTGCTGCCCACGGATCTGTAGGTTCTATTTTCAGGCGTGCGATCCGGCGAGATCTGCTACTGTGATCACTCCCAATGTCGGATCGACGCAAAATAGGTATCGTTGGAAAGCTCTCTCGAAGTCCTTCGACTCTGTTTGACTCATAAAAATTCACCGGAGCTGTGCTTCTGATGGGCGGTTTTAGAACCGACCTGTTCCCAGTCTCAGATCTGATTGGGCAAAAACTGAGTTTCCTGAGAGTTGGCATTAACTGTAAGGCAAACCTCCGAATCAGACCTCGAGCTCTTCATGAAGATTGTATAGGGGAGAGATTGGAAAACCAAAATATTTTTTATGACTGATTTGGTAGAGATTTGGATGGGGAAACCTATTTTATACTGGTAGGTGGTCGGATCTAGACAGAAGCAGACAAAACTGAAGGGGATCTGAAAATGATTTTTAGAAAATAGGTGGAGGCCTTTTGAAATTCCACGAAACTTCGTGGGTGGAGGGGATGGTGGGTAGAACCTCCAGTAATTTTTGGGGTTCCAGCAAAAATCAAAAGGTGGTCCGAAGATGGGAAACTTAGGGTGGCTGTGGATCTAGACTGAAAATAGGCAGATCTGGAAGGAAAAGATGGATGAAAATGGAAAAATGGAAATCTAAAATTAGAGGCCAAACCAATTTTTCTAAAATATGGAGGGAACCACTGGAACACACCCTGAAATTAGAGGGTGACCACATGAAGAGTGGCGGGTCACCCTCTCCATCGCACTAGGTACCACGGGTAAGATCCACTCCTGATAACTGTCACCTGCTCATCCAGTATATGATCGATATGCTCTCGCTGCCGTGGAAAGGGGGCTGAAGGTGGACACTCAGGTGTGGGATCACTCTCAATGGGAGGAGATGGCTCGAAAGGCTCACTAGGGATCACCGCTGGGTCCCTATATGCCACTAGATCCGACACATTGAAAGTTAAGCTTATACCATATTCCTCGGGCAGGTCCACATCATACGCATTGGATCCAACGCGTTTCAACACTCTAAATGGACCGGCTCCGCGAGCTTGCAATTTTTTTACGGTTCCAGAGGGAAACCATTCAGGTCTTACACTGATCATGACATATTCACCCTCTTGGAACTCACGGTGGTGTCGATGGGCATCGGCTAACTCCTTATACCGTGCATTGCTAGCCTCAATGTGACAACGGATGTCGTCATGCAAACTCCTAACATGCCTAGCAAAAGACTCGGCAGACTCAGACGCTCGTGCATGAATGGGCATGGGAACAAGATCCACTGGCTTCCTAGGCCTACGACCTGTGACAATCTCGAATGGACTCATACTGGTAGACCTGTTAACCGAATCATTATATGCAAATTCTGCCAATGGTAATATGAGATCCCAATCCCCTAGACGATCCCTGACAAGACACCTCAAAAGGTCACCCAGACTCCTATTGACCACCTCGGTCTGACCATCTGTCTGGGGATGATATGCAGTGGAAAACTTGAGGTGGGTACCTGACATATGCCATAGTGTCTTCCTGAAATAGCTGATGAATCGAACATCACAGTCAGACACTATGGTACGAGGCAACCCGAACTTGCACACCACATGAGTAAGGAATAGGCGGGCTACCCTCGAAGCATCCGAAGTCTTCGAGCAGGGAATGAAAAGGGCCATCTTCGAGAATCAGTCAACAACCACATAGACCAAATCATGCTTCCTGGAGGTACATGGTAATCCCAAGATAAAATCCATGCTAACATCCTACCATGGGGCATTAGGCACGGGAAGAGGTGTATAAAGGCCCGAGCTTTGCTTCTTCATTTTGGCCGTAGCACATGTACGGCACTGAGCCACAATATGAGCAACATCACGCTTCAAGCTCGGCCAATAAAATCTATGCTCAACAGCCTCGATAGTCTTGTTCCGACCAAAGTGGCCGGCTGGACCTCCCGCATGTAGCTCCCAGACCAAGAAGTCTCGAACCGAAGTTCGGGGAACACAAAGCCTGCCTCCTCGAAAGAGGTAACCCTCCTGAAGCACATAATCATCAAGGTCTCTCGAGGGTCCAGCCTGGAGAGTGGTATAAATCTGACCGAAGTCAGGGCAGTCAATATAGGCCTCTCTCATCTTCCCTAACCCTATGACCTCGACACTCATGGTGGTAAGCAAACACGCTCGCTGACTCAAGGCATCGGCCACCTTGTTCTCCACTCTAGCCTTATGTTTTAGCACAAATGTGAACGGCTGGAGATACTCAACCCAACGACTGTGATGCGCATTAAGCTTCTTTTGAGAATGGAGGTACCTCAAAGCCTCATGATCGGATTATAAGTGATGTGACAATGTTTATGGACCTCTATTACAAGCAATCAAGTTGAGCAGCGGACTCACACTAGCGAACTCACTCGCGTGGCGCACACTAGTGCCCGTAGGCGACTCGACGATGATGGAGAGGGTCCGAGGCGGGACCTTGAACCTCCAATGGTTGGCTAGCTTGGGGAGAACCCCAAATGGGCCAGGGATGCCCAACTCACGGGCGGCCAGCACACGTCAAGGGCGAGGGAAAAATGGTTGCTCTCACAACTCACCCGCGGTGGTCACTCACGTTAATAGCAATTTGGGCCGAGCTCTCACTCTCCGTCCGATGAAGCAACATCAATAATACTAGGCTAAGCAAGTGATTTAAACCATCCAAGAAGGGGGACCGAGACTCACCTAGCCGGCGTGAAGACGCCGACTCCGGCCGGAGACGAGGGCGAGCGGGGAGGCGTGGGACGCACCCGCATGCCGCGTCGGTGTCGCTTTAACCTGAAAATTGAAATGATACACCACTACGCCTCTCGCAGGAGGGGGATCTCGGGGAGGGGATTTATTGAAATTACAGCCAAAACTACCTCCACGCAGGGAGGGGCTCTCAGCCGGCCAAGCGGGGAGGGGTGAGACCGAACTAAATACGAACTAGGATGCCGATGTCGATTCAGTCCGCTGTCTGTGCTTCAGAACTCACTGATGGTTATCACGGTGCTGTGGCCACTCCAGAATTTTTTTGATGACGAAAACACTTGGAGATTGCTCGTAGCTGGGCCGGGATGATGCCTGAATTTTGGTAATTTCGTCGGGCACCGGCGCTGGTCGGAGTAGGAGCTTGAACAGGGGAACAGGTTGACAGTTCTGACTGCTTCAAGAACTCAGCAGCAAGAAGCAGAGGATGCCACGACCACTCCCGAACTCAGAATGAGGCGCCGCTAGAGTCGACGGAACCGTATGTGAGTCCTTTTTGAAACAAGATTGACGAGGATGCCGTTCGTTGTTGGAGCAGACCGGTAGGCTCAGAACACTGAGGAGGGGTCGGTGCAGACTGAGTGAAGGCAGAACCGCGCACCCGGGGAATAAAAATGATAACTCTCAGGTCCGATCGCCAAACTTGTCTCTGCTTCTTGGGGATGATAGAAGACTTGTAGTAGAAGATATTTGTAGAAGAACACTTGATCAGATTCCCAATAGGTTCGTTGTAGTCGAGCTTCCACTCCGGCTCTGGTCTCCTGCCAGGAAGGCTTTTCGCAGTCGAGGAAGAAAGGGCCTCCCGATCAGCACGGTGCTCGGATGAGACGAAACCACCTTGCTTGGAAAGCTCTCTGGACGACCTTTCCATAGATATATGCCTTGCCACCAGAAGAGTCAAGAAAATGCCAGAGATGACGCAGCTTCTAAGACCAAACTTGCTGCCTGCGACCTGCAAATGAAGTTGCTACCTTGTAGTGGCAAATGGTGGTGGAATGAGGTGGAGGGAAGGGGAGGGCGACCTGACCTAGGGGAGAGGGGGTTTGGGCGACCAAGGGCTATGGAGGGAAGGAAAGTTTCAAATTAAAATGGTCTTGGGAGGTGGAGGGTTGCATGGGGGAGAGGGAAAAGTGTTTGGGAAAGTGGGTAGGGTAGTTGGGGGTTGGAGGGTGGCCTAGTGATTGGTGGAGGCTCTCTTGGAACAAGGGTGGATTAATGGGAGGGTGTGGGGAATAGGAGAGGCCTTAATTGGGTAGGTGGGAGAGTGGAGGTGGTTGGGAGGGGAGGAGAGAGAGGGGGGGCGACCTCCTCCTTGGGGAGAGAGAGAAGAGAGAGAGAAGAGAGAGGAAGGAGGGGAATCCACCCCAATAGAGAGAGAGAGAGAAGTGGAGAATCCTCTCCAATAACACTAAGGCTCACTTGATTTTTGAATTAATCATCAAAGGGTTGTTACAAATGAGAGAAGGGAGGGACTATTTATAGACTCCATACTTTTCCTAAGACCAAAATAGCCCTGACAAACAAGTAAATGACCAAAGCAGTCCAAGGGAGGGGCGCCCCTGGGCCTAGCCCATTAGTTGGGCCCATTAGCCTATCAAACCAACCATATGACAACTAACTTAGGAAAATGACTCACTAACCTAGGTACATGACTCAAATAAAAGGAAAATTACATAGTTTATGACTCAAAGAAAATATGAAAATTACATGACCAGACTCAGAAACACATGACTAACACAATGATGCTTGCCGACGAACAATCTGAGCCCATAAAAATGTGGAGGGGCAAGGGATGCCCCCATCAATAAGACAAACTCCTGATGTAATAGATAGTACCTCCAATTCCTAAGAGCCTGAACAACTGCGTAGAATTCCTTATCATAAGTGGAGTATCGCAGTTTCGCGTCATTCAGCTTCTCACTGAAATATGCGACCGGGTGGGCGTCTTGACTCAACACTCCTCCAATCCCAACACCCGACGCATCACAAGAGACCTCAAACACCTTCGATAAATCTGGCAATCGAAGGATAAGTGTCTGGGTCATGCGCTCCTTGATGTCCTTGAAGGCAGTAGCTACGGCCTTCGTCCACACAAATGTGCCCTTCCGGATACAATCCGTGATCGGGGCGGTGACGGAGCTAAATCCGTGGATGAAGCAATGATAGAACGTTGCAAGGCCATGGAAGCTGCGGACATCATGGACCGTACGGGGTTCCGGCCACTCAACAATGGCCCAGACCTTCTCCGGATCGGCGGAGACCCCAGTACTAGACATAATAAAACCCAAGAAGGTAAGCTGAGGTGTCATGAAGGCACACTTCTGTGGGTTTGCATACAGCTGCTCTCGCCTCAAGAGTAGACAGACCTACCGAAGGTGGTCTAAGTGGTCCTCCGTGGTGCGACTATAGATAAGGATATCATCGAAGTACACTACCACAAAGACTCCAATGAATGGTCGAAGGACCTGAGTCATGAGTCGCATGAAGGTGCTAGGGGCATTGGTCAACCCAAAGGGCATAAGCAACCACTCATATAGACCATCCTTGGTCTTGAATGCGATCTTCCACTCATCACCTGGCCTAATCCTCACCTGGTGGTAGTCACTCTTAAGATCAATCTTTGAGAAGATAGTGGCACCGGCCATCATGTCTAGCATATCATCTAGGCGAGGAATAGGGAACCTGTACTTCACGGTGATTTTGTTGATGGCACGACTATCAATGCACATTCCCCACGTGCCATCCTTCTTTGGGGCGAGTAATGTGGGAACAGCACTCGGACTCATGCTGTCCCGAACAGACCCTCTCTGCATCAACTCATCGACCTGCCGTTTTCACTCGGCATGTTCCGTGGGACTCATGCGATAATGGGGAAGATTGGGCAATGAGGAGCCCGAAATCAGGTCGATAGCATGCTGAATATCCCGCATGGGTGGGAGTCCCTCGGGAAGCTCCTCGGGAAAAATATCAGCGAACTCCTGCAGAATAGGAATGACATCGGGTGGGAGTTCACCCTTGGACTTCGGTTCCACCTCTCGGACCGTAATAGCAAACACAGGGCAGCCCTTACTAGCCTCCCGCTCCATTTCCCGGGAGCTAATCATCATCAATCTCTTAGTTGAGGGCTCGCCTGGGCCAGATGTAACGGTCATAGCCCGTGATGGGGACGGGGTACTGGGCCCAGGGATGGAAGGCTCCGGAGTACTTGGGCCAGTAGGACCCCTGACTGAAGGCTTCTTGGGCTGAGAGGGTTGGAGGGTAATCCGTTGGCCAGCATGGTCGAAGGTACAGGTGTTCGACTGGCCATAAAGTGTGGCATCCCGATTAAATAACCATGGCCTACCAAGAATAATGCTGCCCACCTCCATGGGGAGCACATCACACCAGATCTCGTCACGGTAGGCACGGAACTGCAGTGGGACCAGACACCGCAGCCTGATCGGAATGGAGGTGGAATCCACCCATGATACTCGATAGGGGCAAGGATGATCCACGGGTGTAAGACCAAGAATGGAGACAGTGCCCGTGGAGATTGCATTGATGCAACTCCCACTATCGATGATCACCTGACAAACTTGCTTACCCAGCCGACAAAATGTATGAAAGATAGTGGTCCGTCGCCAGTCATCACTGGCCTGTGGCTGGGTGAGAATACACCTGACGACCCCCAAGTGGGTATCATCCGGATGCTGGGCATCCTGGCCATTACCTTCGGCCTCATAGTACTCGTCAGCTAGCTCTGGATCTGCTTCATAGCTGACTAACTCGAGGTCCGTAGGGGTGGTATCCTCGGCCTGTGTGTCCCTAATGACAAGAGACTGGCGGGTGAGACATTGGTTGGCAAAATGGCCAAACCCATTGCAGCGATAACACTGCTGCCGTGACCCACTAGGCTCCCCAATCTGTTGAATACGTGTGCACTATGATTACTGTTATGGTTTTGATGATAGCAACTACTATAAGTCACAATGTGGTGCATCTGTTTAAACAATCAGTCATTTCATCAAACATGTTGTGTGCATGAGCAGTGCATGGTTTTGATAGCAAATACTAAGTCACACTGTGTTTGCATATGACGTCATTGTGCATCTGTTTAAACAGTTAGTCATTTCATCGAACAGGTTGTGTGCATGAGCAATGCATCAGTGCATACCACTGTTCCTATCTTGCATTGGTTCATTCATATAGTCGGTGCATCTCTTACGCTGCTACACATAAAGTCTATACATTCTCCATGCATCTTCATTACTAAGTCTATACATCCTGTAACTCAAGTCTATACATCATCCTGTTGCAGGCACATCAAGTTTATACATCCTTCAGCAGCAAGTCTATACAGCAGCAAGTCTGTACATTCTTCAGCAGCAAGTCTGTACATCCTTCAGCCAGCAAGTCTATACATCAGCAAGTCTATACAGCCAGCAAGTCTATACATCAGCAAGCCTATACAGCCAGCAAGTCTATACATCATCAAGTCTATACATGTCACGCCCCGAGCGCGGAAGATACCTGGAGATGCGCGACGTGTCTATATCAATCATGTCAATCAGAGTGGTCGTGTATTCGACACAAAGACAGAGATGCGCAAAATAGCAAGATAACCCAATCCTTTATTTCATAATGGATAGACTATTACAAATCCAATACTCTGTTTAATAAAGAGGAAAAGAATACATAGTTGACTCAAGAAACTATAGAAAAGACTAGATGACACTTGGAGAATCTCTATCACTTTCACTCTTGATCATTCCCATCCGATTGACTTCCATCGTCGTCGGACTTACCTGAAAAGTAAAAAGGGACAAACGGAATGAGCGAACGCTCAGTAGGAAATTATATCTCAAGTACTAGCAAGTGGTTTAAGTAATTACATCTTTTATGAATGCAATAAAGCTATGCATGCTCGCATAAAACGACAAGATAGAGAGAAGGTAATATCAAAGAAATAAGATGAACTTAATCATGAACTTCCAACAAGATAACAAGTGGTTCAAGATATTCAAGCAAGTACAATTAACAAGTCATGTCAAGAACTTTGGCTATCATGTATCAAGCTAGCAAGTAAATTACCCTTTTTCGGGCCACGCATCTTATGTAAAGTCAAGTACGATTCAAGTACAAGATGTGTGTGGAATGTCCAATCAAGCAAGTCAAGTACTCGGTATAATGCCAGATACCTTATCATTTTAACTCCCATGGGCACAAGTACTTTCGGGTGCTCCTCCCAGGACCAGATCGGGCCCTATATGCGCAGGCATTTATCATGTGTTTTGACATCCACTCTTGTTGATATAGCCAATATAGAATTTCAATAATCAAGCTTGTAGACACGTATGACAACTTTGATAGAATAGAGTCCAAAATATGACAAAGGACATAGAATGGCGAAAATAACGGTATAATCACGATATCGATAAAACTAGGTAGAACATGATTCCCTTAACTTGGGTACCATGACAAATCAGTATGGACATTCTTTATATAGAATTGAGGTCCACATGAACAGTATATCAAAGGTAAGATACCCTCATTCTTTTACAAGAATGGCATGATATGGCATGATGTCATCATCCCATTAAGAATTTCTTATGATATACTCTTTGTATAATCATAAGGGCCGGTATACCATGTTTCTTTAGAGTGACATGGCATCAATGGTGTAATGGGTTTTTAGGGTACAACCAGCTCAGTCGGCCTTGAGGGAATCCAAGGCTGCGAGGAGTCTTACGGAGGTCTCTATGACTAACTCGCTAGTCCAAAGGAACAGAATGTCCAATGGAGAGCTTGTATGTCAATGAGAGTTGAGTGTGATCGATAAAACAACGTGAAAAGTGGGACTATACTCACGGAGTGGAGAATAGTGCCGATATATGTATATAAATATATATTGAAACAATCGTTTAACAGTAACGGGTTAAAAACAGTTTACAGTAAAATAACGACTTAGGTCAAGTCGTTTCTCAAGTAATTAACGCCTAACAGAAGGGCGTTTACATATGTTTCTATTTTGCAGAATTTTCATTATTTCATTAATTTATCAAAAACACGCCTTGCCTGGGGGCGTTTATTCAAGGTTGAGATCAAAAACGCGCCCTTGGAAGGGGCGTTACTTTCTAATTCCATTTTACAGAATATGTAAATTTCAGGATTTTAACAGATACACGCCCTAGGAAGGGGCGTTACTTTTCAGATTCACGCCTTGTTCTGGGGCGTTAAAATATGGAAAACGACTTTGTCCAAGTCGTGAATTTCAAGAATTTTATAATATTACAGGAAATAAAATTTCAAGGAACATGAGACATGTCGTTGCAGTATAACAGGAATTCACAGGTAGGGGTATGCAAGATATTAGAATCTATATTTCATAATTTATTAAATTTTAAACAGGATCAATTATAAATTTTCAGGTGAGTCTTATGAAATTAACGCCTGCGTACATGGCGTCAAATATTAAATTGACGACCACTGCATGGTCGTGTATTTTAAATTAGCGCCCTGATCAAGGGCGTTTCTTTCAAAATATTGCAGAGAACGTAATAAAACCTTATAAACAGTATGCATGCCATGCTTATGTATAGATATCTTGCATTAATTCTTATTTGGGCTACAATAACTTGAGAAAATCCTACCTTTAAGAGTTGATTTGGAGATGACGATTTGCAGATTGATATGAAGAAGGGAGAAAACTCTGTTGCTTAAACAGCAACCAATAACTTCAGCCGTATCAGCAGGAAGAAGTCTTTATGTTCAACTGATGAACCCCTTTCGACTGAACTTCCTACAGAAAAATACGAAGAAACATTAATATTTTCTTCATAATACCTGACCGAAGGTAAAGGAAAGATTATTACCTTTGTTCTTCACAACCCCAATGCTTCTTCAACCTGGAAGAAGGAAGAAGTCGAATTAATGACCGTCCACCAAATCAAAAAGGGACAGAGGGAAGGAAGAGCTATTGCTCTGTAATTACCTTCAGAGAACTCGAACGCCAAATAGCGTTCACGGGTTCGAGCAGTAGATTATTTATAGGGTTATGGAAGTCCTATTAAAAGTAGTGTTTGATTGAGGGTAACATATCCCCAATAGAGTCCTTACTCTAATAGACACTTACTAGATTAGGTTAATCTTTCCCTGGATAAGCTCTGGGTTCGAACGAGTCACGAACTGAATTAACGCCTTTGGTCAGGGCGTGTATTCTTTAATTAACGCCTTGCATAAGGGCGTTTCTTAAAAAGCGCCTTGAAAAAGGGCGTTTCGTGTTTTAAAACACGCCCAAGATAGAGGCGTTTCTTTTACTTACCCATTTGGTCGCGTGAGAACTGACGACCGTAGGTGTGGGCGTCCTTTCTTTATTCACGCCATGGATAGAGGCGTTTCTTTATAAATTAACGCCTTAATAAGAGGCGTTATTTTTAATTTGTTTTATTTCGTCCAATTAACCCTATTCCTTTTATATATATTACTTCTGTAATATATATGTTTTAATTCATTTCAATTATTCATTTATTAGGGTTGCTACAATACATCCTTCAGCAGCAAGTCTATACATTAGCAAGTCTATACATCCTGCAAACTCAAAGTCTGTACGTTGGCTGCTAGCACAAACTCAAAGTCTATACGTTGTCTGGTTGAAGTCTGTACAATGTATAGTTGCTCCAACATAGTTGATCCAACACAAAGTCTGTGCATAGTCAGTGCATTTGGTTGCTTCATGGCAAAGTGAAAGCCATATGATCGCGTCCAAGCCTTGATGCAAATCTCTTCTACAAGCTTCATTCAAATATCCAAGGTCAATGCACAAAGAAGCATAGCCAAGAGAACCCAAGGTTAAAGACTCAGTTGATACCTTTTAGACTATCAAGGGTGATGCCACAAACATGCACGGGCTGCTAATGGAGTTGAACGACGGAGCTGAAGCGGATAACGGACCGACCCGGGATGGACCGGGGTCTGCCCAGCTGGCGGTCGACCGCCAGCACAGGGGCGATCGACCGCCCCAGCCAGGGATTGCCAGTCTGCACAAGTTTCAGCTTCAGGTCGACCGTCAGCCCGTAGTGGTCGATCGGAAATCCCAGGGACCATCCGTCTATAGCATTTTTCAGTAGAGGTTGACCGCTAGAAGCTGTAGGTCGACCGCCAGCCCTGAGCCAACCAATGTTGACTTTGTTTTCCACTTCGAAAAGGGCCATTCAACATGGATTTGTTTAATCCAAAAGTCACCTCATCACCCATGATTTGTGGATCTGGTCTGGGGCTTGTCTATAGACCATTCAAAGTCTATAAAACCAATACAAGAGGGTTAGAAACCCCAGTTGTTGTAGTTGATGAAGTGAATCAAAGAGAGCTCAAGGGAGGCCATTTCGAGGGTACTGTAGAACCTATGTGAACAGTACTTTAGGCTGGAGTTCTTCATCCTTCCAAGGTGATTCAAGCTCAGATCTGAAGCCAAGCAACCTCCAAGCAAGCAAGAAGCATTCAAGGCTCTCAAAGGTGATCAAAGCTACATCCATACACCTCTTCATCAACTCAAGGAGATTCAAGAAAAGATCAAGCTACATCCAATATTCTTCTTCATCAACTCAAGGAGATTCAAAGGAAAGATCAAGCTACATCCTATATCTGCTCCATCAACTCAAAAGGATCAAAGGAAGATCAAATTCTCAACAGATTCAAGATCCAACAATCTCAGACAAGATCTAATTCATTCTAGCATATCTTCATATCTTGTTTGAGCATTTTCATCTTGTTTCTTTCTTCATTTCATTCAATCTATTGAAACTGAAGATCATCCCTACCGGTGGTTAGTAGGAAGGCAATCGGGAGTTCTCCGATCTGCGGTGTAGCCGTCCCTACCGGCTTTGTGTGTAGGAAGACAGAAAGAGGGTTTTCTCTGTTCTGTGGTTTGGGGCGTGTCCCCGGTCAAGCTGTGAGTCAGCAAGGAAGCCTCACCGGGTTTTGGTGAGGGGTGGACGTAGGTTGCGGGGTTGCAACTGAAACACCTTAAAAATCCCTGTGTTGTGGGTTGTTCTTCGTGTGTGATTGCTCTATCTCTTCTACCCCCATTCACAGGTTCGTGTGCTTTCAAACTTGGTTATCTTATTTTATACACTCAAGCTCTCATAATTGCATCTTGGTTGATCACCACTGCATTCACACACATATGAACTTTGAGTGATCAATATAGCACACACACACACGTACGGTTGTTGCAAGCTATTGCATGCTCTGTGCCACTCCACTTAATTCCACTGTGCATTGTGTCTAAGTGATTCATTCACTTTATAGGAGTGGTTCATGCTTCCGATAGCTAAGAGTTTTAAATAGGCCAAAGCTTGTGATAGGATCTATTCAACCCCCCCTTCTAGATCCGTTTACACCTCGCGGGACCCAACAAGTGGTATCAGAGCGAGGCTCTGTCATTCCCAGATCCAACGACCTGCAGGGAAAGATCTCGGTGTTTGTTATTTAGATGGCTTCATATGCTACACATGCTTCGATGGCTTCTCCGCCCATTTATGATGGTTCAGATTTTTCTACATGGGTTGAAAGAATGTTCATCTATGTTAGCTCCATAGATACACAATTGTGGACTCTTATATACAATGGTCCTCATGAGCTGGCATCAAATTCAATTGATTGGTTAGCCGAACATGAGACCAAACACAATGATAATCATCTTGCATATAACTTAATTACAGCTGCAGTTGATCTAAGACTAACTCATCTTGTGTCATCTTGCAGCACAACCAAGCAAGTATTGGACAAGTTGGTGAAAATCCATGAAGGGAAGGAACAAGAACAAGAATGTTTCATGGCCGACCGTGCAGAACAGTCCGGCAATACATCCTCATCACAGGTAAACTCTGACTCCGAGGAATTCACTTTTGAAGAACTTGTGGAAGCCTATGATGAATTGATCACACAATACAAAAAGGTAAAAACAGAAAATAAAAATTTGAAAAAGGATCTCAAGAAAATTAACCAAAATGAAAGCTCGATTTGTAAAAAGTGTTCTATTTTTAAAGAGCTTAACAACACTCTCTCAGTTGATCTAGATACGCATAAACAAAGCATTATATGTCTAAGGGAAGAAAATGAAAATCTTCATGATGAAATCACTAGGTTGGAAGAAATTGTAATAAAACTTCAAAACCAACCTAAGTCAATCTCTAATGATCAAACTATGGCCGATGGGCTAATCCATGATGAGAGGTTGATTGAAGAAAATAAAAATTCTGTTTCATACTCTGCTAACTTTGTATGTGAAAAATGTTCATTCTTGAGAAACATAAATGTTGGTCTTCATGATGATCTTGAATGGCAAAAAAATCTGATTGATTCTCTGAAAGAAGAGAATAGAGAGTTGTTGGAAAAGAAAATTAAACTTGAACAAGCTGAAGAAGAATTGCATGAAAAATTGGCTACACATGAAAAAGGCAAATCTGTCATTGAAGATCACTCTGAAACTTTGCATGCTTTAGAACAATAAAATCAAAATCTTAAAGCAGTAAACGCCATGCTCAATGAGCAATTGGCAGCATGCGAAGAGGGCCTTGTTGAATCTAAACAGCACATTTCCTCACTTGAAAATGAAATTCAAGGTTTGAATGATTTCCTGTCAATGTTTGCCCAAATCCAAGATTCTGGCTCACCGTAAGTCACCACTTCCTGTGGTCACCAAAAATGACATATTGCTCGAAAGAAAAGCAAAACTCAGCATGCTCATCAAAACATGCACCATAACATGTCCAATGTTAAATATCATGCTTTCCACAAAATGAATGTCCATTGTTATTATTGTGGTAAACATGGTCACACTGTGCATGATTATTTTATCTTGAGAAATGATGAGCTTAGAGCAGGAGATCAAGTGAAAGAGCAAGGAAAGAAACATGTCAATACTGGCAGAGGACCTACTCACCAGATATCTGCACAGAATTGCACGGGGAGTCAAAAGAGTCGACACTCCCATACAAGCAGGTCAAAATTCTCCATGGCTTTAAACAAAAATCTTCCTCCTTGCTGCTCTCATTGTGGTAAGTCTGGCCATACTGTCCAAGAGTGCTGGCACTTGAAGGGAAAGCATCACCTTCATGCCATGAAAGGTAAATCCCATGCTTATCCACAACAACAAAATGCATATGCACACGCACATGAACATAAAAAGAATGCTCAATCTTTTGTGCGCTATTTTTACAGTGGAAAAAATGGTCATGACATGTATGATTGTCAAACAATGAGAAAGGATGATCTAATTTCCCTGAAATAGATGAGCTACATTGGTGAATATGATAAAGTTGCTAACCTACAAGGACCCAAGCAATCTTGGGTACCTAAAAATTTCAAATGAGAATTTTGGATGCAGGATGCCTTGGAGCTGAACAAAGGATCATAAGGTAAATAAAAGCTCAAGGCACAGGTATGTCCATAAACCTTTTAAGTTTAGTCATCTTGCATGTTTAGTCTTGACATTGCATGTTTAGTCTTGACATGTAGATAGTGTATCATACGTCTGCCCAATGTCAATAGATTCTGCAAACTGAATTACTCTTTGAAATGTAAAACCCCCATGGTGTGAGATGAACTTTTGAGCTAGATAACTTATTCACACCATGCTTGATTTTAGCTATTTAACTCATGAAAAACTTGTTATGCTGATGAAGTTAATGTGATGATGAGTTGCTTAAGTTTTGCTATCAGCTACATAAAATTCTTGGTCTTTGGTTTTGATGATGCATGTCATGGCTACATTTTCAACTCGTTATTCATGTTAGCATTATTCAAAAGGGGGAGTCTAACAATTAACATCATCATGTTGCATTCAGTTCAAAATCAATTGTGAATGATTTGTGTATACATCATATTGTGATCACACATACCTTAATGCACATCATGCTTAGTAGACACAAAAATGCACAATTATTTTGCAGCATCTTCATTGCATTGTGTATACACATAAGCCTTAGGCTGCATAATTCATTGCCAACCCATGCATGTATTCAGGGGGAGTCAACATCAATCTAGCTTGAATCATTTTACATCATTTCACTCTTGCACGGCCATGGTATATCAAATGTTGATGTATGAAAAGGCATGCTATACTTGTCTGGATGCACTCAATATGCGTGAGGACCAACCTCCGCCAAGTATCATGTTCCACTGTCGCATATATGCCATATAGCTAGGGGGAGTTGTCTTCTTGAGGCATTCATGCATATGTTTCATATTCATTATGTTGTATTTCATAAGTGTAAAATCATGCATTATGTTGGTTCATGCATTTCATGTTTGATCAGGTCAACCCCTGCATGGTTCAAGTAAACCTCTCCTTGACATTCGTCATTCTATTTGACTGCCTACATAACTCCTTGAGTGCATTCATTACATATTCTTAGGGGGAGTCATGTTGTTTTTCTTGGCTCATTCGCCCTTTTTGCATCTGAACTTCAATGGCCTCCAGTGTGATAATAAGTTCAAGAGACAGACATCACTACGGTGTAAGAGCTTTCTATTATATGAACTGATGATTATCCATTTAACGAGAATGGTTCAGATTTAATGATTTCCTTGAAGTTCTGATATATCTTTTGAAATCATCTATATTTTGTGATTTTAATAGACCTTAACTAGAGGTTGCATGTTGCACCTTGAATAACTATCCTGAAATCTGAAAATCCAAATGTCTTGACAACTTTGGTGATACTCTAGAGCTTAGTATTGTTTCTAAACATCTTGATGAGCTGGAATTCTTGAAAAATCAATTTGACAGAGCAATGATATTGTTGCACGGAGAAATATGTCACGTCATCAAATCAAATGACGGATGATATGTCATGATGTGCCCCTGTTATCTCGGTCTTAATTCATTTGGACTCTAGGTAGAGCAATGGCATAATTGCTGAGAAATATATCTTCTCATCAAAGAAATGAGTTTGGATATGTCATGACGTGATGTTACTATCTCTGTTTATTTTGAAGCATAACAGTCAGTCTTACCAAATACCTAAGAATATTGGCGTCTAAACAACGTGTATTCTTACGGTTAGGAGGCATGTACTAGACTAGACTGCTCGTAAAATATGAGTCTTGTGCCTTCAAATGTAAAAGATACTGAAAATCACATTTGCTGCGATCATAAAATTCCATGATCTAATCACGATTGTTTAGCTTCAATACTAGTTTTTGTGCTATTTCCTTTGTGGTTCTTGATTATGGATGTATAAGCCAGGGGAAGGTTAAACACTGTCATGATATGCGCTTCTGGTTCATTTCTATTAAACCATGGATGTCGATGCCTTTTGAACTCTATTGATGATCTTGGTTTTCATTAGCTTTGAACCATATATATTGCTCCCGGCATGTTTCCAATTTCCATATAATGGCTTGCTCTTCCACTACCATTCCACTCTGATCTCTAGGACTTTTGTCAACCACTGTACCGTATCCCTCCTTTTTGCTATTGGCAAAGGGGGAGAATGTCTTGTTGTAAGTCCTTGCTATGGACTTGGGAGAAAGGGGGAGATGTTGCCTAATGTTGCCTTTGTGCGTTGTCAAAGGGGGAGAGTGCATTGTGAATATGGGAGAATCCAAGGGGGAGAGAAGCTACATTTATGATGAGGGTTTATGCATAGCATTCATACACTTTATTTCTCCATGCATACGTATATCCATGCAAAAATATCTGCATTCACATGCTTCACTATCATGGATCTTGAGCTGCACATGTTACATATGTCATAAACTTTACTGTCTTGGCTATTTCTGCCATATAATGACTCACAGTGTTACCATCATCAAAAAGGGGGAGAATGTTGAATACGTGTGCACCATGATTACTGTTATGGTTTTGATGATAGCAACTACTATAAGTCACACTGTGGTGCATCTGTTTAAACAATCAGTCATTTCATCGAACATGTTGTGTGCATGAGCAGTGCATGGTTTTGATAGCAAATACTAAGTCACACTGTGTTTGCATATGACGTCATTGTGCATCTGTTTAAACAGTTAGTCATTTCATCGAACAGGTTGTGTGCATGAGCAATGCATCAGTGCATACCACTGTTCCTATCTTGCATTGGTTCATTCATATAGTCGGTGCATCTCTTACGCTGCTACACATAAAGTCTATACATTCTCCATGCATCTTCATTACTAAGTCTATACATCCTGCAACTCAAGTCTATACATCATCCTGTTGCAGGCACATCAAGTCTATACATCCTTCAGCAGCAAGTCTATACAGCAGCAAGTCTGTACATTCTTCAGTAGCAAGTCTGTACATCCTTCAGCCAGCAAGTCTATACATCAGCAAGTCTATACAGCCAACAAGTCTATACATCAGCAAGTCTATACAGCCAGCAAGTCTATACATCATCAAGTCTATACATCCTTCAGTAGCAAGTCTATACATCAGCAAGTCTATACATCCTGCAAACTCAAAGTCTGTACGTTGGCTGCTAGCACAAACTCAAAGTCTATACGTTGTCTGGTTGAAGTCTGTACAATGTATAGTTGCTCCAACATAGTTGATCCAACACAAAGTCTGTGCATAGTCAGTGCATTCGGTTGCTTCATGGCAAAGTGAAAGCCATATGATCACGTCCAAGCCTTGATGCAAATATCTTCCACAAGCTTCATTCAAATATCCAAGATCAATGCACAAAGAAGCATAGCCAAGAGAACCCAAGGTTAAATACTCAGTTGATACCTTTTAGACTATCAAGGGTGATGCCACAAACATGCACGGGCTGCTAATGGAGTTGAACGACGGAGCTGAAGCGGATAACAGATCGACCCGGGATGGACCCGGGTCTGCCCAACTAGCGGTCGACCGCCAGCACAGGGGCGGTCGACCACCCCAGCCAGGGATTGCCAGTCTGCACAAGTTTCAGCTGCAGGTCGACCGCCAGCCCGTAGCGGTCGACCGGAAATCCCAGGGACCATCCGTCTACAGCATTTTTCAGTAGAGGTCGACCGCCAGAAGCTGTAGGTCGACCGCCAGCCCCGAGCCAACCAATGTTGACTTTGTTTTCCACTTCGAAAAGGGCCATTCAACATGGATTTTTTTAATCCAAAAGTCACCTAATCACCCATGATTTGTGGATCTGGTCTGGGGCTTGTCTATAGACCATTCAAAGTCTATAAAACCAATACAAGAGGGTTAGAAACCCCAGTTGATGTAGTTGATGAAGTGAATCAAAGAGAGCTCAAGGGAGGCCATTTCGAGGGTACTGTAGCACCTGCGTGAACAGTACTTCGGGCTGGAGTTATTCATCCTTCCAAGGTGATTCAAGCTCAGATCTGAAGCCAAGCAACCTCCAAGCAAGCAAGAAGCATTCAAGGCTCTCAAAGGTGATCAAAGTTACATCCATACACCTCTTCATCAACTCAAGGAGATTCAAGAAAAGATCAAGCTACATCCAATATTCTTCTTCATCAACTCAAGGAGATTCAAAGGAAAGATCAAGCTACATCCTATATCTGCTCCATCAACTTAAAAGGATCAAAGGAAGATCAAATCCTCAACAGATTCAAGATCCAACAATCTCAGACAAGATCTAATTCATTCTAGCATATCTTCATATCTTGTTTGAGCATTTTCATCTTGTTTCTTTCTTCATTTCATTCAATCTATTGAAACTGAAGATCGTCCCTACCGGTGGTTATTAGGAAGGCAATCGAGAGTTCTCCGATCTGCGGTGTAGCCGTCCCTGTCGGCTTTGTGTGTAGGAAGATAAAAAGAGGGTTTTCTCTGTTCTGTGATTTGGGGCGTGTCCCCGGTCAAGCTGTGAGTTAGTAAGGAAGCCTCACCGGGTTTTGGTGAGGGGTGGACGTAGGTTGCGGGGTTGGAACCGAACCACCTTAAAAATCCTTGTGTTGTGGGTTGTTCTTCGTGTGTGATTGCTCTATCTCTTCTACCCCCATTCACAGGTTCATGTGCTTTCAAACTTGGTTATCTTATTTTATACACTCAAGCTCTCATAATTGCATCTTGGTTGATCACCACTGCATTCACACACATATGAACTTTGAGTGATCAATATAGCACACACACACGTACGGTTATTGCAAGCTATTGCATGCTCTGTGCCACTCTACTTAATTCTGCTGTGTATTGTGTCTAAGTGATTCATTCACTTTATGGGAGTGGTTCATGCTTCCGATAGCTAAGAGTTTTAAATAGGGCAAAGCTTTTCATAGGATCTATTCAACCCCCCGTTCTAGATCCGTTTACACCTCGCGGGACCCAACACAATCATGGGTCCTTTCCCTTTATCCTCCCGATGGATAGGAGGTGAAGGCAACAAAGGACGAGCAGGAGGTGTCGGTGGACGGGTTGTGGGTGCCGTAAGATGTTGGGGACGAGGAAGGTCCCTCGGGGGTGGAGGGCGAGGCCTAGGAGCGAAAGGCTCGGGATGAGTGGGCTCCTGAGGTCGGGCCATGGGGGCCCTTGGATACGTGCCAGAAGAGCCACGGGGCTCGACACTATGAAGGGGAAGGAGCCTAACCGATGGGGAGACTCGAACTCGGCCTCAAATTGCTCCACTTCAAGAGTAACCTAATACGCTTGTTCCAAAGTGGTCGCATTGTGGTGAAAAAGTTCGTATTGATAGTTTGGCCGTAGACCTCTCCGAAAGCGTGATATGGTCATGGTGCTCTCTTCCGTAACTCCACACCGTAAATAATACTCATCAAACTCGGTGGTGTACTCAGTCACGGATCGGTTCCCTTGGGAGAGACTTTGCCATTTTTCTATGAGACGTTGGCGATATGAGGCAGGAATGTACTTCTCCCTCAATTTCATTTTCATGTCATCCCAAGTGCCGATCGGGGGTTGACGTCGCTGATTTAGCAGGCTCTCCACATTGGTCCAATAAGTTTGGGCCTGCCCATGCAGCTTCTGTTGAGTAGTGGATGGCGGATCTAGACGGGAGAGGTGAATAGATCTGCCCCTCTTTTCGAAAAACTCCCTCTTTAAAGCTAGATAAAAAGAATTACAGCGGAATATAACGGGCTTAACAAAGGACACAATGATTTGCTTAGCAAGATGAACAAGCAATGTAGAAATTAAACCTAAGCATGCAACTAACATAAAGTAATCACACAATCAAACCATAACACACGAGATTTTAAGGTGGTTCGGACTGAATCCCCAGTCCTACGTCCACCCCTTACCAAACCCGATGAGGCTTCACTAGTGCAACGCACTGAACCGCAGATCGGAAAAACCTCCGATTGCCTTCCTACTAACCACCGATAGGGACGTCAACACCGCAGATCAGACAACTTCCGATTGCCTTCCTACTAACCACCGGTAGGGACGTCAACACCATAGATCGGACAACTTCCGATTGCCTTCCTACTAACCACTGGTAGGGACGATTCACAGTTTCAAATGTTTGAATGAAATGGAAAGAGAACAAATATGAAAATACTCAAAGAGAAAAGATCTTATCTGAGATTGCTGGAGCTTGAATCTGAAACTTCAATGGTATCTTCTTCATTGTGAAATGATCTTCCTTGGATCACCTTGAGTTGATGAAGAAGATAAAGGATGCAGATTTGATCTCCCTTGAAAACCTTGTGAAATCAACTTCCTTGGATCACCTTGATAGCCTTGCTTGCCTCTGCACTTCCTTGGAGATTGCTTGCTTTTATATGAGCTTGAAACACTTTGGAATGGATGAAGAACTTCTTCCCGGAGTACTGTTCACAACTATAGTACTCGAACTCCTCTCCCTTGAACACACCCTTGCAACCTCCTTTGATCTTCCCCCTTAGCCTTGCTTGCTTCTACTCTTCCTTGGAGGTTGCTGGATTGAGATATGAGCTTGAATCACCTTGAGTTGATGGAGAGAGTGTTGGATGTAGCTTTGATCTTTCTTTTGATCCTCTTGAGTTGATGAAGAGGTTTAAGGATGTAGCTTTGATCACCTTTGAGAATCTTGATTGCTTCTAGCTTCCTTGGAAGTTGCTTGCTTCAGATCTATGCTTGAATCACCTTGGAATAGATGAAGATCTTCTGCACGGAGTACTGTTCACGGCTACAGTACCTCTTCTTCCAACCTCCTTCTCTAGCCTCTCTTGATCTCTCTTTGATTCCTATTGAAGCATTAGGGTTTCTAACCCTCTTGTATGTGTTTTATGGACTTTGGATGGTCAATAGAAACCCCCCAGACCAGATCCACGTTTTGTGGGTGATTGGGTGACTTTAGGATTAAAGAAATCCATGGAGAATGGCTCTTCTCGAAGTGGAACATAAAGTCAACATTGGTTGGTTCGGGTCTGGCAGTCGACCTGCAGCTTCTGGCGGTCGACCGCTACTGAGAAACCTGCAAACGAGCGGTTCCTGAAAATTCGATCGACCGCTACTGGGCGGGCGGTCGATCGCTACTGAAAGAGTTGCAATCTGGGGGTTGTTGGCTGGGGCGATCGACCGCCCCTGTGCTGGCGGTCGACCGCCAGCTGGGCAGACCCCGGGTTTTCGCGGGTTGATTCGTTAACTACTTTAGCTCCGTCGCTTAAGTTCTTTAGCACCCCATTCATGTCTGTAGCATCACCCTTGACAATCTAGAAGGTGTCAACTGAGTCTTTGACTTTGGGTTCTCTTGGTTATGCTTCTTTGTGCATCGACCTTAATTGTCATTGAGCTTTCACTTTTGCCAACTCCACTCCATTCCTTATCCATTCATTTGCATATCTGTCATGAATAAAACATCATGTATGTCAGTCATATAAGAGTGAAAAATAACAATGACTAATAGTGTTTAGCCATTATCAAAATCAAGATTGTCAAATAACTCAAATGACCACATGATGATGTCGAATGACCCAAGTGACCGCAAGATGACTCAAATGACCATAGGGGCACAACATTCTCCCCCTTTTTGATGATGGCAACACTGTGAGTCATTATGTGGCAGTAATATCCAAGATGACAAAGTTTATGACATATGCAACAAGTGCAGCTCAAGATCCATGATAGTAATAGCATGTGAATGTAATTATGAATGCAGAGATGAGTGCTATTCAATTATGCAAACCCCATCACATACACATAAGAGATACACAAAGCGCATAAATGATTCTCCCCCTTTGACTCTCCCTCGTACACAATTCACTCATCCCCTAATGACAACTCACAAAGCAAAGGACGACTCACAACAAAATATTCTCCCCCTTTGACAGCAGCAAAAAGGAGGGATAAGTGAGAGAAGCGACAAATGTCGGTGAGACCAGTTCTTAAAGGGGTGGAGAACAAGCCATTATATGTAAACCTGAAACATACCGCGAGCAACATATATGGTTCAAAGCTAATGAAATCTGAGATCATCAACAGAGTTCAAAAAGCTGCTACATCCAAGATTTAATAGAAATGAACCAAAGGTACATATCATGGCAGTGTTTAACCTTCCCTTGTCTTATACATCCATATTCAATAACGACAAAGGGAATAGCACAACAACTAGTATTGAGGCTAAACAAGCATGAGTAAAGCATGGAATTGTATGATTGCAGCAAGTTTAATTTTTCAGGAACTTTTGTATTTGAAGGCACATGACTCATATTTTACGAGCAATCAAGTCTAGTACATGCCTCCTAGCCGTAAGAATACACGTTGTTTAGACGCCAGTATCCGTAGGTATTTGGCAAGACTAACGATTATGCTTCAAAATGAACAGAGATAGCAAAGTCACGTCATGACATATCTGATCTCATTTCTTTGATGAGAAGATATATTTCTCAGCAATTATGCCAGTGCTCTGCCTAGAGTCCAAAGGAATTAAGACAGAGATAACAGGGGCACATCATGACATATCATTCATCACTTGATTTGATGACGTGACATATTTCTCTGTGCAACAATATCATTGCTCTGTCAAATTGATTTTTAAGAATTCTAGCTCATCAAGATGTTTAAAAATAATACTAAGCTTTAGCATTTCAACCAATGTTGCTATGACTTTTGAATTTTCAGATTTCAGGATAGTCATTCAAGGCACAACATGCAATCTCTAGTTAAGGCCTATGAAAATCACAGAACATAGATGATTTCAAAAGATATATCAGAACGTCAAGGGAATCATTAAATCCTGAACCATTATAATTGGATGGGCAATCATCAGTTCATATAATAGAAAGCTTTTACACCACTGATCTGTCTGTCTCATGATCTCACTTTTTAAACTGGAGGCCATTGAAGTTCAGATTGCAAAAGATTAAGAGAAGAAACAATACTCCCCCTAAGGATATGCAGTGAATGCATTCAAGGAGTTATGTTTGAAAGTAAAAAGATAATTGTCAAGGAGAGGTTGACGAGAACCATGCAGGGGTTTACATGATCAAACATGAAGTTGGCAGATATGAAATGCATGACCCAGCATATGGTTTTACACTTATTAAATGCATAGAATGAAGATTAAACAAATGCATGAATGCGTCAAAGAGACAACTCCCCCTTACTATATGACCTATATGCGATAGTGACGTATGGTACTTGGCGGAGGTGAAACCTCACGCATATTGAGTGCTTCTAGGCAAACATAACCTGCCTTTCCATACATCAACATTTGATATACCATGGACATGCAAGAATGGAGCTACACCACATGCAATGCATCGTTATCATGAATTCAACTTTATTATGCAACTACATGCAATGCTACACCATATGCAAAATGGCATATTGACATATAAACAATGCATGGACACCAATCTGCAAAAAAAAACACACAACTAGATGGAACAAGAAGATCATTTCAGTTGTTATTGGCCTGAGGTCGGCAAAGACCAAGCTCTCTTCTGAGTGTTGTAAACCTGTCATTACACAAAGACTTGGTGAAAATGTCAGCAATTTGATTGAGTGTATCAACAAAATGCAGTTCAAAATTTTTCTTAAGGACCTCATCTCTAATGAAGTGATGCCTTATCTTAATATGTTTGGTCCTACTCTAGGACTAGCTTGAAATCTAGCACAGAGACATACACTAAACTGGATATCTGGTCGGGATGCAGTCAAATAAAGTAAAGAGCCGATCATACCTCTATAGATTTTTGCATCCACTAATTTATCATTTTCATCCGAATCTAGTGATATTGTGGTGCTCATAAGAGTTACAATTATTTTACTGTTTGCCATGTCAAATCTTTTCAGCAGCTCCTTGATGTATTTGACTTGACTTTTGAAGCACCTATCTTCTCCTTGGTTGACCTGCAAACCGAAAAAAATTGGAGTTCTCTCATTAGGCTCATCTCAAATTCGCTAGTCATGAGGTTAGCAAATTCCTCACACATTTCAGATTTAGTAGAACCAAACATAATATCATCAATATAAATTTGAACAATCAAAATGTTCTTACCTTGCTTCTTGGTGAAAAATGTTTGATCTACCTTACCTCGTGTGTACCCTTTCTCAATGAGGAACAAGCTTAGTCTCTCATACCAAGCTCTTGGTTCTTGCTTCAAGCCATAAAGTGCCCTATCTAGCTTGTATACAAAATCTGCATGGTTAGAGTTCTCAAAACCAGGGGGCTGCTCCACACAGACTTCTTTCTTGATCAAACCATTCAAGAAAGCACTTTTTACATCCATTTGATACAACTTTATTCTAAGGGAGCATACATCTTGGTTTTAGATGTTGACTCCTACTGAAAGCATGCATGGGTTGGCAATGAACTATGCAGCCTAAGACTTATGTGAATGCACAATGCAATGAAGATGCTGCATGATGATTGCACATTTTTTTTTGTGTTTTCCTAAACATGATTTGCATTAGAGTATATGAGATCACAAGATGATGCAAACACAAATCATTCACAATTGATTTTGAACTGAATGCAACATGATGATGTCAATTGCTAGACTCCCCCTTTGAACAATGCTAACATGAATAACGAGTTGAAAATGCAGCCATGATATGCATCATCAAAATAAAAATCTAAGAATTTCATATGGCTGATATCAGGTACCAAACAACTCATCATCACATCAACTTCATCAGCATAACAAGTTTCTCATGAATTAAACAGCTGAAATAATTGATCTCTGGTACACGGCAGATGTTTTGATCTTAGATCCTTCTCACGCATAGTAAGAGTTCTGGGCAAGCATGACTTGCCTTTCAACTCTCGACCATTTGAAATACTAGAGGTCAAGCAGAGTGTGAGCAATTAATCTAACTCATGTGTTCATCTTCACACCATGGGGGATAAATCATCATTTTAAACAAGCAATTCAGTTTGCTGAATTTTATTGAACAAAATGGGCAAACTTATGATGCACTATCTACATGTGAAGATTAAACATGCAAAATGATAGGAAATGAAAAAATATATTTACATACTTGTGCCTTGAGCTTTTATTTATCTGACCATTCATTTCTCAGCTGCAAGGCATCCTACACCCAAAATTCTCATTTGGAATTTTTAGGTACCCAAGCTTGCTTGGGTCCTTGTGGGTTAGCAACATGTTTAGCATCTTGGCTCATCTTTTTCAGGGCAATCACATCATCCTCCCTCATTGTGTGGCAATCATATATCTCATGCCCATTTTTCCCACAATAGAAACAATGCACAAAAGATTGATTATTCTTTTTATGTTCATGTTCGTGTGCATGTGGACTATGCTTTTGTGGGCGAGCATGATTCTTACCTTTTATGGTATGAGGGTGGTGTCTTTCTTTCAGATGCCAACATTCCTTGTCAGTGTGACCAGTCTTACCACAATGAAAGCAGCAAGGAGAAGCATTTCTCTTGAAGACCATGGGGAGTGTCGACCTGTTTGGATGGGAATGTCGACACTTCTGATTCTCCATGCGATTCTGTGCAGAGTTCTGTTGAGCAAGCCCTCTGCCAGTGTTGACCTATTTCTTTCCTTGCCCTATCACTTGCTGTCATGCTCTAAGCTCATCATTTCTCAGGATGAAACAATCATGCACAGTGTGACCATGTCTACCACAATAATAACAATGGACATTCATTTTGTGGAAAGCATGGTATTTAGCATTGGACATGTTGTGGTGCATGTTTAGATGAGCATGTTGAATTTTACTTTTCTTTCGAGCAGTATGCCCTTTTTGGTGACCACAGGAAGTGGTGGCTTCTGATGAGCCAGAATCTTGGTCTTGGGCAAACATTGACAAGAAATCATTCAAATCTTGAATTTCATTTTCAAGTGAGGAAATATGTTGTTTAGATTCATCAAGACCCTCTTCGCATGCTGCCAATTGCTCATTGAGCATGGCATTTACCGCTTTAAGATTTTGATTTTCTTATTCTAAAGCATGTAATGTTTCAGAGCAATCATCAATGACAGTCTTGCCTTTTCTAAGTGCAACCAATTTTTCATTCGCTTCTTCTTCATCTTGTTCAAGTTCAATTTTCGTTTCAACAATTCTCTATTCTCTTCTTTTAGAGAATCAATCATATTTTGTTGCCATTCAAGATCATCATGGAGACCCATATTTATCTTTTTCAAGAACATGCATTCTTTACATGCAAAATTAGCAGAGCATGAAACTTTAGTTTCTTTTAGGACCTTTTCACTTTGAGTTTTAGAATTTTTATTTTCTTCAATCAACCTCTCATCATGAATTAGCCCATCGGCCATAGTTTGATCATTAGAGATTGATTTAGGTTGGTTTTAAAGTTTTATTACAATTTCTTCCAACCTAGTGATTTCATCATGAAGATTTTTATTTTCATCTCTTAGACATGCAATGCTTTGTTTATGCGTATCTAGATCAAAAGAACGAGTGTCGTTAAGCTCTTCAAAAGCAGAACAGTTTTTACAAAAAGGGCTTTCATTTTGGTTACTTTTCTTGAGATCCTTTTTCAAATTTTTGTTTTCTGATTTTACCTTTTTGTATTGTGTAATCAACTCATCATAGGCTTCCATAAGCTCTTCAAAAGTGAATTCCTCGGAGTCAGAGTTTACCTGTGATGAGGATGTATTACTGGACTATTCTGCACGGTCGGCCATGAAGCATTCTTGTTCTTGTTCCTTCCCTTCATGGATTTTCACCAACATGTCCAGTACTTGCTTGGCTGTGCTGCAGGAGGACACAAGATGAGTTAGTCTGAGATCAACTGCAGCTATAATTAAGTTATATGCAGCAAGATTATCATTGTGTTTGGTCTCATGTTCAGCTAACCAATCAATTGAATTTGATGGCAGCTCATGAGGACCATCATATATAAGAGTCCACAATTGTGGATCATGGGGCTAACATAGATGAACATTCTCCCTACCCATGTAGAAAAATCTGAACCATCATAAATGGGCGGAGAAACCATCGAAGCATGTGTAGCATATGAAGCCATCTAAATAAAATACACCGGGATCTTTCCCTGCAGATCGTAGGATCTGGGAATGGCAGAGCCAGGCTCTGATATCACTTGTTGAGTAGTGGATGGCGGATCTAGAGGGGAGGGGTGAATAGATCTGCCCCTCTTTTCGAAAAACTCCCTCTTTAAAGCTAGATAAAAAGAATTACAGCTGAATATAACGGGCTTAACAAAGGACACAATGATTTACATAGCAAGATGAACAAGCAATGTAGAAATTAAACCTAAGCATGCATCTAACACAAAGCAATCGCACAATTAAACCACAACACATGAGATTTTAATGTGGTTCGGACTGAATCCCCAGTCCTACATCCAGCCCTCACCAAACCCGGTGAGGCTTCACTAGTGCAACGCACTGAACCGCAGATCGAAAAAACTTCCAATTGCCTTCCTACTAACCACTGGTAGGGACGTCAACACCGCAGATCGGACAACTTCCGATTGCCTTCCTACTAACCACCGGTAGGGACGTCAACACTGCAGATCGGATAACTTCCGATTGCCTTCCTACTAACCACCGGTAGGGACGATTCACAGTTTCAAATATTTGAATGAAATGGAAAGAGAATAAATATGAAAATACTCAAACAAGATATAGAATATGCTCAAAGAGAAAAGATCTTGTCTGAGATTGCTGGAGTTAATCGATCCAAAGATCACTCCCGCAAGTGTGCGGCCTTCCCGATAGGCGTAGCCTAACGTTCGGACAACACCTTTTATTATATCTAATTATCGGGATGAAATGTAATTTTAAAACACTTTTTTATTTTGAAAATAATGATGACCCTAGACTCGACTTAGACCATGCAAGACTTATGCAATGACGACCCTAGACTCAACTTGCTCTGATACCAAACTGATGCGGGACGGACACGGGGACCGAGTCTAAGTGATATGGACCTCGGACTCTAAATGCATACACGACCAGCAACATACGAGCATGAGAGACACTAGGCCCGACACTAATACCTCTATGGGATATACATCGCTAACAGAAATGCAAGCTCACTCGTCATCCCAAGCGAGGGATAGCGTGGATCCGCGCGGTTGAGAAACCGGCAGAGTCAAGGGTGGTCGACTCACTTCCATGCTCGGATCGAGCCACGGGACGGGTCACTCTCTCGCTCACAGGGATGACATAGACTCACAGGCTAGAATCCTACGCTCTCACAGCGGCATACGACCATATACTAAACTAGCAAATGAATGCCAAGGAGTTAAGACCGTTACCTCCACGCTCCCGGTGTGGGGAAGACAACCCCGGCCAATCCTGTACTCTCGGTTAAACAAGTTTTATAGCGGTACAAATGTTTCAACCCACTCCACGTAGGGAGGTAAAAGGTCACATGTGGGGCCCGGGATTCGCGCGAATTGGGTTGACGGGTAGCATCTTGATGTCGCTCCGTCGGTGCCAAAACCCGCGTTTAGTGCTATCCGGACGGCGCGATCTACGGGTTCGTGGGGCCCACAGACCGCTTTGTCCTCCGGGTCTGATGGGGTGGGTCCCTCTGTGATGGATACCCCTGGTGGCGCGCCTCCCTGGAAGGCGGTCGGGCGGGAACGCCGGTCGGAGGCTGGGCGGCTCCAATCTTCAAGACTTGGAGTTGCTGCCCACGGATTTGCAGGTTCTGTTTTCAGGCGCGCGATCCGGCAAGATCTGCTACTGCGATCACTCCTGATGTGGGATCGACACACTAGAGGTATCGTTGGAAATCTCTCTCGAAGTACTTCAACCCTGTAGGACTCAGAAAAATTCACCGGAGCTGTGCTTCTGATGGGCGATTTTAGAACCGACCAGTTCCCAGTCTCAGATCTGACTGGGCAGAAACTGAGTTTCCTGAGAGTTGGCATTGACCATAGGGCCAACCTCCGAATCAGACCTCGAGCTCTTCATGAAGATTGTAGAGGGGAGACAGAGGAAAACAGAAATATTTCTTATGACTGATTTGGTGGAGATTTGGATGGGGAAACCTATTTTATACTGGTAGGTGGTCGGATCTGGACAGAAGCAGACAGAATTGAAGGGGATCTGAAAATGATTTTTAGAAAATAGGTGGAGGCCTTTTGAAATTCCAAAAAACTTCGTGAGTGGAGGCGATGGTGGGTAGAATCTCCAATAATTTTTGGGGTTCAATAAAAAATCAAAAAGAGGTCCGGAGATGGGAAACTCAGGGTCGCTGTGGATCTAGACTGAAAACAGGCAGATCTGGAAGTAAAAGATGGACGAAAATGGAAAAATTGAAATCCGAAACTAGAGGCCAAACCAATTTTTCTACAACATGGAGGGAAACTCTGGAACACACCCTTAATGTTTGAGCTCAAGAAGATTTCGTGGCTGGGCGCAGAAATTCGTGGAAGGGCTTGCTGTTGGATGAAGATAGAATTCCGATAAGGCGGCGGTGGCGGTGGGACGACGGCTCGATGGCGGCGGCGGTGATAGATCTGAGCTTCCCACTCAGAAGAGCTTGAATAAGAGGCTTCACACCTCTGGAGGCAGCCTTCAGAGTTGCAAGAAGGGGGAGGAGAGAGGAGGGGTGCGCACCACTCAAGGAGGCTCCAAGAATTTCAGCAATTTTTTGGCATTAATTGTGTAAGAAATTAAAATTACAACTCTTTATATGACTTGACCTCCCATGGCAAATGACCTTCCATGCCCTCAGATCTAGGTTTGGGAGGGACAATTAGGGGATGCCAAATCCCCTTTTTTACACATGTGGTCAAAGAGAGAAAGGAAAGAAAGAAAAAAAAATAAACAACTAGCCTAATAGAGACAAAAGGGGGTGCGCCCCCTACATGGGCCTCTCTTGGGCCACTATGATCCAAGGCCATCAAGGCCCATCCACAAGCCCACTCTATTCCAACTTAGGTGGCCCATGAGAGAGAGAAGCTTAATTGGGCCTTAAGTGGCTTAAGAACCCAATATGAAGCTTAATGAAGCCTCTTAGCCCAATATGGCAATCGCCCCTTAATAGACTCTAAAGGGCTTAAACCAAATGGCTTATTAAGAGCCTTACAATGAGCCCAAAATGAAAAACCCAAATAAAACACACATTACAAGCGCAAATACAATCCAAATAAGTGCTAAAAAGTGTCCAAACTCATGGCGGAGACTCCAGACTATCTCCGAGCCAAAGAGAAGCTGATGTAGCTCGAGTGGTGCTCCGTGTACGGTACCGACGGCTCTCCGGTTCGTGCTTCTCGCTCGCTCTGGTGTCCGCACCAGTGGGGGGCTGGGAAATGCGTGGGAGAGAGGGGAGGGAGTGCAGCCCCTTGACTTAGGTGGAGGAGGGAGACCAAGGGGGAGGGGGAGGAAGTTTCCTTCCTTTGAAAATGAGAGGGAGGGAAGTCAAGCTACGTAGGTGGTAGCCTCCCTCTTGGACCAAGAAAGGGGAAGTCCCTTTCCAAGCCTCCATTCTCTTAGCCCCTTTCACACCTAGCACACTAATTGCATGACTTGTTCACATTTAAGCCCATTTGACCCATTCATACCTAGCCCATGGGCCTTTTCACACTTGGCCCTTTTAAAGCCCAAGAGAAAAGCCCAATAGCTCTAGACCACTATTTTATCCCATTAGCCCTTATAATAACATAATTGTCCAACATGGACTACAATAGGGCCCAACATGGTCTAAAAATATGAAATAAAGGTGATGGCTCGGCCGATGCGTCCACGTCCTCCGTGAGCTAATCGGGCCCCACTGTGTCCTCGTCCACCGACGTGTATTACGGCATGTGTCCGCACCACCATATCGAGGGGTCACATATTCTTTGATCCCTTCGACCCCTTCCTTAGTGAGCCTCATGACCCACCACCACCATTCCACCTTGTTAGGGAAGTCCCCTATCACACCCCTACCCCACGGGCCAGTCCACCTACACTCCGCAAGGAGCCCATTCATTGGAGTACGGAAGTAGGAGAATTCGGCTCACCTAGCCTTCTCAACCCTTCCAAATCCAAAGGACCGTCAGTGTATGAATGGTGCATGTTAGGATGTTTAGGATTCCATTCCACCAATATTAGGTTGCGTCGTGTGTATGCATGGCACACATTCGGATGTCCTGATCCACCATTGCATATGTATGGGTCGGTCTAACAGTAGGTTTGTTTAGGGTCTTGTGTGAGTCTGTGTTTTTCTTTATTTGTTCAGAGTCTGTACATGCATGTGTCGAGCATATTAGGAGTTGCATAGTCGGTCTAATGTCAGCTCGCGATGTCAGTCCCTTTCGAGTGTGAGACAAGTCGAGTCTACTGCGTATGTTGTAGACTTGCCGGAATTTGGGATCGGCTCTACCTCAATGTCTCGGATCTAGTCACATATAGGGACTCCGCGGTGATTCCTAGTGAGTCATTGAGCTGTCTCCTTCCTTTGAGAGTGACCCCACCCGGAGTGTCCGCCACTAGCCTCATTCCCACAGCAGCATGTTCATATCGAATATATACGGGATGAGGAGGTGACGATTACGTGGAGTGGAGCGTACTTCGCGCTACCTGGTACGGTGACAGATCTGCAAGAGCCACACGAGCAGCCGCACCCCTTACTCGATGGGGTCGAGTTCTTCCCACCAAGGGAGAATTGATGGGAATCAACACCGGGCACTAACATTTTATTTTTACATTTGTATCCTTTTATTTGCATTTATATCCTTGAGTTAATTGGGTTGCAAATGTCTGGCAAGTATAAGCCAATGGGTTACTTGGGCTAAGTCAATGGGTTTCTTTGGAAAAAGGACGCGTAGGCCCGACGGCACCCCCACCTCCTTTCCCATTGGTCCACCTAGGCTCTAGGGCCCATGTGGGGCTGGTCCATAGTCCACCTTGGACTTGGACCAAGGAGAGGAAGGAAGAAATTCAAACTTCTCTCCCCTTTTTTCTAAGGGGCGCCCCCCTTTATAGGTTTTTATTCATGTTGTAATTTTTTATTTATGGCCATTTGACCACATGGGAGAATAATTCTCCTATCCCCTAAGTGCCCCTTCCTAACCCTAGATCTGAGGTTAGTTTAGGTCTTTTATCCATTGCTATATAATCCTTATATTTCTATAATTTGAGACATTAATGAGAAGAATTGTTGGAAAATCCAATAGAGCCCCAAGGGCGCCCCTCTCTCCTCTCCCCTTGTAGCAGTGATTGCTACCCCTTTCTAGGGTGTGAAGCCCTAATCTTGGTGTGACTCCAAGATCTACCACCTATGCTGGATGCGACTTCCAGCCACCGCCGCCATCACCTCCATTCGTGTCGCCGTCGAGCCGCCACAACCCATTCTTTGAAGTGCTGTCCAGGATTCCGTGATATCCAGGACAGAAGCTAAGAGAAAAGGTTGGTCCTCCCAATCCCTGTATCTGATGATCTTGAAATTTTGAGACATCATCCCCCTTGTTGTTACCTCCTCCCATTTTAAATTTTGTGCCAATCCGCCATCGTTTGCTATTTTTCCCAGTCTTTTAGTTCCACCCCTAACAGTCTGCTAATCAGCAGATCTGCAGGATAGTGTCTTGTTATTATATTTTTTCCGCCGCCTTAGCCATCTCCAAAAATTACCAAAAAATTCATCTGTGATCCTCACTTCCTACCCTACCCACCATAAAATTCCCAAGATCCAGTTCTACCATTCCCTTGTCAGTCAAAATTAATTTTCAGGCAGATCATGTTTAGTCCTGATTGTATGTAATCCGAGCCAGCAGAAATACTTAGGGAATAGTGGTTTTCATTTCCAATCTGTTTGCTGGATGGTCGTGAAATTAATTTATGTTGTAGCCCTTTGAGTCCTCTGTCCAACGGCACTGATCTTGCCTCAATCCGCCTTCGGATCTGGGTGCAACAATAATTTTTATGGAGGCACGCAGATCTAATCCGTGAATAGACCAGTAGAGACAGTAGCAAGTTAATTCTTGCAAAATTACCTTGGCGTCGATTCAGCCGTCGCCAACTTCAGGGATCGAAGAGGAGTGTTCCACCGGCATCCTAGCCAACCGCCGAGGCGAGAAGGTGACCGGAATCCGCCGTCCCAGCAGCCGAGTTCGCTTGCTGTCCAGCGGGCTGAACTGAGTTACTAAACTGAGTTAGAATAGTGCCGAGTCGGACCAGCAGCCCATCTTCGGCCCGAAAGCCCTTCCGACTTGCTGCCCGTGAACCCGAGTTCGCTACTCTTGGGTCTCCATTGTAGCCCTTTACCTCCCTACGTGGAGTGGACAATAAAAATTCACTATTGCAATTATTTATTTACTGTACACCGGGAGTACGAGTCTTGGCCGGAGTCATCTTCCCCACGCCCGGAGCGTGGAGGTATCGTGTCCGCTCCCTACTTTGGCATTTTGCTTATCTCGTATATTTTCAAATGCCGCTGCATGAGTGATAGGAACTTAGCTCGTTATAATTTTATCACTGCTGTGAGAGTGAGTGAGTGGAACCCGTCCCGTGACTCGATCTGAGCACGCAGAAAAGCCGATACCCGAGACTCATGGCCGGTTCCTCAACCGTGCAGATCCACGCGTTTCCCTCGCTTAGGGACGTCCGCGAGTTAGAGTACCAAGTTCGCGTTCCGTCCTGCATCAGGAGAACATGGAAGGCTGTTCTTCACAATAGCAACAGTTCGGGAAAGACAATTCGAGATAAAAAAAGTTCATGAAACAAGACCAGAACAAAGGAAGAAGATATGAGAAAAAATATCTAAAAGGTACGTTACCTCCCAATGTTGAATTCGCAAGAAGTTTGGATATTTTATGAAAGGTTGCAGATTTAAATGTACTAATTGTAAAAATGCTAATCACCCCCAAAGAGACTGTTATTTTCAGCAGAAAAATGAAACTAATTATTCAGAGATGGATCAACTATTTTATTTATGCTTTACCAATCATTTGAATTCTAGCAATACATGATATTTGGATAGTAGTTGTAGCAATCATATGATAGGAAATAAAAATAACTTTGTCAAATTGGATGAAGAGATAGATTCTCAAGTGAAGTTTGGAGATAGCAAGCTGTACAAAGTAAAAGGTAAGGGAGTGATAGTGGTGCTTACAAAGGGAGGTAAGATGAAGTTTATCACAGATGTTTTTTATGTTCCTAACCTAACGCAAAATTTATTAAGCGTTAGATAGCTAATGCAAAAGGGTTATTCAGCCAACTTTAGAAAAGATGAATGCATCATTATAGAAGACAGAAGTAAAAAGATTGTGGCAAAAATCAAGATGGTATTAGTATTGGTGTGCTACAGGCCAATTTTGGGTCGGGTAGGCCCGATAGTTGCACGATCTTGTTCATTATTAACGAAGTGATATTTGAGCATAAATTTGTAATTATTTATTACTCTACGATGTTCCTAAGATATGTGGTTGTAAAGTCAACTCGAGATGGGATCTCGATCATGAGACTGACTTTACATGGACATATACCTTAAACTGTTCATTGTTGGAGGGTAATCACTCGGGGACTTTGATTACCTATTAAACCAGTACACATGATGTATGGGTGAACAGTTTCATGGTCACTGGTGCGGGGCACCGATACATATGTATAGGTGTACGTTCTGGGAGGATGTACACTGAACTGATCCGCTATTGGATCTTCAGATGGTTGATTATACCTAATATCAACTGAAGATCCAATTGTCTCAGTAGCATCGTTGGTCCTTTGACCTGAGACATTGATTGGATCTTACTCGAGGACTGGAATGGTTTAATGAGTTGGCTAAGTGACTTTAACTATAAGTCATGAATTGCCAAGTCATTAACCATTTCAGGATACGTGTGAAGATCATCAATGGTCAAGAGGGGATCGCTCACTATCGGGTATATATCAGACAGTTAATGGGTCATGACACTGACGCTCCGTTAAATCCCTGGCCAGGGTCGTGTGAGCTCGTTTAGAACGGACGTCATACACTTTAAGGAGGTCATGGTCGAATGGCACGATTATGGGGGTTTGATAGTTACCGTACTCTCGATCGAACCAAACTCATAGAAGGAGCGAGGGATTATAGCGATGCGGCAACTGTAAACTTAGAGGTACCAAACAGGGTGGTTTGAACCCGGCGTCCTCTAGGATCATGCGGATTTGCTTGACCCAACGTGATCAAAGGTTCGGAATAAATTAAACTATTATTCGGCTCTAGTAGAAGCGAATAATGAGTTTAATTTACTTCTAATTGGGAATTAGAAGTTAATGGACCTTAAACTAGAGTGACTATGGGCCTAGAGGATCACACACAATGATTCTCGGGTGACTAGATATTATTGTACAGTTATGTATATTAAAAGCCTTCAATTCTTTTTGGAAAGGAATATAAGAAGGGCTTCATATATATGTACAATAATATGAAAGGATACATATGCAATATTAGTTCTTAGGGGCTCTTTTAGAAAGAGCTCAACCATTATATATATGCATCCTACGTAGGAAGTGCCTCTTCTTATCTTCTTTAACCAAGCATTATAAAGAAAGAACAAAAGTTTCTCTCCTCCCCTCTCCTCCCTCTTGCTCTCTCTCTCTCCCTAGTTGCTCTCTCCCTCTCTCTCTCTCAAAGGGGAAAGGCTTAGGAAAGAAGAAGGGATTTAGGAGGATCTACGGCTTGTGTGCGCGGAGGAAGGAGGGGAGGATACCGTCACTGCGCGAGGATCCGTCTGGATCAGCTCTAGAGGCCGTACATCTGCGCGGCTCCGCGTTCGTGAAAATCTGCATCGAGCACTGCGGATAGCGTCGTTCTGCACAAGGTAAAGATCTACAACCCGCAGTTAGGGGGTTGGGAGTTTTTATTGCATCGATTAGAGCACGGTTCTAGGATTCCACATAGCCTGGGTTTGGGTTAAATATTTTATTATCCACTGCGTTGCCCGAACCGGGCTGACCGAATCCTTACAGTGGTATTAGAGCCAGGTTGCACTCTGATCGATGTAATTTCTCCGCATAGAATCATGTTTAGGGGCGATAACTTTCATGATCTTCAATTATTAGAATTGGAACACGATGTTGGGCAACTTTGTTCATGAAAAGAAAGGGAATGGGATGTTGGGCATCCTTAGTTCCCGAGCAAAAAAAAAAAAAATTGCTGGGTGCACAAGGGCGCACAGGGCGCAGGGCGCCACCGCGGACGCGGGCGTGGGTGACCGCGCCCGCGCGGTTTGACCGCCTATATATATATATATATTAAAATTTTGCCTCTATTAATTTATTGGGCTTTTAATATATTTAAATATATATTTAGGGGCACATTAAATTAATATATTTTAATCTCACATGTTAATTATCTTTTCTCAATGAAAAATTCAAATCTTGTTGAATTTTATTTAAATTTTGAATTTATTGAGTTGGGATAATTATTACTTAATTTGAGATACAAGTGTAATAATTGAAGATGATCATATGAAATTCAATCTTTTGAGGTTTTAATTATTAGATAATTGTTAAATTCAGAATTTGAATATCATTGAAGATAATTATAGAAAATTTAAATATTTGAATTTTTAATTATCAGATAATTATTAAAGTCAAATTTTAAATTTTAGAAAAATAATAATTGAGGATAATTAAATTATTTAAATTTTCTTTCAAATGAAATTATTGGAAATTAATTTAAAATTAATTTGAATAATTAACTTATTTAAATTTATTTTAAATTTAATTATTGGATAATTAAATTTAAATTTAAATGTTAAAAAATTATCTCAATTATCCGTATTATTTGAATTAGATTCAAATATGTATGCCCCTACTATAAATGATGGTTCTATGTATCCTTTACTTAATGTTACATTGAATTGGCTTGCTTATATGTTTTAATTTTAGTTAATCCAACTTGGATTTTTAAAATTAAATAAAGCCATCCTGTTTTTGTTTGCACATGCCACTTTCCAATCCAAATATAAGGATTATTTTCAAAATGACCCTTTGATTGATCTGATATGTGTGGGTTGGCAAGTGATCATGGACATAGCTAATGTAATAATTTGGGGTCTGCGAGCCTCCTTTCTCTCTCTGTTGAAATTCCTATATACTTTTATCTCCCTTCACAGTTGTACTCGCCCTGAGGGCTTCTGGAATTTTATTGACATGTAATTTAAATTTTGCCGGCCTACGTGCCGTGTAAAAGTTGTAATTCATGCGATGTCAGAGTATGAAAGCGTGGGGCACACCCGACGAGGACGATCCAGCTGCTTCGGAAGCGAGCCGGATGTCTTAGTAACATTAGGACTGGGGTCCATGATCACTTACGATTTAATTTTTGCATTGGATGCATTTACTTTGTGCAAACTACTAGGTACGATAAATATATTGGATATATTTATATTACCACCTAGGGTTAGATCAAGATAGAAATAAATTCTCTCGCAATTTAATTTTAGATCTGGTAAGCGTGACTCTAGAAGTCATCGTGGCCCTCCATCATTATGGGATGAATGAATGTTTTCATCTCATGGATTTGTTATGTTTTCCACAAGGTCCATGGGTTTGGGGGCAGGATGCAACTCCAAGGCCAGGCCTCAATGGGGTGAGGAATTGAACTTGACCTTGTTGTGCTTTCCACATGGGTCTGGTCATGAACTCATTACTATATAGTAATGGTGGTTAGATCTAACCAAGAGTATCATTTGTTGTGCTTTCCACAAGGGGATGACTTCTCGGGGGCTGAAATCAGATATTGCATTAGATGCAAGTGCCTGTTGACTGCCCTTGAGATGAGGTATGGCTTGTTGTGCTTTCCAAAAGGTCTTACCTTAGTCTCGTTGGGATTCCGACCCACTAGGTTGATCTCATTGATCTCCCGTTCTATATACTGAGGGTTATATAGTTCGATCAAAAAATAGTGAGACTAACTAAGATAGAAAATCACATCTAAGTTAGAATTTGAACATATACTAAGTTATCTTTTATTTCTTATCCAGATTACAATGTCATCGTCCAATCCCCTCCGTGGCATCTTGGATGCCAACAGGCTGACTAGACCCAACTTCTCGGATTAGCTGCGTAATTTACGCATAGTCCTCACCGCCGAAAAAATAGCCTACGTGTTGGACACGGTTCATTCTGAGCCAGCTCCTGATGCTGACGAGGGCAATTTAATGACTTATGCCAAATGGTCGAAAGACTCTTCCCTTGCCCAATGTTACATGCTGGCCTTTATGGCTCCTAAGCTGTAGAGGCAATTTGAAAAGAGTGATTGTAGAACCATACTTCTTAACCTACGCCAACTCTTCGGGGAGCAGTGTAGGATTGAGAGGTATGATATCTCCAAGAAACTTTTCAGGACCTGAATGTCAGAGGGTGCTTCAGTACAGGCTCATGTACTGAAAATGATGGAGTGGATTGAGAGACTTAATGCACTGGGATTCAAGTTGGATCTTGAACTGTGCATTGATCTTATACTCCAGTCATTGCCCGATTCCTTTTCTTCCTTCATCATAAACTTTAACATGAATAAGATTGATGCAACTCTCCCAGAGCTGCTCAACATGTTAAAGAGTGCTGAAGGAACTATGCAGAAAGATAAACCATCTTCTTCTGTAATGATTATTGGCTAGGCCAACAAGAAAAGGAAGGCCACCCAAATATCCACCAAAGGTGACAAAGGGAAGGGAAAGAAGAAGGCCTTGGGTAAGCAACTCGGTAAAGTTGACAAAGGGAAGGGTAAGAAGAATGAAAAAGAAGACAAGTATTTTCGATGCGGGGAAACAGGGCATTGGAAAAGGAATTGCAAGGCAATTCTAAATGAAGGTATTTTTATCATAGACCTTAATTTGTCATATATGAAATCAACATCATGGGTATTGGATACTGGATGTGAATCTCATATCTGCAACTGTTTGTAGGTGCTGGCAAATAGAAGGCGGCTAGGCAAAAAGGAGATTGAGTTGAGGATGGGCAATAGAGCTTTAGTTGCTACCAAAGCTGTCAGGACTGCACGTCTCAGTTTACCTTCATGAGTCATTCTGGAGCTGAATGACTGTTATTATGTTCCTAATATCATTAAGAACATTATTTCAATCTCTAGCTTGTATAACACTGGATATACATTGACTTTTAATAGCGCTGGGTGCTCTATAATGAATAATGATTTGGTGATAGCCAATGGTTCATTAGTCAATGGTCTTTATGTATTAGATACATACTCTAATGTTATGCAGGTTTCCAATGCTAATGAAGTGAATTCTGCATACCTCTGGCATTGCAGTCTTGGTCATGTAGGTGAAAAGGGAGTCTCTCACCTACACTCAAATGGGTATTTGAATTCATTCGAATACAATCCATTTGATACCTGTGAGTCGTGTCTCATGGAGAAGATGACCAAGGCTCCCTTTAGTGGACATGGTGAGAGCGCTGCTGACCTTCTCGAGCTCATACACTCGGATGTGTGTGGACCCATTGATGTGTGGTGATAGGCAGATCTAGAGGGGAGGGGTGAATAGATCAGCCCCTTTTTGCCCTTCTTTGCGGAAATAAAAACTAGATACAAAACAAAGACTAGTAAGGCAAGAGATAGTTGATAGCTAGCAGGCTAGATGCACGGATGATGATCAGAAACGTTCCTCCCAAGCATCTAGCGTCAATACCCAATGGAAGACAAACCACAAGACACAAGTTTTAAGGTGGTTCAGTCTCTATCCAGAGACCTACGTCCACCTCTCACACAACTCGGTGAGGCTTCACTAGTGCCAATGCACTACCGCTGATTCACAGCTTCCAACAGAGAGATACACTCTCTCAACTCCGCTGCCAAACAGCTTGAGGGTACACAACCCTGAAACCTACAGACCGGTGAACACACCGTCTTTCTTCCTACTCACAGGTAGGGAACAAAGTAAGAGTATTTGTTTTCAAAGAAAAATAAAGTTATAAAAAGAACAACCAGATAGAGTACGGCAAAGAAACTCTATAGGAGAAGAGAACTTCTGTCTAGAGAGGAATGGATGAAACCTGGCTTCTCTTCATCTTTCTCCTGGGTCTTCACCGCGACCGTAAGGGGAATGGTGGATAAGCTCCTCAGCTTTTACTCCCACTAGATGAAGCTGTAGATAGATGCTGTCTCCCTTGCTTTGAGAGCTCCTGAGGTGGAAGAAGAAGACCTTCTTCGTTGCCCTTGCTTCAGCAACACCAGGAAGGAGAGATCTCTCTTGGCTTGTCTTCTGGCTGCTCTTCACCTTCTTATTTTTCTCTGTGTTCAACTCTCACTTTTAACTAGAGCTCCTTCTCCTGCTTTATCAGTGGCTCACGGCATCTCTTACATTGTCCACTACAGACGCCACACCCAGAATGTCACATCCCCATTATTTGATTAGCTTCCTTAGCATAGTTGACCTTTCCCTGCCAGCATGCTAGTACATGGATAGGTAGGGAACCAAAACTGTAACGGTACCAGCAACTCAGAGGATGTCTCTGCCAGACAATAAACTCTCCTAACAAAGTGAGCTTTCTGACGGCTTTTCAAGTGCGAGCGGATCCTCCAAGTCCGGTTGCGGATCTTGGAAAGTAGACGCTTCCGATTTCAGATCCGTTCTGGGCGATCATGAACGTGTCGACACTTTACACACATGGTGTCGACACATCCCATTACGATCTTGAAGAACCATGGCTTCCAAGCAAAACAGGTCGACACTTCGACGGTCAACTGTCGACACGCGCGCCATACTCGCGTGCGGATCGTGCCACCGTACCGAGACTTCACTGGGCGTTGTCGGGACGTATGCACTAATCAGAGATGAAGCCCGTTGCGCTGGAGCCAAGGTGTCGACACTTTTTCCACAGGGTGTCGACACTTGGTGTAAAATAGAAGCTAGCCAGAAACGGTTGAACCACACTTTTCTTCTACACGTGTCGACACATTGTTGGAAGTGTCGACACCTTGCTCACTACAGAGCTCAACCCAAACTGGTTGTAACTTGGTTTCTTCATGAAGTGTCGACACGTCCAGATGACAGGTCGACACTTGAGTGTCCTTCACTCGAACTGTCCAAAACATTACTTAAGCAAAATCATTAATCACACCACAACATTCAATAATGAACTGTGGTTTGTTATCATCAAAACCAGGGGACACAACATTCTCCCCATTTTTGATGATGACAACCATGGTTCATTATTTACAAGCATTCATAAGCATTTCCAAAGCAAACTTTTCATTCCCCAAAAAAGTTTCGTACAAGGTCATGAATTAGGCAAAATGTTTTCCATTGAAATACAAAAAGGATTTCATATACATCCTTGAGGACTATGCATGACCTAACTAGATGCCTGAAGTTAGATGCTTGTAACAGACTAGACTTGTCTCCCCCTTTGGCATCAGCAAGGAGGGGGTGAAGGAGGTGGTTGCTGTGGTGGAGGTAATGTGCTGGAGTTGTTGCTGCCTGGATACTGAAGTTTCTGAGCTTCAGAGAACTCTTGCTGTAGTTGCATAACTGTGGTAGCAAGAGAGTCAACTTTTTGAGTAAGTACCTCATCTTTGTGTTTAAAAAACTTGTGAAGGGTCTTGATATTCGCATTGATGTCAAGCAGCCAGGTGTGTAACATGTCACAGATGTACTTTGTCTATGCTCTCTGTTGGGTTCCTTGCGGTGAGGGACGAGAGGATGTTGCTTCTGTCTGAGGAGGAGGAGGACACCATTCATCACCTGTGTCTGCCAAGGTTGGTTGGAGTTGGGCTTTATGTAGATGAATCAGTTCTAAAATTTCAGTACCAACCATATCAAGTTTGTTGTACACAACAATAATTTTGGCTTCAGCTTTGGTGGTGCTGTTCACTATGATTGTTGTATCAGTATGGTCTTTTTCTGCAAGCTTTGAGGAGGCATCAAGGAGTTTGTTGGAGTCAGCATACACCTTTCCTTTCATCCAGTTGGATGCATCAAGTAGCCGTGTAGTATTGGCATGAACTGTCCCTTCCAGATGAGCTGTGGCATTGACAAGTTGAGTGGTCCCTGCGGCCACTTGTTCTCTGATTGATAAGGTCCCTGCTGGCACTTGTTCTGAGAGGTGAGTTGAGGTGTCCATCAGTCTTGCATACTTAATGTTTAGATTGCTTTGATCTTCACGGATGTCATAAGCATGCATGACCATTTCACTTGTTTTTTCTTGGGTTTCAGTATGAATTTCTCGTAGTCTTTTCATGACTCGCCCTGCTCTTTCACACACATTTATCAGGGAGTGCATAAATTGAGACAGTTTACCATCAGACTTGTGTTTGTCTGCGACAAATTTCTCCCATCTGCTGGTCTAGACTTGCTCATAGTGAATCTATCTTGCTTCCATCCTTTCCACTTGCAGACTGAGCTGTAAAAAGGATGAGTTCATGCTACCAAATTATGCAGTCAGAAATTTGATTAAAGTTAGGTGAATGCCCATTGGACCTTCTGTGGCAGCAGATGGAGGCCCACTTGATGATGAGGCTTCAGTGTGGAAAGGAGGAGGAGCCTCTTCTTCATTAGGAACTGTAGGGTCAGATGGAGGAGTCCGAGGGGGAAGAGTCCCAAATGGTATGATGGGACCAACATATGTGTCCTGAGGTACATCCTGCTGCTGCGCTTGTTGTTCCTGGTCAAAGTGAGCATCTACATGGAATTGTTCTTCATGCTGTTCTAGATGCTCATCTAAAGCTGGCTGGTTCGGCTGATCTTGTGCAGGCTGTTCCTATTGAACTGGTTGTACTGGTGGTTCAGGTAAATGCCAGGGCAGATTTTTGATAATTCTGTCACCTTCTTTCTTAAAGTGCATGTAATTCTCAATGAATCTCATGCAATAGACATTGCTCCTAGGGATTTCTTTTGACTTTTCATTATCCATGTTGCATCCCTACGGTTTTGATGATGTCTCACACTATAAATCAATCGGTTTCTATCTCTAGATCAATTCATGCTTCATCACTTAGGACAGTGCAGTTCATGTGGTTGTCATATAGACATGCATTGCTTGATCAACTCTATACACTGCCAGCATACTCGTTCAAAGTCTCTGCATTGTAGTCTGTACATTGGCCATGTCTGTACAGAGTCGTTTGCATCAAGTCTAGACATTGTGCATTTCTTCATATGAAGTCTATTCACTGCATGTTACGAAGTCTGCACATCCCACTTGTACTAGTCTACATATCCTGTTTGGTCACACTTCAGAGTCTATACATCGCACAACATGCAGTCCTAGAAGTCTATACATTGCATCATGTCCATACATTGTCTCAGCATCTCATGCTTCGTCTACACTATCTAGCACACACACTGCATATAGGTAAAGTTTACACATTGGTAAAGTCTATACATCGGCCTGGTGCTCGCTAAGTCAATTCATCGCTCAAAGTCTATACATCCATCGTCTCACTCAGCGTCTCATTCAAGTCTATACATCGCAGAGTCTGTACAGAGTTTGCACAAGTCTGCATGCTTCAAAGTCTATACATCGTGGCCTTCGAATCTTCAAAGTCTATACATCCTTCATTGGCCAAGTCTACACATCGCCGTGTTCACTTGTTTCAAGTCTGCACATTGGTTCAGACTTTCCAAGTCTGTACATTGCCTTCAAACTTTCCAAAGTCTTTACACTCGCTTGTGTCATCAAGTCTATACACTCGTGAGTGTTTCATCAAGTCTATACACTCGCTTGGTTCATCAAGTCTATACACTCGCTCGTCTCTCCAAGTCTATACATCAGCGCACTGTTCATGCATCAGTTCTCCAAGTCTATACATCGGCGCACTGTTCATGCATCAGTTCTCCAAGTCTATACATCGGTGCACTATTCATGCATCGGTTAAGTCTATACACTGGCTATGGCTTGTTCATGAATCTTACCCACGCAAGTCTATACATTGAGGTCGCTTGAAGGGCTTCAAGTCTACACACTCTCACATTGTACACACTTGCTTAACTGCTGCTTCTAAAGTCTACACATTCGATTGCTTCATGCCTTACACAGAAGTCTACACATTCCACTCTATTATGTTAATGCATCATTCTGCAAGTCTGTACACTGAGGTCGCTTGAAGGGCTTCAAGTCTACACACTCTCACATTGTACACACTTGCTTAATTGCTACTTCTAAAGTCTATACACGTTGTGCTAAAAGTCTGAACTAACTAGTTACATTTCTTTTGTCTCTGCCTGCAGATGAGTCAGGTTGATGATTGGACATGTGATCCAAGGATGATGCTTGGCACGTGATCCGAGGATACTCTAGAAAAGGAGGGAACAAGCCCCACTCGTGTGAAGTCCTGGAATTCAAGTCAGATGCCATATAAAAGGAAGTCTTCTGTGAACAAGAGGAAAAAACTGGAGGAAAAAGTTGAGCAGAAGAATACCTGAGCAGAAGAAGAAAAGAGAGAGCCTCCACGTTCCAGAGAGAAGACAGAGAGAAATACTTTGAGAGAATTGTTCTGAGAGAAAAGTCTGAGTGAGAGAGAAGTGTCTAATTTACTTCTTCGGAAGCTACATTATTTTGGTTTTCCGAAACGATTGTCTTCACCGATTATCTTGTTTTCTGTTTCTTTCTTCATATTTCTGATTCCGAATTGTTACCCTCCAGTGTTTGGAGGAAGGGAGAGCTACTCTGGTTTCCCTCTGGGCTGTAGAGAAAGAGAGATATGTGATCTCTGGTTTTTGCCAGTGACGGGTTGTCACTAGTAGGTTCCCTCCGGGTTGGAGGAAGGAAGATCCATCTCCGGTTCTGGTCTTGCGGGTAGCAGGTCCAGGTGTCAAGCTCTGTGGGTAGTAGAGTTTGGGTCGAGGGATTTGTTTCCCTTGGTTGGTCAAGCTGTGTGGCAGCATTTTATTCGCAGACTGAGTCTGCTGTTTCTAGCCGTGGCTAGTGGAAGCCTCACTCTAGTTGGAGTGAGGGGTGGATGTAGATTGTGGACTACAATCGAACCACCTTAAAAATTATTATCTCCTCTGTGGTTTGCTGTTATCGTCTGTGGTCTCCATCTGCTTGGCATTTTGTTTGACTGTGGATTGCTCTTTCAATCACTCTTACTTATTCTGTCTTGGTTATTGACTGCGTTAACAATACTCTTTGTGCTGTTTCTGAAGGGTTGAAAACCGTAGAACTAATTTTCCGCTGAAGTTTTTAAAATCGGGAGTGATCTATTCATCCCCCCCTTCTATATCACTCTTTGCTGCGCATAACATTTGGTATCAGAGCAGGTTTGCATCATGTGGGCAAACGGTCAGGGAAATGCTAATGGTCTTCGAAGTTTCATGCCTGAAGGTCAACCATTAGTCACCCTCCATACTTTGATGGTAATAACTATCTCTTTTGGAAAAATAGGATGAAGGTGTTCATCAGGGCACAGAGTCACAAACTATGGAGGGTAATCACTACTGGGCCGTATGATCTGCCACCGAACGAGGACGCGTGGACAGATGAGCATGTCAAGCTATCCTCACTCAACTGGACGGCACTGAACATCATCCAGTGTGCTGTTCACCCAGATGAATATGCCCGCATATCTGCCTACAAGACTGCCAAGCGAATGTGGGATGAGCTGCAACTAATCTACGAAGGTACAGCTCAAGTGAAAACCTTGAAGGTAAATCTCTACACCTCTAAGTATGAATTGTTTAAGATGAATGCAGAGGAGAATATTACTGAAATGTATGCCAGGTTGTCCTTGATCACGAACACTCTTAAGGGGCTAGGGAAAGAGCTAGCTGAGGCAGATATAGTCAGGAAGATTCTTAGATCTCTATCCCCAGCATGGCACACTAAGGCCATCGTGATAGAGGAGTCAAAGGATCTGACGACTTTGACAGTAAATGAACTCATAGGATCCCTCATGACCTATGAGATGAATTTCAAAGGAGGTGGTGAAGGAAGTGACAGGAAGGGTAAGAATGTAGCTCTCAAGGCATCCCACAACAAGAGTAGCAGTAGCAGCAGCAGCAGCAGTAGCGGTGAGTCCGATGGTTTTTCCGATCTCGACCAGAAGGAGCAGGCAATGCTCACTCGACAGTTCAATAAATTTTTAAGGAAAAAGGGGAAGACCTTTAGGAGGAAGAAGCCATACTCCTTTAGTAAGAATGTTGAATCTTGTAATCATAAGGACAGAAATAATAAGAGACTGACTTATTTTCATTGTAACAAACATGGACACATGAAAGGGGAATGCCCAGATCTCCAGAAGAAGGGTCCCTACTTTCAGAAGAAGAGCTCAAAGGTGCAGAAAAAGAAGAAGCCAAAGGTAATGGTCTGCACGTGGAGCGATGAGGAAGAAGATCCAGAAAGCACTTCCTTAGAGGAATATGAAGAAGGAATTTGCCTAATGGCAAACAACGAAGAGGAGGTAACAAATGTTTTTGAAAATTTTTCTATTGGTGACTGGGAAGATGCCTATGCTGAATTATTAGATAAGTTCAATTCACTTAGTAAAGAGCATAGGGTTCTGAAAAGAAAATTCAATACCACTGTTGAAGAACAAACCCAAATATGTGTAGAAAATCAGAAACTAAAAGAAGAATTGGAAGAAGTAACTTCCCTAAGAAAAGAAAATGAAAAGCTCAAGGGAGAAAACCAGGACAGTCAAAACTAGCTCAATGAACTCAAAATCAAAATTGAAGAAAGCCTGAATGAAAGTAGAGTGAACTCAGAAAAATATGAAGCTGTTAAGAAAGTCAATGCTGAACTTCTAAAAAACTCTGAGTCTCTTCAAAAAGTGCTGGAAGACAAACATAAAGTTTTGGAAAAATTTGTCCAAGGAAAAACTAGTCTGGATGCTATACTAGGGACTAGGGTTAACTTCAATAAGGAGGGTCTAGGCTATGACCCAACTAACAAGAGACCCTTACAAGTCAAAATCATTACCTTCTGCCCAGAGAAGGGAAAAGAGAAGCTGGACACACCATCCAGCTCAAATAGCAGTGAAGGAGCTCAATGTCAGAAGGAAAGTTCTAAAAACAGTGCTGGTCAACCATTTAAAATGGGAATGAATTTTGTGAAGAACTTCACTAAGCCCACTCATCAGAACATAAATGGTAGATGGACCAAGCAAGTGGATCAGAAGAAAAGCTGGAATTACTACAATCAGATGGGTCCAAACAGGACCTACTGGAGAAATAACTATCATCTTCAAAAATCTGTTAATCAACAAGCTTACAGGAGATATCCTAGGAATGGGAAGCCTAATGAATGGAATATAACTTACTTCTCCAGACCAGCTGGACAAAACCCCGGCTATAATTTCAATAAACCAGAAGTAAAGGTGCCAGAGAAAACCATGTTGAAGCAAATCTGGATTCCTAAACATTTGATCACAGATTTGAACAATGTCTTTGGACCCAACTCATCTTGGGTTCCAAATCACTTTGCTTGATGTTATTTGTGTAGGTTGGCCTGGCAGCTGAAGACAACAAGTGGTACCTCCACAGTGGCTGCTCCAAGCACATGACAGGGGACCGATCCAAGTTCAGCAAGATAGAGATGAAGGTAGGGGGTGGAGCACATGACAGGGGACCGATCCAAGTTCAGCAAGATAGAGATGAAGGTAGGGGGTCTGGTCAAGTTTGAGGAAAGAACAGAGGTAAGATAATTGGAGTTGGCACAGTAGGTAAGTCTTCCACAAACTCCATTGAAAAAGTTCTACTTGTGGAAGGTCTTCAACACAACATGATCAGCATTAGTCAGTTATGTGACAAGGGTCACAGGGTTGTGTTTGATAATAATTCATGCAAAATCTTTGAAATAAATTCTGATGTGATTAAATTTGTAGCCAACAGGATTAATAATGTCTACATGGTAGACTTAGATGCAGAATCTGAATCAAATCTTTGTTTATCTGCTAATTCTGAAAATGATGCTTTTGAATGGCATAGACGTCTAGGTCATGTTAGCTTCTCTACCTTAAATAAATTGGTCAAGTATGATTTAGTTAGAGGCATGTCTAGAATTAAATTCAATTCTATTTCAAAATCATGTGATGCCTGTGCTCTAGGCAAACAGACCAGGAATTCCTTCAAGCTAAGATCTGAGCCATTGTCCACTAGACCAATGGAACTTCTCCATATGGACCTCTTTGGTCCTACTAGAACTCAGAGTCTTAATGGGAATAGGTTTGGCTATGTGATTATTGATGACCATTCTAGATATTCATGGATCTTTTTCTTAGTTAATAAAAGCGATGCTTTTCAAAAGTTTAATCAGTTTTTCAATAAGGTCAAACAAGAAGGAAAACACAAAATTTGCTCTATTCAATCTGACCATAGAGGTGAGTTTGAAAACTCCATGTTTTCTGATCTTTGTGAAAGAGAGGGACTAACACACAGGTTTTCTTCTTCCAGGACACCTGAACAGAATGGAATTGTGGAGAGAAGAAATAGAACTATTGTGGAGATGGCCCGAACCATGCTGATTGAAAGTCAATTACCAAGGAGGTTTTGGGCAGAGGCGGCCAATACAGCAACTTACATAATCAACAGGGCCATGGTAAGACCTATTCACAAGAAAACACCCTATGAGCTACTAAAAGGTAAGAAACCAAACTTGTTTCATTTCAGAATTTTTGGAGCTAAATGCTTTATTCATAACAATGACAAGAAAGATTTAGATAAGTTTGAAGCTAAAATCTCCCCTGGAATATTTTTAGGATACTCTGAAGTGTCTAGGGCATATAGGGTCTTTAACAAAACAGACTAGAAAGTTGAAGAGTCTCCACACATCATTTTTAGTGAAAAGAAAGGTGTTTCTAACATTAAAAATTTTGACAGGGATTCCAATCATGATGGGGAATTCCTAGAAGACCAAGAAGAAGAAAAGACTCAGCCGAGTGGAACATTAAATCCTCCCAACCAGGAAGGGCCAAGAGAAACATGTGAGTCTTCAGTAAATGTTAGATTTCTTAAAGATCATCCGATAGATAATGTCATAGGCAATCCTGAAGATCCTCTTCGGACTAGGTCTCATTTTAGGAATGTGAATAATGAAGACTTAATTGCTTTAGTCTCACAAATTGAACCCAAATCAGTAGAAGAGGCCTTGGCTGATCAAGCTTGGGTCAATGGTATGTGTGAGGAATTAGGCCAGTTCGAAAGAAATAATGTATGGGAGCTTGTTCCAAGACCTGATAATGTTAATATCATAGGAACTAAGTGGGTGTTCAAAAATAAAATGAATGAAGATGGAATCATATCTAGGAATAAGGCCAGACTAGTAGCCAAGGGCTACTGTCAGGAATTTGGTGTGGATTTCAATGAATCCTATGCACCTGTTGCTAGGATGGAAGCAATAAGAATGTTGCTTACTTTTGCATGTTCAAAGAATATAAAACTCCAACAAATGGATGTTAAAAGTGCCTTTTTAAATGGAGTCATTAAGGAAGAGGTTTTTGTTGAACAACCCCCTGGATTTCAATTCTCTCCTCAACCTAACCAAGTTTTCATGTTAAACAAAGCCCTGTATGATCTAAAGCAGGCTCCTCGAGCATGGTATGAAAGATTGACTGAATTTCTGATCAGCAAGGGCTACAAAAGAGGTAAAGTTGATCAAACCATATTTACTAAGGGTAAAAATAAAGATCTCATCATAGTTCAGGTATATGTAGATGACATTGTGTTTGGATCAACTAAGTATGAACTATGTGATGAATTCTCTAAAATGATGTCTGCTGAATTTGAGATGAGTTTGGTCGGTGAACTAAAGTACATTCTTGGCTTGCAAGTACAATAGTTAGAGGATGGATGCTTCATCAACCAGATCAAATACACAATGGAACTATTCAAGAGGTTTGGTATGAACAACCTGAAACACATTACAACACCTATGAGTACCAACACCTCACTGGATGCGGATGAGACATGTAAAGAAGTAAATGCCAAACTCTATCGAGGTATGATTGGTTCTTTACTCTACTTGATAGCTTCTGGACCTGATATATAGTTCAGTGTAGGAATGTGTGCAAGGTATCAGTCTAGACCCACTGAATCACACTTAGCTGCAGTAAAAAGAATTTTTAGATATCTGTCAGCTACACCCTCGCTTGGTCTATGGTTTCATGCTACACACTCACTAGATTTAATTGCATACACAGATGCAGATTATGCAGGATGTAAACTAGACAGAAAAAGCAATAGTGGTCACTGTGAATTTTTGGGTGGGTGTTTAGTTTCTTGGGGCTCCAAGAAACAACATTCTGTGGCCCTCTCCACTGCAGAGGCTGAATATGTGGCTGCAGGGAGTTGTTGTACACAAGTCATTTGGATTAAACACCAGCTTCAGGACTACCAAGTAGACCTGGGGTGCACACCTATCTATTGTGATAATACCGGTGCCATTAATCTTGCCAAGAATCCTGTTTTGCATTCACGCACCAAACACATGGAAATAAGGCATCACTTCATAAGAGATGAGGTTTCTAAGAACAATTTTGAACTGATTCATGTAGGCACTGAAAATCAGATTGCTGACATCTTCACTAAACCTCTGGATAATGAAAAATTCACTACACTGAGAAGAGAATTAGGCTTATTCAAGTTGTCTTAATTGTGAAGTCTGTTCATTTTGTGAGGGGGAGTTCTGTATGTCTGATGGTTAGCTTTCAGTAATGCTATGATTAAGGGGGAGCTGGTTGACCTATGAGAGGGAGAGTTCTTTGACAGATTCAAAAAGATTGACCAGATGTGTGTCATTGCTGGTTTTCATGACTGATTTAGTGTGGTTCTCTCAGACAGTAGAATCTCAATCATCTGTTAAGTCTATAAGTCTGTGATACTAAAGTCCAGCTAGAATCTTTCCTCTGGTAGTCTTTCAGAGATCTGGATTAATTGTATAAAGTATATCTTCCTACATTGTCAGTGATTCCAGTTCAGGCCAAAACCTGTATGTCTTGATATCTGACCAATACAACTTGAAATCTAGACTTCAAGATTTACTTCAAGAAATAGTCCTTCTGGTATTGTTTTCAATCATTCCACCTTCTCTACACAAGGGATAATCTGAATTACCAAAGGTCTTGATTTGTTCACTGAGAAACTGGGAGCTTCATCAATGAAATGAAGTCTTCTCCTATGTCATGAGGTGTCAAATGCTTAACAAAAAAAAAGCATGACATTAATATTCTGACCTTCACAGAGCAATGGTGGCTAGCTGGTGAGTAACTGGGGACTCTGGCCTCTAATCAAGGTGTTTCTCTAATGTCAAAAGCCACAGTTACTAACTCTGTTCCTTTAAAAAAAAAGGAGGAGGTAATGAGGTACTCACACTGAGTAACTGGGGATTCAGGCATCTAATCAAGGTGTCTCCCTAATGTCAAAAGAGTGAATTACCAACTTACTCATTGGTCTTTTTGAAAATCATCTCAAAATCTCTTGTAGTTCTGCACTAATGGATTGCTTGTCCTCAATACCTTGAGAACACCTTCTCTGACTTTGTCTCTTGTTGTCTTTTGGGATAGTTGCCTGTTCAGCTAAATCATGCCATACTTCTTAACTCCTGCTCTAAATCATACACTATGTATGCTGATAAACTTGTCTATCATTCTATTTCTCTATTGTTTACTGGAGTTCAAGAATCTTCACTTGAGTTTAGCACCTCACTTATTCTCTTAAGATTTGTTCGTGCCTTTCTGCACTAAGATGTTACTGTACTTCTTCTTCATGTCTCCAGCACTATCATATATTCTGCCTTTCCTTTTGCTGATGTCAAAGGGGGAGAGAGGCTTTGCAATATCAGTAGATCATGAGTTGTGGGGGAGAATAGTTTGCTGTCATGAGCTGTGGGGGAGAATAGCTTGTCATGGAAATTGCTGAGAGTGAGTTGTGGGGGAGTGGTTTGGAGAAAGTAGTGTCTCAGCAGTAGTGTTTAATTTGGCTCACACTCATGATCATTTGCTTTGAATTTTCCTTGATTGTTAAAGCTGCTGTTAATTTCTTGTGAAGCCTTGATATTGCTTGATTCATAGTGTTTCCATCATCAAAAATGGGGAGATTGTTGCATCCCTACGGTTTTGATGATGTCTCACACTATAAATCAATCGGTTTCTATCTCTAGATCAATTCATGCTTCATCACTTAGGACAGTGCAGTTCATGTGGTTGTCATATAGACATGCATTGCTTGATCAACTCTATACACTGCCAGCATACTTGTTCAAAGTCTCTGCATTGTAGTCTGTACATTGGCCATGTCTGTACAGAGTCGTTAGCATCAAGTCTAGACATTGTGCATTTCTTCATATGAAGTCTATTCACTGCATGCTACGAAGTCTGCACATCCCACTTGTACTAGTCTACACATCCTGTTTGGTCGCACTTCAGAGTCTATACATCGCACAGCATGCAGTCCTAGAAGTCTATACACTGCATTATGTCTAAAGTCCATACATTATCTCAGGGTCTCATGCTTTGTCTACACTGTCTAGCACACACACTGCATATAGGCAAAGTCTGCACATTGGTAGAGTCTATACATCGGCCTGGCACTCGCTAAGTCAATTCATCTCTCAAAGTCTGTACAACCCAAGTCTGTGCATCCATCATCTCACTCAGCATCTCATTTAAGTCTATACATCGCAGAGTCTGTACAGAGTTTGCACAAGTCTGCATGCTTCAAAGTCTATACATCGTGGCCTTCGAATCTTCAAAGTCTGTACATCCTTTATTGGCCAAGTCTACACATCGCCGTGTTCACTTGTTTCAAGTCTGCACATTGGATCAGACTTTCCAAGTCTGTACATCACCTTCAAGCTTTTCAAAGTCTTTACACTCGCTTGTGTCATCAAGTCTATACACTCGTGAGTGTTTCATCAAGTCTATACACTCGTTTGGTTCATCAAGTCTATACACTCGCTCGTCTCTCCAAGTCTATACATCGGCGCACTGTTCATGCATCAGTTCTCCAAGTCTATACATCGGCGCACTGTTCATGCATCAGTTCTCCAAGTCTATACATCGGCGCACTATTCATGCATCGGTTAAGTCTATACACTGGCTATGGCTTGTTCATGCATCTTACCCACGCAAGTCTGTACATTGAGGTCACTTGAAGGGCTTCAAGTCTACACACTCTCACATTGTACACACTTGCTTAACTGCTGCTTCTAAAGTCTACACATTCGATTGCTTCATGCTTTACACAGAAGTCTACACATTCCACTCTGTTATGTTAATGCATCATTCTGCAAGTCTGTACACTAAGGTCGCTTGAAGGGCTTCAAGTCTACACACTCTCACATTGTACACACTTGCTTAATTGCTGCTTCTAAAGTCTATACACGCTGTACTAAAAGCCTAAACTAACTAGTTACATTTCTTTTGTCTCTGCCTGCAGATGAGTCGGGTTGATGATTGGACACGTGATCCGAGGATGATACTTGGCACGTGATCCGAGGATGCTCTGGAAAAGGAGGGAACGAGCTCCACTCGTGTGAAGTCCTGGAATTCAGGTCAGATGCCATATAAAAGGAAGTCTTCTGCAAACATGATGAAAAAACTGGAGGAAAAAGCTGAGCAGAAGAATACCTGAGCAGAAGAAGAAAAGAGAGACCCTCCACGTTCCAGAGAGAAGACAGAGAGAAATGCTTTGAGAGAATTGTTCTGAGAGAAAAGTGTGAGTGAGAGAGAAGTGTCTAATTTGCTTCTTCGGAAGCTACATTGTTTTGGTTTTCAGAAACGATTGTCTTCACCGATTAACTTATTTTCTGTTTCTTTCTTCATATTTCTGATTCCGAATTGTTACCCTCCAGTGTTTGGAGGAAGGGAGAGCTACTCCGGTTTCCCTCTAGGCTGCAGAGGAAGAGAGATCTGTGATCTCTGGTTTTACCAGTGACGGGTTGTCACTAGCAGGTTCCCTCCGGGTTGGAGGAAGGGAGATCCATCTCCGGTTCTGGTCTTGCGGGTAGCAGGTCCAGGTGTCAAGCTCTGTGGGTAGTAGAGTTTGGGTCGAGGGATTTGTTTCCCTTGGTTGGTCAAGCTGTGTGGCAGCATTTTATTTGCAGACTGAGTCTGTTGTTTCTAGCCGTGGCTAGTGGAAGCCTCACTCTAGTTGGAGTGAGGGGTGGATGTAGATTGTGGACTACAATCGAACCACCTTAAAAATTATTGTCTCCTCTGTGGTTTGCTGTTATCGTTTGTGGTCTCCATCTGCTTGGCATTTTGTTTGACTGTGGACATCTCTTTCAATCGCTTTTACTTATTCTGTCTTGGTTATTGACTGCGTTAGCAATACTCTTTGTGCTATTTCTGAAGGGTTGAAACCCGTAGAACTAATTTTCCGCTGAAGTTTTTAAAATCGGGAGTGATATATTCATCCCCCCTTCTATATCACTCTTCGCTGCGCATAACAGTCAAGAGGAATTCCAACCCTCTGAAATATTGTTGTTAGCTGTGCAGCATAAGGCAAACTTCTCCTGTTCCGTATACAACTATCCATAATCTGTAGAATAATCTCTGGAGGACAGATCTGATGATTGTTGAATAGGCAGAAGAAAATGAACCGTTGGGTTTCTGTTAACTGAATCCTGCCACCCCCTTGTGGGGTAATCATGGTTGTACACATGTGGTGCAGGAGACGCTGTAAGGGAGGAAACCTGTTGGTGTCAAAGTATTTGACAAGAGTTTGGGTTTCATCCTGAGGGTTCCTGGGCTTGCCTGTCAGGATGGTGTAGGCGGCAGACAAATCAATGTCAAATTCAGATTGTATAAGCCCATCTCGGGGAATATGTAAAGCTCTGTGAAGAAGCTTTGTTGAAAGTTTAATTTTTACCCCTTTCACCTCAGTCCAAAGGGCTTTGTGGTTCTGGTCATAGACTAGGTTTTTGTAGAACTGTTGCACCAGGAATGGGTAGTACACCCTATGCTCGGACAAAAATCTCTTCCATCCTTGGAATTCGAGGAGAGGCAGTAGTTCAGAAAAATTATCAAGCATGTGACGGTCACTGAAATCCACATACCTAGGAAACAATATTCTTATGGGGTCACTCTCCTCTTCCCTGATAGTGGAAGCAGCACTGGGTTGCTGAGATGCTGGCTGTACCTTTCCTTTCCCTTTTTCTGTTGCAGACAGGCATTTCCTCTTGGCCGGTTGTTCTTGCGGCGTGCCCTTGTCACTGTTAGAACCTTAGGCTTCTGCGGCTCTCCGTTTGACTGGTTCAGTAGGTGGTCTGTCCTCAATGCTCTTTGAGCGCTCTTCCTTGTGTGTTTTCTTTGCTGCAGGGGCTTGAGCGGCAGCCTTCTTGGATGATGTCGCATCCTTCCTCTTTCCGCGGGTGACCGGAGGAGCCATGGCGAGGGCGGAAGAAAGGAGTAGTGGGTTGCTGGAGCATCGTAGCAGAGAAATGGAGCTAGCTGGAGGGCTAGGATCCACTGCAGAGGTAGAGGGAGGAAGGTGTCGACCTCCGCGTTGAGAGGTGCAGATGCTCCGGAGAAGGGGTTTGCGATAGAAATAGGGTTTGAAATGGTAAAGTAAAAATGAGATGATCACCGTCGAGTTAAAAAGGTAAAGTTGAGAATTTTTTTTTTAAAAAAGAGCACCTTTTAGATAAGAATTACTGAAATACCCCTGTCATTATTTTAAATGGTTTAAGGCATATAAGCTCAATTTAGAGGAATAAAAGGTTAAGAAAAACCATGTTTTGCAATAAATAATAAGATGAAAATATTGAAGTGAAGTCTGAGGTGTCAACCAAGCCTATTAATCTTACTCATTAAGTTCATTGGGCAAGATTGGGAGAAAAAGAAGCAAGTATTGAAGATAAACAAAAATACCCCTTTCATTTGAAGTAAAGTATAGAGTCAGCCCCAAACCATTTTTTTGATTAAATTAAAATAGTCTGATATAGCATTCACTTATTGACGCAAGGAGACACGTTGTTCAGACGCCAGAGTCTCTGGTTACTCAGTGGAGCTTATCTTTCTGTTCCTTTTTGATCAGAGTTGGCAGTCTTCATCATGACTAGATTTATCTGTATTTCATTGATGCAAGGTCTAATTTCTTTGAAGATGATGCCATTGCTCTGACATTATTGCACTATGGTGTTAGAAGGCGTATTCTCAAGGTGGCTTCACATTAGGGAATTTGTTAGGGACAATACATGCTAGCATTTCTTAAACCAAAGAGCCTTTTTACAATCAATTTTCAGACGCTTAGGCTATGGTTATTTGCAAAGACTTGATGAATGTTTTAACCCTATTATGAGTGCAAATATGGTGCAACTTAACACAATTATCAGCCAAATTAAGGATCATAAACAATAAACCATTTTCATAATCAGAGGTAGTCCAGAATAACTTAGCCAAGGTTGTAAGAAGTATTAAAAACATTCTCAACCGCCCTAAATTAATGACCGCTGATCAAGCAATTATTGGAAGCAATGGTTCAGAAGCAAAAGATGTGATGAGGAAATCAAGAAGGCTGTGATAAGCTAGGGTGCATAGATCAGAATGACTCTCCATTGATCACATACCCATGAGTGGCTGAGTGACAGTGTCGACACTTCCTGTGAGGGTGTTGACCTGCATGTGTCGGCACAGACCTTGACAAACCTACACAGACCTTCATTAAGGTATCCTCCTGCAAGTGTTGACACGTTGCTAGAGTGTGTCGATCTGTTCAAGTGTTTTTGCATAGCTAGAGTCTCTAATTCTGTCTGTCTTTGATTGCTCCATTTCTGAGATACTTCTGCCAATTTCTGACACTAGTGCCTCTGACTTTCTGCTTTTAGTCAGTCCACCATGAGAACTTTCCTTCTTGCTGCCAGTGAGAAGTGCTTTATTTGATGCTAAAGCTTTAGACATGCTCACGCACTCAAGATTAACTAAACAGATCTAAAAATGCATTTCTGACTCATGGTACTTGGCGGAGGTCAATCCTCACGCATGGTAAGAGTTTCCTGACAGACGTAGCCTGACTTCTCACAACTCATTATTTGAGATACCATGTAGTCAATAGTATGATATGTAATGCAAAACAATCAAAATGCACACAAGCTCCCCCTGAATGTGACCACCATGTTGTGTCCCCAGGTTTCGGTGATAACACACCATGACTTATTGTTACACTTGTGATATCTAATCAAGCTTTTCTAGTGTGTAAGACAGGTAGACCTCCTTCAATAATCATAGGCATATATATATATATATATATATATATATATATATATATATATATATATATATATATATATATATATATACCTTGGAAGGGTCAGCACCTCTAACATGAAGCCTTGAAGAGAATGGTTCTGGAAGCACTGAAGTGTCGACACCTCAATCATCAAGCGTCGACACCTTAGCACAAGCATTGGAAGCATAACTTTCTATCTGGCCCAGAAGTGTCGACCTCTCCATCAGGGAGTGTCGACACCACAGAGCAATCAGCAAGCATCATCTTCTGTCTAGCCAAGAAGCGTCGACCTCTCCATGAGGAAGTGTCGACACCTCACAAGGGTCCTTCTTCAGCACGACAGGTCCTACTGGTCTCAGCCCTAATGGGTCTTGGATCTCGTCTTCTAGGACCCAGCGGCGCTGGATCCGAGGCAACATCGATCGGGACAAGTGCCCCATTATTGGTTCGTAGGTTGTTGGCAAGGTGAGGGTTCTAGAAGGAAGGATAAAGCCCTAAGGCTCGGTGGGGACCACGAATCGGCGCATCTGCCTTGTGCAAGGCACGCACTCTAGATGGGGTGAAATGTAGCTTGGCAAAAAGACCAAAAAGGGCATTCAAAAAAGAAGGGACAAGACGAGGCCAAGGCTTCTTAGAGGAGAAGCATGCGTGAGAACCAGATCGATCTTCTCTGGGGGTTGAGTAGCGGCCGTGGAAGCAGGAGAGCAGAGCTTCCTCTTCCAAGAAGCTTACTGGAGAGGAGATGAATGTGGAAGAAGAAGAAGATCATCCACATTCTTCCAGCAAGCCCTCCATCTCCATTCTATAGCGCAAGGAGGGACGGCTCCATCCCCATCAGCCATGAGACATTCTAGTTCATCAAATAGAACTTCCATTGTGTGGGCTTTCATTTGTCTCCCTGGTCTACTCTGCACCTTTTTCCCTTTTCATTCTTATTTTTAACACTTCAAAAGACTCTCTGTGTATTCCCTACGGGCTGTAGGAAGACGATCTGAGGCTGTTCAGATCGAGGGTTTGGGCAGGATTCGCTCAGAAGCTGTGTGACAGTGGTTGTTTGCATTGCAACGCAAGGGAAGCCTCACACGATTTTGTGAGGGGTGGATGTAGGTCTCGTGATTGCGACCGAACCACCTAAAAATCTCGTCCAGTGTGGTTTGCCTGTGCTTCATTGTGATTACTCTTCGATAGACGTATGCTATAGGACCAACATTTCTACTATAATCCAGCACCTGTGGTTGAGTTCATTTACACTACATTTTAATTCATAGCTTTTCGTATTAAATCGTCATAGTAGGGCCTGATCTATTCACCCATTCCCTCTAGATCCGCCAATCACCATATAACACGTGGTATCAGAGCTTGGTCTCTCTGTATGTGGTCAAACGACCTTGAGAGAGCTGGTGATATGGCATCTAGGGGTCCCATGCCCGAAGGGCAGTCTATTAACAAGCCTCCATTCTTTTCAGGGACTAACTATCCCTATTGGAAAAATCGCATGGAGGTCTTCATTAGAGCTCAAGACCATGAAATTTGGAAGGTGGTAAGCAAAGGACCATTTGAGCTGACTGATGATGAGGACACCTGGACCAAAGAACAAATCAGACGGTCAACTCTAAACTAAGGAGCCAAGCACATACTTCAGTGTGCTCTTCATCCGGTTGAGTACTCAAGAGTCTCCACATGCAAGATAGCAAAAGAAATGTGGTACCGTCTTGAGGTTATTTATTAAGGGACATCCCAAGTACGTGCTACCAAGGCAAATCTTCTAGTTTCTGAGTATGAAAGATTTAAAATGAAACCTGAGGAATCAATTTCAGACATGTATGCTAGGTTAACTATGCTTACTAACAGCCTGACAGAGCTAGGTAAGAGCTACAGTGAATAGGAGATTGTGAGGAAAATACTCAGATCATTGACTCCTGCCTGGCATACAAAAGCCACCGTGGTCGAGGAATCCAAGGACCTATCAACTATCAAAGTGGAGGAGCTAATAGGGTCCTTGATGACCTATGAGATAAATTTGAAGAACAAGGAGGAAACCAAGGTGAGTAAGAGGAAACCTCTGGCTCTCAAGGCAGGGCCAAGCTCTAAAGACATGTCAGAAATTGAAGATTCAACAACTAGTAATTCTGACGAAGATGAAGTTGCAATGCTTACAAGGAAATTTAGAAGATTTCTGAAAAAAGAAGGTAAAGGCTTCACAAGGAGGAAGCCACAGCTAAAGAAGAGTTTCAAACGAAAATTTGAAAGCCCCAAGAAGACTGATAAGTTGGTCTATTATTCTTGCAGAAAACCTGGACATATTAAAGCTGAATGTCCAGAAGGAATCAAGAAGAAAATGCCCAAATGGAAGGGAAAGAAGAAACAAGCCTTGATCTCTACTTGGAGTGATGAAGAAGAGGAGGAAAGTGAAGAGAGCTCAGATGATGATGAAATGAAGACCTATGCTTAATGGCAATAGGAGACAAAGATGACGAGGTAAGATCTCCTTTCGAGCATTTTTCAACTGATGACTGGGAAGAAGCATATTTTGAACTAATGGACAAGTATGAACTGTACAAAAAGGAAAACAAAGCTCTCAAAAAGAAAGTATAAAATCTTATGCATGATCAAACGTCAAATGATGAACTTGTATGTCTTCAAAGTGAAAATGAGGATCTTAGAAAAATGGTTGAAAATCTTGAAGAAGGTAAAAAGGAATTGAAGGATTTAGAAGATGAAAATGAAATGCTTAGAGAGGAGATTGATGAGCTGAAAATCAAGATGCAAGACTATGTGAAAGACAACAAATTGTGTAATGAGAAATGTGAGGCAATAAAACAAGTTAATGCTCAACTTTTAAAAGACAATGAAAACCTTGAAAAGGATCTTGCAAACAAACAAAATTCTCTTGAAAAATTTGTTGATAGAAGTGAGAACCTAAATGCCTTGCTAGGGACTAAGATAAATTTCAATAGAGAAGGCCTTGGATATGATCCATCCAAGAAGAAAACTTTTGAAATGAAAACCATGACATTTGTATCATCATCTGATGCTTCAACTTCTAAAACTGAATCTGGCAAAGCTCAAGAAAATGCAAAGAACAAAGGAAAAGAAAAAGTTGGAGAACCGCTTAAGAAAACCACCATCAAACATAATCAAAAACTCCAAGAGTTCAAGCACCAAACTCCTCCCAAGTTTCCTCAGCACAAGGGTGGAAGAGAATTCAACCATAGGAAAGGTCAGCACTTCCCCCAAGGCAGGTCGGCACCTGGATGGTCAGCCAGTGGATACTCTCCTAGATACCCACAGGCAGGTCGACACTTCCCCTATAGAGAGTCGACACCCTTTGCTCCCAGAAGTAGTTATAGGAGAGTTGAATGGCAGACAAGTCGACACCTCTCCCTTCACAGGTCGACACTCTAGGGAAATAGAACATGTTATGGGAAGTCTGGGTACGAGACAGGTCGACACTTCCCTCTTCACAGGTCGACTGATGGAGACATCGCTTACCACTTCCCATTCCTCCATGGGTCCCGATGATCGCCAATGTGTTCGTCTTGATTTCTTGAGTCAAGTTATGTAATTTTCATATTTTTCTGGAGTCATATCATTGTAATTTTTCTTTTATTTGAGTCAAGTCCCTAGGTTAATGAGACTTCTACCTAAGTTTATTATCATTACGTCAGTTAGATTGGTTAATGGGCCCAGTTATATGGGCTTGGCCCAGGGGCGCCCCTTTCCCCCTTGGTTAGTTGTCATTAGTCTAAGAGTCAAGGACTTTTGTTGAATTGTGGGATTCCTATAAATAGGACCCCAATCCAACCAGTTGAAACTAATGACTGAATGAAAAATTGGAATATCTTGAGCATAAGTGCACCTCTCCCTCTATCTCTCTATCTCTCTCTCTCTCTCAAGAAGGGGCGACCCTTTTCTCTCTCCTCTCCCCTCCCTCTCTCTAGGCCGACCAGCCCCCTCTCTCCTCACCTACCCACTCTCCACTTGCCACATCACCCACCCTTTCACCTCCCAAGGCCACATTAACTCTCCCATTTAATCCTTCCCTCTTCCAAGGCACCCCTTGGTATTCCCCATACACCCCCCTCATTTCCCCAAGCACCCCCTTCACCCCTCCCAAGCTAAAATTCAAATTTTCCTCCCTTTGGGGACTGCACCCATTCATTCCCAGCCCCTTCACCTCCCTAGGTCGCAGCCCCCCAACCCCCTTCCCATTATTCTTCCTTTGGCCAACCAAGTTCTTCCACCCCTCTCCCCCCTTTTGATCAGTCTGCAGGTGGCAGAGGAAGGGTCATCTTGCAGAAGCTGTCACGGAGTCATACGGAGACCTCTAAAGATGTACCATACATTGCTGGAAAGGTCGACCAGTTGGCTTCGCAGGCGAGGTGATCTCATCCCATTCCGACGTCGCTACAGCTCGTGGTGCCCATTCTCCCTCGGCTGCGCAGAGCTTCCCCTGCAGAGTGCCTGAACCAGAAGGGTAGCTGTGCCACGGCGAACCCTAGCAGAACCAAGCCGAGGTATCTTCATAAAAGTCCTTCCACGTCCTGTCCTCTTCCAGGATCAGGAAGCGGAACTGCGTTCGGGTTCCGTGGGACAGAGTTAAAGAGTTTCTCCTCCGACTGCTCCAAGCTGCTTCCCCAAGTCTGCTACGACCTGTCAGCACCTTCTTGGGTCCCCCGGTCTCCTCCGACCTCATCCGGCTTCCCCGTTTATTTTTATGCGAAGTAGACTCGACCACGATTCCAGCAACTCCAACGGCTCGTGATTCAGAATTCGGGAGTGGCCGGGTTAGCTTCTGTAAGTTACTGTCTGAATCAGGTAGCTGCTGCGGCCAGAATCTGCCACCCGGTTCGAAGCTGCACCACGGCCGACGGTGGAAGATTCAAGTCACGAGTCCTTCTACAAATATCTTCCTCCACCTGTCCTATTTCTAGATCAAGAAGCAGAAGTGAGTTCAGCATCCGGAGGTCAGAGTTTTCATTTTTCTCCCTCGACTGGTCGGGTCTACCTCCCACAATCTGCAGCGACCTGCTGCCACTCATCGGCGTCCCCCAGTCCACCCCGACCTCAGACGGCTTCCCCACCAGTTTTCCCGCGAAGAGGGTCCGTCCACGGTTCCAGAAACTTTGACGGTTCAAGATTTGGTGCCCGGGAGCGGCCGGACAACTTCTGCAAGTCACTTTTCGTGTCAGGTAGCTGTTGCGGCCAGAAACTGCCACCTTGTTCTAAGCTCGACCCAGACCAGCCACTGCATCCGAAGAAATTGAGAAAATTCTGAAGCATCCTGGTTCCAGATACGAAGATTCCCCAGCTGGTCTCGTCTTCAGAGAAATTCTAGAACGTGATCTACGGCCTCTACAGAGACTGGCAGTCAGCCATCACAGCAAGCAGGGAGTTTCCATTTCGGCTACACCGGCGCGTCCTCCGGTGAATCTCCCTCTCCCGCCTGGCCGGCTTACCGCCCCTCCCTGCGTGGAGGTAGTGTTTGAGTGTACTTAATTGTCCCCACCCTAAGTTCACCCTCCTGCGCGAGGTGTAGTGATTGTAATCATTCAAAACAGGATTGAAGCTTCACCGGCGCAGTGTGCGGGGAACCACACTTCCCCGCTCGCCCTCGTCTCCGATCGGGGTTGGTTTCTTCAAACCAACCAGGTGAGCTCCTGCCCTTACTCCAGTTATTTCTGTTCATTTCATATCCGTAAAGCTTGTTCGCTGGTCGGTGAGAGAGCGCCCGTTCCCGGAGCCACTAACTCTTGTGTGGTCACCGTGGCTGCCCTCGTTTGTGGGCTTCATACCTTCGGGAGGGTCAACCTAAGTGGTGCTGGCCCTCTAGCCAGCCAGGGACTTTCTCCACTACCTCGACTCGGCATCACCGAGTCACCATGGGAAGCGGGTGTGCGCGGTGTAACGGCGACTCTCGAGTTGCTCTCGACTCTTGTGATTGTTATTGCGAATTAAGTCCAAGGGATCATTGTCATTTGCTGCCTTTGCATCATTGTGTCACATCATCGACACTGCAGGGAAACAGAACCTGGTATGGGGAGTCTGGGTACGAGACAGGTTGACACTTCCCCCTTCACAGGTCGACACCTCCGTCTCCCATGGGCAGTTATGAGTCATTTCATCCCATGTTTGCCAAATTCACATACCCTAGGCCTCATGACACCTTCTATCACTACAATAAACCAAGCAATTGGAACACATGGACTAGGAAGCAATCCTCTTGTGGCACGTACAAAACCTCTAAAGATCAAAAGGTCAAAAAGGAGAAAAAGGACATGAACCAAGAAAGGAAGAATCAGAATAACCAAACAAGCAAAGCCACTCCAAAGATGAAAAAGGTCTGGATTTTTAATTCAATGTTATCTTGCCTCGATGAGATGAAAAAATTATGGGGACCCAATTGTTCTTGGGTTCCAAACAGCGTCACTTGATTCCATGTGCAGGAGTGTCTGTACATAATCGTTGGTATCTAGATAGCGGCTGCTCAAGATACATGATAGGGGACAAGATGAAATTCTATGTTTTAATTGAGAAGGAAGGTGGACACGTCACGTTTGGAGGGACCAACAAAGAAAAAATTGTTGGTACAGGTAAAGTTGGTAAGAATCCCTCCAACTCAATTGATAATGTTCTGCTTGTTGATGGCCTAGAATACAATTTATTGAGCATAAGCCAACTTTGTGACAAGGGTCACACGGTAGTATTTGATTCTCATGAATATAGGATCCTGCACCCAAATTCTAATGAAACCAAGTTTTCTGGTAAGAGAGTTAATAATGTATACATGATTGATCTAGATGACCCTACACATGAAAATCTTTGTCTTGCTGCTTCCAAAACTGATTTAGCATGTTTGTGGGATCGTAGACTAGGTCATGCTAGTTACAATGCACTTCATAAACTAGTGAAGCACTCTATTGTCAAGGGTCTACCTGAAATAAAATTTAAAAAAATGCTAAAATTTGTGATGCTTGTGTTCAAGGAAAACAATCTAGGAAGTCATTTAAAAGCAGAACAGAAAGCTTATCTTCTAAACCACTTGAACTAATACACATGGACTCGTTTGGTCCGACTAAAACTGTTAGCTTAAGTGGAAAGAGGTATGGTTACGTTCTAGTAGATGACTTCTCTAGATACACATGGGTGTTCTATCTTGCTCACAAAAATGATGCATTTGACAAATTTTAGGCTCTTTATATGCAGGTCAAGCAGGAAGGAAAGTTTAAGATCTCCAACATACTTTCGGATCATGGTGGAGAGTTCGATAACGCTCAGTTTGATAGTTTTTACAGGACTGAAGGGATAACACACAGGTTTTCATCACCAAGAACCCCAGAACAAAATGGGGTAGTTGAGAGAAGGAATAGGACTCTAGTAGAGATGGCTCGCACAATGCTCGCTGAACGGCAACTTCCTAGAAGGTATTGGGCAGAAGCGGTCAACACTGCTTGCTACATCATAAACCGATCCATGGTAAGACCCTTCACCAAGAAAACCCCCTACAAGTTGCTGAAGGGAAAACATCCATCTCTATCTCATCTAAAAGTTTTTGTATCTAAATGTTACATTCATAATAATGATAAGAGAGAACTAGACAAATTTGAGCCGAAGAGTGATGAAGGTATCTTTTTGGGATACTCAAACAGGTCTAGAGCTTATAGAGTCTACAACAAGAAGACTCAATGTGTGGAAGAGTCACCCCATGTCACCTTTGATGAATCTAACGATGAAAATTCTTGCAGGCAAGATGATGATGGAGAATTCCTAAATGCAAACGATAAGGAAGAATCTCCACATGAGGAGACACAGGGAAATGAGGAGCAAGGAGAATCGAGCAATGCTCGGGTCATTGATGCAGACAGAGGTAATTCTCAACCTTAAATAAGAGTATTGAAGGACCATCCTTTAGCGAATATCATAGGCAATTTGCATGACCCACCTAAGACTACGTCTCATTTCAGAATCGTTGATGAAATTGAACAACTTGCCCTTATGTCTCAAACAAAACCCAAAAATAATGAAGAAGCATTAAAAGATGAAAACTGGATAAACTCCATGCATGAAGAATTAAACCAGTTTGAACGAAATAATGTGTGGCATCTAGTTCCAAGACCTCAAGAGAAAACTGTCATAGGAACAAAGTGGGTTTTTAGGAATAAACTAAGTGAAGATGGTAGAATAGTGAGAATTAAAGCTAGGCTAGTGGCTCAAGGATATAATCAAGAATTTGGCATAGATTTTGAAGAATCCTTTGCCCCGTAGCCCGGCTAGAGGCAATTAGGATTTTGCTTGCATTTGCATGTGCCCATAAGATCAAGTTACAACAAATGGATGTTAAAAGCACCTTCTTGAATGGTTTTATAAAAGAAGGTGTATATGTGGAACAACCCCCTGGCTTTCAATGCTCTCAATTTGAAAATCATGTTTATAAGTTGGACAGGGCATTGTATGGGCTAAAGCAGGCACCCCGAGCGTGGTATGAAAGACTGAGCTCATTCCTCACTGAGCAAGGCTACATGTGAGATAAAGTAGACCAGACACTGTTCACTAAAACTCAAGGTAAGGACATCTTGCTAGTCCAAATTTATGTAGATGACATAGTGTTTGGGTCTACAAAACCTAAAATGTGTGAAGAATTTGCCAAGCTCATGAATAATGAGTTTGAAATGAGTTTAATGGGAGAACTGAAATTCTTCCTTGGTTTGCAGATAACTCAAAGCAAGGAAGGGTGCTTCATTAGCCAGGCCAAGTACATTTCGGAGTTACTCAAGAAATATCAAATGAACAACCTCAAAGCTCTTGTAACTCCAATGAGCACCAACACAACCCTGGATGCAGATTTGAAAGGAAAATCAGTGGATGCCAAGGTCTATCAAGGTATGATTGGATCTCTTCTCTATCTTACAACATCCAGACCTGATATTCAATTTTGTGTTGGTATGTGTGCTAGATACCAATCTGATCGTAGAGAATCCCACTTGAGTGCTGTCAAGCGTATCTTTCGATACCTTGTTGGAACTCAAGACCTAGGGATTTGGTACTCTCTTGGGCATCAGTGGGTATTACCAATTTTTGGGAGGATGTCTGGTGTCTTGGGCATCTAAGAAGCAACACTCTATTGCACTCTCTACTGCAAAGACAGAATATGTCGTTGCAGGGAGTTGTGGAACACAAGTGTTGTGGATTAAACATCAGCTCCAAGACTACCAAATCAATCTTGGTTGTGTTCCCATATTGTGTGATAACACTAGTGCCATAAATTTGACGAAAAATCCAGTCCAACACTCTAGGACCAAACACATTGAGATAAGACACCATTTCATTCGTGATGAAGTAAATAAAGAAAATTTTGGATTGGTATTTGTGGATTCACAACATCAACTTGCTGATATCTTTACCAAACCTCTCTCTAATGAAAGATTTTTTAATCTTAGACGAGAGCTTGGATTGTGTAATCCTTTAAATGCCAACTAGTCTGTCTGATATCATGGATGATTGTAGATGTCATGTTTTTGAAATTGTTCATGTGGTGCTTGATTCAAACATATGAGTATGCTTGGTCTCAATAAGTCTTCCACTCAGGGGGAGCTTGTTTCGTGTGTAAATGTTGCTGTTTTTGCTCTAGCACACTAGTTTGATGTTTGCTCTATGTGTCATATTCGCATACTAGGATTTGTCTGCAATTACATGCCAACACTTGCATTGCATGCAATAAATGTCCCCCCTCACTGTCATGTGCAAACAAAAAGAAGATCCGTTGATTTCTAAAATCAATTGGAGCACACTCAAGCTGGATAGAGATCATCAGAAGTCTGTCAGATTTGATTGGAGGAAATATGAGTTCTTCTAAAGCAGTGCATACCTGAGTTCACTTGAGCATCTGGTTTGTACCACAAGCAGGTCGACACTTCACCCTTAGAGTGTTGACACTTCAGTTGAAGTCTGCTGGAACATAGCTTCTGTTATGCATCAAGAGGTTGACACTTCATGGTAGTGAGGTCGACACTTCACTAAAGCAGGTCACCCTTGGCAGAACTGTCCTCTCACCTAAAGCTGGTCAGCACCCCTCTCTACCTCTATGGAGTCACTCCGGTTCATTTCTCATCTCACAATGCATCTTGAACCTTCCAATGCCTTGTTGATCTTCTTATCATCTATACTAGTGTTGTTTTTCATTGGTCTATGTGATCTTTGGTCAACAATTCAGGGGGAGTTAAATGGATTGGATTCCATCCCTAATACACCCTATGTTAGGAAATTGTACAACTTCCTCCAGTCTTAATAATGGTTTAGATTGCTTACTGTTTATAACTCTAATCCATGTGGTATATTGTCTGACAAGTACCTATCTTGTAAATTGGAATAGGATTAAAACATATTGATGGAAGTAACTATTCATATCCATGTTCTATCTTTCTAAAAGTCATGAGTAAGAGGGCATTACTGATTGAAAAACAATGACTGAGTATTGTCCTTAAACTCAAAACCAGAACCATTAGCAAGGGAATACACCTCATAAACAAAAAAAAAAGGAAAAGGATTAATGTAGAGCATTGATTTGGTTACCGATAAACTGGGTAAAACCTATGTCATGAAGTACCAAGTTATCTCTGTCTCAAAATTGTGTGGCAATAAACATCATGACAGAGCAATGGCACTACAGTGTTGAGTAACTGGGATCATTTCACCTGAGACGTGATCTGTCTCACATAAAAAGACACTACAAGTGCTACCTCTGTTCTCCAGAAGGAGAAGTAACACAGTTATCACACTAAGTAGCTGGGGATTCTGACCTCTTATCAAGGTGTCTACTCATGTCAAAGGTGTGATTTAACTAAAGTTACTCGTTGATCTTTTAAAAAAAAAGGGAAGGGAAAAGAAGGTAACAGTTGAAAATATGTTTTGGGGCTGACTCTTTGCTGAAATAAAAAGGTTTGTGTTTAATTTCAATACTTAACAATAATCTTCTTAGTTTAACCCAATGAACTTGACGAGTAAGGTGGATAGTCTATGGATAGGAAAAATGCTTTATTGATTAATATTTTAATTCTATCCCGATTTTTTTTCATAACCGGTAACTGTTAACAGTGTCACCATAGTTTTGGGGGTTTATAAACCTTAAACCATAATACCAAAATAAATGGGGGATTAGTTCAATTTCTTTTAACTAATGGGTGTGAGTTTTTATTATCCTTTAACTCCACCAAATAATAGGTCATTTGACCACAGTTGACCAAGGAGTTATAAACCCACGGTTCCTTCACTTTCACCCCTTCACCTCTACCCCCGCGGTTCACCTCCTCACACCTTGTGATCGCCAGCATCGCTCGAACCAGGGGAGGCTGCCCTCGAGAGGTTGACAGCTCTCCTCTGCACCTCTCGTGAGTAACCTTCTTCCTCTCGCCGTGCCCTTCTTCCCTTCCATCCCCTTGTGCCCTATTTCTGCAAATGGCGCCACCGGTCACCAGTGGGAATAAAGTAAAAGCTGCTGCAGGATGAAAGAATGTCGGTGGTCCATACTCCATCACCAAGGAACCACGATCGAAGAGGATAAATGACCGGTCGGCTGCACAGACGGAACTGCAAGAATCTGCTGCCGTCCGTGCACCTTTTCCACCGCCAGATGCCCCTGCTGGGAAGAAAAGGTCAGCCGTCCGCAAGACTTCAACACAGCAAGAACAGCCGGCTAAAACGAAAAAGGCAGGGATCCACAGATCCTCCATAGAGAAAGGTCAGTCTGATGCTAAGAAAAAATCTTCCACCAAAGAGAAAGGGAAAGAAGTCGAGGAATCATCTTACTCCGATGCCCCATATACTTACCAGCTCCAGGACAGTGATCCCTCTCGCATCTTGTTTCCTCGGTATGTTGACTTCTCTGACCAGAAGATGCTCGATAATTTTCCTCAACTACTACCAATGTTTGAATTTCAAGGTTGGGTTGAGTTCATGAGCACACACACAGTCTATTACCCTAAGCTTGTGCAGGAATGGTACCACAACATATGGGTTGAATTAAATGGTCAGATATGGACTGAAGTTCAAGGTGTTTCCATTCATATAAAGCCCCACCTATTTCAGAAGACATGGCACATTCCTAATGAAGGATTGATTGAAGAAGATTTTTCTTATGATTTAGAGGAAGCTTATACTATTGTGGCAGGGAAGCCTATCCAACCTGATGTTCTTATCACATCCATAAACACCAATCACTTTCCTCCTTTGCAACGTCTTCTGCATCACATCCTTACCATGATTATTACACCACAAGGTGGAGGCAGAAGCAGACTAACCGAGACTCAACGGTTTCTTCTCTACTGCATGTTTAAAAATATGAAAGTTTGTCTTCCAGACATTATTATGAATGTGATGAAAGGCTGTATTGAGAAAAAATGACATCTGCCTTATGCTGCTCATTTAACCACCGTGTTCATCAGGGCAGGCATCTCACTGGATGGTGAGAAAGCAATTTCCATTCCAAAATCCAATGTCCATTGTCAGAAATTCATTACAACATTTATGCATTTCAAGAAGAAAGGAGACATGATAGTGAGAGATCTTCCTGGCTATGAGACAGAACAAGGTCCAGTAGTTCAATCAGCCGAACCACAGGTTGCTCCAGACACACAAGTTGGAGCTATAGTTCCTTTTGGAACTCCTCCACCCTCTTCACCTCCGCAGGTATTCACAGAGTCTGATGCACCGCCAGAGTTCCATACACACACATCTGCACCATACCAAGCAGAAACAAGCTCAAATCATTCTCTTCATCCCACTATAATGCAATTTTTACAAGAGCAATTTATCGCCATGAAGTATGAAATTTTTAAGCTGAACCGCAATCAAGAGCTTATGCACACCCAAATGATGCAAGTCAGTGCACAAAATGAAACCATTATGCACGAGTTGAAGGAACTTCATACAGAAACACAAATGAAAACCACAGAACTTCGCCACAAATTCAAGAGCTCTCTGTACATCATTCATAGCTCCAAGATGCAGTAGTTCACATCTCTTCACAGCTTAGTTCCCAACATCCAGCCAGCTCCAGTTCTGTGTCTGATATTCCAACTACAATGACAGCTCAGTTTGAAAATTTATACAACACTCTGCAGCACTGGGTGATGGACATGAATACTCAAATTGCAAAGGTTCAAGCATCAGTCTTGCAAACAAACCAACTAATGAATACCAAATTTGCTTCACTGGGAGTTAAGGTTACAAAGATTGTTCAGGATATTCCATCAACAGTTCCTTTGAAGAAACCGAGTGGATCTGGGTCAACACAGATCTGATATTCCACCACCACGTTCGTGAAAAGCCCCTTCTTTTGATTGATGACAAAGGGGGAGACATAGCATAGTCTTAGTTTGCATGCATAGCATCATGCATCAACAATCCTTTTTTGGAGTCATGTAGTTTTTCAACTCATTGTAATGATGTTTTGTGGTTGAATGAAATGCCTCTTTGTCAATGCATGAAATGCCTTCTTTTATTAATGTGTGAAATCACTTCTTGTGAATGGATGGAATGGGTGTTTGCATAAATACACTGTTTTGACTATGTGTCTTGATTGTGAATTGAAAGGCATGCAAGCAACAATAATTCATGGTTGTCATCACCAAAAAGGGGGAGATTGTTGTGTCCCCAGGTTTTGGTGATAACACACCATGACTTATTGTTACACTTGTGATATCTAATCAAGCTTTTCTAGTGTGTAAGATAGGTAGACCTCATTCAATAAGCATAGGCATATATATATACCTTGGAAGGGTCAGCACCTCTAACATGAAGCCTTGAAGAGAATGGTTCTGGAAGCACTGAAGTGTCGACACCTCAATCATCAAGCGTCGACACCTCAGCATAAGCATTGGAAGCATAACTTTCTGTCTGGCCCAAAAGTGTCGACCTCTCCATCAGGGAGTGTCGACACCACAGAGCAATCAGCAAGCATCATCTTCTGTCTAGCCAAGAAGCGCCGACCTCTCCATGAGGAAGTGTCGACACCTCACAAGGGTCCTTCTTTAGCATGACAGGTCCTACTGGTCTCAGCCCTAATGGGTCTTGGATCTCATCTTCTAGGACCCAGCGGTGCTGGATCCGAGGCAGCAGCGATCGGGACAAGTGCCCCATGATTGGTTCGTAGGTTGTTGGCAAGGTGAGGGTTCTAGAAGAAAGGAGAAAGCCCTAAGGCTCGGTGGGGACCACGAATCGACGTATCTGCCTTGTGCCAGGCACGCGCTCTGGATGGGGTGAAATGCAGCTTGGCAAAAAGACCAAAAAGGGCATTCGAAAAAGAAGGGACAAGATGAGGCCAAGGCTGCTTAGAGGAGAAGCGTGCGTGAGAACCAGATCGAGCTTCTCTGGGGGTTGAGCAGCGACCGTGGAAGCAGGAGACCAGAGCTTCCTCTTCCAAGAAGCTTACTGGAGAGGAGCTGAACGTGGAAGAAGAAGAAGAAGATCATCCACATTCGTCCAGCAAGCCCTCCATCTCCATTCTATAGCGTAAGGAGGGACGGCACCATCTCCCTCGACCAGGAGACATTCTAGTTCATCAAATAGAACTTCCATTGTGTGAGCTTTCATTTGTCTCCCTGGTCTACTCTGCACCTTTTCCCTTTTCATTCTTATTTTTAACACTTCAAAAGACTCTCTGTGTATTCCCTACGGGCTGTAGGAAGACGATCTGAGGTTGTTCAGATCGTGGGTTTGGGCAGATTTCGCCCAGAAGCTGTGTGACAGCGGTTGTTTGCGTAGCAAAGCAAGGGAAGCCTCACACGATTGTGTGAGGGGTGGATGTAGGTCTCGTGATTGAGACCGAACCACCTAAAAATCTCATCCAGTGTGGTTTTCCTGTGCTTCATTGTGATTGCTCTTCGATAGATGTATGCTATAGGACCGACATTTCTACTATAATCCAGCACCTATGGTTGAGTTCGTTTACACTCCATTTTAATTCATAGCTTTTCGTATTAAATCGTCATAGAAGGGGCTGATCTATTCACCCCTCCCCTCTAGATCCGCCAATCACCAAATAACACACCATTCATGAAACAGTTTATTCAAACAATAGACCAGTTCTAGACAAATTAGATATGCTTGCAACCATCATAACAAGGACAAGTAACTTGTGCATTAAAAAGGAGTAAATAGCTAAAACCTGAGTTGATTGAGGTCTGCATAGACCTAGCTCTCTCCTTAAGGTTGAAAACCTGTCATTGCTTAAGGGTTTTGTGAAAATATCTGGAATCTGATTTTCTGAGTCAACAAAATGGAGCTCAAAATGATTTTTAAGGACTTCATCCCTAATGGAATGATGCCTAATTTCTATATGCTTGGTCCTAGAGTGCATGACTGGATTTTTTACAAGATTTATAGCACTTGTGTTATCACATAGAATGGGAACACATCCAAGATGTATTAGATAGTCTTGGAGTTGGTGTTTGATCCACAATACTTGTGTGCCACAACTCCCTATAGCAACATATTCTGCCTCTGTAGTGGAGAGGGCAACCGAGTGCTGTTTCTTGGAGGCCAAAGAAACCAAGGACCCGCTCAAGAATTGGCAATTGCCACTAGTGCTTTTGCGATCCAATTTGTAACCAGCATAGTCTGCATCTGAATATGAAATGAGTGAAAGCTCACAGGATGCATGATACTATAATCCTAGATCTTGAGTGCCATATGACAACAATCAAGTGGGATTCTCTAGGACTAGATTGAAATCTAACACAAAGGTAAACAGTAAACTGAATGTCTGGTCTAGATGCAGTTAAGTAGAGTAATGAGCCATTCATACCTCTATACTTCTTTACATCCACAAGTATAACTTGTTCATCTGCATCCAGTGAAGTGGCAGTCCCCATTGGAGTTCCTAATGGTTTGCAGTTGGTCAAGTCAAACCTTTTCAGCAACTCTTTTACATATTTGGCTTGATTGATGAAGCAACCTTCATTGTTTTGATGTATCTGCAAGCCAAGAAAGAATTGAAGCTCACCCATAAGACTCATCTCAAACTCATTAATCATGAATTTAGCAAAATCCTCACACATTAGAGATTTTGTGGACCCAAACACTATATCATCTACATAAATCTGAACCAATAAGATGTCCTTACCTTGTCTCTTGGTGAATAGTGTCTGGTCTACATTACCTCTTGTATACCCTTGTTTGGTGAGGAATGAGCTTAGTCTGTCATACCAAGCTCTGGGTGCCTGCTTCAAGCCATATAGAGCCCTGTCCAACTTATAAACATGATCTTTGAAATGTGAACATTCAAAACCGGGGGGTTGCTCTACATAAACTTCTTCTTTAATTAAACCATTCAGAAAAGCACTTGGAGAGGGGGATTTCTGTAGCCCATCTAAGAGCGGCTGAACTAGGTCCAGCAAGACCAAACGAGGCCCAGCTCATCTAAGTGACAGCCCCGCAGGACCCACTTAGCATAAAAGCCCAATAAGATCACTCGGGATCAAGCCCTTCCTCGGCGGCCATTAGGCTCGAAAGGCCCGAGCGTCGGTCCGGTCGGAGGAAGACCCAAGCCCGACCTATCCGCCTCGCCGGGATGAAGGCTAGCGCCCCGCGCCCACTCCGATCGAGCCTCACCCGAGCTATGCCGATCGCCCGGATAAGGGTTGGGACTCTTCATGCTTGGGTCGACCGACGATTGCTTATCCACGCTACCGTTGAGAGCCCTTTATGAGCAGGAGTTCACAAAGATATGGGACCCACGAGTCCTCAAGGTTATAAAGAGCCCACGATGAGGACGTAAAGAGCCCACGTCGAGGACGTAAGCCCCGCCTGGAACTCCTCAGCTTACGGGGCTCATGAGGCTAGCACACTATTTAAACCGGGGACTCCCTCTAGCAAACGGTAAGGCCTACGCATGCCTAAAACTCCCTGAGCAGGAACCACTTCACCACCTTGGTGGAGAGGGATCTCGTGCATCTCCTTCCTCCTCCCTTCATAGCTTCCTCCACTACTCTACTGACTTAGGCATCGAGGGTTTTCCCTAGGGATCCCCCCTGGGCCCCCTGATCCGTTTCCCTTCCTTGCAGTTCACTGATCGGTGATCATCTCCTAGCTCAGGACTAGCGCGAGATCGCCCCTCTTCATCTAGCGCCGTCTGTGGGAAACGATCAAAGAGCCAGCATGGTGCGAAGAAGTACATGGAGGAGATCCGCTGGCGATAGGGGGAAGGCCATGGTGGCGGGGGAGAGGGCCCTTCTCAGGCCGCGCAAGACGCCCCCTCCAACGCCAGCACCCCAGCCGATGAACCACCTCCGCCCACAGTGGTAGGGCAACCATCCAACGAGGGCACTGATACTTTCCAAGCCCTCAACACAAAACTAGATGTCTTCGTGGAACTCATGAGGACCCAGGCGGCTAGGGAAGGAAGGTCACGTGTCCCTCCGGAAAGCCCTCCCCGTGGAGATGCGTCCCAACACACTGCCGAAGGTTGCTTCACCCTCTGAGGATGGCAGCTTATTCGCAACAGATCAGGAGGACCTTCACAAGCCCCTCCTCCAGAGCAAGAGGCCTCCTCCATGCCGAAACGGGGAAAACCTGGGGCACGCCGTCCGCACCAGGAGATCGAAGTCCCCAGGGAGCGCTAGGACAGCCTGCCATCGCGTCCCCCTAGCCCCACGTCACAACAGAAGCTGGAGTTATCTCTCCATCTATGAGAGTTCGAGAGGCGCTTCGCAGAGCAGGAGCGCGCCTTTCGTGCCTTGCAGAAGACCTCCCCAGTAGAGGTCGAGGAGAAATCCGTATTCTCCGACTATATCTTGAAGACAGAGGTATCTCCCAGAATCCCCATTCCAACCTTCAAGTCTTACGACGGCCAGGGCGACCCAGCCAACCACTTCGACAGTTTCGACGCCCTGATGACCCTTCACGGGGCGTCCGACGCTATCAAATGCCGAGCCTTCGTGACCACCTTGGTTCAAGGCGCGCAAGCATGGTTCCGAGCCCTCGCCCCCTGATCTATCTGAGACTTCAAGCAGTTTGGGCGAGTACTTAAGGAGATTTTCACTGGCAGCGGCCCCCCAAGGTCAGTAGCAGGGCTATTGGCTATCAAACCGGCGCAAGGGGAGAAACTCCGGGCCTACATCAACCGATTTAAGTCGGAAGCCTTGAGAATCCCCTGCCTGGATATAACCTCGGCCATAACCGCTCTGACCGGAGGCACCCGGGACAAAAACCTCCGCCGCGAACTTGTCCTCCACCCTCCGTCGACCCTTGCCGAGCAAGTGACTCTGGCGTTACGCCATGCTGAGTGCTAATAAGTTCTCAGTGCGTTCCGAGGCGCAACCGGCTCAGGTCGGGAGGGGGACAAGAAGCAAGCACCCGAGGCAAGCTCGAGCCAAGGAAAAAGGCAGAACCGAGACGGGGAGCACAAAGAACCGTCCCAGAAGTATGAGCGGTACACTCCCTTAACCACTCCAGTGTACGAGATATATGAAGACATCAAAGGCTCGGGCCTCCTCCGTCAACCTGAGTTAATGAGGTCGAAGAGCCACAATCGCAGCAAACATTGCCTGTTCCACAGCGACCACGGGCACCACACCGGTGATTGCCACCAACTCCAGGATGAGATTGAGCGCCTCGTCTGCCAGGGACACCTGTCCCGGTTCGTGGCCAGGCGTAAGGAAGACCGAGGCGCCCCAGAGGAAATCGACAACGCCCCTTGCGGGGTCCACATCAACGTCATCGCTGGAGGAGCTGTATCAGGAGGAGACAGTGGCCAAGGAAGGAAGCCTCATGCTGAGCGGGCGAGCCGCGCCAGTGAGCCTCCCAAGGCCCCGCCAAGTGAGCCCCAGGTTATAGTCTTCTCCGACCAAGACCTGGAAGGGCTGACCACCCCGCATGACGACGCCCTAGTCATATCAGTGACGATAAACCATTGTAACGTAGATAGGATTCTAGTTGACAATGGAAGTGCCCCTGATGTGTTATCTTATAAGTGTTTCCTTAAGATAAGGGAGAATCCGTCTAAACTCCGCCCAATCCGAACCCCCCTTTGTGGGTTCAATGGCCAGGCCACTTATCCTGAGGGAGCCCTAAGCCTGCCAGTTGCTCTTGGCACCCCACCCAAAACCGTTACGGTTATGGTAGACTTCATAGTGATCAAGGGTATGATAGCATACAACGCAATCTTCGGTCGAGGAATCCTTAGCCGAACGAAAGCGGTGCCCTCTACCTATCACCAAAAGATGAAGTTCCCCACTAAAAATGGCGTGGGGGAAGTCCGGGGCAACCAGGCGATGGCCAGAAGGTGCTATAATATCTTGGTCGAAGCCACAAGGTCGGACGGGAAGAACAAGTGATGGGGACATCACCTCCCATACGCACATTCACGGCTCGTCTCCTCGCCCCGGTTGCATCCGGCATGGTCTAGTTATTTATTTTGAGTCCTAAGTAATTTTTTTCAAGTCATATCATTGTATTTTTCCTTATATTTGAGTCATGTCCCTAGGTCTTTTGTTTATTTCCCTAAGTTTGAGTGTCGTTAGGTTGATTAGTTTATTATTGGGCCCAATTCATTGGGCTAGGCCCAAGGGCGCCCCCTACTCCTTGGTTATTTGTCATTGTTGCATGAGTCAGGGACTTTTTGTAAAATGTGGGTTGCCTATATATAGGACCCCATTCCCCCCATTTCAAATTAATGAATGAATGAATGAATATTTGAATTTTCTAGTGTCCAACTTAAATCTTCTTCTTTTGGTGAGAAGCCAATTGAGTGGGTGAGAAGCCCCTATCCCCCCCTCTCTCTCTAGCTCACTCTCTAAGAAGTCATTTTCTCTCTCCTCCACTTTCTCTCTCTAAAACCTGCGCCCCTTTCTCTCTCCTCCCCTCCCAACCACCTTTCTCTCTCTTCCCCCCTCTAATAACTCATCCCCAACTCCCCACCACCCCACCTTAACTCCACCCCAGCCCCAAGGGAGATTCCACCACTCCCCACTCCACCCTCCAACCACCAACCACCCACTCCCCTTCCCCAAGCACCCTCTCATCTCCCAAGGGAGAATTCCCACTCCCCAAGCCTCCCTTTACCTTCCCCACACACCCCTTCCCATCCCCAAGACCAGAAATTAATCCCACCCTTAAACCCGTTTTCAAATACCCTTTCCCTCTCTCCCTTCCAACCAAATTCGCAGCTCCTCTCTCACCCACTGCAAACACCACCTTCCAGACCCCATTCTCCCCCTCCCACACCTTGGAACACCCCCACCCAGACCCCCTCACAGCCAGGGGTTGCCCCCATACCCATCCACCCCATTTCACATCCCTTCTACCCCATTCCCCCACCACCTTTCACCACCTGCAATTCTCAGGTCGCAGGTAGTAGAGTACCAGCAGCTTGCAGAGCCGGCCCCGACTTCATCCCAGTGTCCCTGGAGGCCCAAGGGGTACCCACGGAAGCGTCTGCTAGTCTTCTTCGCAACGGCGGTGGTTTCATCATCGTCTAAGCACCGTGCGGCCTGGGAGATCAGTTCTCCCTCGACTGCGCAAAGCATCTCTGGCAGGAAATCAGAACCTGAGTGGAAGCTCGACTGCGGCAATCCTACTGGGAATCTGAACAAGAGTTCTGCTGCAAAAATCTTCTACTCCGAGTTTTCTTTCATCCCCAAGAAGCAGAACTCAGTTTGGTGTCTGGATCTGAAAGTTATCAATTCTCTTCCCCGGGATCATTTAGAAGAGGACTCACAGGCGGTTCCAACGACTTCAGCGGCGCCTCATTCTGAGCTCGGGAGCGCTGGTGGCAACCTCTTCTTCCTGCTGTGGTGATCTAGAAGTAGTCAGAACTGAAGGTCTGCCTCCCTGTTCGAGACTCTGCCCCGGCCAACAGTGACTTCCTGAAATTCCAGCAAAATTTGGACGACTTCCCGGTCCTCCTACGAAGATTTTCCAGGTGGTTTCGTCTCCAAAAAAATTCAGGAATAGTCACAGCAGCCACTTCTTCGACCGTCTGTTAGCACTCATAGAGAACAGGCAGAACTAATCTCGGTCTCCATTCGGTGTTCTTTTCCCCGTTTCTCCCCTCCCCGCTTGACCGGCTGAAGGCCCCTCCCTGTGTGGAGGTAGTTTTAGATGTAATAACAAGTTGTCCCCACCCCAAGATCCCCCTCCTACGAGAGGTGTAGTTTTTTAATTGTTTAAACAGGTCATGCTGCCCCGACGGAGCGTGTGGGGATCCCCACGCCTCCCCGCTCACCCACGTCTCCGAGCGGGACCGGTTTCTTCAAACCGATCGAGTAAGTGCTCCAAACTTTGCTCTACTTAGTATTTGTTCAGTCAATATTTGTTCATAACTCCGCTGGCCGTGAATGAGAGCCCGATCCTTAAGCTCCCTTGCTATAAGAGATCACCGTGGGAAAAGTGTGGAACCCGTGCCCTTGGCACGACGTCGGCTCCCTTGAATTGGGCTGCCATTACCCTTGGGAGTCAACCTTGGCCTTGCTGGCCCTCTACCAGCAAGGGCCCAACCCTCTCAACCTCACCTTGGCATTGCCAAGTTACCCCGGGACTTGGGTGAGTATCGGGTGAGTGGTCGCCATTATCGGTCCGTTTGGATGCTAAATTATGCTTGCTTGGTAAGTCCTAGGTAGTGTCACATCAATTGGTATCAGAGCAAGTCATTGACTTATCTCTACAAGTCAAGTCCTAGGGCACGCTTGCATTGGAGTCATCATCAGTCCGACCATTACATTTATCTCCCCCCCGATCTTCATGGCCACTTCCTACTTAACCTACTCGCCACCCATGGACTTCATTCTAGATGATGATATTACCTTTGACGGATCACATTCTAGTGATTATGATAGGTGGGAGGCTACCATGGAAAGATATTTTGAAATGACTTGGGTATATGGACCCGCAAGAGTCCGCAAGGCCAAGGGACGATTTCGGGGTCAAGCCAAGAGTAAGTGGGAACACATAGAGGGATTAAGAAGGGTTAGGAGGCAAGATCCCATTTCTTCATGGGATGATATGAAGGAAGAACTTAGGAAGATCTACATCCCCAAATATTCCCACCCCTCCTACTCAAACACCCCTAGCCCGAGGAGCACTACCACTCCTCCATCCCCACCCGGCCAACTTGAGACCACCTTTAGGCCTCCACCCCCACCACTCCCAACAAATCCCCTCTCAACCATCACCGCTACACTCTGCCACCATATCCTGTCCCTTAGGACCCAAATAATTCAAGCATCCACCTCCCCACCTAACCCCATGAGGGTCCTCACACCCCAACCAAAACCCCCTTCCACAAACCTCACTATCCAAACCCAATTAGCCCCCACTTCCACCCCTCCACAACCGGCCGATCCTAAGGGGAAGAGACCCCTAACTAACCCGGTTTCCCCAATAAGGACCACCACTACCCCTCCATTTTTCCCTATAAGGAACACTCCCCCCAAGACCGACCAACCCAAGCCACCCCAACCAACCCATCTCCCACTCCCTCCCCCAAAACTCCCATGTCCTAGTCCCCCACTACTTCCCCTCCCTATCCCAAACCAAGTTTTCCTTTACCTTCCACCCCGGGTGCACCATGCACCAACCGTCATCACTATACCACCAAAAGACCCTCTCACCTCCTTAGAGGAGGAACCCATACCCGACCCCATAGTGGTGAACACTCTGGACCCTATCCCTACCACGGAGACCACCCATGACCAAGTAGAAGAAGAAACATCACATGGTGACCTTCACCTTACCCCACCCTCTCTAGTTAGGGCAAAACTTGTCTTAGGGGAACCCCTTATTAGTTGGCTAAAGAAGAGCCCAATAAGAGAGATCACGGCCCATGATTTCCCTCCCATAGAGGAAAACCTTCCCATAGTGCACCTCTCCTCCTATCACACCGTAATCCAAACATCCTATCAAGTGGAAACATTAGAGGACCTTCTCAAGGGCTTAGCTTGGCAATTTGAGTTGACCGGCTTGTTGACCCCCATGGCCCACCAATCTAGGAGCCTTGACCTCCTACACCTTTGTGTCGGGTCTATCACCTCGGTTTGCACCATTGGTTGCTACACTAGCGACCTCCTTCTATTCCTCCCCACACCCAATGAGCCCGACCTTCTCCTCAATTTGGAGCTTCTTATATCGGGTGGAAAGTCAAGCCCTCCCCTCATGGCCGAGCCACCCACAAAGAACTTCGGCCCAATTGTCTCAATAGAGGAGAATGACCCACCACTATTTGAGGATCTTGAGGACATAGGGCCCCTCCCCCTCGATAACCCTTTTTATGATCCCTTTGATCCCTTCCAATGGGGGTCAAAGAACCCATGGGACGCAACCACCTTATCCACTACCCACCTTTCCCTATCCCAACCCACAATGTTTGACCCAATCCACCCCATCCTAGACCCGGGTTACACCTTGGGAGCCATGACCTTGGGCCACATATCCCTAGGTAATAAGGTTGTGCCCCACCCCATGATGACCACCTTCTTAGATTCATTCGATCCTTTCCAACGGGAGTTCAAAGGTTGTCCCACACCTATACACATGGAAGTCACCTTTGGGAAAAGCATGCATATGTCTAGGCTTACCACACCACTTGGCATGAACACTATGTTGGGTCCATTCATTCATATCACCCAAAGCATGAATGGTCCAAATTCGGATGTACTGGTCCTCGTTCATTCATCATGGGTCGTAGGCATGATAGGAGTATTCATGGATGTCCGGGTCCCCCGGCATTTATCACCCCCATGCATGACCAGATCACCTATGGATGCCCCAGTCCTCCCCATTCCATCAAAGTCTTCTTAGCGTCAAAGCATGATTGGTCTACTTTTGGTTACCCAGGTCCACCCATCACCCCTAGAAAGTTAGCATTCACAAAATTACATGAAAATCATCGCAAGCACATCAGCAAGGAAAATGAGACTTATAAAAGGCAGGCTAACTCCCATAGGCATCACAAAGAATTCCACGTGGGTAACTTTGTGATGGTGAGGACGGATAGGCTCTCCCCGGGAGCCATCTCCAAATTGAGGCCTCGTGGGGCTGGTCCCTTCCAAGTTCTGAGGTGCATTGGCACTAGTGCCTATGAGTTAGATCTTTCCGAGGAGTACGAAGTAAGCCCCACATTCAACGTGGCCGACGTAGTGCCATATAAGGGTCCCACGGTGGTACCCAATGAGGATATTGAGCCCACACCCCTCATTGAGAGAGCACCCACCCGTGAGAAGAGTCCACTAGCCAGGAGAGCCCAACGTGAGCAAATTGAGCAAATATTGGATGAACAGGTCACTACCACCAGGAGCAAGGTGACTGAGCACTATCTCGTCGGGTGGATGGATCGGTCTCCTTTGGAAGACTTGCGGGCGATATCGCTTCTACACCATCCGAGGAGGGAATGACTCTTACTCGACGGAGTCGAGTTCTCCGCACCCCGGGAGTATGATGGGGACATCACCTCCCATGCCCACATTCACGGCTCGTCTCCTCGCCCCGGTTGCATCCGGCATGGTCTAGTTATTTATTTTGAGTCCTATGTAATTTTTTTCATGTCATATCATTGTATTTTTTCTTTTATTTGAGTCATGTCCCTAGGTCTTTTATTTATTTCCCTAAGTTTGAGTTTCATTAGGTTGATTAGTTTATTATTGGGCCCAATTCATTGGGCTAGGCCCAATGGCGCCCCCTACCCCTTGGTTATTTGTCATTGTTGCATGAGTCAGGGACTTTTTGTAAAATGTGGGTTGCCTATATATAAGCCCCCATTCCCCCCATTTCAAATTAATGAATGAATGAATATTTGAATTTTCTAGTGTCCAACTTAAATCTTCTTCTTTTGGTGAGAAGCCAATTGAGTGGGTGAGAAGCCCCTATCCCCCTCTCTCTCTCTACCTCTCTCTCTAAGAAGTCATTTTCTCTCTCCTCCACTTTCTCTCTCTAAAACCTGCACCCCTTTCTCTCTCCTCCCCTCTCAACCACCTTTCTCTCTCTTCCCCCCCTCCAATAACTCATCCCCAACTCCCCACCACCCCAGCCCCAAGGGAGATTCCACCACTCCCCACTCCACCCTCCAACCACCAACCACCCACTCCCCTTCCCCAAGCACCCTCTCATCTCCCAATGGAGAATTCCCACTCCCCAACCCCCCCTTTACCTTCCCCACACACCCCTTCCCATCCCCATGACCAGAAATTAATCCCACCCTTAAACCCATTTTCAAATACCCTTTCCCTCTCTCCCTTCCAACCAAATTCGCAACTCCACCCACTGCAAACACCACCTTCCAGACCCCATTCTCCCCCTCCTACACCTTGGAACACCCCCTCCCAGACCCCCTCATAGCCAGGGGTTGCCCCCATACCCATCCACCCCATTTCCCATCCCTTCTACCCCATTCTCCAACCACCTTTCACCACCTGCAATTATCAGGTCACAGGTAGTAGAGTACCAGCAGCTTGCAGAGCCGGCCCCGACTTCATCCCAGCGTCCCTGGAGGCCCAAGAGGTACCCACGGAAGCGTCTGCCAGCCTTATTCGCAACGGCGGTGGTTTCGTTGTCGTCCGAGCACCGTGCTGCCCGGGAGAGCAGTTCTCCCTCGACTGCGCAAAGCATCTCTGGCAGGAAATCAGAACCTAAGTGGAAGCTCGACTGCGGGAATCCTACTGGGAATCTGAACGAGAGTTCTTCTGTAAAAATCGTCTACTCCGAGTTTTCTTTCATCCCCAAGAAGCAGAACTCACTTTGGCATCCGGATCTGAAAGTTATCAATTCTCTTCCCCGAGATCATTTCGAAGAGGACTCACAGGCGGTTCCAACGACTTCAGCGGCTCCTCATTCTGAGCTCGGGAGCGCTGGTGGCAACCTCTTCTTCCTGCTGTGGTGATCCAGAAGTAGTCAGAACTGAAGGTCTGCCTCCCTGTTCGAGACTCTGCCCCGGCCAACAGTGACTTCCCGAAATTCCAGCAAAATTTGGATGACTTCCTGGTCCTCCTACGAAGATTTTCCAGGTGGTTTCATCCCCAACAAAATTCAGGAGTAGTCACAGAAGCCACTTCTTTGACCGTCTGTCAGCACTCGCAGAGAACAGGCAGAACTGATCTCGGTCTCCATTCGGTGTTCTTTTACCCCTTTCTCCCCTCCCCGCTTGGCCGGCTGAAGACCCCTCCTTGTGTGGAGGTAGTTTTGGATGTACTAACAAGTTGTCCCCACCCCAAGATCCCCCTCCTACGAGAGGTGTAGTTTTGTAATTGTTTAAATAGGTCAAGCTGCCCCGACGCGGCGTGTGGGGATCCCCACGCCTCCCCGCTCGCCCACGTCTCCGAGCGGGACCGATTTCTTCAAACCGATCGAGTAAGTGCTCCAAACTTTGCTCTACTTAGTATTTGTTCAGTCAATATTTGTTCATAACTCCGCTGGCCGTGAATGAGAGCCCGATCCTTAAGCTCCCTTGCTATAAGAGATCACCGTGGGAAAAGTGTGGAACCCGTGCCCTCGGCACGACGTCGGCTCCCTTGAATTGGGCTGCCATTACCCTTGGGAGTCAACCTTGGCCTTGCTGGCCCTCTACCAGCAAGGGCCCAACCCTCTCAACCTCACCTTGGCATTGCCAAGTTACCCCGGGACTTGGGTGAGTATCGGGTGAGTGGTCGCCATTATCGGTCCGTTTGAATGCTAAATTGTGCTTGCTTGGTAAGTCCTAGGTGGTGTCACATCAACAAGGGCCCCTGGGAAGTCGAGGAAAAACCCGCAACCTCCAAGCCTGGAGGCGAGTTGCTAACGGTTTTCCTAAACGACGACCCGACCCTGGGAGTAAAGATTGGAGCCGACCTACCATCTGAGGTTCAGCAGCAATACGAAGAGTTTCTTTCCGTGTACATCCAAGTCTTTGCATAGTCTGATGATCAACTCCCCAGAATACCAGAGAAGATGGTGATGCATAAACTCAACCTTGACCCTACCGTGAAGCCCGTGCAATAACGCAGAAGGAAGCACGCACCATAAAAGCAGGCGATCATCAAGGAGCAAGTCACCAAAGGGCAAAAGACTGGTCTTTTTAGATCGGTCCCGTACCCGATGTGGCTGGCTAACATCGTCCTGATGCCAAAAGTTTCAGGAAAGTGACGAATGTGCGTGGACTTCACCGACTTGAACAAAGCCACACCGAAGGACTGCTATCCATTGCCGAGCATCGACCAACTGGTTGACTCAACCTCGGGCAACGAGATACTCAGCTTCTTGGACGCCTATTCAGGTTACCACCAGATCAGAATGGATCCAGAAGACATCGAGAAGACCGCCTTCATCACTGACTTCGACGTATACTGCTACACCCGGATGCCTTTTAGGTTGAAGAATGCTGGAGCCACGTACCATAGGTTGGTCAATCATATGTTTGAGGGATAGCTCAGTCGGAATGTCGAGGCCTATATTGACGACATGCTCGTCAAGACCCCCAAGGCCGAGGACCACTTCGCCGACCTAGCAGAGACCTTTGACACCCTCCTGAGGTACAATATGAAGCTCAACCCCACCAAATGTGCCTTCGGAGTAAGGTCCGAGAAATTCCTGGGCTTCTTAGTCACCCAGCGTGGGATCAAGGCCAACCCCGACAAGGTCCAGGCCATCCTGGACATGCGCCCACCCACCTGCATCAAGGACGTTCAACGCCTGACCGGGCACATTGCCGCGCTCAGCAGAGTCCTGTCCCGTGCAGTCGAACGATGCCTACCCTTCTTCAAACTGTTGAGGGGGCCCAAAATGGCATCTGCTACGTTTGCATGGGATGAGGAATGCCAAAGAGCGACGCCGAGCTTAAGGAGTTCCTGACTTCGCCACCGATGCTGTCCAAGCCTGTCCCTAGTGAAGCCTTGCATCTCTACCTCTCGACAACTCCATCCACAGTTAGCTCGGTCCTGGTTAGAAATGACTGTTGAGTAATGGATAGCGGATCTAGAGGGGAGGGGTGAATAGATCTGCCCCTCTTTTCGCAATTCAACCCTCTTTAAAGCTAGATGATGATAATAGCAGCAGAATATAACTAGCTTAACGAAGGACACAAATGATTTGCTTAGCAAGATGATTACGCAATATAGATATTGAACCTAAGCATGCATCTAACACAAAGCAATCGCACAAGCAAACCACAACACACGAGATTTTAAGGTGGTTCGGACTGAATCCCCAGTCCTACGTCCACCCCTCACTAAATCCGGTGAGGCTCCACTAGTGCCACGCACTGAACCGCAAATCGAAAAGACCTCCGATTGCCTTCCTACTAACCACAGGTAGGGATGTCAACACCGCAGATCGGACAACTTCCGATTGCCTTCCTACTAACCACCGGTAGGGACGATCTTCAGTTTCAAATGATTGAATGAAATGGAAAGAGAACAAATATGAAAACACTTAAACAAGATATAGAATATGCTCAAAGAGAAAAGATCTTGTCTGAGATTGCTGGAGCTTGAATCTGATTCTTCAATGGCATCTTCTTCCTTGTGAAATGACCTTCCTTGGATCACCTTGAGTTGATGAAGAAGATAAAGGATGCAGATTTGATCTCCCTTGAAAACCTTGTGAATTCAGCTTCCTTGGATCACCTTGATAGCCTTGCTTGCTTCTGCACTTCTCTTGGAGGTTGATGGCTTCAAAAACAAGCTTGAATCACCTTGGATGGATGAAGAACTCCAGCCCGAAGCACTGTTCACGGAGGTGCTACAGTACCCACGAATCACCTCTTCTAGCCTCCATTGATCTCTCTTGTTTCAATTGAAGCCTTAGGGTTTCTAACCCCTCATGTGTTGGTTTTATAGACTTTGAATGGTCCTTGGACATCCCCCAGACCAGATCCACAATCCATGGGGGATTGGGTGACTTTGGGGTTAAACAAATGGGTAGAAAGACCTCTCCTCGAGCTTGAAACAAAAATCAACAAAAGGGGGCCTCGGGGCTGGCGGTCAACCGGAAGGCATGGGGCGGTCGACCAGAATTTTATAGTCGGTTGATTTTTCATCTCTGGCAAAACCGGTCGATCGGACACCTAGGGGCGGTCGATCGAAACCTGTAAAAACTGGAGTTTCTCGTTTCTGGAAGAACTGGTCGACCGGCCAAGGTGTGTTGGTCGACCGGAAAGACCTATACTTGTAAAAATGAAGTGTTAGCCCAAAAAAACATGTCCATAAGTCAAGATACTCATGTCCTTATCAATTCCATGCATTTGTGGGTTTGGTTTATGCATTAGATCATTTGAGCATTTCTAAATTTGGTTCCGGGGGCTCCGCCCCCGGAAACCCCCACAAGGGGCGCTGCCCCCTTGACCCCCGCGACCTGACCGCACAGGTCGATCCGCGTGCGAGGGCGCAATCATTGAGCTTTCACATTTTCCATCTCTACTCCATTCCTTGTCCATTCATTGGCTTACCTATCATGAACAAAGCATCACGTATGTCATTCATATGAGAGTAGAAAACAACAATGACTTATAGTGTTTAGCCATTATCAAAACCATGAATATCAAATAACTCAAATGACCACAGGGGCAGAACAATGACTTGGGAGTCGAGAGACCGGTCTACTACACTAGCAAGGTGCTTAACGAGGCTGAAAGAAGGTACCCTGCAACCGAGTAACTCGTGCTAGCGTTGGTTACCTCGGCCAAGTGCCTTCGACCCTATTTCCAAGGGCACTCCATCATCGTGCTAACCGGTGAACCACTGAAGAGGATCCTCGCTCACCCTGAAGCCTCGGGACGCCTCGTCAAGTGGGCCATCATGCTCGGGGCCTACAATATATCATACCGGCCCTGCTTGGCTATTAAAGGACAAGCGCTCACTGACTTCATCGTCGAGAGCACCATCCCAGCTGAAGAAAAATCTCCATCCATACCCGGGAAAACCTAGGAATTGTTCATTGACAGATCCTCCAACTCGGCCGGGAGTGGCGCTGGGATCCTCCTGAAGTCCCCCGAAGGATCAGAGCTGCAATACGCCTTGAAGTTCAACTTGCAGGCATCCAACAACGCCTTCGAGTATGAAGCCCTTATCTCAGGAGCCCGCATGGCCCGACGGTTGGGGGCTGAGCGAGTCAAAATTCACACTGACTCCCAACTGGTCGCTAGCCTGGTCAACGACGATTACGAAGCTCGGGAAGCACCGATGGTCAAATACCTCCAGCTAGTTAGAACCGTGGCACAACAGTTCGAGAGTTTTGAGGTAGTCCGAATAGCTCGGGAGGAAAACTCCCGGGCGGACGCCCTCTCTCAGCTGGCCTCCTCTCTTGACCCCGAAGGTACTCGATCGGTCCTTCTTGAAGTGCTAGAGCGACCGAGCATTGATTCGGAGCTCATGGCTATTGACTCGGCCACCCCAAGCGACTGGCGTACCCCCTATCTGTCGTGGCTCCAAGACTCTCAGAAGCCTCCCGACCCTCAGGAAGCCCGGAGATTGAAGTACCAAGCTTGGCGATTCATCATTCTGGACGGCACTTTATACCGCAGATCCTTCTCTGGTCCCCTCCTGAAGTGCATCAGTGCTGACGAAGCCAACCGAGCGATCCAAGAGGTTCACGAAGGCCTGTGCGGAGCACATCTAGGAGGAAGGTCGCTCGCCAGAATCTTGCTTCGGCAGGGTTACTAGTGGCCCACTCTGCAGCGCGACTGCTCAACCTATGTACAACAGTGTGACCAATGCCAGTGATTTGATCACTTGGTCCATCAGTCGGCAACAGAGCTCGTCACCCTAGCCGAGCCTTATCCTTTCGCTCGGTGGAGGATCGACATCCTTGGGCCATTCCCTACGGCTCAGGCCCAGAAGAAGTTCGTCATCATCGCCATCAGCTACTTCACCAAGTGGATCGAGGCCGAAGCCACAGCTAGGATCACCGAGACAGTCGTCGGGAGTTTCATTTGGAAATCTATCATCTGTCGCTATGACATCCCCCGGGTGACAGTGAGCGATGATGGCCGACAATTTGATTCTCGTTATTTCCGAGACAGATGTTCCGACTTAAGCATTCGCAATCACTTCACTTCGGTCGCCCACCCTCAGGCTAACGGGCTGGTCGAAAATACTAATAAGACTATCTTGAAAGGCATCAAGACCAGGCTCGGCAAAGCCAATGGCAACTGGCTCGAGGAATTTCCAAGTGTACTTTGGTCTCACAGAACGACTCCCAGAATGGCAACTGGTGAAAGTCCCTTTCAACTGGTGTACGGCACCGAAGCCGTGATCCCATTGGAGATTGCCAATCCCTCCCTCCGAGTCATCTGTTTCTCGCCCGAGGCAAACGACGAGAAACTACTCAAAAACCTCGACCTAGAGGATGAACTTCGAGAGATTGCCAGCGTCCGAGCAACGGAATATCAACGCTGCCTCACTCGATACTACAACGCCAAAGTCCGAGATAGACACTTTCAACTGGGAGACTTCATTCTCAGGAAAGCCGAAGCCTCTCGACCACTTGAGGCGGGGGGCAAGTTATCCCGTAATTGGGAAGGCCCCTACCGAGTGGTTGAGACGCTTGAGAAAGGAGCATACCGGCTATCTACTATGGAAGGAGAACCCATCCCTCGGACGTGGAACGTGACTACACTACGCAAGTTCTATTTTTGAACACCGATCATTGTGTAAGCAACATGAAATAAAACAAAAGTTTCCTTTCCTCCTTTATTCAAACAACTTGCTTGTACATCAGAAAGGCCGAAGCCAAGACAATACATGTCGAAAAAGCAAAAATCCATCTGGCCCCACCGAATGAGCCCGTTGCTCGGCTGACTCGATTAGCCTTCCCGCGTCCAGCCACTAACTCTACTTCGTGCAGAAATTGGCTCGGATTAAGGGTAGTCGACCCCGTTGGCTCGGGTAACTCGGAACAAAGGTGACAGAGGGATTAGGAAGAAGAAGGCTAGCTTCCAAGTTGACAAAGATGGAGGAAGGGGAAGAGGAATACGAATGAAGGCCTCCTCTCTGCCAACTCTTTGGAAGGAAGAGAGTGTAGGCACCCTCCAAAGAGTGAGAAGGGGGGAGAAAAAAAAACCAGTAGAGCTGGACGAGGAGGCAGGGGAAAGTCGGAAAGGAGGGAGCTTCATTGTTTTCCCCCTCCCCTCGGGCCGTTGAACTCCCTTCAAACCCAAAGCAGCAAGGACTCTCTGCCCTCCATCATCAGTAGCTTCGTCTTCCAGAACATCTTCCATGCTTCAAATTCGACGGCACAACGCTTCGTGAAGAAGGAGAGAGGAAAGACTATTAGAGAAAACCCTAAGCGATGGAGAGGGAGAGACGCCCTTCAGACCTTTTATAGGCGAAGGGAGGTTACTTGCCTTAAATGATTCTCCCCTCGAAAACACACTAAAGGGACTTCTCCCTATGAACGGTCACCTCAGACTCTTCGGTTCCATCCCAGCGGGACACACGAAACGGCCGGGCAGTTAAAGCATGAGAAAACAGAAAGACACCATGTCAAACACCCACCCAACCATCATGCGAGATCCACGCAGAAGGTATCAGCACTTTCCAACTACTACGGATATGCTGGTCAAACTACGGCACTGGCGATACAAAAGAGTTAAGTTTTCATCATAATGCTATTGCCTTACATTTTTCCCTTTACACAACAAGAGAACTTTTTTCTTCAGAAAAAGGAAAAACATACAAGGAGAAAAAGCGAAGCAAATACATTAGGCCTCTGGCCCACCCTGAGGCTCAGAAGTGGAAGGCTCGGACGGTCTTCCCCCGGCACCCTCTACGACGACCGACCCTGGCACTGACCCCACTGGCATGAGAACTACCTCTGTTGCGCGCCCTCCCGAGACATCCGGAGTTGGCGACCCCTTGGACGAAGAGTCCCCCTGGTCTCCTTCCTCCGACGCCGAACTAGAGGAACCGTAGGATGACAAATCCGAGTCATAGCATTGCCCTGACGGAAAATTGATTATCTCGGACGCTTGCTCCTCTGCATAAGAGATGGCCCGGTCATAGCCTTGCTTGAATCCCTTGAGGATGCCCCGGTGAAGTGCTGACTCATAGTAGGGGAGGGCAGCCTCCTTGAGGTCTACCCGGAAGGCCTCCGAGCATTTGTATTGCTCTAGTGCCTCTTCCCCGGCCGATTCCACCCTACTAGCGAGTTCGGCCTTCTCGCGCTCCGCCTTGGCCAATCTCCACTCTGCCTCAGCTGACCGCTTCTCCGCCTCGACCCGATCATCCTCGGCCTCCCGCCGAAGGCGCATGGCTTCCTCTGCCCAGCCTAATAGCTCGGCACGCTTGACCTCCCCCTGGCCGTCTAGCTCGGTACGGGCCACGCGCTCCTCCTCCAGAAGCCGACTCTTCCTCTCGAGCGACTTGCTCGCCCGAGTCAGTTGTTCAGACAATGATCGGGTATCCACCTAGCTCACCCTCGCCAGCTCCTTGACTGCGAAGAGCTCCCGTCGAAGCCCGTCACGCTCCTCGGTGAGCTGAGCCACCTTCCTGTCAGACCCACCAAGGGTCTAGGCAAGGGTCGCCCGCTTCAACTTTGACCGAGCGTAAGCTTCAGCCAGAGTGGCCCCCATCTGGGCCAAGACCAAGCCGCCCTCCATAACCAGCTCGAGGGCCGCGGGCGGGGAGCGTTGCCTGTCTCCTCCCTTCACCACCTTCACTACTATGCTGCAACACGCCCGATGCAGAGGGCCCTGGATGCCCAGCCTCTCTAAAGCCACCGACAAAGGGTCCCCCCCCTCTGAGCGATATCCCCTCGGGAGCCCCGTCGGCTGGCTCGGATCGAGCCGTTATTTCATCCGCCCTTCTTGCCTCAGTCGGTCGGGGCTGTGTCGGCGCTCCTCGCGACCCCTCGACCTTGACCAACTCAGCCCCTGTGCCGCCACCCGGAGCGTCGTCGGCCTCGATCGACGCCCCAGTCTCGGCTGTGGTCCTAGAGTCGCCAGCTTCAACTCTGGACCCCTCAGTTCCTACTGAGGGGAGAGCCGATCCAGCGCCACCGCCACCAGCAGAAGCCACCCCGGCCCCCTCGGCTCCTACTGAGGGGAGAGCCGATCCAATGCCGCCACCGCCAGAAGCGGCCCTGGCCTCCTCGGCTCCCTCTCGCCCGGCGGATGGGGGAGCCGGCCCAATAGGGTCGGCCCTATCTTGCTCGGAAGAGGGGAGAGCCACTGAGCCAGAGTCATCTTCAACAGCGGGGACGGACCCAGCCTTCTTGGCCCGCTTCTTGGCCTTCATGGCGTCCCGTATCATGCCCTCCATGGGATCTTTGGGTTTGGCCTCCCGCGGCCTGGAAGACCCTCCTGGGCCATCCCCTTGCCCTTATCTCGGGCTCGGGAGCGCCCCTCGGGAGCTCGCGACTCGTCGGCAGCCGAATCATCAAAGAGATCGACCACCTCCCATTCGGCTGTAGGCTCCTCCTCCACAGCCGGCCGCCTGGCGTCTGCGCAGAAGAAAGATATGGCCAGGAAAAGAAAATGGTCTCACCATCCGACGGAGAAACTGATTCATGACGTCTGAACCTGTCGGCCGTAGCCGCGCAAGAAGGCACTGCTTGATGTTCTCCGGAATAACCAGCTCCTCCGTGTACTGGCGATGCTTCAACAAGATGGCCGCATACTCCTCCACATCCGAAGAGAACTCTTCTTGCCTCGGAGGGATGTTCGGATGGAAATTGGGGATTACGGGACACCTCCAAGTCTCCTCCACCGAAAAAATCACTACCCAGAAGAACAGACTCTTCCATCCCTTGTGGGAAGAGTCCTTCGCGGCTAGGGAGACACAGCTCCTGTTCCGTCTCGCCTGGATGAAATAGAAGCCCTTCCCGGTCGAGGATTGCACCTTCAACTTGAAAAAATAATGGAAGAGATCCAAGGAAGGAGGAACCCCGCATTGGCGACAGAGGATGCGAAAGGCAGAGAGAAGAAGATAAGAGTTGGCCACCAACTGTATGGGCGCCAACTTAAAGAAATCAAGAAGCTTCAGAATAAAGGGCTCAAAGGGAAGGTGGAAACCATTCTTCCACGACAGAAGGAAGGAGCAGATATGGCCCGTACAAGAATCCAAGCTCGTCTCGTGCGGGGCAGCCACGGCAAAGTAAAACTTATAGGGCAGGTGAAACTGGTGCTCCAGCCGTTTCACCTCCGCCTCCCCCAGCTCGCTGTAGTTTGGAGCCGGCGGTATCACCGTCACCCTCGCCTCAGGCTCACCCTCCCGCTCTTCGACCTACGGATGCTGGTCCACCATGGGATCTGAAGAGGAACTTGAAGAGAAATGCTTCCGAGACTCCGGAGATTCTGGAGGAAGAGGAAGCTGTCGAACCGCCTCCGCAGTTATCTCCGCCAACTCTGCGAATGCCGCTGCAAGCCTCTGCTCTTTTGTCATGTCCTCACGAAGCATCAAAGAGCCCCAAAGGCATGCACGAAGGAGAGCAAAAACCCTAAAACGGAGGGAGTCTAGAACGATAACAATCGCACAACGCCTATATTCCCACACGGAAGGTGGCGCGTCGTTCCGACCTCTGAGAAAAGGGGGCCCCTTCATTTCAAATCCGTCAGGATTATCATTATTACGGGCCCAGGTGACCACGACACGTGGCTTCTTAACATCGCTGGATCTCCACCCACCCGAGCCACGGTGGTCCAAAACCCTAACGGCTACTCTTCCGAGCCTACCAAGGCTCGGTAGTAGGAGGGGGACAAGTGGAGAGGGGGATTTCTGTAGCCCATCTAAGAGCGGCTGAACTAGGTCCAGCAAGACCAAACGAGGCCTAGCTCATCTAAGTGACAGCTCCGCAGGGCCCAATTAGCATAAAATCCCAATAAGATCACTCGGGATCAAGCCCTTCCTCGGTGGCCATTAGGATCGGAAGGCCCGAGCGTCGGTCCGGTCGGAGGAAGACCCAAGCCCGACCTATCCCCCTCGCCGGAATAAAGGCTAGCGCCCCGCGTCCACTCCGACCGAGCTTCACCCGAGCTATGCCGATCGCCCGAATAAGGGTTGGCACTCTTCATGCTTGGGTCGTCCGACGATTGCTTATCCACGCTGCCGTTGAGAGCCCTTTATGAGCAGGAGTTCACAAAGATAAGGGACCCACGAGTCCTCAAGGTTATAAAGAGCCCACGATGAGGACGTAAAGAGCCCACGTCGAGGACGTAACCCCCGCCTAGAACTCCTCAGCTTACGGGACTCATGAGGCTAGGACACTATTTCAACCAGGGACTCCCTCCAGCAAACGGTAAGACCTACACACGTCTAAAACTCCCTGAGCAGGAACCACTTCACCACCTTGGTGGAGAGGGATCTCGTGCATCTCCTTCCTCCTCCCTTCATAGCATCCACCACTGCTCTACTGACTTAGGCATCGGAGGGTTTTCCCTAGGGATCCCCCCCTGGGCCCCCTGATCCATTTCCCTCCTTGTAGTTCACTGATCGGTGATCATCTCTCAGCTCAGGACTAGCGCGAGATTGCCCCTCTTCAGCACTCTTAACATCCATTTGCTGCAATTTGATTTTATGAGAACATGCAAATACAAGTAAAATTCTAATGGCCTCCATTCTGGCTACAGGGGCAAAAGACTCTTTGAAATCTATGCCAAACTCTTGATTATACCCCTGAACCACCAATCTGGCTTTATTTCTTAATATCTTACCATCTTCACTTAGTTTATTTCTGAAGACCCATTTAGTACCTATGACATATTTTTCTTGGGGCCTAGGAACAAGATGCCACACATTATTTCTTTCAAACTGGTTTTATTCATCATGCATAGAATTTATCCAATTGTCATCTTTTAAGGCCTCTACAATGTTTTTTGGTTCAGCTTGGGACATGAGAGCAAGTTATTCAATTTCATCCAGAATTCTAAAATGAGACCTGATTTTAGTTCGGTTATGTAGATTACCTAAGATGTTTTCTAAAGGATGATCTTTTAACACTCTTAGATCAGGTTGAGTGTGACCTCCATCTGCATCAGTGACCGGAGCATTGCTTGACTCTCTTTGGTCTTCATTTGCTTGTGTCTGCTCATGTGGAAGTTCTTCCTTTCCTTTTATGTTCAGAAATTCCTCATCATCATCTTCCCTGCAAGTGTTGTCATGATTAGTCTCATCAAAAGTGATGTGAGGGGACTCTTACACACATAGGGTCTTAAGATTGTAGACTCTATAAGCTCTAGACCTACCTGAATACCCAAGGAATATCCCTTCCTCACTCTTGGGCTCAAACATGTCTAAAACTCTTTTATCATTGTTATGAACAAAACACTTTGACCCAAATACTTTCATGTGAAAGAGAGATGGCTTTTTACCTTTCAACAGCTCATAAGGAGTCATTTTGGTGAGTGGCCTTACCATTGAGTGGTTGATGATATAACATGCAGTGTTTACCGGTTCTGCCCAAAATCTCCTTGGTAGTTACTTTTCAGCAAGCATTGTGCGTGCCATCTCTATGAGAGTTATGTTCTTCCTTTCGACCGCCCCATTTTGTTTAGGGGTTCTTGGTGATGAGAACCTATGATTTATTCCTTCAGTCCTGCAAAGATTATTTAAATTAGCATTTTTGAATTCACCACCATGGTCAGAAAGTATTTTGAACTTACCATCTTGCTTTACTTGCATGAAGAGTGCCTGAAACTCATCAAATACGTCATTTTTATGTGCAAGATAAAACACCCAAGTGAATCTAGTAAAGTCATCTACTAAAACATAGCCATATCTTTTACAACTTAAGCTAGCTGTTTTGGTTGGACCAAACAAGTCCATGTGAATTAGTTCAAGTGGTTTAGATGATAGGTTTTTAGTTATGCTTTTAAATGACTTTCTAGTTTGTTTTCCTTGAGCACATGCATCACAAATTTTAGAATTCAGTTTAAATTTTATTTCAGGCAAACCTTTAACAATTGAATGCTTCACCAATTTATGAGGGGTATTGTAGCTAGCATGACCTAGTCTACGATGCCACAAGCATGCTAATTCAGACTTAGGTGCAACAAGACATAGATTTATGTGAGCAGGGTCATCTAAGTCAATCATATACACATTGTTGACTCTTTTACCAGAAAACTTGGTTTCTTTTGAATTAGGGTGCAAGATCCTACATTCATTAGAGTCAAAGACTACAGTATGACCTTTATCACACAGCTGACTTATGCTCAGCAAATTATACTCCAGACCATCAACAAGCAATACATTATCAATTGAGTTGGAGGGGTTCTTACCAACTTTACTTGTACCGATGATATTTCCTTTGTTGTTCCCTCCAAACGTGACATGTCCAGCTTCCTTTTCTACCAGGAGATAGAATTTGGTTCTATCTCCAGTCATATGTCTTGAGCAGTCACTGTCAAGATACCAGCGATTGTGCATGGCTGCAAGACACTCCTGCACAAGGAATTAAGTGACAATGTTTGGAACCCAAGGACAATTGGGTCCCAATAATTTCTTCATTTCTGTAAAGCAAGATAACATAGACTTTGAAATCCATACTTTCTTAACATTATTGTTTTTCTTGCTTTGCTGGAAGTTCTGATTTTTCTCTTCTTCTTTAACATTCCTTCTCTCTCTTTTAGCTTATTGGGCTTTATGGGTTTTTGGAATGTTATAGGAGGATTGTTTGTTGGACCATCTGTTCCAATTGGTTAGTCTGGAGGTATAGGAGGTGTCATAGTACCTAGGGTGTTGAGGTTGGGTAGACCTATGACCATAGAGTTCATGACTACCCCAGACCCACGAAGGTGTCGACCTGTAGGAGGCAAAGTGTCGACCTCTCCTCTATTCTGACCATCTACACTGGTCTCTGGATGAGGGATGTGTCGACCTCCTATTCTGAAAGTGTTGACCTGTCTCTCGTTCTACCCATCTATAACGGTCTCTGTTTGAGAGAGGTGTCGGGTCCTTTTAAATAGAGTGTCGACCTGCTGGTGCGAACCTGGGGAACTGACGGGTGGTTGACCATGAAGGTGTCTACCTGTCCTTAGGGTAGTCCCGACCTATCATATTATTGAAGTTCTTTTTACCCTTGGGATGTGCAGACTTGGACTTATGTAGGTGTCGGCCTACGTGGTGTTGCTGTTGGTGAGCCTTTTTGGGTTTTACAGGGTTGTTCTTCATGGGCTCTCCACTTTCTCTTTTCCTTTGTTTCTAGCATTTTCTTGGTTTAGGCTAGGAGTTGTTTTAGAAGTTGATGCTTCAGAGGATGAGACAAAGGTTGTGGTTTTCATACCAATTGACTTTTTCTTTGTGGGATTATATCCTAGCCCTTCCCTGTTGAAGTTTATTTTTGTCCCAAGAAGAGCATTTAAGTTTTCACTCCCATCAACAAATTTCTCTAAGGAATTCTGTTTGTCAGTTAAGTCTTTCAAAAGCTTTTCATTTTCTTTTAGAAGTTGAGTGTTTACTTGAGTGACAGCATCAGCATTTTCATTGCATAGGTTGTTGTGCTTTACATAGCTCTGCATCTTTATCTTTAGCTCATCAATTTCATCTCTTAAGCTTTCATTTTCATCTTCCAAATCCATCATTTCTTTCCTTCCTTCTTCTAGGTTTTCGTTCAATTTTCTTAGATCCTCAATTTCAATTTCTAGGGAAGTGATTTTGTCATTAGGGATTTGATCATGCACAATGGAGTTGATTTTCTTCTTTATGGCTTTGTTTTCTTTTCTGTAGACTTCATATTTATCCATTAATTTGAAGTAAGCCTTTTCCCAATCCTCAGTAGAAAAATGTTCAAATGGAGAGCTTACCTCACTGTTCTTTTCCCCATTGGCCATCAGGCAGAGATCATCTTTCTCCTCTTCAGAGGAGCTATCTTCATTTTCTTCCTCGTCACTCCAAGTACAAACCATGGCCTGCTTCTTCTTGCCCTTCCACTTGGGTATTGTTCTCTTGGCTCCCTTTGGACACTCAGACTTGATGTGTCCAGGTTTCCTGCAAGAGTAACAGACGAGTTTGTCAAACTTCTAATCATTTTCAAGTTTTGGCCTGAAACCTTTCTTTACCTGAGGCTTCCACTTTGTGAAGCCTTTACCTTCCTTTCTTAGAAACTTCCTGAATTTTCTTGTTATCATAGCAACTTCATCCTCTTCGAAGTTTCTACTTGAAGGCTCTTCATCATCGGAAGTGTCCTTGGTGCTTGGCCCTGCTCTGAGAGCCAGAGGTTTTTTTTTACTCACTTCATGTTCCTTGTTCCTCAGATTCATCTCATAGGTCATCAGGGACCCTATGAGTTCTTCCACCTTGATGGTGGCCAAATCCTTTGATTCTTCGACCACTGTGGCCTTTGTATGCCATGCAGGAGTTAGGGATCTTAGTATTTTTCTCACAATCTCCTGCTCGGAGTAGGTCTTACCTAGCTCTGTTAAGCCATTCGTGAGCATGGTTAGCCTACCATACATGTCTGAAATAGACTCATCAGATTTCATTCTAAAATTTTCATATTCAGACACTAACATGTTTGCTTTAGTTGCACGTACCTACTGTGTCCCTTCATATATTACCTCAAGACGGTCCCACATTTCTTTTGCAGTTGCGCAAGTTGACACTCTTAAGAATTCTGTTGGATGAAGGGAGCATTGTATTATGTACTTGGCACCCCAGTTCAGAGTAGATCTTCTTATCTACTCCTTGGTCCATGTTTCCTCTTCAGGTTCGGGAGGCAGCTCATATGGACCTTTGCTGATCACTCGCCATATCTCATGATCCTGTGCTCTGATGAAGACCTGCATACGATTTTTCCAGTAAGGATAGTTTGTTCCAAGGAAAAAAGGAGGTCTATTTATGGAATGCCCTTCGGACATAGGACTCTTAGTCGCCATATCACCAGTTCTCTCAAGGTCATTAGACCACATACAGAGAGACTATCTCTGATACCACGTGATGTGTGGTGATAGGCAGATCTAGGGGGGAGGGGTGAATAGATCAGCCCCCTTTTGCCCTTCTTTGTGGAAATAAAAACTAGATACAAAACTTAGACTAGTAAGACAAGAGATAGTTGATAGCTAGCAAGCTAGATGCACAGATGATGATCAGAAACGTTGCTACCAAGCATCTGGCGTCAGTACCTAATGGAAGACAAACCACAAGACACAAGTTTTAAGATGGTTCGGTCTCTATCCAGAGACCTACATCCATCCCTCACACAACTCGGTGAGGCTTCACTAGTGCCAATGCACTACCGCTGATTCACAGCTTCCCACAGAGAGATACACTCTCTCAACACCGCTGCCAAATAGCTTGAGGGTACACAACCCTAAAACCCATAGACCGGTGAACACATCATCTATCTTCCTACTCACAGGTAGGGAACAAAGTAAGAGTATTTGTTTTCAAAGAACAAAGCTGTAAAAAGAACAACCAGACAGATTATGACAAAGAAACTCTATAGGAGAAGAGAACTCCTGTCTGGAGAGGAATGGACAAAGCCTGGCCTCTCTTCGTCTTTCTCCTGGGTCTTCACCGCAACCGCAAGGGGAACGGTGGATAAGCTCCTCAACTTTCACTCCCACTAGATGAAGCTGTAGATAGATGCTGTCTCCCTTGCTTTGAGAGCTCCTGAGGTGGAAGAAGAAGATCTGCTTCGTTGCCCTTGCTTCAGCAACACCAGGAAGGAGAGATCTCTTTTGGCTTGTCTTCCGGCTACTCTTCACCTTATTATTTTTCTCTGTGTTCAGCTCTCTCTTTTAACTGGAGGTCCTTCTCCTGCTTTATCAGTGGCTCACGGCATCTCTTACGTTGTCCACTGCAGACGCCACACCCAGAATGTCACATCCCCATTATTTGATTAGTTTCCTTAGCATAGTTGACATTTCCCTGCCAGCATGCTAGTACATGGGTAGGTAGGGAACCAAAAATATAATAGTACCAGCAACTCAGAGGATGTCTCTGCCAGAAAATAAACTCTCCGGACAAAGTGAGCTTCCTGAAGACTTTTCAAGTGCGAGCGGATCCTCCAAGAATCGTTGCGGATGTTGGAAAGCGGACGCTTCCGGTTTCAGATCCATTCTGGGTGATCATGAACGTGTCGACACTTTACACACAGGGTGTCGACACATCCCATTATGATCTTGAAGAACCGTGGGTTCCAAGCAAAACAGGTCGACACTTCGACGGACAACTGTCGACACGGGCGCCATACTCGCGTGCGGATCGTGCCACCGTGCCGAGACTTCACTGGGCGGTGTCGGGACATATGAACTAATCAAAGATGAAGCCTGTTGCGGTGGAGCCAAGGTGTCGACACTTTTTCCACAGTGATGCGGGACGGACCACGGACACGACAAGCTCGCGATTGTCCCTTAGCGAGGGAAGCGTCAGACGTGCGCGGTTGAGAAACCGGCAGTGAGCTAGGGTGGTCGGCTCTCTCTCGTGCCCGGATCGGGTCACGGGATGGTCGCTCTCTCTCTCGCAACAGCGGTCATACAACAATATATATATAGCTAACGGCCCTACAACATGCTCTCTAGCAGCGGCATAAGAGATATATATGAATAGAGCAAATGCCGAGTAAGGGAGCGAATACGATACCTCCACGCTCTCGGCGTGGGGAAGACGGACCCAGTCGAACTCGTACTCCCGGGATGATTAATACACAATTATTACAGAAATGGACTACTGCCCACTCCACGCGGGGAGGTAAAGGGCTACACAAGTGGGCCTGAGAGGACCGATTCCGGGTTGACGGGCAGCTTCTCACGTTGCCTCAGCAGCACACGAACTCGTGATTGTGGGGCCCACGTGTTGGCCAGAGGGGCCGTGTGGGACCCGGTGGCACCGCTGTAGTGGGGGATGCCTGGGGAAGCGCTCCCGGGGATGGCGGCACGCTAGAACGTCGACCGGAGGCCGGGCAGCTCCGATTGTCACCCGTCGGAAAAACTTCCCACGGATCTGCAACTTCTGTTTTAAGGCGCACGCTCCAGCGGGAACGGATGCTGCGATCAGCCCCGATGTCAGATCAACATGAAATGGGAGCCGTTGGAAAGCTAACTCGAAATACTTAAATCTAGGACCAGAGAGAAAAAATGGAGTGCTCCAGATCTGGCCTTGACCAAATTTCTGAGCTGCTGTTGTATAGTGCCCGAACTCTCAGAACAGCAGGGAGTTTTCCTGAGAGTTGCCTTTGACTGCAAGGTAGACGTCCGATTCAGCTCCTGAGATCTTCATCAAAGTTGTGGAGGGTAAAGAGAGGAAAATGGCAATATTTTTTGTGGAGTGATTGGTGGAGGCTACGATTTTCTATGAATTTTGCACTGACTGGTGGTCGGATCTGGAAATAGGCTGGCAGAACTGTAGATGGATCGGAAAGGGAATTTCTAAAAATTCCACAAAAAATTGGAGGTGGAGAGGAAGATGGACAGAACTTCCAATAAAATTGGGAGCGCCTGTAAAAATCATAAAAAGGTACGGATATGGGAAACACAGAGTTGCTATCACTATAGACAGAAACCTGGAAGATCTAAGAATAAAAGAGAAACGAAATTTGAAAAATACCAAATGAAAGAATTTTGGCTTGAATGTTTTTGTGAAGATAGGGGTTCAAGAGGGGAACCACTCCTGAAAATTTCAGCTCCAGAGGAGGTGGGAGGTGGGAGCAGAAATTCTGGGAGAATGCTTCTATCCTGGCTGGACAGAATATCGAAGATGACTTCGCGGCGGCTCGATGGCGGCACGAACGGCGGCGGCGGCACCAATGATGATCAGAGGTGGAGAAGGGATGATAGAAGAGGGATTCACTCTAGAATTGTAGAGGGGTTTCGGGGAGAACTCCAGGAGAGAGGAAGGGGGCGTAAATCTCCAATGCTCCAAATGCTTTTTTTCTATTCATTCCTTGTTCTAAATGGAAAAATACAAGTATATATATGCTACACATCAAATCCAATCTCCACCATTGGATCTAGGGATGGGGGAGGAATGGCCTAGATTAAATGTGACCAACACACAAAAAAATAAAATAATCCAAGTGGAAGGGGGCGCCCCCTTGACTAGGGTGAATGGGTTGAATGGGTAGGTAGCCTACCTTTGAAAATTTTAACCACTTGTCTACCCATGTGTCATTTGACATTCAACCCTTCTAGATGGCCACCTAGGATGGTTGACCAGCCCCACATGGGTGACATGGACCAATGGGAAAGGGCTGAGGGCCCCCTTGCTTGGGCCTACTAAAATTTACATATAAACCCACTAAGACCTACAACTGCGTACCCATATAACATAAGGGTATACATACAAATATGAAAGGACATAAATGCAAACAAAATGTGGACGGTCTTGCTTCGATGTCCCCATCAATTCTCCCCGGGTGGGAGGAACTTGACCCCGTCGAGTAGGGGTGTGGATGCTCGAGTACTCCGGCGGATCCGTCACCGTGCCAAGTAACGCGGGTAAGCTCCACTCCAAGTGACCGTCACCTGCTCATTCCATATATACTCGATATGCACAAGCTGCTGTAGGCTAGAGGTGGACACTCCGGGTGGGGCACTCTCAAAATGGGTGGCGACAGCTTGAAGACTCACTAGGAATCACCGCTGAGTCCCTGTAGGTGACTGATCCGGGTATAGATGTAGAATCGATCCCATACTCATCGAGCGAGTCCACTCACCTCTTACTCATAAGAGATCAACAACGAGCTTACACAAGACACATGCAGACTCACCATGCACTAACACACATATGCAAACCACACAAATAAGAAACGGACTCATGCATGAGTCTAGACAAACCTATTGTTAGTCCGACCCGTACATGGATGACGGCGGGCCAGGACACCCGAATGTGTGCCATGCATGCATTTGAGGTAACCGGAGGTTGACATCATGGGGAGCTCCTAGACATCCTACGATGCACCAATCATGAACATTGGGCTTGGATGTGGGAAATCTGGGAGGTGCGGGTGGTTTAGATGGATCGGGGAAACCAAAGTCTTCATTACCCCTAAATGATGGTTCGGACCTACGGCTATGTAGAGGTTGTTTGGCCCGAGTGGAAAAGGCGTGATAGTGAACTCCGCGGAGGAAGTGGAGTGAAGATGGAGGCTCGGGAGATTCACTAGTGAGGGGGTCAAAAGGGTCGAAGAAGGTATGACCCCGTGAGATGGGTTCCAACATGACATGGTCCCAAGTTTGGAATTCATAATCACCGCCATACATTATGATAGGTGGGATGATGGACATGTGTAGGAAATAAGATTCCTCCCTTGGGAAAAAGAGAATGAAGTCGGATTCGGCCGACATAGGGAGGAATAATAGAATCTCTGTGGTGACACAACCCACGGTGCACTCGGAGGTAATGGACCCTAAGGCCGGATGGGTGAAGCTAAGACTAGCAGGTTGGTCAAAGCATCGGGCTAGTAGGTGCGTCAACTTCCATTGTGAATCTAATCCCATGACAAGATCGTCCAACGTGTCAACATGGTGACTAGATCGAAATGTGGTTTGGAATGAGTTGACCGGCACTAAAGGTAGGATGGGGTCCATGGATGGGAAGGGAGGTGGGACCGAGCCTTCCTTGAGCCATCTAAGAAGTGGCTCGGCTATATAAAGAGTACCCGTTAGAAATACGGGTGGCTCGGGCATTGGTAATTCCAAATGAGGTGGTTCCGAATCAAGTTCAGAAATCGAGAGTGATGACATTGGAGCTCTCATGGGTGAGGAAGGAATGTCCTTCTCGTGGAGAAGGGGTCCTTTGGGTGGTTCCGGGAACAACCAATCTACCCCGATAGTAAACCGATCTAGGCTAGTACTAAACCGATCTAGGCTTGTACTAAACCTTTGCACTTGTCCCATCATGGCTTGGAACATTGCGCCCACTTCATCGGGACTATAGGCTCGAGATGCGGCCATGGTTGCAAAGATGGGGTTGGGTCCCCTAGGAATGGAGATGCAAGACCATTTTTTTTAAGTAAAATGTTATGCTAACTAATGCACCTAGACTTAACCAAAACTTGGTACGTGGCGGAGATAATCGATCCGAAGATCACTCGCGCAAGTGTGCGGCTTTCCCGATAGGCGTAGTCTAACGTTCGGACAACACCTTTTGATATACCAAGTAAAGGGATGCAAATGCAACTCCTAAGACCGACTTAGACACTTAGACTTGAATGACACTTTTTTGTTTTTGTTGTAGACACCCTAGACTCAAACTCGCTCTGATACCAAATTGATGCGGGACGGACCACGGACACAAGAAGCTCGTGATTGTCCGTTAGCGAGGGAAGCGTTAGACGTGCACGATTGAGAAACCGGCAGTGAGCTAGGGTGGTCGGCTCTCTCTCGTACCCGGATCGGGTCACGGGACGGTCGCTCTCTCTCTCGCAGCAGCGGTGATACAACAATATATATATAGCTAACGGCCCTACAACATGTTCTCTAGCAGCGGCATAAGAGATATATATGAATAGAGCAAATGCCGAGTAAGGGAGCGAATACGATACCTCCACGCTCTCGGCGTGGGGAAGACGGACCCGGCCAAACTCGTACTCTCGGGACGATTAATACACAATTATTACAGCAATGGACTATTGCCCACTCCACGCAGGGAGGTAAAGGGCTACACAAGTGGGCCCGGGAGGACCGATTCCGGGTTGACGGGCGGCTTCTCACGTAGCTTCAGCAGCACACGAACTCGTGACTGTGGGGCCTACGTGCTGGCCGGAGGGGCCGTATGGGACCCGATGGCACCGCTGTAGTGGGGGACGCCTGGGGAAGCGCTCCTTGGGATGGCGGCACACTAAAACGTCGACCGGAGGCCAGGCGGCTCCGATCGTCACCCGTCGGAAAAACTTCCCACGAATCTGTAACTTCTGTTTTCAGGCGCGCGCTCCAGCGAGAACGGACGCTGCGATCAGCTCCGATGTTGGTCGACACGAAACTGGCGCCATTGGAAAGTTAACTCGAAATACTTCGATGTAGGACTAGAGAGAAAAAATGGAGTGCTCCAGATCTGGCCTTGACCGAATTTCCAAGCTGCTGTTGTACAATACCCGAACTCTCAGAACAGCAGGGAGTTTTTCTGAGAGTTGCCTTTGACCGCAAGGTAGACGTCCGATTCAGCTCCTGAGCTCTTCATCAAAGTTGTGGAGGGGAAAGAGAGGAAAACTGTAATATTTTTTGTGGAGGGATTGGTGAAGGCTACGAGTTTCTATGAATTTTTCACTCACAGTGGTCGGATCTGGAAACAGGCTGACATAACTGTAGATGGATCGGAAAGAGAATTTCTAAAAATATGAAATGAGCTTTCTAAATTCCACAAAAAATTTATGTGGAGAGGAAGGTGAAAAGAACTTCCAATAAAATTGGGAGCGCCTGTAAAAATTATAAAAAGGTCAGGATATGGGAAACACAGAGTTGCTGTCACTATAGATAGAAACCTGGAAGATCTGGGAATAAAAGAGGAACGAAATTTGAAAAATACCAAATGAAGGAATTTTGGCTTGAAATTTTTTGTGAAGATAGGGGTTAGAGAGGGGAACCACTCTTGAAAATTTCAACTCCAAAGGAGGTGGGTGGTGGGAGCAGAAATTCTGGGAAGATGCTTGTATCCTGGCTGGACAGAATAGCGAAGATGACTTCGCGGCGGCTCGATGGCGGCACGAACGGCGGCGGCGGCTGCACCGATGATGATCATAGGTGGATAAGGGATGATAGAAGAGGGATTCACTCTAGATGTGCAGAGGGGTTGAGGGGAGAACTCCAGGAGAGAGGAAGGGGGCGCAAATCTCCAATGCTCCAAATGTTTTTTTTCTATTCATTCCTTGTTCTAAATGGAAAAATACAAGTATATATATGCTACACATCAAATCCAATCTCCACCATTGGATCTAGGGATGGGGGAGGAATGGCCTAGATTAAATGTGACCAACACACAAAAAAATAAAATAATCCAAGTGGAAGGGGGCGCCCCCTTGACTAGGGTGAATGGGTAGGTAGCCTACCTTTGAAAATTTTAACCACTTGTCTACCTATGTGTCATTTGACATTCAACCTTCTAGATGGCCACCTAGGATGGTTGACCTGCCCCACATGGGTGACATGGACCAATAGGAAAGGGCTGAGGGCCCCTTGCTTGGGCCTACTAAAATTTTACATATAAACCCACTAAGACCTACAATTGCGTACACATATAACACAAGGGTATACATACAAATATGAAAGGACATAAATGCAAACAAAATATGAACGGTTTTGCTTCGATGTCCCCATCACACAGGGTGTCGACACTTGGTGTAAAACAGAAGCTAGCAAGAAACGATTGAACCACACTTTTCTTCTACGCGTGTCGACACATTGTTGGAAGTGTCGACACCTTACTCACTACAGAGTGTTGGTGTGCTAGGCACGGATTCAGAGGGGGGGGGGTGAATGAATCCCCTCTAAATATTTGCTTCAATTCAAATCTACAGCGGAATAAAACTACTGCCTATACTCAATGAAGTTTAATGAGACAACCAAGTTTACTTACTCCGGAAACTAAAAATGCTGGAGGAGATAACCCAAGGAATTTCACAGACCCCACTCACAAGTTCCCTCAAGGAACTTTTTCCACGAGAAACACAAAGAAGTAGGAGCTTCAACTAAACCATTCAGTCAAACACTTAGCAGCAAAATCAAACTCAAACTGAAATCACATAGAAAGGCTTCTGATATTAAACGTTCAAACAACCTGTGAAGAGGGCAGAAGATAGGGAAATGCACACCATAAGCCAACCACTGCACGCAAGATTTTTTAGGTGGTTCGGTCCTCCAGACCTACATCCACCCCTCACCCCAAACCGGAGTGAGGCTTCCTTTGCAAAAGTAAGAACACACAGACTCAGTCTGTAAACATACGCTGCCTAACAGCTTCAGCCAGATGAACACACTCTACTCTTCCTCCACTCAGGAGGGCAACCACTAGCGACACCCAGTCACTAGCAACCAGAGACCGAAGTCTCTCTTCCTCCAAATCGGAGGGAACCCACAAGTGACAACCGGTCACTTGCAACCGGAGACACCAAGTCTCCCTTCATCTGAAACCTAGAAGGAAAGCACAAGTGACACCAAGTCACTTGCAACCGGAGATACCAAGTCTCCCTTCTCTTGAGTCGACAGGAGAAACCCCTACCTCAAACCAGAGGATCAGAAAAACACACTGAGCAGATGAAAAGAACAAACGAAAAATAAAGAAAAAAAATAAAAACAACAATAGCTCCGAAGTGTGATTACAAAATAAGTCTTCAAGGGAAACACTCTCTCTTTCTTCCTTAGTATTCACTTCACTTTCTCACGATCTCACAATCTCTGCACTTCTCCGTCTATCACTCTTTTCTTTTCTCTCTTCTTCTGCTCCTCAGACTCTAATTTTTCTCTCTTTCTTTTTCCCTTCATCTCTACTCTTCTTCTGCTCTTCGTCTCTCCTCAGATCCTTCTCCTCTCTGCCGTTCTCCTCTTCTTTGATCGTAGCGAAGGCCTTCTTATATGGCTTCAGATCTGGGACCCATGAGCTCACTCATTGGGCGCGTGGAGGGAACACTCCCGCCAAGATAATTCTGGAATGCCTTAGTCACGTGTCAGCATCTCGGCGTTGTGGCAAACCACATGGAAGATTCTTCCATTCGGTTCCTTGCCTCAGATCACGAACCCTTTTACCTGGTACTTTGACTTCCACGTGAAGTATGTTCATAGATTGTAGGTTATCCTAGCACATGCTCGACCAAGTCACTGACCTGGGAAACAGCTTGAAGTGTTAGTTGATCGTGCTGGCACAGACTTCATATAGTAATATACGAATATGCACAGACCTTAGGTAGCATATAACAAAACGTGCATAGTCATATAGCAAGACATGCACAGACATCAGGTAACGTGTAGTAAAGTATGCATAGACCATGAATATGCAACAGTAAGAAGTGTGCACTGACCTTGTATCACACAAGTAAAGAATGTGCAAGAATCTTGATAACATAAAGGAAACATGCATGGACACTAAATGACATGCACTGACTTTAGACAATGTAACACAGGGTGTGCACCGACATGAGTAACACAAGTAAAGACTTGCACCGACCGTGAATTATACACAAGTTGTAATTGCACCAACCTTGTGTATGATCAGCCAAAGGTATGCACCAACTTGGTGCATACAAAACATAACATGCACTGACTTTATGTGTGCGGCCAAGGTATGCACCGACTTGCATGCTTCGAGACTTTTGTGTATATGTAACATGCAGACATGAAACTTGCACTGAGTTGTGCTCGCAGAAAAAACTGCACCGACTCAAGCTCACACCAAATATGCTAACAAAGATAATACCAACTCTGTATCGACCTTCTATGAACTAAGTATGCACGGACCAAACATTGCACCGACCGGAGCTATAGGAAATAGCATGGACTTTATATATACAAGGCGGAAGCTGCACTGACTTCTGTAAGCAGAATGTGGGATATGCACTGACCTAGTGTTTGATGAAATGTCATACACATAGAACTGACATGCACACATCTGCACGGACCTTGTGTGGAAGATGCACCGAGGCAAAAGGTTGCACAGATTCTAAGCCACATAAGACGCAAAGTGAGATGCAGGATGTGCACCGAGTCTAAGACGGATACAGAATGTGCACCGACTTGAACAGAGAAGTGCACGGACCTTGAATGACCAAAAATAGGCATATGCATAGACCTGAATAGTGTATGCATAGACCTTGACTCGTGCTAGCAGGAAACATGCATTGACCTTAGTGTGTGCATATGACTTAAGAACTTGAGAGAAATGTGTGTACACAACCTGTTCGATGATATGTTTATGCATACAATTTAATATGCCATTGTTCTAAAATGTGCATGAACCTCATATGCAGTTAATCAAGGATATGCGTTGGCCTTAACAATGAACAAACTGAGACATGGACAGACCTCGTGTGCAAGCATGCACTGACTTACAATAGCCCCTAAGACCAGACGCTCATTTAATCTATCATGCAAACACACTGTGACTTATAGTGTTTGCTATCATCAAAACCACAGGGGCACAACAATCTCCCCCTTTTTGATGATGGCAACACCACCATGAGTCACACTGGCTCATGTCCTAACTATTCTCCCCCTTTGACTTCATCAAAAAGAAAATAGTTTGAGATAGAAAAATAAGCATGCATGAAGTGAGTAATGTAGAATCTCCCCCTTTGAGAGGCAAACAATGCTCCTTGCTCAGAATAAAATAAATCTTTCAAGAAGATATGTAAGGAGTGTGTCAAGAATAGATTGAGGAAGAGTGTCAAGGCAACAAGCAGGGCACACGATCTTTCATGAACAATTTAACAGATATGCAAGTTGAGGAATTAGTAAAAAAATGTACCTGATCATAGGAAATTTATAGCATGTATCACTCTTATAAACTTAAGAAAATAACCAATTGATATGGAAAGAGAAGTCATCAAAAGCATAGGGTCAGCCATAGATAAGACATGAGGATTTTCAATAAGATACCAAATTCATAAATCCTGATAAGCGAATGTCAGCCTCTTCTATTATAAGAGATTATGAATGCGTCTAAACTTACCAGCATGATTTAAGAATGATGTATACAAAGTTTATTAGTAAAATTCAATACTCATATCTGAAACATCTTTCAATAGAGATGAACCAATTGCACATATGACATACATGTTTGACCTCTTTCAGTCTTACTCAATCAATTTCAATGACTCCTTTGGAAGTTACACTAGACAGTATTGAGATTAAACAAATATGAGTGATCTGCATTTTCTTTGATTACACTAGTTTTTCAAAAAATTTCTATTGAACATCACTTGTTTTTCCTGAGCAAGTTTGGTTAAATCAACACCTTTTTACGTGAGGCACAACACATCTTAGGTGAGGTGACCCAATTACTCAGTGTGACAACCACATTACTTCTCAATATGAGAACATAGTTAGTAATTTGGAGTGTCTTTTTACATGAGGAGACACCTTGATCAGAGATCAGAATCGCCAGTTACTCAACACAATCATGCCATTACTCTGCCATATTTTCAGTTATTTTTACAAAAAGAGGTAACTATGGCACTTCATGACATAGGCTTACTCTATTTCTTTGATAAGAACCTAGTTTCTCTGTGACCAAAGTCATTGCTCTTACTTTATTTTCTTTTAGATGTTTTCAGGTTTTTCAGACAATGCTCAGTACACTAAAATGTTTAAGACAATACTTTCTACATGTATCTTAACCAACGAAAATCTTGTTTTTAAAATTTCAGATTTCAGAAGATTTTGCATGAAGTTACATGAGACAATTGGTTAAGATTTATTAAACATAATGATTTAGATATTTTCAAGACTTTTAAATCAAAACTTAATGTATACATTAGACTTAAATCAAGTTGATTCATCAAACACTCTTAAACCAGTATAATAGAAGATTCTTCTTTTAGAAATATGTCGAATTTATGATTAGGGTACACAGATTGAGATCTTTCCAATTCAGATAGATTGACCGTGCAGCAAATCAATGGAGGCAACAAGGAATTTTATTGAGAGAACAACAGAAGACAACAATGATGCAGCATGAGGTGAGTGTTAAAGCAATGCAGTTTAGAAAATAGTATTAAAGACTGGAATTCAGTCCGATTAGCTTGACAAGATTGACAAGGTAGTATTCAAGCAAAGCTCTCCTTCAGCAATTTAAGGAGAAGCAGACATAGAATTTAGTTTCAAAATGATTGAGATTTCAGCTGATTAGAATGCAATCACCAGCACATGAGAATAGAGAAGTGATCTAAGTGACTAAACTGGTAGATTTCAAATTGTGAGAAACTAATCAGTCTAAAATGCTCCCTGTAAGGCCCAAAATTTTATAAATTATTTTTGGTATATTTAATTTTTTTTTGGGAATTTTAAAGACCCAAAATGGATTAATAAATGAATATTATATTAAATAAATCATTATAAGCCCCAATTTATGATAAGTAATTAATCTAGCTTTGATAAATCTAGCTTTGATAATTGAAACCCAATAGGTTAAAAGACCAAGCCCATTAAGTTTGACCCATATTCTAGAAGGTTATTTAGCCTATTCACGTATTTTAAGGATAAATGTCATTTGTATAGACAATAATATGGATAATTAACAAAAGAGTTTGATTTAAGTTGAATTCTGTGCACGTTGGATGTAGCGGTCTATCGTGCGACCGGCACAGTCACGTAACTCACCTAGACTGATGCGTTACACCCTGATAGTTCCGTAAATGGAAGAATCCATTTTGGGTTTTCCTTCCAGTTTCACGAGATAAGATAGTTAATTAGTTTTAAGATTGATTTTCCTTCCAGTTTCACGAGAAATAACAAGTTGTTATTTTTCTCTCAGGTACCCTATTATTACCATGGCTCATCGCGTATATTGAAATGGTATGCAACAAACTGTTGCTGGCCTTACACAGGCATTACAAACCATGGCGCAAGCTGGCGCAGGGGCAAGGGCTGGTGATTTGCATCGCAACTTTCGGAGCTTAAACCCTCTGCATTTCTTCGGTTCTTCTAATCCTGACGAGGTAGAGAACTGGATAGATAAAGTGAATCGTATCTTTGATGTTATCCAATGCACCTATCAAGAGAAGGTACTTCTCGTAACCTTTCAACTCAACAAAGATGCCGCACATGGTGTAAGTCGGTTCCGGCACCTCCGGCCGATGCCCCTCATACCTAGGATGATTTTCTTACCCTATTCCGTGCCAAGTACTTTTCTGAGCACGTAAAAGAGAGAAAGGCTATGGAGTTCGCCGCTCTTCGGCAAGGAATGATGACGGTTGCCGAATATGAACTGCAATTCTCAAGGCTTGCACCTTACGCACCGCATCTTATCAGCACTGATTTATTGAAGGTAAATCGATTCATGGACTGGTTACGGCCCGGTTTCATTCAGCTGCTCGGGACCCAAAACATCCGTACTTATGCGGAAATGGTTCAACGAGCGTATTTGTGCGAAAGGACCTTAGAGAAGGTCAAAAATTTAAAAGGGAAAGGAGAAGAATCCAGCCGACGCTCAGATCGGCATTATAAGAAAGAAAAGTTCAGCATCACGGAGCCCTACAAAAGTTGTGATAGTAAGAAAAGATACAGGAATGGGAATGGTTGAAGTTCCCATAAGCAAAAGAAAGTCAAGGAAGAGAAGGAGCAAGTTGCTACAGCTTGCACGTTTTACGAAAAATTTGGCCATTCGACTGAGGAATGCTGGAAGCGCCTCGGTGCTTGTTTACGTTGTGGAAGCAGGGAGCATCGCATGCCAGATTGCCCCCTTATGAAAGACCAATCGTCTGGTGGAGGACGTAGGAGGCAGGCTCGCCTCAATGCCGTTTTAGAAGAAGAGGAAGCGCCCAAGGATGGTGGGCTTATAGAAGGTACTCTTCAAATTTGTTCTCATCCTGCATTTGTGCTATTTGACACTGGTGCCTCTCATTCTTTTATCTCCACAACTTTTGCAAAAATATTATCAATTGCATTAGTCCCCTTACCTTCAGATCTCGCTATTACCACACCCTTAGGTTCTGGAACAAAGCTTACCGACTATTATCCTGATAGCGAAGTGATAGTAGAAGGTCATAATCTCCCCGCAAACTTAGTATGCCTTGACATGAAAGGTTATGATGCCATTTTAGGGGTAGATTGGCTTGTAGATAATGATGCTTATATCAATTGCCGAAATAGGATTATATACTTTCGAAAGCCCGATCTTCCAAGATTTTTCTTCCTTGGCATTAAGTACAAGAAGCATCCTACTATCATATATTCTCTTCACGCTTGTAAACTTATCTCGCAAGGATGTGAAGCTTTTCTTGCTTCTGTCATTGTTACCGAATACAAGGAGGTTATCTTAGCAGACATTCCTATTGTAAATGAGTTTCCCGATGTGTTCCCATCTGAATTACCCAGTTTACCACCCGAGAGAGAAGTAAACTTCACTATTGAACTCATTCTAGGAGCAACAGCTGTTTCTATAGCCCCTTACAGGATGTCCCCCACAGAACTCAAAGAACTAAAGAAGTAGTTGTAAGAACTACTGGATAAGGGCTTTATCAGACCTAGCACATCCCCTTGGGGTGCGCCAGTTCTATTTGTCAAAAAGAAGGATGGTTCTCTCAGGCTATGCATCGATTACTGGCGACTGAATCAACTTACAATCAAAAACAAGTATCCGTTGTCGCGTATTGATGAGCTCTTTGATCAGCTTTCGGGAGCAGAATATTTCTCCAAGATTGACCTCAGATCAGGTTATCATCAGCTTAGAATTAAAGAAGAAGACATTTATAAATCGGCTTTTCGAAGTCGTTATGGCCACTATGAATTTGTGGTAATACCGTTCGGGTTAACAAATGCCCCAGCAGCATTTATGCAACTTATGAACAATATTTTCCAGCCATATCTAGACCAATTCATCGTCGTCTTCATCGATGACATCTTGATATATTCCAAGACAAAGGAAGAACATGAAGAATATCTGAAGATAGCTTTGCAAACACTTAGGAACATAAACTTTATGCCAAGCTTAATAAGTGTGAATTCTGGCTCAATGAAGTTTCATTACTAGGTCACATTATTTTAAAAGAAGGTATCACTGTGGATCCTTCTAAGGTAGAAGCCGTTAAGAGTTGGAGCCGGCCAACGACCGTATCGGAAGTACGAAGTTTTCTGGGTCTAGCTGGTTATTATAGAAGATTCATTAAGGATTTCTCAAAGATTGCAGTTCCTTTAACTAGACTCACGAGAAAAGAAAATCCTTTTGTCTGGTCAGAGAAATGTGAAAAGACTTTCCAAACTCTTAAGAATCATCTTACTACAGCTCCTATTCTAACACTACCGATGGAAGGTGGTGGATTCGAAGTATATACGGATGCATCTGGCATTGGCCTAGGATGTGTCCTCATGCAAAATGGAAAAGTAATCTATTTTTCTTCTAGACAATTGAAGTGTCACGAGAAAAATTATCCTGTGCATGATTTGGAATTAGCAGCTGTCATTTTTGCCTTGAAAATTTGGCGTCATTATCCCTATAGAGAAAAGTTTACGGTCTACTCGAACCACAAAAGTTTGAAGTACTTATTTTCTCAAAAGGAGCTAAATATGTGGCAAAGGAGGTGGTTAGAATATCTCAAAGACTTTGATTTTGCTATTCAATATCATCCTGGCAAGGCTAATGCTGTAGCAGATGCACTCAGTAGAAAACCAATGGATATGCTATCAAGTCTCATGATTAGTATGACTAATCTTATTCCTCAAATTGCTCAGTTGAACTTAGGTATTGATAGGAAGGAAGATTATTTCCTAGCTAATATTCAAGCTCAACCTACATTAATAGAAGATCTGGTCAAGCTGAAAAATGATGATCCTATATTATTGGAGATCAAGGCCAATGTTGAACAAAGGCCGGATTTTTCTATTAAGGATGGAAGATTGCTATTTAAAGACCGAATATGTATATCGGATCATGAGGATACAAAAAAATTGATTCTAGAAGAAACACATAAATCCAGGTATACCATTCACCCAGGTAGTCAAAAATGTATCAGGATCTCAAAAGAAATTTCTGGTGGCCCAACATGAAGAGGGAAATAGCTGATTTCGTGTCTCGCTGTCTCACTTATCAACAAGTAAAGGCAGAACATTTTAGACCCACAGGTAAACTGCATCCCTTGAATATTCCCGAATGGAAGTGGGAGAGTATAGGGATGGATTTCATTATGGGGTTACCTAAGACAAGAGGTGGACACGATGGTATATGGGTAATCATAGATCGATTAACTAAATCTGCACATTTCATGCCAATCAAAAGTCGATAGTCTGTGGATATCCTGGCAACATTATACATAAGGGAAATTGTTAAATTACATGGTTTCCTAGTCACTATTATATCCGATAGAGATCCTCGATTCACATCACAGTTTTGGAAGGGTCTACAACAGTCACTAGGGACTAGATTAAATTTCAGCACAGCCTTTCATTCACAAACTGATGGTCAGACAGAAAGAACAAATCAAGTGGTAGAAGACATGGTCAGGGCTTGTGTTATTGATTTTGGAGGTAGTTGGCATGATCACTTGCCTCTAGTAGAATTTGCATATAACAATAGTTATCAGGCCAGCATACAAATGGCACCTTTTGAAGCTCTATATGGAAAAAGTTATCGATCACCAATATGTTAGAATGAAAGAGGGGAAAGACAAGTCCTAGGCCCCGATATTATCAGAGATTTTACAGAGAAGATCAAGCTTATTCATGAGAGAATAAAGATGGCACAAGATAGGCAGAAAGCTTATGCTGATAATCGAAGACGTGACTTGGAATTTCAAGTAGGAGACCATGTGTATCTCAAGGTTTCTCCAGGTCATGGTATTTGAAGATTTGGCATTAAGGGCAAGCTAACTCCAAGGTTCATTGGCCCGTTTGAAATTCTTGAAAGGGTCAGTGAAGTGGCCTACAAACTGGCTTTACCTCCACAATTAGCAGGAGTTCATGACGTATTTCACGTCTCTATGCTGAAGAAGTATGTATATGATCCTGACCATATTATCACTTATGACAATCTGGAGATTCAAAAGGATATGACGTACGAGCAAACGCCAATAAAGATTCTGGAACGGGAAGTGCGTCAACTAAGAAATAAAGTTATTACTATGGTCAAGATTCAATGGAAGAAAACATGACCATATGAAGCAATATGGGAAACCGAAGCAGCCATGCAGAAAAGATTCCCAGAATTATTTTAACTGTAAGTACACTCTCCATAATCCATGTATTGAATTTGAGGACCAAATTCTCTTAAGTGGGGGAGGGTGTAAGGCCCAGAATTTTATAAATTATTTTTGGTATATTTAATTATTTTATGAGAATTTTAAAGACCCAAAATGGATTAATAAATGAATATTAGATTAAATAAATTATTATAAGGCCCAATTTATGATAAGTAATTAATCTAGCTTTGATAATTGAAATCCAATAGGTTAAAAGACCAAGCCCATTAAGTTTGGCCCATATTCTAGAAGGTTATTTAGCCTATTCACGTATTTTAAGGATAAATACCATTTGTATAGATAATAATATGGATAATTAACAAAAGAGTTTGATTTAAGTTGAATTCTGTGCACGTTGGATGTAGCGGTCTATCGTGCGACCGGCACAGTCACGTAACTCACCTAGACTGATGCGTTACACCCTGATAGTTCCGTAAATGGAAGAACGAGTAGAAAGATTAGATCTTTGAGATCCTATATACAAGAGACCTAATTGGGAGAACTTGTAAGGTTACTAGGGACTCTTAGGGATCAGGTTCTGACAAATTAAGGACTCTAGAATCGATCTAATCCTCAAACCCTAGCCAAAACCCTATAAATAGGACCTAGTTTTGACCTGAGCAACCCTTACCTTTGCTCTTGAAGAAATAAGGTAAGGTGTCACAATTTCGGGTAAATTCTTTGGAAGATTTTGTTTATAATACTAAGGTCTAATAACTCTCCAAATTTTGTGCTAGGAGATCAAGTAACCAAGAAGATAGGAGCTTCTAAAGTCACTGATTCAGTCATAGCAGCCCAGAATTCAGAGCAAAAGATCACTGAAGATCACGAGATTAGGACGTCTAAACGAGGTAATGAGAGTTCAATCCTTTAGAACTTTTTGTACACCTTAGTTTCATCTTTTTACTATCAAAATTTCACATCTTTAGGTCAAGAGGTCGTGGAGTTAGAGCAGCGAAAAATTGCTGGAAAATCACTGGAAAAGGAGAACTAGGGCACGATTTTCAGACTCAAATTAGAAGCTTAAAGTCTAGTTAAGAGATAGGTCATCTCATGATTGGCAAAAATATCTTGTTAAGGATAAAAGCCCTCTGGTTTTGATTGATTTCATGCATCATAGATCATGAATTTCATGTAGGTATACTCTTAACCCTAACTAAGTTAAAAAGGAACTCTCTTGTCAAATTCACAGAAAATCCATGCATACTAGTAGGTTAGCCTTCATTCTATCATATGGAAGTTTATATATGATTTCTAGACATGATGTAAGTTGAAACCTTAGATTTTTACCAGTAGCCGATCTGACGCATCAAGGTAAGACCGTCACAATGATATAACGACCTTACGACAAGCCGTCACACCTTCTGTTGTTTTTAAATTTCTCTGTTATCTCTGACGGCCCAGACTCAGTGCGTTACAACACTGTAACGGTCCCACGATAAACCGTCACAATCACTGTGATGCCCCCATTCTCGACTGTTAGAGTAACTGTAGACGGAATTGAAGAACAGTCACATTACCTTATAAATATGCCTAGTTATCTAAGTTTTGACCTGTTGATATGACTTTAAATTTATTAATTGGTTCATGATAAGTATCGCATGTTAAAAGCATCTTGAATTATTTTAAGGATATGTTAATTTCATGCCAAAGCACTATAGTTTGTATTAACTCCTTGATTTTAAATGATGTATTGACGGAGTTTTATCATGATTTCCTATTGTTACACATTCTCTCTATCAATAGAGTCATTTCTTTAAGTACATGGCACATATTCCGGTATGTTATCCATTAGTTCACACTTTACACTATAGGAATATTATTCTTGGATATGAGGACCTATCTATTAGATATTCATTCCAATGGACTAGGAAATCTTGTTTCAAGGCCTGCGTAATTCTCCGCGAGCCTAGGATTCCAATTAGGACACCGAGTTGGTTGTACCATTAAAATCCATTTAGTAGATTACACTATCGATGTTTTCTGGTTCTAGTAATGTAACAGATCTATATTGGACCGTCAGGCCCATGTAACGGCCCAATATACAACCATCACATTTAACTGAGTCCAATTATTATTTCTGGATTTAGTCGTTCTAACGGATCAAGGCTCGACCGTCACGTTAATGTAACGGCCTAACACTGGAGCGTCACATGAATGTAGCGGCCCAGTATTAGACCGTCACAATGCTTGAGTATGTTAATCCGAGGTTTGACCAAAGGGTTGATATTCTAAAGTTCCTAGATGGCTTGATAATGGTCTAGGACTTATCATATCGATCAAGAAACTTAATATAATGAAATAAAGGTTAAAGAAATGTACCGTTATGCTGCCGATTTATCTCCATAAGCATAACCTTATTTAAGTCATTCTTGACTCTCGCATTATTAAATTGAAGCGTTCATTCATTGAATAGTGTTATCATGAACTTATTGAATTATACATTCTTGGCCATACTTTATTGTTACATGCGTGGAAGTATTGTTACATGCGTGGAAGTAGCTTGATTTATATTTGAAGATGTGATCGAGCACTGATTGTGTTCAAGGGCTCTATGTTAGTCCCCTCGGTTGATTGTCGGAAACATACTATTATAAACCATGGGGTATGATGCTACTGGCGTCGCATTGCGCTGGGAGTACTTTTTCTATAAATAAGTGAAGATCCACGGCACGACATGACTTTCTTGTACATGACTTGATATTCCACAGAAATTCATGAAGTACTTACTCATAAGCAAAAGATATTGAAGTGATGATTATGTGGCTTGCTAGTACATTCTTGTTACATTCTTGTTCTTGAAAGGCCATAACATGTTCTTGTTACACTCTTGCTAGTTCATACTTGCTCTCATTGTATCTTAAATGATCATGTTTGTTACTTTGGGTATTCGCATGATTGATCACATTCGTATGATTTTACCTTATTTCTTTAGAGCTAAAATGTTAATTACTTTAATGATGCCTTCATGTTGATGCGAAGATACCTACTGGGCAAATGTGCTCATTACCTATTTCCAATCTTTTCAGGAGATGGAAGTGATTCGAATTCGGATTCGGGTTATACAAGTAGCGGGTCTGAGAGCGAATGAAAGTATTGTCAAAGATGATAATGAAGACTTAGGAAAGTCTATATTATTTAGATTGAGTCTATGTAATTTTCCTATTTCTTGAGTCTGATAGATTGGAAAGAAGTTGAAAGTTATTGTATTTGGATATTGATTATCAATGAAATAAGTTGGAGTTTGATTAAAATAGTGTGCAATTGTATTTATGTGTGTGATTGTCTGGCGCTCTGATCATTCTTGCTTGCAAGAGGCTTACCATGTCGGCTGTTCACGTTTCTCGAGCGAGTCTTCCGCTATCATAATGGCTCGGGGCGTGACACTCCCCCTGTCTTGATGCAATGAGTCATTTCTTTTTAGATTTTTCAAAAATGATGATATGCAATACACTGCTCTACATGCATGCATATGCAATGACTCTCCTAGAGATATTTCCTGAACATGAATGTCATGAACATCATGCAGGGATAACCAAACTCCCCCTGACTATATGCAATGTATGAAGATTTTAAATGCAACAAGTGCAATAATAGAATGCGGAGAGTTTTGACAAATTATGCATCATGAATGTGCAGACTGTGCTCATGAGTTTCTAACATTTTCTATGTGCACACTCAAGCACCAAAGCATAAGAGCATGAGGAATGAATTTCTTCAATGAACATGTGCACACATAGCTCAAAGTATAAACTCATGTAGCTCAATGCAAATGTCAAAACAAATAAAAAGAATGTATGCAAGAAACTTTTAATCAGATTTAACATAATATGTAGTTAAAACATGTTCCTAAGAAATTCAATTGAGCAGATGTGAAGATTACAAACTATTACCTGCATGGGGTTTTACCAATTTGGGTGCCTTGGTTTATTTACCCCCTTTTTATTCTTCATCCCCAAGGCACACTTGCAAGAACAGTTCCTTATTTTGCAAATTTAGGAACCCAAGAATTCTTTGGTCCTAAACTATCAGTGGCACCTCTAGAGGATGCTTTCCACATTTTCTGAGCAAATAGATCATCAGACTTCATCATAAAACAGTTAGACATTGAATGTCCTAACTGACCACAATAATAATATGAACTAATAGGTTTTGAGTACTTTTTGTGCACGAGAGAATTAGCATTGAATTCCTGGTTATAATTAAACATGTGTTCATGCTGTCTATGAAACACTTTCCTTTCTTTAGCCCGCCAACAGTCCTTGACTGTATGGCCATCCTTCCCACAATTGTAGCACTCAATGCGCTCACCTTTAGGACCAAGAGTAAAAACATCTTTCTGGGCAGGGAAGTTGACAAATTTAAAATTAAGTTTTCTACCCTGAGCATGCTAGCATTCAATTGCCTTATGACCTGGCTTTCCACAATTGAAACATGCAAAACATTTTCTATTTCCAACTAATTTATTCCTATCAACAGCATACTGATTTGCATGGAATTTAGCAGATTTGAAATAAAAACCTCTCCCCTGGTTGTGCCAATAGTGAGCGGCAATGTGGACCATCTTGCCCCAGTGAAAACATGAAATTTTTTTATTTTGAAATACATGATTTTTAGGATAAGTTTTCCTAGCATGCATTTTACTGGCATTTAGATCATCTTTTTTCATCAATTTGCAGTTATTCATCAAATGGCCGTGCCTACCACAGTAATGGCATGAAATTCTCTTCTTGTGTGCATGAATATGTGTGTTAGTGTTGTGGACAACATGCATATTTTTAACATGAGTGTGTGAAGGCTTGTTCTACAAATGTACATTTCCTTCAGCTTTTTCAGTAAGTTTCTGATTTTTCTGAATAGTAGCTAGGTTTGGATTTTTCTGTGCAGTGAACTAAAAAACCAATGGAGTTTTGATGCTGGTTTGTTCGGAGCTACTTACAAATGATGTATGAATTCTGTTTCCAAGGCTCTTCTTATTTACTGGATTATACCCCAGCCCCTCTTTCTGAAAAATCACTTTCATCCCCAATAGTTTATCCAAATTATCTTGACCTTCAACAAATCTGGATAAAAAATTCTTTAAGTCCTTAATCTCATTTTTCAGGGATGCAATATATAATTCATAACTCGCAATTTCTTGTTCACTGCAATTCATACACTCTTTTAGCACTTTGTTTGCCGTTTTATAGTTCTCAACTTCTTGTTCGAGATTGTGCAATTTTTCAGATTCTTTTATGCAGACTGACTTTCCTTTTTCTATAGTTAAGAGTTTTTCAGACATAGCAGAGTTGAGATGTTTGAGTCTCTCATTGTCTAATTTTAATTGTTCAATCTGTTCACTTTTGTTATCAGATTTGGAGTTCAACTCTTCACTCAGCCTTTCCTCTCTTTGTTCAGTTTCTAATTTTTCATCCAACAAATTTTTGTTTTCTTCCCCTAAGGATGCAATTAAGTTTTGATGCCATACTAAATCACTGTGAAGGCTTTCATTCATTTCCTTTAGAAATTCACATTTATTACAAACTGATTTACCGAAACACTTTGATTCAGCTTGGAATTTTTGTTTTTCAGTATCATCAAGACTTTTCTGAAGTTCTGCATTTACACCTTTAACAGCTTGAAGTTTTTCATGAATCAAGTCATTTTCCTTCACACAATTCTCAAGTTTCTTTTTTGCCTGTTCAATTTGATTTCTGAGATCATTATTTTCAGATTTCAATTGTTATAGCTCTGAATTAACACATTCAAGATCTTTCAACAATTCTTCTTTCTGAACAAGATTATTGACATGAACCTGATCATCATTAGTTGAGCTAAGTTTTTCTTTAAGTTCAACAACTTCACATGCAAGTTCTTGATTTTCTCTTGTAAATAAACTAATTTGTTTCTTAAGCATTTGGACATCAGACAAGCATGTATCATAGGACTGTTTCAGTTTTGAGCAATTTTAACATGAGGACTCAGAATAATTCAGATCAATTTTCTTTTTCACCTTTTTATATTATTTTCTCAACATCTCATGTGACTCTAATAGCCCACCATATGCATCCTGCAAATCATCTAACATATAATTCTCGAAGGGGTTTACCTGATCATCTTCCTCTTCTTCATTTTGGCTACTATCTTGATCACTGCCATTTGCCATCATGCATCGGTCATCATTTCCATGGCTGGCAGTCTTCAGCTTGTCCACTATGTCCTTAGCTGACCTGCAATTATAAAAGCAAGAGTGGAGTACCTTGTCAGTCGCTACCTTCATTAGTTCCAAGGCTCTTTTATTTTCATCCCACATCAGTCTATGTCTGTCAGTCCATTTAGACTTGTTCTTTGGTAGATTGTGTGGACCATGTGAAATTAGTTTCCACAGATCTGGATCGATAATCTTAACAAACATATGCAAGTTTTTAAACCACATATTAAAATCCGTACCGTCGAAAACCGGTGGATGAGCCATGGAAGCAAATCAACAAGCAATTTCAAAACAGTATGTAGACGACAGAGATGCACCGAAAGCTAGCAGGATCCTCTACAGATCGCTGGATCTGGAAGTTCAGAGACCCGCTCTGATACCAATTGTTGGTGTGCTAGGCACGGATTCAGAGGGGGGGTGAATGAATCCCCTCTAAATATTTGCTTCGATTCAAATCTACAGCGGAATAAAACTATTGCCTATACTCAATGAAGTCTAATGAGACAACCGAGTTTACTTACTCCGGAAACTGAAAATGCTGGAGGAGATAACCCAAGGAATTTTGCAGACCCCACTCACAAGTTCCCTCAAGGAACTTTTGCCACGAGAAACACATAGAAGTAAGAGCTTCAACTAAACCATTTAGTCAAACACTTAGCAGCAAAATCAAACTCAAACTGAAATCACATAGAAAGGCTTCTGATATTAAACCCACAAACAACCTGTGAAGAGGGCAGAAGATAGAGAAATGCACACCACAAGCCAACCACTGAACGCAGGATTTATTAGATGGTTCGGTCCTCCAGACCTACATCCACCCCTCACCCCAAATCGGAGTGAGGCTTCCTTTGCAAAAGCAAGAACACGCAGACTCAGTCTGCAAACATATGTTGCCTAATAGCTTGAGCCAGAGGAACACACTCCACTCTTCCTCCACTCAGGAGGGCAACCACTAGCGACACCCAGTCACTAGCTACCAGAGACCGAAGTCTCTCTTCCTCCAAATCGGAGGGAACCCACAAGTGACAACCTGTCACTTGCAACCGGAGACACCAAGTCTCCCTTCCTCTGAAACCCAGAGGGAAAGCACAAGTGACACCAAGTCACTTTCAACCGGAGATACCAAGTCTCCCTTCTCCTGAGTCCACAGGAGGAACCCCTACCTCAAACCAGAGGATCGAAAAAACACACTGAGCAGACGAAAAGAACAAACGAAAAATAAAGAAAAAAAATAAAAACAACAATAGCTCCGAAGTGCGATTCTAAAACAAGTCTTCAAGGGAAACTCTCTCTTTTTCTTCCTTAGTATTCTCTTCACTTTCTCATGATCTCACAATCTATGCACTTCTCCGTCTATCACTCTTTCCTTTCTTTCTTCTTATGCTCCTCAGACTCTGATTTTTCTCTCTTTCTTTTTCCCTTCATCTTTGCTCTTCTTCTGCTCTTCGTCTCTCCTCAGATCCTTCTCCTCTCTACCGTTCTCCTCTTTTTTGATCGCAGAGAAGGCCTTCTTATGTGGCTTCAGATCTGGGACACATGAGCTCACTCATTGGGCGTGTGGAGGGAACACTCCCGCCAAGATAATTCTGGAATGCCTTAGTCACGTGTCAGCATCTCGGCGTTGTGGCTAACCACGTGGCAGATTTTTCCATTCGGTTCCTTGCCTCAGATCACGAACCCTTTTACTTGGTACTTTGACTTCCACGTGAAGTATGTTCATAGATTGTAGGTTTGCACAGCACATGCTCGACCAAGTCACTGGCCTGGGAACAAGCTTGAAGTGTTAGCTGATCATGCTGGCACAGACTTTATAAAGTAATATACGAATATGCACAGACCTTAGGTAGCATATAACAAAACGTGCATAGTCATATAGCAAGACATGCACATACATCAGGTAACGTGCAGTAAAGTATGCATAGACCATGAATGTGCAACAGTAAGAAGTGTGCACTGACCTTGTATCAGACAAGTAAAGAATGTGCAAGAATCTTGATAACATAAAGGAAACATGCATGGACTCTAAATGACATGCACTGACTTTAGACATTGTAACACAGGGTGTGCACCGACATGAGTAACACAAGTAAAGACTTGCACCGACCGTGAATTATACACAAGCTATAATTGTACCGACCTTGTGTATGATCAGCCAAAGGTATGCACCAACTTGGTGTGTACAAAACATAACTTGCACTAACTTTATGTGTGCGGCCAAGGTATGCACCGACTTGCATGCTTCGAGACTTGTGTGTATATGTAACATGTGGACATGAAACTTGCACCGAGTTGTGCTCGCAGAAAAAACTGCACCGACTCAAGCTCACACCAAATATGCTAACAAAGCTAATACCAACTCTGTACCGACCTTCTATTAACTAAGTATGCATGGACCAAACATTGCACCGACCGGAGCTATAGGAAATAGCACGGACTTTGTATATACAAGGCGAAAGCTGCACTGACTTCTGTAAGCAGAATGTGGGATATGCACAGACCTAGTGTTTGACGAAATGTCATACACATAGAACTGACATGCACACATCTGCACGAACCTTGTGTGGAAGATGCACCGAGGCAAAAGGTTGCACAGATTCTAAGCCACATAAGATGCAAAGTGAGATGCAGGATGTGTACAAGGTCTAAGACGGATACAGAATGTGCACCGACTTGAACAGTGAAGTGCACGGACCTTGAATGACCAAAAATAGGCATATGCACATACCTGAATAGTGTATGCACAGACCTTGACTCGTGCTAGCAGGAAACATGCATTGACCTTAGTGTGTGCATATGACTTAAGAACCTGAGAGAAATGTGTGTACACAACCTGTTCGATGATATGTTTATGCATACAATTTAATATGCCATTGTTCTGAAATGTGCATGAACCTCATATGCAGTCAATCAAGGATATGCATTGACCTTAACAACGAACAAATTGAGACATGCATAGACCTCATGTGCAAACATGCACTAACTTACAATAGCCCCTAAGACCAGACGTTCATTTAATCTATCATGCAAACACAGTGTGACTTATAGTGTTTGCTATCATCAAAACCACAGGGGCACAACACAGAGCTCAACCCGAACTGGTTGTAACTTGGTTTCTTCATGAAGTGTCGACACGTCCAGATGACAGGTCGACACTTGAGTGTCCTTCACTCGAGCTGTCCAAAACATTACTTAAGCAAAATCATTAATCACACCACAACATTCAATAATGAACTGTGGTTTGTTATCATCAAAACCAGGGGACACAACACCCATATCCATAAAAGAAAAAGGGGGTCACCGCTATTTTGTCTCTTTTATTGATGACTTCTCGAGATATGGCTATGTGTGTTTAATGAGGCATAAATCACAAGCCTTGAGAAGTTTAAGGAACACAAGAATGAAGTAGAGAAACAGACTGGCAAGAGTATTAAGGTTCTTCGATCAGATCGAGGAGGAGAATACCTTAGCCATGAGTTCACTTCTTATCTTAAGGACAATGAAATTGTTTCTCAGTGGACTCCACCGTATACACCACAACACAATGGTGTATCCGAGAAAAGAAATATGACCTTGTTAGACATGGTCCTATCTATGATGTCTATGTTAGGACAACTTTTGTCTCTCTAGGGCTATGCCTTAGAGACTGTAGCCTATTTACTGAATAGGATCTCAAGTAAATCTATTCCTTCTATACCATATGAGATATGGAAGGGCGGGAAACCAAATTTTATTCACATTAAAATTTGGGGGTGTCCTGCCCATGTGAAGAGCAACGATTGTGATAAACTTGAATCTAGAACGGATAAGGGTAGGTTTGTGGGATATCCAAAGGAGACTTTTGGATATTATTTCTATCACCCTTCTAAGCAAAAGGTCTTAGTGGATAAGAGAGCTGTATTTCTAGAAAGAGAATATCTACTCCAGAAAAATAATGCGAGCCAGATAGAATTGGACGAGGTCCAAGAACCACAACCTAAAGACACTATCTCATTAGATGAGACTGTATCGGTTGATCCTATTCAGAGTGAAACACAAATGTTGACACCCGTTTTATGACCAATGAGTTGGGTCATCTCCTCATTTATTTTTATGATGCCCCGAGTTATTCACCACTTATTGGGCCATTTTTGGTCATTTTAGGGCCTAATTTTATGGGTCATTCTCCTTGGTTCGACTTAGCTCCATTGATTTCTCATCATTTCACCTTATTGGGCCTAGATAAGGGCTAATGAGGATTATTTTATGGATTAAGTTGTGGATTTATTAGCCTTTATCTCTTTTGCCACGTCCTCTCCCCTAGCGGTCTATCGTACGACCGCAAGGTGGGCGTTGGCGGTCCATTGCTAGACCGCTAATGGGTAGAGAGTCATGCTGGGTCTCTTTGATCTTATCTTCTTCTAGACGCATGTGCCTAGCGGTCTATCGCACAACCGTTTCTTGGGGCTGGCGGTCTATCGCAAGACCGCTAGTGAAACAGAGAGTCCTGCTCTGCTGTTCTTCCTCTCCTCGCCCGTAGACAAACTAGAGTCCTTAATCCTTTGATTTCTCTCTCACCAGAGACTCTCAGAACCTTCTGTTTATTTCTATGGACACTTGGGAGTATTATCTTCAAGGATTATCTAGTTTCAGGTCTATTTTTGAGTCATTATCCCTCCAACTCGAACCTAGGGTTTGAGGGCCTATAAATAGGACCTTTGACTTCACGGCTTGAAGAAGAGATATCTAGAGTTTACCACGAAGTGCTGCTACGTTCTGGAGCCACTTCCAACCAAGGAGAAGTTGCTTCCACGTCCACCAAACTTCTGGTCCAGGGAGTATTCAGTTCCTTTGGTCTAGTTTGTGTCTTTGGTCTTTAGTTTTGTCTATTGCTTTCTTGCATCCGTAGCATCTTCCCTCCTCTTTTCTCCACGTTCTCTGCATTCAATCACGTTTTTAAAACATCTTTCTATCTTTTTCCACGCCCCACGGGGGTTAAAAAACCAAACATTCCAGGTATTCACCCCTCTTTTATGCATTTTTTTTTATAAAAAGCCCTGCCTAGTGGTGATATAGAATGTGGTATACCCACAGTCTATATCACTACCAGGGGGTATATTATTGATCATTAAATGAATAGGGATTACATCACTCTAATGCTAGGAATGCCTAGCTTGTCTAATCTAGCAGCACCCTTGGTAACACTGGGAAGGTCGTGCTGTGAAGTAAAAAGAGAATTACAATGAGATTGACAAGCAAAATTTGCTAATGTATCCGTTGCCTGGTTGGCTTCTCTGAATATGTGGGAGAAACTCTTGATTTGAGTAGAATAATTCCAGATTTCTCTGACAAATGGTAAGATCTCCCAAGGGCAGTCCATCGTCTTGTTTAGTACTTGAATAAGAATAAGGGAGTCACTCTCAACCAGAGCAGAGTGAGAGGAGATCGCAGTGAAATATTTAATTCCATCAGCCAAAGCTCTAGCTTCAGCCACTAGGCTTGAGCAGCTCATGTAATAATGGGAGAAAGCCAGCAAAAAGTGCCCTTGACTGTTTCTGATGATGCCGCCTCCACCGGAATGACCAGCCTGTTTGTGAGCACCATCAGTGTTCACCTTGAGGAAGGGCCATGGAGGGCATGCCCATTTAACAAGTCTAACCAGAGGAGATACCCGAGGAGTAGCAGAAATGCCAAAGTGTTCAAGGGTGGTGCGGCTGTGCTTTTGATCTTCCCAAAGGGTGGATAAGCTGATCACCTGTTTAATTTGGTAAACCACTTTGTGAAATAAGCCATGAGGTGAAGTGTGTTTACTGTCATACCTGGCTGCATTTCTAGCAAGCCAAAGCTCCCAGAGACCAAATCCAATGGCTGCTAATTTGAAGAGACCGAACAAGGAGTGGGCATTGGAGTTCTGGATGGTGTTAAGAATCATGGAGTTAACAGTGTGGCCGCTAAAATCACAGCCATTTCTTTGGAAGGAGGCCCAAAGAGATCTAGCCCAATCACTGTTCAGAAATAAATGATTGGCATCTTCCACTTTGTGGAGCTTGCAGCAGTGGCATTTCGATGGAAGAGGGATCCCAATAGTTTTCACTCTTGTGTCTGTAGGGATACAATTGTGTATAATTTTCCACATGTGTATGGAAATTTTGGTGGGAATCCATTTAGCCCATAGTCGGTCATAAGGAAACCTGTTCTGAACAGAGTCTTGCCTGCAAGTAGTGGCTTTGTATATGGAATAAGTTATACACTTTCCGGAGGAGGCAGGGCTCCATATCTCCTTATCCCTGTGGTGGTTCAAATTGGTGTGCTTTATAGCTGTTATAATACCAGGTGGGAGGAATTGGATGTCCTCCGGGGCTAGGTGCAGTAGAACCTCTCTGACAGTGGCCTTCGGTTGATGGACTTGAGCAGTGGTGATGTATGATATCAAAGGTTTGTCCCCTAGCCAATTATCCTTCCAGAAATTAGTTGAGCAGCCATCACCCACAATGACTTTTTTATATTGGAGAATCAGTTCCTTTGCCTTTGTCCAGCTACGCTTAGAGTGACCCCTCATTTCCTTGAAGTGTACCGCTGAAAGATGCCTGCCCCTAATGTATTTAGCCCTGAAATATACTGCCCATGGGGAATTTGAATGAATAGCTTTCCATAACATTTTGACCCTTAAGGCCAACTCCAGCTGCCTCAAGGAAAGAAGGCCAAGTCCACCCTTGCTGACAGGCTTGCAAATATTGTTCCAAGATAACCAATGACTTTTGTTTCCTTGAGTAGAAGAACCCTAGAAGAAATTAGAGAATGCATGTTCTAAATTCTGGTGGGTACCAATATGCAAAGGAGATGATGCTAAAGAGTAGATAGGAATGGAGGTGAGAATGTGCTTCAGCAACACCACTTTGGCTCCTTGTGAAAGATAAGTAGCAGTCCAGCCTTCTATTCTCTTCTGGATGGAAGAAACAATACCAGAGAAATAAACCTTCTTTGATCTGCCATAAATGAGAGGGAATCCCAGGTATTTGTGAGGTAAGGAGTGGTGAGTGAATCCGGTGATGTCCCGAATCCTCTGTATTGTTGTAGCCTTGGCCTTGGGATGAGTGAAGAAACCACTCTTTCCCACATTTACTAGCTGTCCGGATGTTCTTTCATAAGCTTTGATAATACCCATCAGATTTCTAATAGAAGAAGCATTAGCCCTGCTAAATACTAAGGTGTCATCAGCAAACAGTAAATGAGATATGGTCGGGCAACGATTGGGAGTTGCATACCAGTCCACCCTTCCCTCATCTTGAGATTTGCGGATAGCCCTGCTGAAAGCTTCCTCTGCTATAATGAATAGAGCAGGAGCCAACGGATCTCCTTGGCGGACACCCCTTGTGGATTGGAAAAAGCCCGCTGAGTCACCATTAAAAAGGACCGAAAACCAGCAGTTGCCCAACATAGCTTTGATAAGATTAATGAAGTCAGTCCTAAAACCAAACTTGGAGAGTATTAAATAGATGAAATCCCACTCCATTCGATCATAAGCCTTGGCCATGTCCAGTTTAAATACAACATTACTCCCCCTTGTCTTTCTACCCAGCTCATGTATCATTTCTTGGGCAAGGGCAATGTTCTCAACAATAGATCTATCTTTCACAAAAGCAGATTGTTCAGGAGAAATAATATTCGGTAGAATACTTGCAAGTCTGTTATTGATAATGTTAGATATAACCTTATACACAAAATTGCAAAGACTGATCGGCCGGTAATCAGAGATATCAGTAGCATTGGGGACTTTGGGGATGAGAGCTATAAGTGTAGCTGTCATAAAGCGAGGTAACATGTTCTTGATAGTGAAGAATTCCTGAACAGCTTTGGTAATCACACCAGCAGTAATTGGCCAAGTTTTTTGATAGAAGGCTCCCGAGAAACCATCTGGACCAGGGGCACTGTCTGGAGACATTTGGAAGACTGCATCTTTGATTTCAGAATCTGAAGGGACAGCACAAAGACTATCATTTTCAGCAGTGGTTACCGCCTGGGTAATGTTACTAAGAAAGTCCTCATCAATCTGGTGAACTTGAGATGAGAAAGCTTTTTTGAAATGGTCAACTGCAATTGCCTTCATTTCTTCATGATTGGAGGTTAGGGTCCAGCAGCTGTTCGCAGGTGGGTGATCATGTTCCTTTTTCTGTTTGCAACTGTAGTCATGTAAAAATATTTTGTGTTTTTGTCCCCTTCAGCTAGCCATTTGATCCTGGACTTCTGTCTCCAGAAACATTCTTGCTGAATCAGCTTGGAAGCCAGATCAGATTTTGCAACCTCAAGAGTTTCAAAAGTAGTCTGAGAGGGGTGAGCATCATAGTGAACCTCAGCCTTCAAAACAGAATCTTCAGCAGCCATAACATTGTTGTGAATATTTCCAAAAGTCTTCTTATTCCAAGTCAGAAGCATTTTTCTCATAGATTTGAGCTTTAAATAAAGAGTGGATATGGCAGAAGTAGCCAGGGGGCTGTTGCTCCACTCTGTTTGTGCATCCCTGAGAAATAAGTCATGAGTGGTCCACATTTGTTGGAAGCAGAATCTAGATCTGTGCTTGGTCAAAGTTGCAAGTTGTACTAAAATGGGGGCATGATCCGAAGCTTCTCTAGATAAGTGATCAATAGTGAGAGGGATGGATATTTGCCAAGGGCCATTAACTAGGATTCTGTCTAGCCTTGCCCAAATAGCTCTGTTGCCACTTTGGTTATTATGCCAGGTGTACTTCGAGCCCATAAAGCCAGCATCCGATAGAGCACAATCATTTAGACAATCTTGAAAATCAGACATAGAAGACAGAGATGGTGGCAGGCCACCTAGTTTCTCATCCGGATCAAGGATACAGTTAAAATCCCCTGCCACCATCCAGGAGCCTGAAATGTGCATATGAATATTGAAGAGGGAGGCCCAAAGATCATGCCTTTCAATAGCTGAGCACTTAGCATAGACCACAGTCATGTGAAAGTCTGAGATAGCCACAGAGTTCTGCTTGAGTGTAATTTGTTGTTCATCTTTGTACAAAACAGAGAAATCCACAGGATCCTTCCACAGAACCCAGATATGGGCATTTGCATCACCATTGGCCACAGCTTTATCCATGCCCAATCTTTTACAGGTCTTTTCAAGCATATCTGTATGGATTTTTGGTTCTAAAATAGCAATACAATGGAGGTGGTGGCTTTTGATAAGAAGCTTTAGTCTAGCCACAGTTAAGTCGTTACTAATGCCTCTGACATTCCAGATAAGAAAAGACATTATAGAATTTGAGGATTTGAGAGCTTACCCCTGGAGTTAGCTCTGGTCATCGCTCTAGTCACAACACCAGATTGTTCTTTAAGCAGAATCTGAGTGTTAGTAATTTCGGCAGAGACAGTAATTTGCTGGCATCGGGATAGCTTCTCAGCCTCAGAGATGCTGTCAGCACTTGAGTAGTCTCTATGCTTGTCGACTATGGCTAGTTCCGGTACAAGGGATAAAACTCCTGTGTTTCTCATCGTTTATGCTGAAGGGAGCTCTGGAGGAGCAGGTAATCCTGATTCGGACTCTACCACTGAGACTGAAGGAGCCCTGGGTAACGAGGTAGAGTCTTGGTTGCCAGTGACATGCTTCATAGAGACATCAGTAGTCAATACTTCCGATAATGTGGTGTCCACAATTGCCCCGGAAGGCACCTGATGGGAAGGTGGCTGATCCTGAGGAGGATTGACTGTGCATATTCTTTGAGAGCTTTCACTAGTCACCATCGGAGCAGATGAAAGAACCTGGGATTTCAATTGCCAACGAGGTTGAATTGTAATAGCTCCAGGAGCAGATTCAGGATCTTTCTCCTTTGGTACACCAGTCAAACTGTTTGAATTTACGTCGTTCTTAGTTTGTGTAGGGGCAGTAGTGGAATGTTTAGCTGGGCTTTTGCTGCGTATACAATTCTTAGCTTCATGGCCAAGCTTTCTACAGTCCGAGCAAAAAAATGGCACGAAGAGAGGAATAATCGGCTGTTTCATTCCTTCATCACCCCACCAATCCAAATGTCAGATGGGATAGGCTTTGACACATCAATTTCAACACAGATGCGGGCTCCTTCCAAATGTTGAAGAGACTTCGTACCAGGTCCAATCTTCAGGAGGCGGCCAACCGAGGAAGCAATAGATGATAAAGCTCCGGTGCTGTAGAAACATGGAGGAAGCAGAGGAAGGTGGAACCAAACAGGCACCACCGGAGACTCCAGACCCGGCCGAAACCAAGGTGACCAGCGGAATATTTTAACAATTTGGCCAAGGAGCGACCAGCTCTCTCTTGTCCAAACCTGGAGGAAGTCCTCGTAGCAAAGGAACCTGATGAAGACATGGCGGCGGTCGAACCGTGATATAGAGGTATCACCCTGAACACGCCATTTGTCCTTCAGAACTTTGGATATCTCTTCCAGAGGGGGGTGGTCTCTGTAGAACTTGAAGACTAGGCAAAGCTTGAACGGTGCGGAGATGGCCGAGAGTTCCTCGGCCGAGAAGAAGACTGCCGAAATCTCGGAGCTAGTGCCGGAGCAGACATGGGTGCTTGCTGCCCTGAAGGGGACGTCCTGCGGAAGGTCCTTGAGAGAAACCTGTGACGCGGAGACAGCGGAAGCGTATGATTTGGTCGCCGCGGAAGAGAAGTCCTTCGAGAGGTTAAGGGGAGGAGGTGAGCCAGGGCATCCAGGCCCCCCCGACGGGGAGGCCATGACGGCGACGGCGGGCCCTAGGTCAAAGTCCTACAGCCATGGTGGGGTCGCAAGCTTCCTCTATGACGTCCCTCTTTTATGCATATTAGCCTAGTTGAGTTATAGATACTACACTTGTCCCAAGGGCTAATTGGGTTGTTTCTTTTATTGTCTACACTCTTTTGCAGGTTAACAGGACTCACTGCACGAGACCCAACCTTTCTGGCCGGCCAGGAGGGATGGAGATCAAGTTCCAAACTACTGCTCTGGGTGCCATAGCGGTCATCTGGAAGGCCGTTTTAAGGAATAAGGCGGTCTATCGTAAGACCATTTTCTGCTGGATCGCGGTCGTCTGAAAGATCATTTTTCGTTCATTGCACCTGGTTTTCTCTATCCCGCAGGCGGGTGACTTCAACCAGCTCTTTCCAAGGTGTTATTGTGATTTCTACTACTTTAATTACTTTGGTGGCGATCACACATCCTTAGTTAGGTATTTGTTGATCTTTGTCGTCATCCTTGCTTTATTTTTACTTTATTTGCTCCACACCTATGGTGTGTGTTTTTATTTTATTCCTTTGCTCCACGCCCCAACGTGTGTTTTTATTTTGCTTCCTTCATAAGCATTGATGACATGCCCATGCTCTTGATTTTGTGATTGTTTGATTTAGGTTATTACTTGCTCACACACTTTCACATATTTCTCCCTCACATTCATCATTCATCATTCATCACACACAAAAAAAAAACTATCAACACCTCCATTTTTTGGCGATCACAGTGGGACATCTAGTGCTAATCGTGCTGAGTTCTTGTTTCACATGCTGTCTTTAGTTTATCTCAGTAGCCCTTGTGATTTCCTCGATTTTTCCATTTTATTTCCTATTGTTTCTGCTCCTTGGTTCCTTGGCGGTCTCCTGTTTGACCATTTTCGACTTAAAAGCGATCTAGCGATAGACCATCTTGCCTATTAGCGGTCTCCTGGATGACCATTTCTCTAGTTATAGGTACGCACATCGAGGTTGCTTATATTTCTATAGTTTTTGACTGTGATCATCATTCTTGGGTGCTATCTGGTCTCCTCCTTGTTGTTATTCATTTATACATCTTTGTTTGCATATTGATTGTTAGTTTTAGGCTAAGAAATTTCATGCACTCCGGTGCACATAGGGTCATTCATATTTCATATCATAGTTGCATTTCCAACCTTAGTGTGTGAACCTCTCGTCTCCATATTCCTTGGGGCCGACTAGGTGAGCACATCAGGGACCTCCGCAAGTCCCCGCGAGCAGTGGATTCCCACACGGATGCCTCGCCGGTTGTACCATTACCACACCGTGTCTAAGTTGCACAAGTGAGAGAGAGTTCACACCTAGAGTTAACCGAGTCCCAAACGCCCTTCCTATTAGGAACCTTGTTGAAGAGAATATCTAAATTCAAATCATTGAGGTTCTAAAGGAGGAAACAAATAAAAAAAAATGGGTGCATCATTACAACTTGGTTGATTTTGAGTGCCTCTCATCCCTTTCTTTGTCTTCATAAGTTTGGAGTTTTTTTAGTGTCTCATTTGTGTTCGTTTGTGTTGTTTGTTTTGTGTCAAGGTATTCCATTGCATGTGGAGTTGCTTCCGGTCCTTAGATTCATCTTCTAGGAGCAATTCCTTCTTCACCTCTTATTCTAATCCTCTCTTTGAATCTATCATGTCTTCTTATGATCTTCCCCGTTCTCATGAGGAATCCCTTCCTCATGGTCTCTTGGAGGACCCACCAAGGTTCACCCAATTTCAATCAGGAGAAGGGATCGTCCCTCCTCCATCTGCTATCTCCATGGAGGGAACCCAGCCCTCCCTTGCTTCCAACAATACTATGGGCCAGATCTTGCAGATGATGGCCCAATTGGATCTGACCCAACTTCAGACCCTCTATCAGACCTTGCAGGGGTCTAATTCCCCATCTCCCACGATTGCACAAGGCCTTTCCACTACTTCCATCTCACGATCTAGGGCTGATGAGCCCAGGGTCTCACCCACTCCCATTGATCTTACCCCGATCTAGCCCAGGACCCTCCAGTTCTCCAATATAGAAGTGGGCCAGTCCTTTGGCTCGGCCCATCAAATTCTTGATAAAGAGAATTCGGTTCTTCCCTCATTCACCCAGGCCGAGTCTTATAGGTCCATCCCTTCAGTGCCACACGTTCTTGTCGGCCCATCCGACTTTTCTCGCCCTCAGCAAGGGGCAGCCCCAGTCCATGCCAATCTGGGTCATCCTTCGGCCCAATATCCTTCTTATGGGCCTCCCACTCCTTCGGTCTACCCTTCGGCTCCCCTCTTTGAGCCCACTCCTCTTGCTTTGCCTGCACCATCTCGGGAACAAGAGCTCCTTGATAAATGGGACGCCATGCAACAATAGCTTTTTATTCAAAAACGGATGGGCCCACAATCTTTGGCGGATGTTCCAGTTCCTAGCTTCCACAACATCCAGTTCCCTCCCCAGTCCGAGCTCCCCACATACCGCAAATACGATGGGAATAGCAATCCCTTCATTCATGTGAGGGACTTTATGTATGAATCGGCGCAGTTCCAATATGATGATTGTCTTATGGCGTATTTATTCCGCCGGTCATTAGATGGAGTGGCTTTGGAGTGGTTCTATGCTTTACCACTCGAGGATGCCGAGAGCTTTAAACTGCTGAAAGAATAATTCATTCAGAGGTTTCAAGACCGGGTCGGCCCGGAGTATTCCTTTACAGACCTGGTGGCTGAGAAAATGAAAGCAGATGAAGATTTTGCCACCTATGCTGATAGGTGGAGATAGATGGCCGCCCGCATGCCGGGTCACATTCCGGAGGAAGAGAAAGTCAAGTTGGTTATATCAAATGCTACCCCTATCTTCCGTAACATCCTGGCCATGAATGACATATCTAATATGCACCAACTATACAGCCGGGCGAGGTGCATTCAAACACAATTCAAGGACTCCCCTATACATTCTCTTTTTGAAACCCAAAAGCCCAAATATCACAAGAAGCCTCAGGGGACCATCACCGGGGGAGTCCAAACAAATGAGCAGGTGCAAGCTATTGCATTTCCCTTTCTCAACCAATCCACACCATTCCGCTTTTCGCAAAACTCCCGCAATCCCCAATTCTCCACCCTACAGAATGCCCAGCCCACTTTCTCCACTCCACAAAACTCTCACCCTACCTTCACTGCTCCACAAAACACCTTCCCTACTCCGCAACAATCCCAACAACCTCCGTAATACCACAACGTCCCCCCACCCAATGGTGACACCAACAACAAGCGCCCGGCTCCGAAGAAGGCCCAATACCCTCCTTTGCCCGAGTCCCTTACGGACATTTTCTCGGCTCTCATGTCAATTAATGCCATTCAACTTCCTCCGGAATGGCCTAATTCGAACTCGGCCGTCGATCAGACAAAATATTGCATGTTCCATAGGCAGCCTGGCCATACTATTGAGGGCTATTTTCAATTCAGAGATTTGGTATATGACCTTCATGAAGGGCATCGTATAGATTGGGCCGAGATGCACAAGGCCATCATGGAAATAAAAGAGAAGAGAAGGCAGCCATCGAGGCAACAAGTGCAGCAGCAACACGCATCGCCACCACAACAGCAGCCGCAACAGCAACCACAGCCTATTCAAGACTTGGGGATCCATCAAAACCCCATGCCAAATCATCCTCCCACTCCGCAGCCACAACCCCCGGCACCGGCCCAGGTTAACCTCGTCCAACCCCCGGCTCCCGACGCCGGGTGGTCTTATGACGATGACGCATTGGTACAACGGCTCATGGCCCTCCACCAAAACCACCGTAGCCTTTCTCCCTCCGTCATCCTCCCACTTAACCATCAAACTCCACCATCCTCCGCATCCACTAAACCCCTCATCGTACCATCTGTCTCCCCCGTTAGCCCGTCTCTCTCTACTCCACCACCAGTGCCTACATTTGCCACCACCACGCCACCAGCCAACCATTCACCCATCATCCTCCTTCCATCTACCTCTACCCCATTACCGATACCCGCACCAATCATCACCCCCCTTCATTAAATCCCTCGCCCATCATCTCCACTACCCACATTACGCTTTCCCCCACGCCGCTCATTCACCCCACCGAGCCTGTTAAGCCGCTTGTTTTGAGCCCATCTGATGCCGTGCCAACCCACAACCTAGCCCTTCGGAGCGGGCGTTTGTTTCACAGAAATTACCCTTCCACTGGTGCATCCGCACCCAATCCCCAGTTCTCTCAACAGGCTGTTGATCAGGAGGAGGCAGATCCGCTGCCGGGGACACAATATGATCGGTTACATCATCTTGATAGAGTACCTGCAAAGATCTCCGTGCTGGAGTTGATAAAGAGATCCACCCTTCATCAAGATGCACTAAGAAAATTTCTACAGAAGGTGATCGTCAATGAAGATATGGCAGTAGATAGCCTGCCGACGGCTCTGGCTACAATCTCTAAAGGGCCAGCAATTACATTTTCTGAAACTGAATTGGCACCCCCGGAAGAAAGACAGATGCCACTATGCATTTCTATAACTCTAAACAAAGTCAGCATAGATGCGACACTGGTAGATACAGGGGCATCTATTAATGTTTACCCTCTCAGCACCCTAAGAGCCTACAATTTATCAGAAGATCTGTTAAGACCGACCCCTACTACTATAGCAGCATATGACAACTCCCGAAGGGCATGTCATGGAGTGGTCACTATTCAGGCCGAGCTTGGGCCTCTCACTATACCGATTGAATTTTATGTGCTGGACATCGACCCTGCGTTCAAGGCTATTTTGGGTCATCCGTGGATAGACAACCTCAACGCCATACCATCTACTGCCCTCCAATGTCTCAAATTCCCTTTCCAAGGGAGGGTGGTTAAGGTAAAAAGCATGTCCACGGTCCAGTCTGTGAAGGCCGTTTTTGACAAGATCTTACCAACACTATGGCCTAGCAATCCGCCTGTTATTTCAGTGCTAGACTTGAACTTTCCATGGGCATATGCACCACGCAAGCCCGTCTCTGCAGCAGTGAATATTAAAGTAAAGCCCCAGATTCAAGATTCCAAGGGGTGGGACATCATATTAAAATTGGGCTACCAGCCGGGGAGAGGCCTCGGTACACAACTACAAGGGCGGAGCAAGCCTGTCCCCAAAGGAAGAAAGATGAATAGGAGGGGCCTCGACTATCGAGAGTCTTCATTCTCAATCTTGGGCGATTCTGGGCCCTTGACCTGGGACTACCGCCAGCATTTTATCAAAGGACCTCTTCAGCCCGGCACGTTAAAAGCACAGCCGAGTCAGCCTAAGAAAGAAGAAGATGCAGCTCATATATTTTCGGTCCACCATTATTGACCAAAGGGATTGTTGATGATATGATTGACTTCAACCAGTTATTTGAAAGATTATTCCATCAAGAAGAAAGTCAGTTGGTACGACTTGTATGTTATTAGCCGAAGAAGCCAGCTTACCGTCCATGGGAAAGGGGGAGCTCACCCATCATCTTTACCTGGTCTCCCTCCCGTCTTATGTCTCTCTTCCAGGAGCTGAACTTTTTACCCCGTTCACCTCCCATTATGATTGATCCGATGCTATTCCAAATCCCCACTGATTTCCTCATCGTCAGGACATGCACTTGCTGTCCTCCGATTGATCTGTGTACTCCATTCTTCTCCTCCTCCGATCCTTTCCTCGACATTTTCTGTCCCTCCAAGTACCCTCTTAGGCTCCCTCCTCCACCTTCCTCTCCCTCGTGCTACATGATCTCCATTGATCCCCTAAAAAAAAAAGCCAAATTTGAAATGGAGATCTCAGTGGAAGATTACACTATCTTTTCTCCATCCTCCTCCCAGGGGCATGAGGCCCCTACTGCCTCCATCCCATTAGATTTTCTTTCTCCTAGGTTAGACGTATCATCCGTCGAGTCTAGAGGAGTAGAGTTAGGTCTAGAGAAGTAGGGTCATGTTGTAGGTTGTCCAACCCTTCCTCACCTGAGCCACACCCGCTGACGCATCCTTCTAAATTCGTTCCTGATAGGTTCTTGCAGGATCTAGCTCAGCGATGTCATGCTCCTCTGAAGTGCCCAGAGTTTATCGCTACGGCAATTGTCATAGAAGAAGATGAGGAGTAAGACGGGGTGTGGAGAGATGACAGACTATGTGTTTATGAAATCATGGATGAAAAAGACCCGGTTGATGGTGAGGACAGCGACGTAGATGACACCGCTGATCTGTATGCACATGGATTAAAGAGATTCGACGAACCATCGTCGGCGGTGGATGAACCTACAAAAGAAATAAATTTGGGAGCTGATGAGGATCCCGGACCTGTTATTATTGTCGCTAATCTCCCTCCAAGGGTTGAAGAAGATTTAATTAAAGTCCTAAGGGAGTATAGAGATTCTTTCGCCTGGTCTTACGAGGACATGCCAGGTCTTGTCCCCTCTTTGGTGGAACATCGATTGGTGCTTAAGCCAGGGGCAACACCCATGAAACAAAGGTCAAGAAGATTTCACCCCTACATGGCCTTAAGGATTAAGGAAGAGATCGATAAATTGTACAAGGCTAGGTTTATTAGAGTCATTTTATATCCTCAGTGGGTGGCGAACATAGTCCCTGTCATCAAGAAGGATGGAAAGGTGCGCATTTGCATTGATTTCAGAGATCTTAACAAAGCATGTCCCAAGGATGATTTCCCGCTGTCTCATATAGATGTTTTGGTGGACAACATCACCGGGTACGAAGCATTGTCATTCATGGATGGCTATTCAGAATACAACCAAATCCGTCTCGCTCCCGAGGATCAAGAGAAAACCTCCTTCACCACGTCCTGGGGTACATATTGCTATGTGGTTATGCCATTCGGGTTGAAGAACGCCGGCACCACTTAACAAAGGGTGATGATGGCTGTATTCCACGACATGATGCATGTTTACATGGAAGCTTACGTGGATGACATCTTGGTGAAGTCGAGGACAAGAGAGGAACACCCCGCCATTCTGGCTAAGATGCTCCTGAGAGCCAGAGAGTACCAGTTAAAAATGAATCCTAAGAAATATGTTTTTGGAGTCTCTTCAGGGAAGTTGCTAGGCTTCATAGTTAGCAAACGGGGGATTCAAATCGATCCTAATAAAGTAAAGGCCATCATGGAAATACTTCCTTCTAAGAATATCACGGAACTTCGAGGACTGATTGGACATTTGAAATTCATTAGAAGATTTATATCCCAACATTCTCAGAGGTGCCGACCATTTTATGAATTGCTAAAGGCGGGGGTCAAGTTTGAATGGAATCGAGATTGTCAAAAGGCCTATGAGGATTTAAAGGAATATTTGAACAATCCCCCGGTGTTGCAACATCCTGTCCCTGGGAAACCCCTGATCCTATACATTTCTGTTATTGAGGACTCCGTAGGGGCGGTCTTGGCACAAGTAGACGACGAAGGCAAAGAGCGGGCAGCTTTTTACCTCTCCAGGTTATTTAACCCGGCGAAGACCAAGTACACTGCCATGGAAAAGACTTGTGCCACCTTAGTGTGGGTAGCTCAGAAACTAAAACACTACTTTCTAGCCCACCCAGTTAGGTTGATCTCTAGAATGGACCCGATCTGCTATCTCTTAAAAAAGCCTGTCCTTTCTAGTAGGTTAGCTCGCTGGCAGAGCTTCCTATCTCAGTTTGATATCACATTCGTTGTTCAGAAGGTAATCAAAGGATATGCCATCGCTGAGCATCTCGCTCATCTACCCATCCCATGCACAAACTCTATTCAGAATGATTTCCATGATGAGCATCTCTCTGTTCTTACCCATCATCCCTTTTGGTCTCTGCACTTTGACGGTGCGCTCAATTCCCAAGGCCGAGGGATAAGCGCTGTTCTTCTTACTCCGAAAGGAGTTACAATTCCCTGTGGTTATCAGCTTCATTTTCCTGCTATCAATAACATCGCTGAGTATGAGGCTCTCCTGGCCGGATTGAAACATGCCTACCTCTTGGGCGCGCACTATTTAAACATCATAGGAGACTCTCAGCTTGTCCTACGGTAGGTTTTGTCCACTTACCGCACTCATCACCTGAAGCTCAAGCCATATC